>JAOXYA010000045.1:6226682-6238514 GCA_028565675.1 Sorex palustris | reverse complement strand
CTTTTCTCTCTCTCTCTCTCTCTCTCTCTCTCTCTCTCTCTCTCTCTCTCTCTCTCTCTCTCTCACTAACCCTGTCACCAGAAATATTTAAGTGCAAATAGACTCTATGGTACACGTAGATTCTCTAGTACATGTAAACTCTGGTACGTGTAGTCTCTGTGGTACACATAGACTCTGTGCACACCTAGATTCTGTGGTACAAGTAGACTGGTCCACATAGACTGCAGTACACATAGACTCTGATACACATAGATTCCGTGGTACAAGTAGGCTCTGGTACAACTAGACTGTAGTACACCTAGGCTCTGTTGTACATGTAGATTCTGTGGTACACATAGACTCTGTAGTACACATAGAACTGTGGTATACATAGACTCTGTGGTACACATAGACTGTAGTACACATAGACTCTGTGATAAAAGTAGACTCTGTGGTACACCTAGACTCTGGTTCATGTAGGTTCTGTGGTATACATAGACTTTGTAGTACACCTAGACTCTGGTACTCTGGTACATGTAGACTTGTGGTACATGTAGACTCTGATACATGTAGACTCTGTGGTATACCTTGACTGTGGTACAGGTAGACTCTGTGATACATTGTAGACTTGTAGTAAAATGGAGGCTGATTTGTCAAGGAAAGCCCCTGCTGCTTCTGCAGAGCAAACTGGCCAGAGTGTGCATGTTTGTGTCCAAGCCCGCAGCTGTGCTACTCCAACTGGTCCCACCCGCCCCTGTGTCTGCTCGGCCCCGTGTGTGTATGCACACAGTGTCGGCCACCTCGGGTCTGCACAGCCCCTCAGGGCGCCTAGCTAACAAGATTTGACCTGAACTTTTACAGGGCATGTAATTCTTTAAGACTCTCCTCGTAAGCAGCAGTTCTCTGTGATCTGTAAATATCTAGGATGCTTGTCTCAGCAGATTTCGCCCGATTCCCCAACAGCAAGAGGCCCGGAAAATCCCGGGGTCCTTGTTGTTGGGAAGATGTCTGGACTTGGCAGCCGGGGAGAGATACGGGGACGCCCGCCTTCCCCCGTCGGGAGGGAGTCATCTTGACAGCGCCCCGCGGGGGCATTGGGAAAGAGAGAAGAGCCTGGGAGGGAGACCTCTCCCCTGATTCCTGGGAAATTATACTCAGCAGGTTTATTCAGCAAAGTGATCGCACCACATACTTTCACAGTAATGACTTACAAATTGCATGCTAATTTTGCCACGGCTAAGTCATTCCTGGCTTTGTCCTGGGAAGGGAGGGATGGGCTCCTGGTAATGAAGCCACGTCCGCGGGTTGATGTCGGCAACACACTTGGACTCTTTTCTTTGCCTTTGAAACTCACTCAAAGATTTGTGCTCTGCGTGGGGGCTGACGGGGCCTGGGGAAGGGACAGGAATGGGTGCCTGCACCAGTACAGAAACAGACATAGCCGAAAGCGCTGGGTAAGGACAGAAACCAGAGTCCCCAAACTCATTTGGCCTCCCGCCTCTTTCAGAAAGAAAAGGTCACCCTGGGACCCAAGTGATAGTCCAGCAGGTAGGGTGCTTGCCATGCACGCCACTGACCAGGGTTTGATCCCCAGCGTCCCATATGGCGCCCTCCAGTTCTCCTGGAGTGAGTCCTGAGCACGGAGCCAGGAGTGAGCCCTGAGCATCGCCAGGTGTGACCCAAGAGAAACCTAAAAGGAAAGAACAGGCCGCCCAGCATCCCAGTGGTACCCGAGACTTGTCTGCCCGGCCCCCCAGCCATCACAGCACCCCCAGGCTGGGGCTGGATATCACCCGCTTTGATGTAGCCGACCATCGATTCTTCAGCTAACTAGGCCGGAATCTTCTGGGATAAGCTTAAAACAAGAGAATCCTGCTGAGTTGCTCTCCGATGCTCTTTCAACCAATGATCCCCCAAATTTCCCAGCGCATGAATTTTCCAGAGCACATCAGCCCGGTGGGGAGGGAGGGGCGTCCTGCTGCTTTCTCTTCCCTCTCTGCCAGAGATGCTCAGCCTCAGCCCAGTACACCCCCATCCCCACCTCCGCTCAGCCCCTTCCTGCTCTCAACCAGCCCTCCTTCCCCCGGCCGGCTCCGAGGACCAGCTTGGAGCGTCCATTTGCCTTTCCTGGGCCTCTCTGTCCTCCAAGGCGTCCAGTTGTCGCTTTGAGCAGTCCAAAGAGCTGGGCCTGGTCTCCACCCATCCCATCCATCCGGCCCAGCTCAGGAAGGCAACTCTGTGGCCCCCTCCACCTGCCCAGCCCCTGATGCTTGGTCAGATGCCCCCACCCCCAGCCCCGGTCCATTTTCTGCCTGGAAAGTAGAGGGTTTTGCTAAACTGAAAAGTCTTTCATGTCAGCAGCTGCTCGAGAGACCTACCTGCCCTGCGTGACCTCGTGGCTGTGGCCCATCCCCCCTTGCCTCATTTTCCCCACTCTGACCCCGCGGCCCCTCCACCTACCTCCCTCTCTCACTTCTCCCCACTCTCCATGTGCGTTCTCAGATCCTTCACCATCTGCCCAGGGCCGTCTTAACTGCCAGAGCCCAAGGCTATCTTGACTGTCCTTGCCTAGTGCCCAGGGCTGTCTTGACTGTCCTTGCCCAGTGCCCAGGGCTGTCTTGGCTGCCTGGGCCCTCTCTGCCTAGCCCCTTTCTTGCCGTCGGCTGGCTCTTCTGTGTCCTTACAGGCTCCGACAGGAAACCCAGCCAACGCGTCTGTGTGGCGAGCGCTTCTCCCACGCACCACGTGTGCTGCTTTATATGACAGCGTCTGTTCCGGCAGAAAACCTCCCTGCAGCTCCTGGTGGGTCCCTAGCTCCCCCACACCCACCCCCTGCGCCACCACCTCAGGCTGGCCAAGTCCTGCCTCTGCCATTCTGAAGCCTTGTGACCCAGGAAGCTCCAGGAGCTCCTCTTTGGTTTCCTCGTCGGTGAAAGTATATTTGTCGGGTTGCAGGGAAGATGAAACCTATTAACATACATTAGTCTCTTAGAATAGTTTCTGGCACTCGAATTGCCCCGGAAGTGGCAGCTCTCAGTGGTTTGGGAACCTGCACATTTGTCTGTCTCCCCGTCAAAACTGGCACTGCAGGGGCCAGAGCACTAGTACAGCAGGAAGGTTGCCTTGCTCGCGGCAGACCCAGGTTTGATCCCCGACACTCCTTAGGGTCCCCTGAGCCCTGCCAGGAGTGATCCCTGAGCCCAGAGCCAGGAGTAGGTCCTGAGCATCACCAAAACCGGCCCAAACGCCTAGTAAAAACAAAACGCTGACAATGTGTGCCCTGCAGAGGTTGGTCTCCTGTCCCTGCACTCAGACAAGCTCTAGAAACGGGCTCTGTGTGGCTCCAGGAGCCCTCCGGGTGTTTGGGCTTTTACTTTAATTTTTTTAACAAGCAATCACCTTTGTTGAGATTCGTAAATATGTTGAAAGATCTCTTTTGTCTTTCTGGGGCGTACTGGTTCTATCCAGAAATATAGAGAGACATCAAAAAATGGAACCAGAGAGGCAGGACGCTTACCTTGGCAAGCTTGGTTTGGTTTGGTTTGGTTTCTTTAAATTGAAAAAGAACACAAAACAAACCTCTGTTGGGGCCACAGCGATAGTACAAAAGGTAGAGAGCATTTACCTTGCACACGGCAAACTGGGTTTGATCCCTGGGATCCCAGATGGTCCCCTGAGCACTGCCAGGAGTAATTCCTGATGCAGAGCCAGGGGTCACCCCTGTTGATTGTGGCTGAAAAACAAAAGCCTGTGGGGATGATATCAAAGGACCCAAGAAGGAGCGTGTACGATGCCCCGGAATGCCCCCGACTGTTAAATTTGCTCTCTTTGTGGCTTTTTCAGATGATCATTTGGAGGGGCCAACAAGACAGTACGGGGGTCAAGGTGTTCACCTTGCATATAGCTGGCCCGGCTTGGGCCCTCGGCCCCCCCGTATGGTCCCCTGAGCACCATCAGGGGTAACCCCCAAAACAAAAACGAACAGGAGAGAGCAGACATTATTGAATGTGACTATAAAGCCTGCTCCAAGCCCTGTGTGGGTCAGCAGAAAGCCCCCCTCCCCCCCGAATACCGACGGCCCAACAGCCTCAGATACTTACCTTAAGCTGCCACCAATCAGCTGTGCATTCTCAAAAACAAATTTTTTTCTTTTTAATAAATCTCCTGCCTCAGTTTCCCCAGCTGAAGATCACCTGCGGTGCTGGATCCTTCTCCAATGTCCAGCTTGTTTTGGAAGCGGGGGCGGGAGGTTTTGTTTCACACAGTCCACCCTCGCCTATCTCGCCCATGGACCCCACACCCCCCTCCCAGCTCTGGAAGAAAAGAGTCGGTGGGGTGCCCCCCCCACCAACTTCCACCCAACCACATACAGTAACCGGGACCCCTGCCGGACTCCCTGCCGTGTCCCCTCTTAGATGAGGGAGTCCATGGGACTCATCTCACCCTCTTTGGCGGCTGTCTGCCCCCATCAGGAGGGCCGCTTGCTGGTATTTGGGATCGGGTTCCTCCCTGGGAGACCTGGAGTCTTCTGGCAGACGGACGGACGGGTAGACATATGGACAGGCGGACTTGTGGAGAAGCGTCAATACTGGGGTGCCCCCGCCGCGGATCAGCCACTCACAGGGCGGCTGTGACGGGGGCAGGGACGCGGGCGGGAATGGCACCTTGACACCCGGCGCCCCACCGCCTTGTGTATCTTTGGCGGTGACTGTGTTTATCTTAGCAGCCCCCACACAGGCCCGTGCTGCTGTGAATCTCAATCTGTTTTGCTTTGCGCCATTCTCAGAATTAACCATCCCAGGGCTGCTTTCAGCCTCTCTTAAGGGCCGAGCAAAACCAAGCCTCTCGTGGCTTCTCTCTTTCTTTCTTTCTTTCTTTCTTTCTTTCTTTCTTTCTTTTTCATTTTTCCTAACATCCTAAATTGCACATGGAATTCTCCAGTCTAGCGCTTTGCCTCCTGCAATTTATAAGGGAAAGGTTCACCGCAGAGCCGAAAGAGCCTCACGTTCACCGCTGCTGGTCGGCTTCCATCCTTGGGTAAGGGTGAAAAGGGGAAGGACACACCTGTCTGGCTGACGGTTCACTGATAGTGGGAAAGGTCTGTGCAGAAGACTTTCCCGGGCCAGGCCGGAGGTTCAGGTGGTCGAGCCCGTGCCATGCTCATGTGAGGCCCTGGGTCTTAGCCCCAGCACCACAAGCTCCCTGCCCGTCCACGCTAGTTCACAGGCCTGGAGTGACCGTGGCCCCATAGGATAACGGGTAACGGACATGATCGCAAGATCAGTGCCAGACGCAGGTACCAGCAATGTTTACCCACACATGAGCTTTGCAAGCTTGGGAGATGATAATTCACCTCTTCCAAGCCTGCGTTTCCCATTTGAAATCAAAAATCATAATCCTTCCCCTGGGCAGGGGGCAGGGGGGAAGGGGGGGTCCTGTAGGCAAGATGAGCCGTCTATGTCCCCAGCTTAGCACAGTGCCAGCACATGGCAGAAACTTGGGCACCGGGCTGCCGTGGACAGCCCACCCTGGCTGCAGAGCTCCTGCCAGTGGGAAGAGACGGGTCGGGAAAGGGCCTCAGACCAGGAAACCACGTGTCATTGAGTCCCTAACCTCAGCCCAGAGCCCATCAGTTTGCTGTCTGCCTCAGTTTCCCTGCCTGGGATACCTGGAAATGACCTGTGTTCTGCACACAGCCGCACAGGGCACGTGGGCACAGACAGCAGAGGAGGGTGGTGTCGGCAGTCAGCTGGGAAATGCGGGCAGTGCCACCACCACCGCCACGGCCTCTGTGCAGGGCCGGCCTTCGCCTGTGAGGACGCCCTGTCAGTGGGACTCTTCAGTTCCAAGACGAGACAACACATGTACACGCGTGTTTTTCCTCCGAAACTTTCTCGAGTGAGATCGTGCTCGCAGACCTTAAGGAAGTGATTAGACTTGGTTGGGGGAGGGGAGGGTTTCTCTTTCATACTGACGCATCATATTCCCGTTGGAAAATCCACGTACGAACCAGATGGTATAAAGTGGCCTGTCTGAGGAAGCCACAGCTCTGGGGACTGTCACCTCATCACAGGAAGTAGAAGCCTCTTTGTGTTGTTGTTTTGTTCTATCGCCACAGCTGGCTGACTAGCTGTGCTCAGGGAACCAGATGGGGTGCCTGGGATCGAACCCAGGTCCGCCGTGTACAAGGCGAGCGCCCTGCCCGCGGTCCTGCTGCTCTG
Organism: Sorex palustris; assembly: GCA_028565675.1. Lineage (NCBI taxonomy): Eukaryota > Metazoa > Chordata > Mammalia > Eulipotyphla > Soricidae > Sorex > Sorex palustris. The sequence continues at coordinate 6,232,314 of JAOXYA010000045.1, read as the reverse complement.
TGTCCGGGCTGAGCCGTATCCTGTTGGGGGGGGGGCGCTCCCACTGGAGGGGTTTGTCACAGTTTCTTCCCGCTGCTCTGTGGTCTGGCTCCCAGGCGCACCCCTGTACCCCGGCTACACAGGTGTTTCAGGTCTGCCCAGATGGACCCCAGGTTATCTGCGCTGACTGGAACCCGAGCAAGCCCCCAAGCAGAGGAGCCACCGGTAATCCTGAGGGTTTGAGCCACACCTGACTACCCTCGGAGTTGTCCGAGCTCCTAGCCTGCCTTCCTGTTCCCAAGTAGTGAAGCCAGGACCAAGAATACGTGAGGTGTGGGGGGCTTGCCTCGGGGTCCCCATAAGTCGGCCTAAGTGCCGGGGTCTGATCCCGTCGGCTCAGAACTCTGTTCCACCTGGGCAGAGGCTCTCGTCTGTAGAGTCGCTGTACTGGCGTTGAGAAGGTCCTGATGCTGTGGGCAGCGCTGCTGGTGACCGTTGGCGCCTTGAGGGAAGAGCGGACACTTCCTTCCCAATAGGTTTGCGACCCTGTGCCGAGGAGTCGGGCTGCCAGGCTGATCTCTGCGTCGGCCAGCCGCTTCCCCCACTCACTCTTGAAACGCATCTCATTAGCCAGGTGGGCATCGCTGCATCCTGCTGGTGGGAATGAAGCCAGCCGGCCTGTCTCTGAGCAGTGCATCAGAACCGTCAGCAGTAGGCTTCTCTGATCTTTTGGAATCCTGGGTGAAGAAAGTAATGGGGAGGAGAGGATGCTCGCGACGACTTTTTTTTTTTTTCAAATCCCTGGACATTTATGTTATTTGATTTTACCTTTCAAGGGCTGCATCCAGCCAGCGGTCCCGGGGTTGAGCCGAATGCTCCCAGCCACTTTGGAGACGCAGACACGCTCTCAGCTCTCTGCGCTGGCTCCTTACACGCCGATACACCAAGAGCCATGTCGAGCCTTGGTGTGAAGGTGGTCGTGGGCTGCTCTTAGGACTCCAGCCCCACTTTCCCCAGGCTGGTCCCTGGCACTGCAGGTACTTTCCTGAGTACCACCAGATGTGCCAACAAAACAAATCAGCCACCACAACAAAAACGCAATTAAAAAAAATATATATATATATGATATCTTAGAAACCCAGCTAAGGAGCCACAAATGTGTTTAATCTGTTTACAAATAAATAGCACAATGGGTAGGGCGTTTGCCTTGCACGTGGCTGACCCAGGTTCAATCCCTCCATTCCTCTCGGAGAGCCCGGCAAGCTACCAAGAGTATCCTGCCCGCACGGCAGAGCCTGGCAAGCTCCCTGTGGCATATCCCATATGCCAAAAACAGTAACAAGTCTCACAATGGAGACGTTACTGGTGCTTGCTCGAGTAAATCAATGAACAACGGGAGGGCAGTGCTACAGAGCTAACCATACATATTAAGACAAGAGTAGGGGCCAGAGAGATAGTCCAGTGGGTAGAGCACTTGCTTTGTACACTACCAACCCAGGTTTGATCCCCATCTTCCCATATGGTCCCCCGAGCCTGCCAGGAATGATTCCTGAGTACAGAGCTGGGAGTAAGCCCTGAGCACCACCAGGTGTGGGGCCACCCTGATGACTCCCCCCCCCCCAAAAAAAATACACATATAGATATAAGACAAGAGTAGATGATAAAGTAATGTATTTCTTTCTAGAAGAAGTCGAACTTGTAATGATATTCTTAAAGGAGCTGTATCCCACTTCCTTCCTCATCTGAGTGGTCCCTAGTCCTCCTCCTGCTCATTTCCCCTTCGGGAGATCAGTCTCACGGGAGTGCCCCAGGCCCACAGTGACAGTCCCTCAGCTGGCCCCGTCTGGCCGGGTCTCTCTGCACGCTGTTTCTGGGAGGTTTCTCCCGCCGTCAGACGCCCGCGTCCTATTCTTCTCTGTGTCTGCTCAGCATGGCGAAGCCTCGCTTGGAGACGAGCTCTCCGGTCGGTCGTAACTCAGATCCGCATTTGAAAATTGCGCTTTCAAATCCTGCGACCGCGCGTCTGAAAGCAGAATGTCAAGTTGAACGTTATCAGAGTGTCTCCAAGTTCCACGAGGGAGAAGATGGGCTTTGGCACTGCTCCCTTGCCTCCATTTGCTTGAGATGACAACATGTAGAGAAACTGGAAGGTATACTCTGTACTTGCCCGGCGAAAAACAAAAATATTACGGGGAGAGTCGGGAAAAGGCAAAAGCACCACTTAAGACCTAATTAAAAGAACTTAATTTCACTAAGCACCATCCTCGAGCCTTCTTACCTCATGTTCAACACCTTCCTTTATTCCCGAGACAACGCAGAAATCCGAACGTGTCCAAGTGCCGCTAGCCTCGAGGAGGCTGCGTCCGTATTAGCTCTGTTTTCCTTCTTCTCTCTCCCCCAAGCCAAGGTGACTTCTCCGTGTCTTCTGAGGCACTTTTTCCTTCTTTGGAGTGGCTGTGGGCCTTTCACACACACCTGTGACAGCCAGTCACCCCCTCGGGAACTAAGACCAGGTCGCCTCCATTTCCCGCCGGAACTCACTGCTGGGTCTGACCACCCCACCCCACCCCTCGGCTTCATCATTTTCACCTCAGCGATGAACCAGGTGGGCACCCTGCCCACTGGACACCCCTCCACTAGGAACTGGTTAATAATCGGGCTCATTCATCACCAGCAGGTTAATTTAACCTCCGTGTAGCCTGGCTTCTGTTTCGGACCCTGGATTCCTAATCCCTTCCCAGCCTCTATAAATCCCGTAGTAAGGACCACACACACACACACACACACACACACGCACACACGCACACACGCACACACACTCACCTCGACAGGGTTACATAATTGCAGTCTCCTCCGCAAATGTTCCTTGCATGACTGCAAGGAAGGCAGGACTAGTTTTCTTCCTGCCCCCCCCCACCGCCCCCACCCCCGCTGCTGGAGGGTCCTGGAGCAGGAAGTTATGATTATGAGTAAATGAGACACTAAAGAGGCCCTTCTATTTTTAAACCCCTCGGCCATCAGGCCAGTGCCCCGTGACTGCCTCGCGGACATTAGCGCCATTAGCGGATTACCAAGGAATTTGCGACTAAATGGAGCTCGGAATTCGTGGCCGCATTGCCAGGCAGGCCTGCGAACCGCTGCCTCGGAGACAGGCCTCAAGGAGCGGAGCGAGATGAAAGGCAGCCTCCAGCGGCTGCCACAGGCCGGCCCCCTGGGCAAATAAAGGAGTACATTATCTGTATCTAAATAGTCTCCGAAGGGTGCGCGGGGGAGATGGATGGCCAAGGCGATAAGTCCTCTGAGTCCGGGAGAGTGGGAAGCGGGGTCCCCAGGGTCTCCGTCGTCGCTGACAGGCGCCGAGCAGTCAAGAGGAGGCGCAGCCGGGGAGCGACAGATGGAGTGGAAGGATGGGTCTCGGTCCCCCGCGCCTGGAGCCAGCCCCTGCCTTCTCGGGCCGGTCGGCCGGTCTTGCAGAAGAGGCCCCTCATCCCGGCCTCTGCCCCTTTCAGGCCCCCAGAGATGCCGTTTAAAAAAAAAAATAAACCTCTTTCTCTGACTGTATGGATGTTTACTGAGCTGGGGTCTGAAGCTGAAACCGGCCGCCACCTTCCCGGGGCGCACAACCCACCCCCGTGAATTAGAAGGGAGTCGGAGACACGGGGACCCTGGCGGAGGGCCCACAGCGTTGTGGGGGCGCGTCCGGGGGCTGCGCTGGCCCCCACCTAAGCCAGGAGGCTCTGCAGGAGAGGCAGCGTAAGAATATTGTTGGTGGGGCTAGACATGAGGTAACAGCGGGGATGGGGCTTGCCCTCACTGCACGGTTGAGCCAGGTTCTCCCCCGGCACCACATATGGCCCTCTGGGCACTGCCAGGAGTGATCCCTGAGCACAGAGGCAAGAGGGAAAAGCCCTGAGCATCACCAGGTGGGACGCCATCCCCGCCCACACCGGAGAGAAAGAAGAATGTCGGCTGCTCGCTCCCCAGAACCCTGAGCGGGACCCCATGGTGGGAGAGGTGAAAGGGGGTGTCTGCAGTGATCACAGCACAGCCCTCAGGGCTCAGAGCTGGACCATCTAGTCACCGCCTCCGAGTGGGCGCCCAGGCTGCTGGGCCAGGCGTGGCTCAGGGAAGCAGCTCTGTAGAGAAGAATCCCCTGAGAAAGGGCCTGCCGGCGCATCTGGGGCTTTGGGCTGCAGGAGGACGCAGAAAATGAGACACAGAGTCTGCCCGCACATCACAGCGGGCACACCGTGATGCTCCAGCCAAAGTGGGTGCCTGCGTGGTGGGCTGCTCCAAGGCACCCAGAGGTGGGCAGCCAGGGGGCTTTGCCAAGTGTGTCTCAGCGGCTGCTTTCTGAACGCGGGTCAGGGAGATGGCGCGAAGGGCCGGAGCTCAGCCTCAGTCCCCAGCTCTGCGGGGTCCCCTGAGCACTGAGCCAGGAGTAACTTCTAAGCACTGCTGCATGTGGCAGGGCAGGAAGGAAAGGAGGGAGGAGGGAGGTACATACATAGATTTGTGTCTCTTCAAATTCGTTGTTGGGGATTAAGTGTGTGGGTGAGATCGTCCTGACCTTAGGATCATGCACATCAGGGCGGGTCTCCAGCCTTTGGACTCCCCAGGCCTCTGTGTTCCCTAAGACAGAGAACATAAGAAGGCCTGGAAGATGGGGGCCAGGACCGTAACACAGCGGGGAGTTTGATCCCCGGCACCTCGTATGGTCCCCCGAGCACCACCAGGAGTGACTCCTGAGTGTAGAGCCAGGAGTAACCCCTGAGCATCACCGGGTGTGACCACTCCACCCCCCAAGAAAAAGAAAAGATGGCCAGGAAGAAAGTTCCTGGTCAGGGCACTTGTTCCCCCTAAGGTTTGACCCCCAGCATCAGCGGGTGTGGCTCTGCTGGTCCCTAGCACTGAACTGCTGGAGCCCTTGGCTGTGTGGCCCGAGTGGCTCCAGGGCCCCCACGCACTGCTTGGTAACCCCCGCACCAAAGAAAGGCATGAGAAGTAGAAGTGTCTCTGCGGGCTGGCCGGGTGGTGGCGCGGGGCTGGTCTTTGTCGGGGGGGACTCCCAGCCTGCTCTCCTCCTTCCAGGACATGGTCCGGCGTGGAGAGATCATAGACAACGACACCGAAGACGAGTTCTACCTCCGGCGCCTGGATGCGGGGCTCTTTGTTCTCCAGCACATCTGCTATATCATGGCCGAGATCTGCAATGCCAACGTCCCGCAGGTAGGCGGGTACACACGCACGCACGCGCAAACACACACACACACACACACACACACACACACAGTGAAACACATGGTCAGCCTCTGCAAGGCTAATGTCCCACAGGTAGGAGGAGGGTACACACACACACACACACACACACCGTGGCCAATATCTGCAAGGCTAATGTCCCACAGGTAGGAGGGTCACACACATACATACACACACACCACGAATGACATCTGCAAGATGTCCCACAGGTAACTGGGTGTACACACACATGCATATAGACACACAAGCACACAGACACACACAGACATACACGTACCATAGCTGAGATGTGCAACAGCAATGTCCTGCCAATAAGAGGGTCTCTCTCTCTCTCTCTCTCTCTCTCTCTCTCTCTCTCTCTCTCTCTCTCTCTCACACACACACACACACACAC
>JAOXYA010000045.1:6199859-6223917 GCA_028565675.1 Sorex palustris | reverse complement strand
CTCTCTCTCTCTCTCTCTCTCTCTCTCTCTCTCTCTCTCTCTCTCTCTCACACACACACACACACACACACTCACACACACACTGGAATGAGGACAGGAAAGAAGTGTGTCACAGTCACATCCCACCACCTTCTGCGGTGGTGTCCTCATCCAGGGCGGGGGGGCGGAGGGGCCGAGGGGCAAACCCTTCCCTGTCAGATTCTCTGGTGTTTTCCCGATGAAACGATGCTTGTCCCATCCTCTCTTCCCGTTCCTCCCCTCCCCGACTAGATCCGCCAGCGGGTCCACCAGATTCTGAACATGCGAGGAAGCTCCATCAAGATCGTCAGGCACATCATCAAGGGTGAGTCACCTGCATGGCGTCAGGCGTGCCGCCCACTCCATGCCAGCGCCCGGCGCGGGGACTCCAGCTCTCATGGCCTACCGTAGTCCATCCTGCCTCCCTCCCTGCTCCCTCCAGAGCTGGGAAAAAACAAAACAGGGCTCACGAAGGGCACGGCTCTCTTTGTTTTCTTGGTGCGGGGAAATGGCAGAACAAGTTTAGTCTCAAAGAGCAAAAGAAAATTGCTTTCTTGGGGAGACAAAAATAAGGAGGCAGAAGGAAAGACTCATTGTGCAGAGCAGGAGAAAGTCGATGGAGGGTGTGGGGCGCACGCCTCCCTGTCCCCGCCTGGCCCCTTGGCCCAGCTGTGTGGGGGACTGTCCTGTCCACTCCTGTGAGACAGTCCTAGCGAGAGGCACCCCGAGTCCCATCCAGCCGTCTCCCTCCAGCCCTGCCCTACCCAGTTCCACCAAAATGCCATTGCGTCTGTTTTTGTTGTCTTGGTGTTTGTTTTTGCTTGGGGGCCACGCGTGGCGGTGCTCAGGGCTTACTCCTGGCTCTGCACTCAGGGGTCAGTCCTGGCGGGCTCAAGGACCCAGTGGGGTGCCAGGATCTAACCCAGGTCGGCTGCGTGCTAGGCCAGTACCCTCCGTGCTATACTGTTGCTCCAGCCTACTGCCTCCTTGCTTCAGCCTGGTCCCGAGAGGTTCTGGAGAGACAGAACCCCAGAACTAAGTTCTGCAGGTCCCTTCTACCCTCCGGTGGCCCGGCACAGACGGGCCCACGTGGCCAGTCGTAACTGGTGTTGGACTTGGCGGTGCTTGTGATGCCAGAGTTAGGGAGTAAAGACTAACCGGGGTGGAGTGGGGCGCAGGCGAAGTCGGCCTGCTCTCTTGGGCTCTCCTTACGCCCCTCTCTGAGATGAAGGGTTAAAGGAAGGTCCTCAGGGTCGCCCTGGAGAGGCCCAGAGCCCCAGCAGCGCTCGGGAAGAAACGAGAAGAAAGAAACAGTGCACAGTCACCGGCCTGGGCCCAGGAGTTGCCTCTGCTCTCCCTGCACCTCCATGGATGCATCCCTGGCCACTCGGGGGTGTTTTATTTGCCCGAGAGGAGTGAGAGGGAATGCCTGGGCCGCAGTGGGCCCCTGCTGAGTGCTCAGCCAGCCATGCTGGGGAATGCGCCGGGCGATGCTTTTCCTGCTGAGTCCCGCCAAAGTGGTGCCCGAGGAGCACCGGGAACTGTCCAGCCAGGGCTGGGGCCAGGGACCTTGCCGGAGGAAAGGTCAGAGCCAGTGTGGCCCTCCCAGGCGAACTTGAGAGGGATGATATCAGCTGGCAAATCTGAGGCGTTAGAACCTGTCGACAGAGGAAGCAGCAGCGGGGGTGGGGGGTCGGGGGCGAGAAGGCACCCATTCAGGACACGCCCCCACCTCTGCCCTTGAGGGTGCCTCGGGGCTGCCACTCTCCTGGGCACAGGGTCACCATCCTGAGAGTTTGGCGGGACACCCCCCTGCGCAGTCTGCAGCCCCCCAGCTCTGCGGTGGTGCCCACACGTTCAGGGCTGTCAGCTCTCCGACTCAGCGTCCCAGCTGATCCTGCAGGCAAAACCGTGACTCTGGGCCAAGGGGGGTGTTCTTCCGGGGCCCCTGCCCTGTGCAGTGGCTGGAGAACCCCCGGCAGGGCCGTGTCTCTTCCCCACCTCTCCTCCCCGAGCGTCTACTCTCTGCCTCCCACTTCCCTGGATGGATCCCCCCGTCTTGTGGACCCCCATCACCTGTCCCCAGTTCTCCCTCCCGACATCCCTGCCTCCAGACTTGCTCATGGGCAGCTGCTGCATCTCCATCCACAGCTCCACCACGGGGGCATGTGGCTCCCCATGAGGGCCGGGCTGCTGGATGCCTCAGGGCACCCCGTGAAGAGCCCAAGTGTTGGGGGTCTCCCCTCCCACGGAGTCCTTTGATTCTGTGCCTGGCCCGTGGCACTCTCCTTGGTGCTGTCTGTGGCGAGACCCTGGGCCCCTCACTCCCAGGAATCTACCCCTGGGAATGTTTATCATCTTGGAGGGCGGGGGGAGCACCCCAACCCCAGCTAAACCAAACACACACTCCAGGGCGACTCCACTGGCACTGCAGAGCCTGCAAGATGCGGGGAGCTGCCGGAAGCTAATTATAACGTGCTAAGTGCCGTGTTACTGCCGTGAACAGTGCGTGTGGCGGGAGGCTGTGGGCGGGGGGTGGGGGACAGGCTGACCATGGCATCCCCGTGGAGAGACAGGTGAGGTCGCCCCATCCAGGCAAAGCTGGGCAGGCCCAGAGCATCAGTGGGGGTGGGGTCTCCGGGAAGCTTCTCGTGCACAGTGAGTTTAGGGGGCGGTACTGGCAGTATCTGCAGGCTCAGACAGCATACCCAAGGTCCGGGGGGCGGGGGGGCAGGGACGTACACGCATGGAATCCAGCGTCATCCCAGCAGAGTGCTCACCGGCACCCGAGAGGCCCTCATGTTGCTGATGAGTGTTCAGGTGTCAGTGAAAATCATGGCACGGGGGCAGGAGAGAGAGCTCAGCGGGGAGAACACTGGCAGCCAACCCAGGTTCAATCTTCCAGCATCCCATACGGTCCCCCGAGCATGGCCAGTGACCCCTGAGTGCAGAGCCAGGAGTAACCCCTGAGCACCACTGGGTGTGCCCGCCACCCCCCCCCCCAGAAAAAATAAAAATACCCGTACGTGCCGGCACTCACCCATGGGGTAGAGTGGGGTGAAAGCACCTCTCTGGGCAGCTGCCCACCAGTGCCCAGCCCGGGAAGGGGCGGCCAGGCTGTGCTCACCTCCTCGACGCCCCCATCCCCCCACCCCGTCCCGTCAGAAGCTGGTAGCAGACACTCCCCGTCATCGGTCCTTGTGGACTTTGATTTTGTTTTTCAGTTTAGGTTGCTTCTTTTTTTTTTTTAACATACTAATTAGATGCAGACTTTCCCTTTGATTTTTATGGCCTACATATTTCCTAAGTTTTGCTGGCAGGGTGACAGCTGATGTATCCCTCGGGGTCCGGGGAAAACGCTGATGAGGCAGACCCAGCGGGGGACTCTTCCTGTTATATTCCGGTCCCCTTTCTCACGGTCCTCCTCCCTCCTCTCCTCCCGGGGCGCCCAGGGAGCTGGGAATAATTGATGGCTCATTAAAGCCCTTCTTCCTCCCTGCATACTGCTTACTCGGCGCTCCCAGTGTCCAGCCTTTGCCTGGAGCCGGCCGAGCCCGGGGCCAGGGCCCTGGGGGTCTCCGCGGAGGGCTGGGGGCCTCTGCTCCTGGAGGGCAGGGAGATGGCCCGGGCGCCCTCCTGCTCCTGGAGCTGGCCCCGGGGGGACGGGCACGGAGAGGGGCCCCCTCTGTGCCCACTGGGGGCACAGTACAGGCACTTCTGGACTGTGCCAGAAACCTCGAACCACAACAGCTGGAACAGCTGTGGCCAGCCCTCCACACCAGACTTTGAAGCACAGCCACGAGCTCCCTTTCTCAGATCCGGAGTGAGCGGGACTCCCAGAGGCCAGAGGCTGTTTGCAGGCGCTGGGAGAGCGGGAGCCAGACCCTGGGCCGCCTGGACGGCGGGAATCCACGGCCGGACAGACCTGAAGGAAGGAGAAACTGTCTTCAGGGCTATCCCTCTGCCGAGCCCCTGAGCTCAGTGAGGGAAACTGGCAGGCTCACTGGGGGCTTCGGGGGCCGTCACCCCGGGACAGGTCCACCAACTGACCACTCCCCCCAGGCCCAGTTCTCTGTGGGTGACCCCCGGGAGCCAGGGAGGAAACGCTCACTCACAGTTTCCTGTCTCTCATTGAAGTCGGGCGGACCCCAGGGTCCACTGATTCTCAGACACGGTGGCCCTCAGCGCCCACCGTCTAACCACAGAACTCACTGCCTCCTGCACCCACGGAGCCCCTCCCCACCCACCTGTCTTGGTGATGCTGCTGGCCTCAGATGGCCACTCTTCCAAGCCTGCCCAGGGAGGGTGGCCTCCCTGCATGGGCTCTGAGCTGAGACCCGGGACCCTGCTCACCCTGAGCCTCAGTACAGGAAGAACCTTGCTGTAGGCCCAGCAAACACCATCCACAGCCACAGGGGCATTGGGTGGCCCAGTCTGGAGGGGAGGGTCGTGGAGAAGAGCTTGAGGGGCTGGGGCAGAAGGCCTGAACCGGGGGCTTTCAGAGGAGGCCGCAGGCCCTCAGAGGTGCTTGCACTCATTCCTGCTTGGAGATCACTTCAAAGCCCATTAGTGTGTTTCCAGGTTGACCCAGGGCTCCGAAGCCTCTGCTCCCCACCCTGCAGCTGCAGAGCTGTGAGAGGCCCGGGGGCTTCCTCTGAGGACCCCTGGGCGGGTGGGTGGGGCCAAGAGGGCCCTGGGAGGCGTACATGTCCACCCGAGGCAGCGTCAGCCTCTCTGAGCCCCTTCTTGTTTGTGGCTGTGACAGGTGGCAGCCCACTTGCTGGGTCAGATGGGGTCTGGGACGCACACCCAGGCGGGAACTGCAGCTTTGGGGGGTGACTGTCGGGGTCTCAGGTAGGGGTGCTGTGTCAGAAGCTGAGGCCAGGCACGGTTCTGGGTTCTGCAGTTGTTCGTGCTCAGTAAACAGGGCTCCTTCTGTCCATTTGTCCTTCCTTTCTTTTCCTTCCTGTGTCCTTCCTTCCTTTTTCCACTTTCCTTCTTTTTCTGTCCTTCCTCTCTTCATCCTCCCTCCCTTCCTTCATCCTTTCTTCCTTTCTTCCCCTTCCTTCCTCTCCCTTCCCTCCTTCTTTCCCCTCATCCTGGAGCCAGTGGGCTCCCCTGTCCCCCTGCCCCTTGGATCTGGGCTGTCGCAGGCCCCTTTCCTCTGCTCCCAGTGGGTCTGGGTGCCGCCATCTGCCCCCAGGAAGGCACCCAGGGGGCCCGGCCCGGTCTCTGCCGCATTCTCTGCAGTGCTGGGATTTCTCCGGGGCCTAACCGGGCCTCCTTTTTCCCACTTTCTGCCTGACGGTGATTTCTCTGCCTTCAAGGGTTTTCAGCGTGAGAATATTGACTTTCCCTTCCCTCGCCTCCTCTCCCTGCCTCCTGCATCTTTGAGGAGGGCGAGCGCAGAGGCCTGAGGTGTGTGTGGGGGGGGTGGGGGAGGCTGCGCCCCGCTGCCGAGCCCGGGTCCGGCCTGTGCCCGGGCCGTGCCTCTCCCCCCACCCCCCACCCCGCACCCCCTCCCTCTTGCTCTTAACATAAACAGAACAGCTTGTATTCCGTGTCTGAATAGTAAACCTGCTGTCTAAAGTTTGCTTTAATATTTATGCGTTCAGCACTGCTGCCTGGTTGTGAGCTCCATCAAAGCCTTTATTATTATAAGAGCATTCGGAAATGTGGGGAGACCAGACCGGGGGGCCGATGTGGGCACCATCTCCCTCACTCCGCCCGCTGCTCCCGCCCCTCGGCCCCTCCTCTCCCTCTCCCCACCCATGGGAGCACTCCCTTCATCTCGCGCACCTCTCTCTCTCTCTCTCTCTCTCTCTCTCTCTCTCTCTCTCTCTCCCCACCCCTCTTCCTCTCTCTCTCACGCACAGCAAGGAGAACTCTTTCCCGAGACCTCTGGGAGGGCTCTGTTCAATATTTATGAACTGCTGCAGCAGCTATAATAACCAGGGGTAGCTGGCACCACCGCCACTTGCTCCAAACACAGTCTAGTCTGGAAACAAAGAACGGGTAGAGGTGAGGGGGAGAGGGTGGGGGCCAGGGACCCCCAGGCGGCTGCTGGCCGGTCCGGTGGGAGGCCTGGCTGGCGGCTGCCTGCTGGGGGGCAGGAGGGTGGCCGCTTCTGAGAGCTGCCACCAACTCGGCCTCCCTCTGACCGGGCTGAGAGTGGCCCCTGCGGAGAGTCCCTCAGCTCGGCCCTGCTCCCTGTGGGCCCCTTGATTGCCCAGCACGTGCCCTCTGACCTCCGGCCTCCACGGTCTTGCCCTTTTGGCTGCTCCCCTGTAGGACGGGAGGCAGTTGCTCAGGGTGAGCTTCCGCCCACGGCACTTTCAGGACTGTGGACTTCGGGCGAGTGTCTTCAGCCCTGGGAGGTGGGAGGGGCTTGTTCCCATCACTGGCACGCGTGCACGTGTGCACACACACACACACACACACACACACACGCCTTCTGGCAACTCCCCCAAGCTCGCAGGCGTGCCTCAGGCGTTCTGCACCCACCAGCCCCTGGGTAAGAGGCTGCGACTCCCAGCTCCCTCAATCCCTGGAAGGAGCCTAGGCCCCTCCAGGGAGCTGGCCCCGCTCCGAAAATTACTGCCCCTCAGGAGCAAACTGTCTCCACTCCCCGCCCCTCTGGCTCGGAGAATACATTAGGAGAGCAAAGTATTAGTTCAATCCATTAAGACTCGCTTCCAGACCGTGCCTCTGGGGGTATTAAATGCTATAAATGGTCACTCCTCTCTCCTGGGGCGGCGACTGCATTGGGCACGGTGAGGAGATGGCCCTGCCCGCCTGCCCTACCCCAGAAGGCCGCTGGGCTGGTGCTGCCCTCGAGGTGAGGGTTGGGCCTCACGGAAGAAGCTGGTTTGTAGGGGGTGGGGGAGACACGCAGCTACACGTGTCTGGATCCCAAGTCCCGGGTCCCGGCATGTGTCCAGAGTAATAAAGAGGACGGAGGAAACACAAAGAGGGTCAGGCCCAAGGCTGTTCCCAGGGCAGGGAGGGGGCTGTCCCCTTTCTCCCCAGTCTTTCCGGGTTGTGGCTCTGCAAATGTTTCATTCTGCCCAGGCCTCTTTCTGGAGAGTTCTGTGTCCACCCGCCGCTGGCCTCTCAGGCTGCCCATAACTGTCTGACCCCCTCTCTGTGCTCGTCCATTGCTGTGCATCTTACCGAGTAAGAGGCCCATGGCCCCAGATGCACAAAGCTCCCGGGCTAGCGGGGGCGGAGAGGGTAGCACTCAGCAGGCTGGGGCCAGGAGCCCCGAGAGGGGGCCACCCCAGGAGGCCTCGCCCGCCCGAGCACAGGAGACGCCGCAGAGCCCACGCGCTTCTAATCGTAGGCTAGGCTCAGTCCCTGTCATGCATTTTTTCACTGGATTCAAATGAGTCTCGCCCTCTCTGCCGGGAGTGGTACTGGCGGGGATGCCCCCGGCTCTCGCACCGTGTGCTGATGTCCCGGGGAGGCATGTTCTGAACTGAAACGGTTGTTCTGGACTGAAACGTGCAGGGCCGCGGCCCTGTGTCCTGGGCCTGCTCGGCTCTAAAGCCTCGTTTCTGGCCCCTTCTCCTGCCCACTTCTCCCTGCTCCTTACCCCGTGGTCACTAACCTGCCTTGTGTTCTTGTCATCCAACTGTTTGTGGGGAGGGAGCGCTGGGCCACACCTGGCAGTGCTCAGGGCTCACTCCTGGCTCAGTGCTCAGGCCTCACTCCTGCCTCTGTGCTCAGGGATCACTCCTGGTGGGGCTCATATGCAGTGCCAGGGATCGAACCCCAGTCGACCACGTACACAGCAAACACCCCACCCGCTGTATTCTTGCTCCAGCCCTAATAGTCCCTCGTTTGGTCTTGCTCGGCCTTCGGTTCCGTGGTCTGCCATGCGTGGGTGCAACCGCAGGGCGTCTCGCTCCTTCCGACTGACTTCCCTTAGGTCTGTCCGTGTTGGTGAAAAGGGCCGGACCCCACCTGGCTGGTATTTTGTGGTGTACAGAGACACCCTCCTTCCGACTCATCGTGTCCAGAACGGACGAAAGACGAGTCTGAGACTTGTGGGAGGCAGCGATGAGGGGCTCCCAGGCGTCAGCCTCGGTGATGGTGGCCCCACCTCCCTTGACTCCGGGTCCAAAGCAGGAGTAAACAAAAAGGACCCCACGCCACTTCCAGGAGCTTCTGATGGGGGCGGAGAGATAGTCCAGCCCCCCACAGCCCGTATGGTCCCCCCTGCCCACCAGAGGTAATTCCTAAGCGCAGAGCCAAGAGTAACCCCTGAACATTACCAGACATGGCCCAGAAACCAACAAAAAGAGCTTCTGATGAAAGTAATATGGCAGGTACTACCAAGCCAGCCCTGGTCTGATCCCCAGTGCCACATCGCCAGGGGTTGGTCACTCCTGAGCACAGAGCCAGGAGCAGTCCCCGAGCATCCCCAGGGGAGAACACAGACCGCCGGGTGTCCTGGCCATGTAGGGACCAAACATTCAGGTGTTTCTGGCAGCTTCTCTTGGGTGAGAAGGGGTGGCAGGTAGGGAAAGCCAGAAGGCCTGCCTGGGGGGAGGCAGCACGCGTGTGCTGTCAAGCAGCTGGGGGGGTGGGGGGTCTGGCGTGGCTGGGAGGAGGGAGCTTGGGGCTAGCTGGGACCTGGGAGGGCCGGAGGGTGCAGCCACACGGGGCCCACGCCTCGGCTTCACACCCCCCCCACCTTTGTCTCCCCAGAGTACGCGGAGAACATCGGGGACGGCCGGAGCCCGGAGTTCCGGGAGAACGAGCAGAAGCGCATCCTGGGCCTGTTGGAGAACTTCTAGGGCCCGCGGGGACACCGACACCCCCTCCCAGGGGATTAAAGCTGGTTTTGCTACTCCTGGGCTCGCTTCTTTGTGCACTTCCCTCACCCGTAGCACCCCGCAGCAGCAAGGGGGTCACTCTCCCAGGAAGGAAACAGGCCCAGAGGGGGCGGGGGTCCTGCCTGTGGTCACTGAATGCAAGCAGCATGGACTAGTGACCATCCAGACATGAAGACCCGGGAGGGCTCCCAGGACCCCTCACTGCCGGGAGAGGTGGGTTGGAACCGGCCGGGCCAGGCCCACCTGAGCCAAGGACCTCGAGACTCCAGTGCATCCAGGCCCCAGGTGGCTGGGGGTCCCCGGGTTCCGTGCCGCCACCTTAGAGTGAGCTTGGCCCGGGGTGTCCACCCGGGACAGAAAAGCGACCCCAGCTGCCTGGGTCTCACTCCTGTCTCTGTCACAGGCGGCGCTGATGCTGGTACAAGGCTTCTGTGGAGGAACCAGGCGGGCACGCAGAAAGCACACCAGGTCCCCTCCCCTCCTGGCGGGTCCCCTCTTACTCGGGGCCTGAGCGCGTCCAGCCACAGTTGCTGTGTCCAGCCACCCCCCTCAGCCCAGGCCACCACTGCCAGGGCAGTGCACGGGGTGGTGCCTGGGTTACCGAGGCTGCTACAGGTCGTGTGTCCGGGCCCCCTCCTAAGGCAAGGCAGCTTGTCACTTGTGGATGTAGTCACTCTCTGCCTCACCTCCACACAGGGAGCCCCACCTTGGGCCCCCTCCGTCTCATCTCTTCTTCCCGCCATCACTGGCCACACACTGTTGGAGCCCAGGGACCTGCCCAGGACCAGCATCTGAGCCAGTCCTGTGTGACGCCCCAGCCATGCTCCCTGTCCCCCAACCGCCGCCTCCTAGAAGCCACCACGGGCCCACAGCTAACAGGATGCCGCCCTCCGTCTCCTGTGTGGCTGGGGCTGATGCCATCTCGGGCCTAAAGCAAGTCCAGCTGTCAGCACAGACGCAGGCCCAGTCCCTTAGAGGGTCACGGTCCTTCCGCCTGTTCCTTAAACTCCATCCTAAGCAGGTAACATTGACGACACAAGTTCAGAGTGAGGGGCCGGAGCGATAGCACCGCAGGTAGAATGCTCACCTGCACTCAGCTGACCCGGGTTCGATGCCCGGCATCCCATAGGGCCCCCTGAGCACCACCTGGAGTGATTCCTGAGTGCAGAGCCAGGAGGAATCCCTGAGCATCGCCAGGTGTAGCCAAAAACACACCAAAATATTAAATCAGACTTGATCAAAAATGGGCTCAGCGGGACCTGCCCCACTCACCACTGGTCACCTCCGAAGGCCTCATAATCCTCCCACTGACGCCCCCAGCCTCCCACTGTGCCTCAGAATCCAGTGTGGATGGGGGGTGCCCCGGCCCCTTCCCTACCATCACCCTGCAGGCTCCTGTGTGACCGAGTCCCCCCGCCAGAGCAGTGTCCTCTCGCCTCCATTGCCCAGTGACCACCTCGTCCCTTTTCCCCTCAGCTCTGTCTTGGAAGGGTTGTGGCCAGTGTGAGGTACGTGATTCCCAGAATTGGGGAGGGGCAGGAACACAGGAGACAACATGGGGCACATCCCCACTGGGGAAGCCTGCCCCGGGAACAGCTGGACACCCGCACCTGACCTTCCTCACCCAGCCGCTGGTCCGGGCTGCCCTTTCCCCGGGACTTCGGCCTCCACGTCTGGGTCGGCCTGCCCTGGGGTCACCAGGGCCATCCCTGCTCCGTGCAGGACCCAACCTGTCCATCCCCACGTGCCCAGCTGTCGCCCAGCTGTCTGACGCCCGACCTGCCCTTGGGCAGAGCAGCGGCGGCATCTGAGCCCTGGGGACTCGGGCTGGTCTGGTTTCCTGCCCCATCCTGGCCCTGTTTGTTTGTGGGGCACAGTGGCCACAAGGTGCACCGGGTGCGGTTCAGAGAGGGGGACGCGTGGTCAGGGGAGCCCCTGGTGCCCCCTCAGCTGTGCCCAGCTTGTCCCTCTTGTTACTACCAGAGTGGCAGCTCGGGAGCGACCAGGGGACGAGACGCGGCTTCCTGTTGGCGAGACCCCGCCATTCGAGGTCCTCCCCCAGAGCATGGGGACGGGACACAGCGAGGGCCGGATGGTGACAGTCATCTGGACTAGAAAAGGACAAGAGCCCCCGCATCCCGCACCCTCCCCTGGCACCCTGCCCCCGCAGCACCTGCTGCTCCGGGCCGGCTCCCTTCAGTTGTGTTCCCCTGGGGATGTGACTCGTCGTAACTCATGCAGTGACCTCTGGGGGCTGCCCTGGCCTTTCACCATCCCCCCTGCCCCGCACAGACTGCTGCCCCACTCGGACAGTGCCTCCCCTGGTTAAGTTCCTGGCCTCAGCGGACAGGAGGCCGTGTCCCCCCCTCCACCCTAGGCAGGCCCCAAGTTGCACGAACCCCCTAGCCCGTTCATCTCGCGGGCCCGGACTTGGCTCCGGGCAGCACTGCCGGGGCAGGGAGCAGAGTGTCCGCCGCCGTCTCCGCAGGCCTGGGGCGCCGGGCTGGTCTGCAACTCTGCAGTGTGCGGAGCCAGCCCTGCTCGTCAGTCCGTCTGTCAGACCATGCACGGTGCACGTTTGCTCTCAGGAGGGGTCAAGAGCATTGCAGAGAGGAGGAGCGAACCCCGGGGAGGCGGGAGAACAGAGCAGGAGCACCCGTCTGGACTCGCTGTCACCCCCTGACCCCAGGAGGGCCCTTGGGATCACACAGGAGCAGGAGGCAGCAGGTCGCCTCAGCGTCAGGTTCCAGACAAGAGCAAACAGGCTCTCAGTCACGGGGGGCTCCAGTGCTAGGGCAGGTGTGCATGGCCCGAGAGTGCCCCCGTGCCCCTCGGCCCTGTCACAGAGCTGATTCCGCTGACCCCAAAGCCAGAGCCGGCCACATCGGGCCAGTGTCCAGGCCCCAGACACCAGACCGCACGCTCCAGCCCTGGTGAGCCCCGGACAGGTTTGCGGAAATCAGGGCCAGAGCCGGCCTCGACGTCCAGTCCCAGCAGCATCCTGGATCCCCTCTGGGCTTCTGAGGGGCCCGCCGGGAAATGCCACCCAGACGCCGCTGCCTCAGCAGCCACCATCCTGTCCTGGGTCCCGCTGGGACACGGTCCCTGCCCTGAGCACACTCCCCGACGGAAACTGGGGCTGGTAGGAAGGAGCTCTGAGCCAAGAACGGGCCAAGGGGGGCAGCCAGGGCCAGGCCAGAACCACCCGCTGGGGCGGAGAAAGCGGCCCTGACCTTCCCGGAGGAGCAGGAGACGCAGGGCTGGGGTGAGGGCTCTGGACAGGAGAGGGGACCCGTCTGGCGATGGGTTGGGGGTGCCCGGAGGCCCAGCCCCTATCCCGGCAGCCCCCTGCAGCCCCGGCAGGTGCCGGGCGGGGCGGCCACCACGCTACTCAGTATATAAATATCTCTAATGAATAAATAGAAGTGCTTTTAGGCTGGCGGAGTGGAATCATTTCCACCTGCCGTAAAATTTCATTAGAAGCAGGCGCTGCAGGGGGAGAAGAATGGCCGCCATAAATCTGCCCGCACCCCCTCCCCAGCCCCCCTGCTCCCGCACCCCCAGCCCCACAGGCCTTCCCGGGGCCTCGGGCTGCTCCTGCCCCTCCCCACCCACAGCTGCAATGGGCAGGATGGGGCCTCTGTCATCTGGCTGGGGAAATGGGCACACATCCCTGCCCCGGAACGCAGGGGAAGGGGGTGAATCCTGGGACAGAGTCGGGGTTGAGGGAACACCAGCTTCAGGGATGTGACAGCTGAGAGCCGTGAGGTCCCCCACGAAGGGCAGGTCCGGGCCTTCTCCCCAGCTAAGGCCTGTCCCCACCTCAGGGACTCGCCCCGTCCCATTCTGCAGACAGAACACTGAGCCCCAAGAGACCGTGACTGGCCGGACCCGAGTGCATGAGGTTCCCCACCCCAGTGGCTCCCTCTGCGTTACCTTGGTCCCCAAGAGGATCATCCTGGCCAGCCTCCACGTCCTATGCTATGACATGCCCCAGGTGCCGCGTCCACTACCGCCAGCACCAAGGAGACACTGGGCACGCTCAGCTCTGAGTGCCAGGAGCTGGCCAGACAGCCCAGCTGAGCTGCCAAGCGGCTGAGCCCCTCTGGTCACAAGCCCATCAAGCGGCCGTGACAGGACAAGGCCCGGCCAGCCCTGAGCAGCTGCAGAAGAGATGGGGAGATGCCCGCCATGCCAGGGTGGCCTTGGGTGCCCACCAGGCTGGTGAGCCCCAGGCAGAGTCTGGGTAGTGCTGCTGTACCACCCACTCCCCCATGGAGAGACCCTCTGCCTCCCCCAGCCTCAGTTTCCCCACCTGTGAAAGCAGGAAGTGGAGCTATGTGGCCCCACCCTCACCCCTGTGCTCTCCTTCACTCTCCCCTCCAGACCCCCCAGGGTGTTTCTGCTTTTGTTTGGTTTGGGGGGCAGAGGGTACACTTAGGGTTCCCCCCCTGGGGGTCACTCCTGGTGGCATCAGAGATCTATTGCAGTCCTCCCATATGCAAAGCATGTGCTCCAGCCCACTGAACATCCCTTCTTAGGCGCCCCTTCCAGAGGAGGAAGTGAAGGGTCCCAGGATAGCCGGCCAGTGGGTGGAGCCAGGAGATGAGAACCAGCCAGGCCCCAGATGCCTGTCGGACCCCAGTCCCCAGCCGGGCTCACTGTCCCCTCAGCACCGGGCAGGGCCCCAGGAGTCAGCACAGGACCCCTGCGTTCTTGTGGGCCATGGAGCAGAGTGG
Organism: Sorex palustris; assembly: GCA_028565675.1. Lineage (NCBI taxonomy): Eukaryota > Metazoa > Chordata > Mammalia > Eulipotyphla > Soricidae > Sorex > Sorex palustris. The sequence continues at coordinate 6,210,320 of JAOXYA010000045.1, read as the reverse complement.
GGTGCCTCAAGGACACAGGAGATGGCAGCCTTGGGGGTGGGGCGGGGGAGGGGCATTGGGACCCAACTGGAGGGGGAGGAGGAGCTGGGTGAGAAAGGGGGTCCCCGGGAGCTGGAGCAATAGCACAGCGGGAAGGGCGTCGGCCTCAATTCCCAGCATTCCATATGGTCCCCTGAGTACCGCCAGGAGTGATTCCTGAGTGCATGAGCCAGAGTAACCCCTGTGCATCGCCGGATGTTTTGACCCAAAAAGCCAAAAACGGGGGTACCGGGGGGAGAGAGCAGGGATAGAAAAGGGGTGGAGAGGGTCAGGGGCTGACTGGGGGTGCCGGGAGCCCAGGACAGGCTCTGAAGTGGAGCAGAGAGACGCAGGCTGATGGGAGCCAGGAGGGATGGAGGGACATGAGGGACAGAGGGACCTGAGGGCCAGAGCGAGTGGCAGTGACTGGAAGGGCGGGAAGGGGCTAGTGCTGCTGTCAATGGTGGGAGAAGCAGATGGGGAGGGTCACCCTCAGCCGCACAAGAACGTTCCGTGGCCACTAGGGGCTGTGAGCAGAGGCCAGAGCCCCTGGAGGGAGGCTGGCTAGCTTTGGCCACCTCCTGTGGTCAGGGACAAGTCGTGGGTTCAGGAACCTCTCTGGACACCCCCAGCCGTCTCCCTCCACCCTCAGGGTGCCCACAACAGAGTGTCAGTTCCAGCTCTCGGGTACTGCCTGTGTAGGGAGAGTGCGGGAAAGGGGTTGGCGGGGGAGGGGGTTGGCGGGGGTCGGGGGTGGGGGAGAGGCCCCTCTGACCACGGTGAAGGGTGACACGGGGACCGAGTCAGGAGGAGACGGGCTCAGGGTAGTGGGCGCTAGTGACCGTCGTGAAGGACAGCCCGTTATTAGTGCTATTAATGATCATTAATCTCATTAAATGGTGATTACAGTGAAGGCAGCGATAAAAAACGCCACCTAGGGCTGGCATGCGGCTCCCCAGCAGTGCCGTGTGAGCCTGTCCCCACGCCCTGCACACCCCGCGAGCACCCCAGGGCCCAGATGACAGACGGGCAAACTGAGCTCTGGAGGCAGGTGACAGGCCTCAGTGGCTGCGGGGGGAGGGGGAGGCGGGCTGCAGGGACCCCCAACAGCTCTTTCAATGGGAGCGTGCCGAGCTGCATGGGTGGGCGGGTGCATGCTAGGAGCAGACGCAGAGGGCCCCCCCTCCAGCTGCGCACCCACCCCCCAACAGGCTCCAGAGCCTCCAGTCACCTCCCGGTTCAAGGAAGGGGTTCCCTCTGCACACACAGCCTTGCGTACACACGCTCGTGTACGTGTGTGCATACACATGTGCTCTGTGAAAATGCACTGCGTGTACATACATGCACAGTCACATAGAGACAGATAAAAAGATGCACACGTGCACTGAGACAGACACAGACCCAGACATACAGACACACAGACACATGGTGAAAATAAAACAATGACACAGCAGACTGGAGTTTGAGGGGCGCTTCCACAGGACCCTTCTGGAAGCCTCTCTCAGGGGAAGTGGAGCACCTGGAAGTAGAACAGAAAGGGAGGGGCTGGAGCCATAGCACAGTGGGTAGGGCATGGGCCTTGCACATGGCTGACTCGGGTTCGATTCCCATCATTCCTATGGTCCCCTGAGCACCGCCGGGAGTGATTCCTGAGTGCATTAGCCAGGAATAAACCCGAAGCATCGTCGGATGTGACCCAAAAAGCAAAAATAAAGAACAGAGAGGGAGTGCTCCCTGCATGTGTTCCCGAGAGGCCCCTCTGAGTGGCCCATCTGTGACCTGCACCCCGTGGAGGCCCCTCCGCCTGCGCCCCCACACAGCTCCGCTGGCATCCTGGGCACTCACAGCTGTGGCCTCACCTTCCCCGCTGCTGTGGGGCAGAGCCACGCCCACACCCGGGTTCCCCCTCTTCAAAGCTGGTCTGGACTCTGGCTCCAGCACCAACTCCCGTCTCCCAGAGCCTGCCCTTCGCCCGCTCCTGATCCACACAGCAAGAGACGCAGGCTTGCTGCCTTAGCCAGCATCTGTCCGTCAGTGCGTCCGACCAGTCATGGAACCTGGGCCAAGGAGGGGTCGCATGGCTTTCCTGGGATCATGCAGCCGTTAACCATGCACAGAGTGGGGACCCCCAGCCCTCGCCCCAGTGAAGTGGGGTCAAGCCATCCTGTTCTGTCCACCCCCGTGTCCTTCTCATGCTGAGGACTGGAGATGGGACAGGGGATGAAGGCATTCACCTTGCACGTGGCCAACCCAGGTTTGATTCCCAACACCTTACATGGTCTCCCCAAGGCAACCAGGAGTGATCCCTGAGCATAGAGCCAGGAGTAAACCCTGAGCACCGCTGGGTGTGGCCCAGAAATTTCAAACAAATGAAAAAAAACACGTGTGCTGAGAAACCAGAGAGATAGTACAGCAAGTAAGGCATTTGGCTTGCATGGGGCTGATCCAGGTTTAATCCTCGTCACCACATCCGGTTCCCTGAGCACCTCCAAAAGTCATCCCTGAGCACTAGAGCCAGCATAAACTCTGAGCACTGCCAGATATGGCCCCAAAAGCAAAAGAAAAGAAACGCACACTAACATATTTGGAAGGGCTGGGGAGAGCTAGTTCAGAGGCCAGGTGTGCGGCCTCACCCGTAGAAGACCCTGAATTTGATCCCCAGCACTGCTGGGTCTGTGCATAGAACCTTCCCGCCCGGTTGGCCATCTCACTGGGAGTGCCCCCCCACCCAGCTCCCGGTCACTGTTTGAGAGTCCCCCAAATCGAAATATTTGGAGAAGGGCGAGGCCAAAGAGATAGTTCAGTGGGTGGGGCGTTTGCACACAGCTGACATGGGTTTGAGCCCTGCCACCCATTATGGTCCCCTGACACCTCTCTCTCTCTCTCTCTCTCTCTCTCTCTCTCTCTCTCTCTAATTTCTCTCTGACCCTAGGGCTGGAGCGATAGCACAGCGGTAGGGCGTTTGCCTTGCACGCGGCCAACATGCCCGACCCGAGTTCGATTCCTCCGCCCCTCTCGGAGAGCCCGGCAAGCTGCCGAGAGTATCTCGCCGGCACGGCAGAGGAGGGTTCGCATCTTAGGGGATTACTCATTTTTTAAAAACATGGATTCTTCACCTGGGTTTTTAGATCTCCAAGGGATCATTGGATAGAATTCAAGGGCATCTTGTCCTTGGACAGAGAAAAAATGTACTTCTTTGTTTTGAGTTACAATGGAGATTTGGCATTTTCATCAATAAACAAAGGCAGGCAACAAATCACCATGCTATTAATCACCTGTGGCTTTCTCATCACTAAATCACATTCATATTGTACCACAGCTGTTGTGCATATTCTGAAATGTCATTTATGCTAATCCTGGCCTCCAATTTTTGGCAGTTAGTGGAATCCCCCTAGTTCTTGATACTTAATAGCAGAGTAAAAGAGCGTGTACATGTTTGTACCAGGGACTAATATACTATTTCAACAACAATTGGCTCAGGGCTTTCTCTTGGTTCTGTGCTCAGGGTTCACTCCTGGCAGTGCTCAGGGGGACCGTATGGGATGTCGGGGATCAAACTTGGGTCAGCCAAGCACCCTGCCTGCTGTATTCTCTCTGCAGATCCCCAGCAGAAAGACATAAAACATGGAATGAGATTAATCAGATGGGAGGGCAGCGTCTCCTGCCCGCTGGGGTGGTGTGAGTGTTGGCAGCTGTAGCCTGTGAATATCTACCTTTGGTGGGTCACACTGGCTTTGCTCAGGGGCTCTTCCTGCTTCCGTGGTCAGGCGTGAGCCCAGGTGGTGCCCAGGAGACCATATGCAGCACTGGGGATTGAACTGGATTGGTTGCATGCAAAGAAAGCACCTTAACTCCTGTGCTGTTTCTGTGTCCCACAAATACCTTTCTTTGTGTGTAAAGAAGTATAAAATATACCTCTGTCTCTCTGTCTCTTTGTCTCGCTGTCTCTCTGTCTCTCCACCTACTCAGCGGTGCTCAGGGCTTCTTCCCAGCTCTGTGCTCAGGGATTCCTCCTGGCAGGGCTAGGGGACCGTATGGGATGCCAAGGACTAAGCCTGGGTGGGCTGCAAGGCACTCCAGCCCTACCTCTGGATATTTTAGGGATTGAGATTGCTTACAAGTAATTATGTCCTTTTCTTTTTTACCAGTTTTTTTTATAAATATTTATTTATTTATTTATTTATTGGCTTTTTGGGTCACACCTGGCGATGCACAGGGGTTCCTCCTGGCTCTGCACTCAGGAATTACTCCTGGCGGTGTTCAGGGGACCATATGGGATGCTGGGAATCAAACCTGGGTTGACCGCGTGCAAGGCAAATGCCCTACCCGCTCTGCTATCGCTCCAGCCCTGCCACTCTAAAATTCTTGAATAGCGAGTCCTGTGTCTGTGCCGCCGTTCGATCCCGGAAGGTCTTGCCCGCCCTCAGACCTGTGCTCCCTGACTCAGCACTCACCCATCAGCCTGGTTTCCCCAAGGGCAGGTGTTCAGATTGCAGCTGTGTGGTGTTGGGGGACAGGGGGTGCCTGTGCCTGGTGGGGGCTTGAGCGAGGCCCCCCTCACCCCCGGCTGCACGCGGAGCCGTCCCACGCTCCTCAGCTCCAGGGTCACCCGCACACAGAAGGCAGAGACCTGCCATGAGATCCCAGGGGGCAGCCCTGATGCAGATGTGAAGGCAGCTGCACTGACCCTGGGCACCCAAGCACACCCCCCACCCTGGCACTCTCAGCGCCAAGTCAGCCAAGATGCTTTCACTGCAACCCTGGAGCTGCCTCAGTTTCCCCAGTGAGGTCATTCTAAGTGGGTGATTCCAGGGGGCTCTGTGACCTTGAGCATTGATGAAAGGTCCCTGACATACTGTAGTTGGGGCGAAATCAGCTGAAATTTAAGGGCCACGGGCTGTTCCTCCAATCTCTTCCAACATCTTCCAGCCCCTTCCAGAGCCTTCCATGTGATTCCTGCTTCCTTTCTCTCTCTCGTCGCTCCCCATCCAGCCCCAAAGCAACAGTCTCTTCCCCCCTCCGCTCCCCCGGCCAGGTTTGATAAATGATCTCTTTCTGCCAGACTGGCGTGCCACCCCACGGGTACCCAGATGCCTTTTAATTGAACCTTTTAAGGAAGGTTTCGACTCCATCAATGCCACCTGTGAAATGAGAAGGAACAGGACATTTCCCTCTTGGCTCATCTCCACACCCTGGGACGCCCTCTCCGAAGTGCTCTCGGTCCAGGTGCTCTCTATTTGCAGAAGATGGCCTTCCGCGCGCGCGCGCACACACACGCAACACACACACACACCCCGGGGCTCCTGGTCTGTTTGCACACGGCCCTGCGCCGGGAGCTGCCTCCTGCAGGCCCTTCCTTCCAACGAGCGCCTCTGGACTCCCCCTCTTCCCACCAGCAGCAGCGAATTTCCTCCTCTTCCCGACCCGCCTATTAGAGCCAGCCCCAGAGCGAGGGATGCTCCGGCCGCTGCAATGTGCTGTTCGCTAGTCAGGCTGCAGAAACGCGCCCGGGGCGGCACCGGCCACACACATGCAGGCTCATCAACCAGCACAGGCCCAGCGCATCGGCATGGCTGGTTTGGGCCAAGCACGGCTTGTCCTGGCCAGTCTTGGGCCAGGAGCCGCCCTGCCATTGCTCCTGGACTCCCTCACCAGCCTCTGGTTGGCAGATCCCCCTGCCCCTCACTTCCACCCGGGGAACTTGCAAAACCAGGTAGCATCAGGCCTTGCCCAATCTGGCTGTCCTGAGAGGCTCCGGGGGGGGCCTAGAGTGTCAGGTGGAAAAGCACTTCCTCAGCTGCTATGGCTCCCCCAGCCCTGCAAAGCCCACAGCCGGCATCCGCATCCGGGAGAAGCCCACGCCGGCCGGGGCACAGGCTGCTCGGGCAGAGCCCATGGGTGTCAGCACGCTCCTGGCAGACACACGCGCCCATGTGCGGGCACTGTGCGGGCACTGGGCGGGCCGAGGACCCAGCCGCACTCATGGGACTCAAGCCAGGGCACCCCACAAAGAGCCGGTTGTTCTCAGCTAAGAGCGCCCCCTGCTACTGCCCCGCCCCACCCCACCAGCTCCTCCTCTGCCGGACCCAGAGCCCTTGATCTGTGATCACCATAAATAATAATAATTAGCCGCGGAGAGGTAAGTGAGAATGTACCAAGTAGGCGACTGGCCGAAGGGGCCAAAGGCACAAACTTGCAGCCGCCGGACAGGTTTGCCCTGGGCATCCGTGGGACTGTCACTAACAGGGTCGCCTGTCTGAAAGCCACAGAGCCCTCGCCTCAGAGACCTTATCCCGAGGAACAGCCTCCGGAGCCTCGTGGGGACCAGTGTGAGTGGGCTGGGCGGATACAAAGTGGAATCATTTCGTGCACCTGAAACAACCACAGAGCATGCAGTCACATCTCCATTACAAAGCTTCTTCCTGCCAATTACACCCCCACTTAGGAAGTTACTTATGGCCAATTATACCTCAATTAAAAAGTTCCTATGTGCATGTTCTCCAAGCTCCTCTCTGAAATCAGGCATGAACTCGTTCACTCCAGAATCCTCCCCCACTCCCTGCCTGAGGTCCCAGGGGAAAGGTCACCCTCAAGGTCACGGCAGTGCTGGCCAAGGTGCTGTGGGCTGCCGGCTGCCTGGGCCCAGCCCTCACCTCCCATGCCGATGGCAGGAGCCCTTCGCTGGTCACAGACCCACCCCCGCTATGCAGGGGAGGTTGTGGGGTTGGGGGGGTGCGGGCCTGGGGTCTTGTGCCTCAGAGATAATCTTGGCTCTCCAGGGGCCTTGGGGCACTGGGGCCATCAGAGAGGGAGACCCGTGGGGCCACGAGGGAGGACACAGAAGCCAGAGTACGAGGCTGGAAGTCCGGTGTGGGAGCCCCAGGAACTGGAAATGGTTCTCCCCTGGGACACTTAGCAGGCCCGATGCTCAACTCCAGCCCAGAGACCCGCCCCGGGCTTGGGAGGAGCCCGTGTGCTGGGTGTGTGTGTGGGTGTGTGCACGTGTGTGTATACATGTGTGTACATAAGGATGTGTTGTTGTATATGAGTGCAAATTGCTCCTACCTGTCGCAACTCTACCACAAGCTACGGCAGGAAGAGCACTGGAGTGCGAGTCCACACCAGCTTGGCTGCCTGAGACTGGCCAGGAGCCGTCTCCTGCCTCTGGGTCTCAGATCTGCTCTGAGCTCGGAGGGATGTGGGTGGCGTCAACACCTCCCTTGGTAGAAGCTGCTGTCACGGCAGTAGGTGCTGGCAAACTGGCCTCCCCGTCTCTCTCTCCCGTGGTCTCAGCAGGTGCCCGCCTGGGACCTGCCCACTGGCCCCACCTCGCCCCAGGATAAGCCACAGGAGGGCGCTCTCGAGGCTTTCCCAGGGGAGGGAAGCAGGCAGGGACGTGGTGTTTGTTTGGGGGCCGCACCCCTCCAGGTGTGGGGGCTGCTCCTGGCTCAGTGCTCAGGGCTTGCTCCTGCAGTTCCTCGGTCCCAGGCACGCGGCAGATGCCTGCCCTGAGCCAGACTGGCCGGACTTAAAGGGAGCGGAGAGGCGGGTGTGGGGGGAGTTGGGGAGATTAAGGCAGAAGGTCAGATCAGGACAGAGGCGAGCCGGAGGAGGAGGTGCTGGGAGGGGCGGGCCCAAGGGATGCGGGGGGGCCTGACCGGGAGAGGCACTGGGGCAGCCGGATCCCTGAGGGCCCTGGCGGCCCTGAAATGGCCCCAGGAAGAGCCAGGCCTTCCCGGGGAGTCCCTGCATCTCAGGTACTCCCGGCAAGGCACCGGGCCTGTCCACTGGGTGACCCCTGGGCTTGCGGGGTCCCAGGCAGCGCCCCCAGGCAGTGGTGGGGCCCTGGGCCCACACCTGGCCGCACCGGAGTCAGGGTCCGGAGACGCCCAAGCCAGCCGCCAGGGGACCCGGGCTGAGCCAAGCCGTCCCCTTTGGGAGCCAAGACTCCAAAGCCAAGACTATTTCCGTAATGAAATAAAGACGGGCCAGACGAGGCAGAGAGAACACCGCTGTCCTCGGCCGGCCACTGGGAAGTGACAAGGACACACAGCAGGGTGGCGAGGGCCGCCCCGTGGAAGGGACCTGCCGGATCCCTGGCTTCTCCCAGATTTCACAAACAAGGAAACTGAGGCTCAGAGGCACTCAGTCGCCTGCCCTACCCTCAACCAGGGATCCCGGGGAGGGGACAGCAATCCCAGCTGCCGCCTCCAGGATGTCCTCCTGGCTCAAGACAGGGGCTTCTCCTCCGTCAGCATCTGTCTGGAGCCCGGGTTGGCTCCAAGCTGCTCCAGCTCTTCCTCCGGCCGCTCCACCTGGGCAGCTCCAGGGACTTAGCCCGGCCCAGCGGCCCCCTGGGTGCAGGACCCAGAGTTACTCCCAGCCTGGCGGGGAGCCCAGCAGGAGCAGCCTGTCCCGGCCTCGGCCTCGGAGCGGGCCGTGCACTGCCCTGGGCAGAGCTGCTGCTGCCGCCGCGGCTGCTCCCGCCTGCAGTCTGGCTGATGGAAAGATTATGCCTAAGCCCGCCCCTCCCCCGCCCTGGCAGGACCACACCGGCCGTCCCCGGGGACTCGGCGCAGAGCCCTGGCTGGTGGTTACCGCACGACAGCTGTCCGGCTGGCTGGGGCATGGCCCCGGCAGACCCTCCCCTGTCCGGGGAGAAAGGTGGGTTCTCTTAAGAGCCCCACCCCGCTCCCCCGGGGCTGCCCTGCAGCCCTGGAGGAAGCGCTGGCTGCAGAGTGAAGGGACTTGGGGCGCGGCGGAGATGAGTGAAGGAAGGTGGGGAGGTGACACCGAGAGCAGCGGACCTCCCCCTGCTCGGCTCTCTGCAAACCCGTCTCCTCCCAGGCTGCCTGGGACGCGGGACGCCGCTGCCTCGCTCAGACACAGCTGCAGGGGGGGCCCTGAGTCAGACGGGTGAGTTCAACTTGGGGAGGAAGTTAGGAGCACTGCAGCTGTGGGGAGCTCGGACCCCCGCTCCAGTCGGGCGCTGTTCGGGGGGAGCGGGCTGGGGGGCTGGGGAGGCCGAAAGCGGGTTGCAAAGGGAGGCTTCCTGCTGGACGCCAGGCAGGGCTGTCGGCAGCCTGAGCTCGCCGAACCCCAGACCCACCTGGACAAGGCGCTTTGACTCTCAGGTCGTGGGGTCCGCACCCAGCAGAGGGGGCGGCGTGGGCAGGACGGCGGCTTGCAGGCTGTCCTTCTCTCTGCAGGCCGCTGGCCTGGGCCTCTGCCGTGGACAAAGTTATCCGGTGAGTGGAGCCCGGCGTGTGGAGCGGGAGTGAAGGGGTCGCCGGCTGACACGCTCCTCTGTCTCTGCCCGCTGGAGTCCGGCTCGCTCCAGACTCAGGCGAACTTTTTTCTCCTCAGTGCCGGGTTTTCCTCCTGGCTGGAGAGATTGTGGAGGGTGAGGTTATGAGTGCTCTGGGAACCAGGCTGGGAGTGTGGAGTGGGGAGGGGCAGGGAGGCTGGCAGGGAAGATAGAGGGAGATGGGTTTTTTGTTTGTTTGTTTGCTTGTTTCTGTTTTTTAATTTATTGCATGGGCAGAATCTAAAGCCCTAGTGTAAGTCCAGAAGAGCCCGACTTACTAGGAAGCCCGTGTCTAAACCTGCGAGTTTTAGAACAGAAGCTGCAGAAGAAGCCCCTTCACTCTGCAGATCATCACGTGGTCCAGGCCCAGAGAAGGGGAGTAACTGGCCCAAGGTCACACAGGAGCAAGGGCTGCAGCGAGTGTCCTGTGAACACGGAGCAGAGCTGCCCTGCCCTTGACAGCCAACCCCCCTGCCCCCTAGAGAAAAGCAGGCAGGAGGGACGGAGAGACAGTGGGGTTCCTCTCCGGACAGGAGACAAGGCCACTCTCCCACACTCTCATAACTGGCCGCCCCTGAGTTCCCCCAGGCCAGGCGCTTGCTGAGTCCAGGCAGGTCTTTGGCCTGGCCGTGCCTCAGTCTCCCCGCTGTGTCATGGCGATGGCTGGCCTGCCTCCCGGAATTGTGGAGTAGTACATCAGAGGCACGCCAGAAGCTCCCAGAAACGTCCCAGATACATAGCTGCTGTGTGTGGGTGCATGTCACCCTGGGCGTCCCCCACGACGGCCCACACACTGCCCCCGCTGCGAGAGGCGACAGGCCCAGCCTGGGCAGCGTCCCGCGGGGACCCCGGGCCTCTAGGTGGGGAGGACGCAGGGGCTGACCGGCTCTGGGCCGTCCCCCTCGGCCGCCGGTGCCATCCGCGTGATTCTCTCCTAGGGGGTCGCGCTGCGCCCTGGAGCCCTGACGGCCGCCGGCTCCGATGAGTCCAGGCACGCGGGGGGCCGGACGGAAGCCGGAGAGCGTGGGGTCCCCTCTCGGGCCATGCCGGCGCCCCCCGGAGACGGAGACGGAGCCGGGGCCCCGCGCCCCGCGCCCCGCAGCCCGCCCCGCGCGCCGTCCCCGCGCGCCCCGGAC
>JAOXYA010000045.1:6176145-6191209 GCA_028565675.1 Sorex palustris | reverse complement strand
GGCGAGATACTCTCGGTAGCTTGCCGGGCTCTCCGAGAGGGGCGGAGGAATCGAACTCAGGTCAGCCATGTTGGCTGCATGCAAGGCAAACGCCCTACCCTCTGTGCTATCGCTCCAGACCGCTGCCCACCGTATTTCACTTAAATCATTTTGGAACCGGGTCCAGTTGGGGCCACCGCAGTGATGGGGCAGGCCATTAGCAGAGCCGTAAGTCTTTGGCTTTATCCAAATCTTGGGCAGTAATTTAGGAAATTTAATTAAAGGGGGGAGAAACGGGGACCCCTCGCACCCCTGGCTTCCTGTTAGAAGGAGTAAAATAAACCAGGCTGTAAAAGGAAATGCTGTCAGAGACGCAGCTCGGATATTTTACAGCCAAATTTTATTCGCTGATGTGAACGTAATCACTGGAAGCCGGAGCCCCATTAACATACATATTTTCACACATCCGGGGCCCCGCCTGTCCCTTCCCTTCCCCGGGGTATGTTCGCCCACCTCTGAGGTCAGTCCTGGCTTTCTCTGGGCGCGCCTAGGCCCGGGCAGGACATCCCTGCTAGGACTCTATCCTCCCGTGGCAGAGAGGGGCTGAAGGGAATCTCGTTGCTCCTCGGAGCGGGGCTGAGCCTTCTGGAAATTAGGCAGCTTCACACAGAATAGTCATTGTTCCCCCTTATAAATGGGCTCCCTGGAAGCCAGTGACCGCGGGGTCTCTGATAAGCTCTCCGGAAGCCTCGCTCCGCATGTTATTGGGGTGTTAAAAGGTGCGACTCCGGGCTGGCATTGCTCATTGTTAGGGCTGATACATTTAAGTCGTTTCTCTGGGAATCAGGCAGCTGAGGTATTTTCCCCCCTCTTGGCATTGATAGATGGGCCAGAGGAAGCCATTTGGACAGCGCCACGGAGGGCCCTAGCCCACATGGTGAATGATTTCCAATGCCTGGTTTAATTTATTTTTAAATGAAATTTGTTATTGATTCCGAATTAAAAGGACAAATCTTACGGCTGTTACCACTGACGAGTCCTGGTGCTCAAGTGACACCCCTCACGGGGGAGAGGGGGTGGCCGCCCGGAGCAGGGGAGGGACTGGGGCGCAGAGACGCTCTCAGGGAACGTTCAGAAGAGTCGTTGGGGCCCGGGAGATAGTACAGCGAGCTTCCCTGGCAGGCAGCTGACCGGGGTTCAATTCCCACCACCCTGTTTGTTCCCCTGAGTCTGCCAGGGGTGATCCCTGAGTATAGAACGAGGAGTAAACACTGAACACCTCTGGGTGTGGTATAAAAATAAATGAAAGAAAATGTGGATAGTCATTGTCAACACGGATCCTGCATATCCTTTTTCCAAACACCGCTCTGAGGATTCATCCCCTTCTGTCATTTCATCCTCCCAATCATTTTTTTTTGGCTTTTTGGGTCACACCCGGTGATGCTCAGGGGTTACTCCTGGCTCTGCACTCAGAAATTACTCCTGGCGGTGCTTGGAGGATCACATGGGGTGCCGGGGATTGAACTCAGTTCAGCCGTGTGCCAGATAAACAAATGCCCTCCCTGCCGTGCTATCGCTCTGACCCCTCATCCTCCCAATCTTGTCATGGAGGGATCAGCTTTGTTTTAAAGATGAGGTTGTTCAGACCAGAGAGGCTGAGTAGCTTTCTAAGGTCACACAGCTAGGGAGGAGCAGAGTCTGCCCTAGAGTCCCTCAGTTCTCCCCTGCAGACCTTACCTGCAACCTTGTCCTGAAGATTAAGTGGAATCAATACAGCGGTTGGCACAGTGACGAGGACACAGCGAAGGTCCCACAGGGCCAGCAGGCCCCGGGAGCAGACGTTTGTCCCCGTGGGGAGCTGAGGCTGGGCCTTGCCAGTGGGGGACATGGCAGACAGGCAGAGGCCAGCTGGGGGCCGGGGCACCTTCAGGGAGGGACTGCACCTGGAGCAGAAGCTCTCTGCAGGGGGGAGGCTGGGGCCCTGGCTGCAAACTTGAGGAGTTAGGAGATAGATAAGGCCAGGATGTGGTTTTTCACTTGTTTGGTTGGTGCTTTGCTTCTGTGGGGGCCACACTGGCTCAAGGCTTACTCCCGGCTCTGTGCTGAGCGATCACTCCTGGCGGTGCTCGGGGGACCATATGGGATGCCGGGGAATTGAACCCTGGTTGGCCACGTGCTGTGGCTCGGCCCCTGTAGAGGGCGTCCAGCAGAGGGGATACCCTGTGTGTTTTGTCAGTCATAAAGTCCCTGGAGGCCTGTCCTTGAGGGAAACTTAGAGGTCACTGGGCTTCGCCCCGTTTCAGACTATGAGGAGAAAGGACTCCTGAAGGTCAGCCGGTGGTTCAGTGACAGCAAGCAGGGGCCATGGCCCAGCCAGAGCCGCTCCCCATGGGGGGCACCAAGAAGGACCCCTTGCTCACGCCCCGTCCCTCTAGGCAGAGGTTTAAGGGAAAGAGACTTGGGTAGGAGCCCCAGTCCCCCCGCCCCGCTGTCCTGCAGAGGAGTCAGGGAGGGATGGAGAGAGTTGTGGGTTTCATTCTTGGCGCTGCTCCCGATCTGGAAGCTTCTCCCATTTTCTCATTTGTGGTGTGTGTGGGGGGGGGGGCGGGAGGGAAAGCCGAGCGAGTTAGTTGATGAATGAGAAATGGCTTTGTCCAGTTCAAGACCCCTGCCCCAGGGGGCCTCAGTGACCCCTCTGTGTGGAAAGGGAGGAATAGGAAGCAGCCTTGGGGTGGGGTGGGCTCATAGAAGCAGGCCCACAGGAACCTTCCAGGCTGCAGGAGGCAGCAGGGAGGCATCTGTCCGTGGTAGCTGCACCTCATACTGAACTCGAGAGCGAGCCACAAGTCACACTTGGCGGGGAAGGGGGGGGTTGTCTTTAGTCCCAAATTCACTGGATGCTGCTTAGGGACCACAGGGCCTCTCAGCAGGGCTGGGCTGGGCTGACCGCTGTCATTGTTGTACAGGGAAGTGAGGATGGAGTGAAGATGGGGGGGGGGCAGGGAGGCATGATACAGACTGTCCCTCAAGTCCTAAACCCATTCGCAAAATGTGGGGTGCTTGGCACGGTGCTGGACCTGTGATGTGGAGGGGGCAGTGGGCACCAGCGGGCTGACTCCGGGGGAAGGTGGGGTGGGGGACCTGGAGGGTCTGTCCCCCATGCAGCATCTTAGCGTCCTTCGGCCCAGGGAGGACGCGGCTGGCGTTGTCCTCGCCGGTGGTGCTGAAACAGCAGGGCCGTGTGGGACAGAGGTGGGAATGGGACCCGGGGTGGACCTTCCCGACGCGTGCCACCCTTGCACTGGGGTCCAGGAGAAGTCGGGCCTTTGATTTCACGGGGACTTGCAAACGGGTCCGCGATGGGGGGGTGAGGATGAGGGGGCTGCTAAAGGTCAGTTCCAGCAACAGCCCCTTAGGGCTGGACTCGCGGGAGGACAGACGCGGAGGACCCTGTCGGGTTCCTGGAAATGGGGGTGGCTTCACCATCCTCCCCCTGCCCCCCCGCATCCCACCGACGGGGTCCCAGAAAGGGCCTCTGAGTCCAGAAGCGGCGGAGAGAAGCCATCCTCTTCTCCACTCCCATTGCACGGACAGCAAAACTGAGCCCCCGAGAGGGTTGTGGCCAAGAGCCGTGTGGGCAGCAGCGTCGTGCTCAGAGTTTCCCGCCCATCGTCTCCTCCCCGCACCCCCCCCACATTCCCCCAACACCCCCCACACCCCGGGAGCCCGGGAAGGGGCCCAGGGCTCGGCCGCACACCTGCACGCGCACCCCTGGGGAGCCGCCGGCCCGCCGCGCCCCGCGCCCCGTGCGCCCCGCGCGCCGCAGAGCCGGGCCGTCCCCCTGGCGGGCGCGGGCTCCCCCGGCGTGCCCGGGGCGCGGGTACCGCTTTAAAAATCCGGCCTGGGCAAAACTTTGATGATAAATCAAGCGGCGGATCCCTCCGCCGGCGGGCGGCGCGGCGTGGCCTTCCGCGCGGGGGAAGAGTCCCGCAGTCGGAGGCGGCCGGCGGGGCGTGCGCTCGCTCCGGCGCGGCCAGGCGCCCGGCGCGCAGCATGGGGGCCCCGCTGGCCGCGGCGCTCGGCGCCCTGCACTACCTGCCACTTTTCCTGCAACTCGGCGGCGCCACGCGACCCGCCGGCCACGCGCCCTGGGACGGCCACGGCTCCGGACACGGTGAGTTGGGGGCCGCCGCCCCGCACCCCGCCGCCGCGGACCCCGACGCCGCGACCCCAGCCCGGCCGCCGCCGCCGCGCCGCTCCAACTTGCCGCGTCCCGGGGAGGCGAACCCGCCCTGGCAGCGCCGGGGAGCCCCCCGCGACGCCCTCTGCCGGCTCCCGGGCTGCTCCCCGCACTCCCGGGCCACCCCTACCGAGCAGCCGAGCAGGGCGCCGCCGCCGCCGGGGCACGGGGGTCCCCCCGGCTCCCCCGAATCTGCCCCCCCGCGCCCCGCGCCTTGTCCAGCCGCGCGCCCGCGCCCAGCACACACCCCGGCGACCCCCCGTATTCGCAGCAGCCGCCGGCACCCTCGCGCGCACAGCCCCAGACACCTCCATCCGCTCCTCTCTGTAAACAGAGACTTGTGCCCGCCACACACACACACACACACAAGCACGCACGCACACACACACGCACATGCATATGCACATATGCACACGCGCACGCACACGCACACACAACGGGCTCGCGCACACACAAACACGCGCGCGTGCCACGGCCCGTGGCTCGCACCCCGCCAGCTGGCACCCAGGCGCACAGACTCTGCACAACTCTTGCCCTCGCGGTGCAGACACACTCGCGAACGCACACACTTGTGAACACACTCCTGCTCGCCCGGCCTCTCTGCCCGTCTGCCTTCCTGGACCCTTCCCGGACCCTTCCCGACGGGTGGGTTTCGGTCACCTGCCCCCTCCAGCTCCACATTTGCTCCTGGCAGCCCTGGCAGAGGTCCTGGGGGCCCCGGGCAGCCCTTGCCCCTGGAGAACAGGTAGCCTGAGGCGGCAGCTGGGTGGAACCAGACTCCAGAGGGGCCCCTGGAGAAGCGGGAATAGTTGGAATTCCAGCTCCAACCCGAGGCAGGGGTGGGAAAGGGAGGAAATGCCTGCAGCCGCGTTTGTCTACTTTGGGGGTGCACAGGAAGCCCTCCCCATCCCCACTCTTGCTTGCCACCCCTCCCCCAGGACCAAAATGTGGGAAATCTCAACTCCACCGCCGCTTGAGAGCAAGCCGGTGTGCCCCGCTCCGATGCCAGCGTCCAAAGCTCCTTCCTGCCCCAGAGAAGTCCAAGTTGGCCTGAGTGATGCTGGCGGCCGTGTGGGGGGCTGCCTCTGCCCCTGTGAGCCCAGCATGTACCCCAAGGACCAGGGCACAGATGGAAATACCATCCCAGCCACCGTCCCCGCAGGGACCCTGGCTGCGTGGTGGGCAGTGGCAGCGCCAAGGGCTGGGCACCCTGTGCCTAGGGCTGGGGGCAGGTTTGCACAAAGAGCAGAGAATGGGGTGATTTATTCTGACGGGAAAGGGTGAGGACCAGGAGGGGGTTGTTGCTTTGCTGCTGGGGAGTGACGCAGGAGCGGGTTTGCTTCAGGGGGCAGGGGTCTTCCAGAGCCCGCCTCAGGTATTTGCTTCCAGGGAAGGAACCCTGACTTTTGTCCCCCCGTTTCCACATCTGGTGGCCGGGGCACTCTTCATGCACCCTTCCCATCCCTCGTGGCTCTCCAGCCTGGTGGAGAGTGGGAACACAGGGAAGGGTTTCTAGCCTCAGTGTGGACGCAGATACCCGGGCTCGGTGAGCGAGGGGCCCAGCTGGGTCGGGCCCTGGGCCTGGGGGGCAAAGGCAACGCGTGTTCCCAGGACTCTGCTGCCCGGTGACTTCCCGCGGTTCCAGGAGGCTGGGAATTCCTCCTTGCGTTCCCTCCTCCACTCAGCTCCCTTCCTTGGCATGGTGGAAACTTACACTGGGCGCCTTCTCCCTCAGCACCCAGTCCTCAGGCCGAGATGCCAGGCCCAGGGCTCCGAGGTGTGTGTTCCTCCCCTTCCCCGACCCCCAGACTCCAGAGATCTGGGCGCTCCCCTCTCTCGCCCCGGGGCTCCCCAAGGCAGGCAGGCTGTGCCCTTGGCATGGCAGTCTGCCTGCTTCCCCGCGCCAGGCGTGCTCGGGCAGCCACTCAGCTCCACCCTCGCTGATGTACCCCCCGAACCCCGAGAGGTCCAGCAGAAACTCGAGGGGGGCTGCTGGAAAGGTCTTTTCTGCTGGAAAATCCAGCTCCTCTCCTCTCCCCGCCCCTGCTGAGCTCCGGGCAAGTGAGCGGCCCCAAGGGGCTCAGACTGCCTCCCCCCGCGTGGCCAGGCTCCAAGTCACCACCCTGAGGAGCCCCAAGGCTGGCCCTCCACTGGCCGGTGTCCCCACCCCCCCACCCCAGCTCCCATCTCAGCCCCTGCCTTGGGAGGGGTTGGGAGCCACTCACTTAATCACCAAAAGAAACTGTTATTAATGATAGTGAGACATGGCGAAGAAGTGGGTCATGTCTAATAAGCCATTTGTGTTCAGGAGGAGAATACCAATTTGATAAAAGCTGTGTGTGCTGAAAAAGCCCAGAAATTGCTGTTTAGCAGATTGGAGTCTGATCGTTTCATTATTTCTAGGATCCGCGTGGTCTCAGCTGATTCAGGAAATGTGGTGGCCGGGAGAGGGAAGTCTGTGAGTCCGGGGGAGGGGGGTGGTTCCCGGCGGGGGGGGGGGGCAGGCGCCCGCTGACCCCAGCCCCTTGCTGGCTCTGGTCCCGCCAGCCCAGCCACCAGGCTGCCGCCTTCCGCCCGCCCGCCTGCCCGCCTGCCGCCCGCCGCCCGCCTCGGGGGCTCCTTGCAGGCCGAGCTCCGTCAGATGGTCGGCTGCAAGGACGGCTGCCTCCCTCCCGCCCAGCTGCCCGCTCCCTCCGTCCCTTGCGCATTCCACTTTGCAGGGGGCTTGTTAAAGGCGCGATAGAAAGTGAGAGGGGGGGGACTGTCTCCTTGGGGATGGGGGGGCTCAGGAACGGGGAGGCTGCAGTGGAGGTGGGGGTGTGATCTGTGCCCACACCTGGTAGGCGTTTCATACCTGGCAGCTCATCTGATTTCCCCCCCTGCCTTGAAGGGTTCACCCGTTGCCTGGAGGAGGGGGGCCACTGCGGGAGGGGAGGTAGCTGGTGCTGATGCACCCCAGAGTGTGAGCCGGGCACCGCCAGACGCTGGCTCACTAAGGCTGGCCTTCATGACCCAGGCAGGGCTGGCATTGCAGGGAAGAGGAAACTGAGGTTCACCGTGGACCGGTGACTTGCCCAAGGTCACTGAGCCTGTTTCGAGAGGTGGAGAGCTGTTTCGAGAAGGAAGATGGGCTGGGTCCCCCACGCTGGGCCAGCCCTGAAGTGGGCGGGGCTGGTCACAGCCCCATCCGCACACCCTTCCTTCCAGCTCCCCAAGAGCTGTTCACCCCGGGTTGCCATCAAGGGGAACCAGTCGGGAAGGAGGATGGGAACTTCCTGAGGCCACACTCCAGCTAAGGGAGGGGGGTGGGGGAGGAACAGTGGCCCTGGACTCCTTCTCCAGTGCTCTTCCCAGGTGTGGTCCAGAAGGCAGGGTCTTGGTGGTGGTGGGCGGGGGGGAAACTTTGCAGATTCCTCCAGCTTTGGAATCACCCACAGAGTTTCTTAACATGCAGATCCCAAGGTCTTCTGAGACGCCCCCTCGGCCAAAATTTTAATAAGCTCCCCCAGAAGCTTCTCAGGTGGAGTCAGCTGGAGTTTGCCAGCCACAGCCGGGAGTATCCGCTCGTGCCTGATGGGATGTGGCGGCATCGTGGCGGCACGGCTGGGGCCTGCTGGGTGGGCTTGGCTTTGCAAAGGTGGGAGCGGAACGGAGGGCGGCAGGAAGGTGGACCCTGGGAAGCCTTAGCACACAACAAACATCCATCCTCAGAGGACCCCCCCCCACCCTGCCACACGCATGCGCGCGCGCACACACACACACACACACACACACACAGAGCATACTCGGAGCACGCTCCCCCCACCCCCCCAAGGCCAGCACCTTTCATTATTAATGTGCCCCGCTGCAGACAAAGATTCTGGCTTGGCCTGGCGCTTTGTCCACTGAGTGATTCGCTGTCCCGGGCTTCTCTCCGTTGCCAGCAGGGAACAGCGGGGTGCTGGGCTGGGGAGGGGGGCGGGCAGTTGGCACCTGGCCCCGTGCCCTGAAAAACGACTGGCTTTCTTAAGCGCCGAACTGTCGGGATCTCCCCATCAATATACCGGCTAGTTTGGTGGCGGGCAGAGGGAGGGAATTGAGGGCTGTCTTCCGAAGGTTATGATGTAAAAAATGCGCCCTCCGGCTGGCCGGCCGTTGTCTCGGGCGCCGGCGATTATCCCATCAATTATGCGGGCACACATGCGGGACACGGGCCGCCCTGGGCTGAGGGTTCCCGGGCCCCTGTGGGAAACGCGCCCTCACCAGTGGCTTCCCCGAGTCCTTCACGCCAATTGGCTTTGACACCTTGTCTGTCCGCCAGGGGCTCTGCAGTCTGGGGGTGGGGGAAGGGGGACTTCAGGGGACTCTGCCTGGGCCACATCGCAGCCTGGGGGGCATTGACGAGAGTCTGGGGGGGTGAGGGAGTGAGTGAGCTGGCGGGGGGGGCTGGAGCAGGTCCTTCTCGAAGCAGCAGCTGTTTTGTGGAATCCCTAGAGCGAGGTGGGGTGGGGGTATGAGACCAGGGCACCCCATGGTGCTGCCTTGTCAGTGCAGGGTGCCACCTTTCCCGGTTCTGTCCGACAGGGGGTGCTCGAGGCCGCTGCTAACTGTCTTGCCAGTGCCGTGAGCGGCTTCATCTCCCGTGGAGGGGCTTCCCTGGGCCCAGTGAGCTCAGAGGAAAGGAGCCCCCCCAGGTCATGCCCCTGCCGAGCGTTGGAGCGGGTTTGAGCTCCTCTGGGAGAGGCATGGGGGGGTGCTACCGGGGCAGGCTGGGTGAGCGCCACATGGAAACCGTGAGGAGTGGTGGTAGTGACCAGACCCGCTTCCCTTGAGGGAGAGAATCAGGTGGGCAGGGAGAGAGTGTCACCAGCATGGGTGCCCACTGCAGCGCCACTCCGAGGCCGTGGCCCTGACCGTGGACTTCCGGGCTTGGGACGGAGTGGACAGGGTGTGTGGTGACCATCTCTTCACCCCAAGACAGTTTTTGTAGTCAGCTGGACTCAGGGCAGGTTCCACATCCGGTCATTCTCATGCTCTCCTCCTTGTCAGGATGGGGGCCTCAGGCACCAGGGACAGGTCCAAACCCCCAGTATCCTGCCCCGAGCCCTGCGTCAGGCCACAGCAGAGGCCTGACATCCCAGCGCCCACAGAATGTCTCAGACCCTGACATCATTTTCGTGTCAGAGGAAACCGTGTTTTCAGCAGGGAAGTCGCCAGATTGGAGCCCCCCACCCCCGCCCCTTTTCCTGGTCCGCACTGAGCATGCAGTGATATTCTGGGTGGATTACACTGATGTCACCTCACAGGGGGCAGGCCCGCGCCACGAAGGCGCCTTAGCCCTGAAGGTGATGGGGTGTGACACTCGGCAGGAAAGGGGGCTGCGAGGGAGGCCTGGGTGGCCCCCATGCTGTTGGGAAGAGACTCGAGATACGGGCCCAGGCAGCCTGTGGGGGTCTCAAAAGCCAGTCCTCTGTCAGACCAGGCCTTACCCCGGGAGGCGATTTGAGGCCAAATCCACACAAACCTCTTCCATTTTAATGGTTCTGCATTTATTTTAATGTGGATTAGAAAAATATAACCAGCCCATCAAAACTGTGATTTCACACATATGATTGCTTAGGATGAGAGTAACGGGGCTATTTGAGAGAGGGGGAGCGTTTGGAGGAGCGCATTGAGGCCTGACCGTGGGCCGGGCCACTGCGTGGGTCAGGGCGGGAATGACCACACCCAGCCCCCCTCCACCTGCGCTCACGGGGGCCGGGAGGGATGGACGGATATCCTTCCCCTCCTATCACTCGACACCTGCCAGGCACAGGCTTTCAGCCACCGGGGACCGATCAGTGGAGAAGACAGATAAGGCTCTTGCTCAGACAAGTAAACCTATAAAATTATAGACGCGCACCTGGCGATAAGGGCTGAGAAGTGGGGCTGACGCTCCGGCTGGGGCGGGCCCGCACTCTGGGGTGGAGAGGAGGTGAGCCTCCTGTCACGGGTGGCATGCAAGTGGGACCAGAGTGGTCAGGGTTGGAGGACTTACAGAGGGGACGCCGGCCTTCCTTTCCGAAGGGGTAGAGATCAGGGCGTGGACAGAGAGGCCACAACGCAAGGCCTGGCCCACAAAGACGTGTCATGTTGCGGGTCAGTGACTCCTTGGGGCCCACACCATCTGAGACAGGGCTGGCCTGGGGGCTGACCTGTGGGGGTGGGGGTCGGGGGGCGTGGTCAATGCTTTTTTGACCCATCACTGTAGCTTTGAGGTCAGGAGGTGAAGGTGGTCCTAGGGTTTCTTTTTCCACTGTTGTTGCAGGGGCTGGGGGGCCACATCTGGGAGTGCTCAGGGCTGACTCCTGACCCTGCACTTAGGGGTCACTCCTGGTGGGCTTGGGGAACCGTATGGGGTGCTAGGGATCGAAGCTCGGGCTTGTGGCATGCAAGACAAGTGCCCTGCTCGCTGTACTGTAGGTCTGGTCTCGGACTCAGTATTTCCTTTTTTTTTTTTAATAAAGTATGCAATGTTTGATATTACTACTAGCGAGAGTATCTCACCCACACGGCAAAGCCTGGAAAGCTACCTGTGACGTATTCGATATGCCAAGAACAGTAACAAGAAGTCTCACAATTTGTTGTGAGATGTTGCTGGTGCCCGCTCGAGCAAAATTGATGAACATCGGGAGGACAGGACAGTGCTACGCAATATTTGATTACATTTAATATTCGAACGCCAATCCCACCACCATTACACCACCATATTTCGGATGTTTCCATCCTGAACCCTAAATCCTGCCCCAAAGCAGAACCGAAATAATTTATTTTGTATTGTTATGAATAAACTGCTGAAAATAATGCAAACAACTTTTCTTAGGGGCTGGAGAGATAGCACAGTGGGTCGGGCATTTGCCTTGCATGCAGCCAACCTGGGTTTGATTCCCAGCATTCCATATGGTTTCCCAATCACCGCCAGGAGTAATTCCTGAGTGCAGAGCCAGGAGTAAACCCTGTGCATCACCAGGTGTGACCCAAAAAGAGAAAGAAAAAAAACTTCCTTAGAGGAGAGTGTGTGAAGATTCACCCAGGGGGCATTAAGCCCTTGTATAAGAGATTACGTTAACCCCATCAAATGTGGTGCCTTACTCCTGATGTATGAGTGGGTGAGTGGGGTGCGGTAGGAGATGTTGCACGGCTGCATTTGTGGCCATGTAGTCGGACCCTCTCTCGCTGCCCACCTTGGCAGATTCCTTGCCCCTCTGTGCCTCGGTTTCCCCATCTAAACTTTCCTCCGCTTTAGGTTGCGGTCAGTCCTCCATCCGCAGTCTCCTGAGCCTGCCCATAACCATAGCCCTGGCAGGGGGCCTCACCGTGGGGGTGGTATGCTGAGTGGTCCTCAGGGGTCTGCGAGCCACGAATCCAGCCGTGTCTGTCCATCAATTTCTGCAGCCGCCCCCGCTCCTGGGCAGGGACTGCCTGTGCCCCTGGGGTGGGGGCCGGGGGGGCAGGGGCTGTGTAAAGGCAGGCATGAGCCCATCTTCAGGGCCCTGGAGGCTGTTGTTCTCGTAGCTTTGTTTTGCTTTAGTGTCATATCCAGCCATGCTTGGTTACTCCTGACTCAGTGCTCCGGGGGACCAGGCACTGGACAGTGCTGGGGACCGACCCTGGACTCCTTCAGGCGAAGCCTGTGCTCTGGCCCTTGGGGCCCCCTCAGTAGCCCAGAGCTGGGGGTGCAGCCCCCCACCTGCCCCGTCTGCCACACCGTGGGGCCCAAGCAGGTTTCCTCCCCCAAGCTGTGCCCTGGCCTCGGTCTTCTCAGGGCCCTTATCGAAACGAGGCGAAGGCCTGGGTCTGAGAGCAGCCTGCCAGTGGCCCTGCGGGGACCTGGGGGCACGTGGGAGTCCTCGCCCAGGGCTGGGGGTCAGCTCCCAGTGCTCTGGAGTGAGCCCACTTGGGCCTCGGGCCTGGGGGGGACACAGCCGGGTGCCCTCTGCCCTCTCGCCTCTGCTTCCGTGGCAGCCTGCCCGCCCCTGCCAGCTGGTGCCCCAGGGAGGCAGGGCTGAGAGGCTCCGGGAGCATCTGGAAGGTTGGAGCTGGCGCCGGGAGGGGGCCTGGCTCAGAGCTATCAATTAGGGGGCCTGGCAGTGCCCATCTGTGGCAAGGGCTCTGCCGCGCGCTGCATCTTCCTCCCCGGGTCAGGCGCGCGCTGTCTCGTTCTGCTGCTTCCTGCCACCTCTCAGCCTCCCTCTCCGTGTTCCTTTGTCCCTTCCTCCGTGCCCACCAAATCCACTCCCCGGGTTCCCCCATCTGTGGGTGTACACCTGTACCACAGGCACACACGTGCACACACAGACTCACACACATGCACACTCACATGTGCATAGATGCACGCAAACACCCACGTGCACACACACATACACTCACACATGTGCACAGATGCACACATGCTCACACACGTGCATACACATGCACAAACTTACACATTGCAGTTGCAAAAATGCTGGCATGTGCACATACACGCACATATGCACACATGTGCACAGACTAACATTAATATACTTGCACATGTTCACGCATCACGTGCAAACACACATGCTCATATATACATGTGCATACATGCACACACATGCTCACATGTGCACATGGTCACACATGCGCACACTCACCTGTGCAGATGCTCACTGTGCACATATGCACACACGTGTACAGATGCACACACGTGTGTAGATGCACACACGTGCACACACACACTTTTCCCTCTCGGGATGCCATCTCAGGATGACACATGCACGCAGTCTGTCCACCGAAGCGACACCACATAAAGCCGGCACTCACGCAGTGCAGCTGTGATGAGCAAGGCCTCCGTGGTGAATGGTGATGTGTGAGGGAGACTGGAGCTCGCCTAGACAGGCCTGAGTTGGTGGAGGTCCGGCTTCCTGCTAGTCTCATCACTAGCACGTGGCATGGGGGCTGGGGGCAGCTCTGCATGCGGGAGGCCTAGGTTTGATCCCTGGCTCCACAGGGCTCCTGGAGCACTGCCAGGAATGAGCCCTGAGCACTGAGCTGGGAGTAGTCCTCACCGAGCAGCCCCTCAAATGGACAGTTTCCTCAGAAAAAGGTCATATTGTCTCGCCATGCTTCAGAGGGCGTGTGGAGGTCCCTCAAGCCCACCTGAGGTTGGAAGAGGCAGCCTTCGTGGCACTGGGGAGGAAACTGAGGCCCAACAGGGCGAGGATGGGCCTCCAACCTTGTGCCCTGCACTGGTGTGGCCTGGAGCCCTCCACACTGCCCTCTCGAGGTGGGAGGGGGTCCCCAGAATAAAGCAGAGATTCCTCCGGCAGTGTCCTGCTCACAGGGGGTGTTGGCAGAGCCTAGAATCATCCCAAGGGAAGTATCTGGAAGTCCCCACTGAGAATGGCCGCTGTGTCCTGGCACAGTCAGGGAAGGCTTCCTGGAGGAGATGGGCTCAGGGCCTGAGTCCAGCTCCTGGGCTGAGAGGAGACTCCAGAGGCCAGCCCGGGGCATTGTCTGGCTGCTGGGGGCTGGCAGGGGCCGCATGTCCAAATGAGTCGCGCGTGCATGTCGGGAAAGCAGGCTGCAGCTGGAGCTCTGCCAACAGGGTACGGGGCTGGGGCTTGGTGCTCAGGCGGGTAACCCTGGAAGGGTCTGAGGGGGGTGGCACAGGTGACCTGGAAGGGTCTGGGGGGGGAGCCATGGGTGTGGCTGGAAGGGTCTGAGGGGGAGGCACGGGTGCCCTGAAGGGTCTGAGGGGGAGGCTCAGCTGTGCTGGCCTCCTAGTGAGTCTGGCCTAGTGAGCAGTCAGATGAGCAAGGTGGGGTGGGGTGGGCTCTCAGGCAGGGTCGGAAGCTAGAGGCTGACTGGAGGAGAGGGCTCCTGACGCTGGGCTACATCTGTGGGCTCCTGAGATGCAGACAGAAACCTGTGCTTATGTGAGAGCATGTGTGTGTGTGTGTGTGTGTGTGTGTGTGCGTGCATGTAAGGATGTTTGCAAAAATGCACGCACTGTTGAGCATTGAGCACCATTTGTACCCGTGGGTGAGAACATGTCTCTGTGCATTTTGTGAGCATTCATACTGTGAGCTCATGTGTGTGCATTTGTGAGCACTGTGTGTTGTTGTGTGCGCAGTGCAAACATAGATGTGTATGTTGTGTTTGTGCATGTGCAGGAGTGTTTGCACGTGAACATGTGTATGTGCATTTGTGAGCACGTGCCTGCATGTACTAGCACTCTTGTGTGACCACGTTTGTGTGTGAGGTTTTTGTGTGTGTGCATGCACGTGAGCCTGATGTGGATGTGTGGATGTGTGAGCACGGGTTTGAGCCTGTTTGTGAGTACACATGTGAGCATGTCTGAGGTGTGCATGAAGGTGAGTGAAGGTGAGCATGTCTGCATGTGCATGTGTGTGCACGTGTGTGTAGGTGTGTGTCCGAGCATTTGTGTCAGTGTCTGCCTCTCCAGGCTGGCACTCCCTTCCCCGGGACCTCACCCCTGTGACCTCTGCCATCAGGTCTCGATTCCTGCTCCCCCAGCCCTGACCCTGTCAACATGCCCCTCCTTGGACAAGGAAACTGAAGCCTCGAGAGGTGCGTCAGGCCCCGGGGGGAGGGGAGCGCCCAAGGGCTTCCCAGCCAGGGTGCAGGGCATGAGCCTGGTTCCCACCCTCTGGGCCAACAGTTAGATCTCCCTGGGGGTGGGGGATCTTGACAGACCCCCTTTCCTCCCAGCCCGCAGTGGGTGTCTGATTGCAAGCAGCAAGGCCAGGGCAGACGACTGGGTGTCTGGACTGTTACTAGCGGGAAGAACTCTCAGAGGATGGAGTTGTCCAGGCTGGACGTGCTGCTGATTGTACAAGGTGACAC
>JAOXYA010000045.1:6159865-6175837 GCA_028565675.1 Sorex palustris | reverse complement strand
GTTACCACAGATAGAGACATAATACTGCAAGCGGAAAGGTCAAAGAGGGAAATCACATACAAAGGAGCATCCCTTAGCCGACACACACATATGTGCACACATGATCGCACATGCACGCGCGCGCGCGCACACACACACACACACACACACACACACTCTGACCATGGCGAGCATCAGGGTCGGACTGGGCTGGGCTCAGGGTCACACTCTGCAGCTCAGATCCTGGCCCCTCCCCCAGCCTCCAGCCTCCTTGGCCAAGGGGTCAGCGTGCTCACCCCGGCTTTGCAGAATCTTCTAATGAGGAGGCAGAGAAACGTTCTCTGCCAAGGCCCCGGCTGCACATTTGTCCTCTCCCGGCCCTGTCCCTGTCCCCGCCCCCCCACCCCGCACCTGCCTTTCTCCTGTCCAGACCCTTTTGCTCCAGTGGAGGCCCGGGGGTGGGGGTTGGGGGGCCTCAGGGGTGCTGGGACACGTCCTCTATTCCCGCTGTCCCGAGGTGCCAGAATGTCTCCCTCGTCCTGAGACTGATCCCACTGCTGTCCCCCGTGCCTCAGTTTCCTCATCTGTGAGCAGAGGAGGATAAGAGCAGCTCTTTCCCAGGGTGCGGGGGAGGCCCAGGGGGAGAGAGCGCATTTTATTAAAGAAAGGCCTCCATAAAAAAGGAATGAAATCTGATATACGCTGAATGGGAATGAACCTCGGAACATTATGCTAAGTGAGCAACGCCACTCCCCAGGGACCGCGTTTATATGATCCCGTTTATGTGAAATATCCGGAGAGGCGCAGCCCGCAGCCACTCTGCCAGGTGGGCGCGGGGCCGGGCTCCATGGAGACTGGACTTGCTTTGGGGGTGATGAGAACGTCTGGGGACCAGAGGAAGGGGGAGGCCCAACCATGACAAGTTCCTCAGGTTGAAGGGATTTATTTGATGGGAATCGCATCTCACTGAAAACTGAAAAATGCCAAGGAGACCCTCGATCGCACGTCCACGATGAGGCTGGGCAGCAGGGCTGAGAGCTACTGTCCATCGTGGGCAGTGAGGAATCCAGGGCTCCATGTCAGTAGGTGTCATGCGCGCGCGCACTCTCTCGGCACTGGAGAGACAGCCAGGGTGAAGGTGCTTGCCCTATGTGTAGACAACCCGAATTCAGCCCTTAGCACTGCTGGGTTTTGTTTTGTTTTGTTTGTTTGTTTGTTTGTTTTTCCGTTGGGCCATACCCGGCAATGCACAGGGGTTACTCCTGGCTCTGCACTCAGGAATCACTCCTGGTGGTGCTCAGGAGACCATATGGGATGCTGGGAATCGAACCCGGTTCAGCCATGTGCAAGGCAAATGCCCTACCTGCTGTGCTGTCGCTCCAGCCCCGCACTTCCAAGTTTGGATTGGGTGGGGCAGCCAACCTTCCTGATGACCTAGAGCCAGACACCACCACCTCCCCCTGGGACTGTGCATGGGTGCTGGAACTCTGCAATGAGCGGGCAGCACCGGCAGAGGAAGGCATTGAGGGACAACTGTAACTGTACTGTGTGTTTGTGAATCAGGCTCTTCACCTGCAGCAGTTCATTTACACCATAAATATCTGGGAACAGGAGCTCAGAGAGGTTAAGCAACTTGTCCAAAGCCACACAGCAAGTCGGGGCAGAGCTGCCTGCCACTTGCCTTCCTGCACACCTGGACTCTCTCATCCCCACAGCCCCTTCTCCCCTTAGCTGGCAGAGCCAGCAGATCTGAGGAGCCCGAGCCTGAGGGGAGGTAGGAGGGGAGGCCTCAGACTGCATCACACAGAGGCCTGGACCAGGGGCTCGGACCCGTGCAGGAGAATAAACAACTCCCAGCCAGGAGCAACTGTTCTTTGATGTCTCCTGTTTTCATTCAAAATTCATGTATTCGTCTCCATAATATATTTATGTTTTGTTTTAATACAAAAATAATGTTCTTGGGCCCGAACGGCAGCACGGGGGTGAAGGCATCTGCCTGGCACATTCGCTTTATTCCCTCCCTGGCACCCCACGTGGCCCCTGAACCCGCCAGCACCCATCCCTGAGCACAGAGCCGGGAGCAAGCCCTGAGCACAGCCGGGTGTGGCCCAACAACAGGAATTAACTCAATAAAAGTAAACGTACAAATAACATCCCCACCCGGGGCGGGGAGGGACGCTGGTGCCAGGCAGCCCAGCCCGACAGCACGACCTCCACCCCATCCACCCATCGCTCTTCCTGGGTCCCGGGTGCGACTTCCCCTGGAAGTGGGTGCCTACCATGACCTATGCCCCAGAAGTGGTATTCACCTAGCCCAGTACCCCGGAAGTGGGTGTTCATCCTCATTCTGTGCCTGGGAGTGGGTGTTCACTGTGCCCAGTGCCCCGGAAGTGGGTGTTTTCTGCGCCCAGTGCCCCGGAAGTGGTCCCTGTACAGTGCTCAGGGTACCCAGGGAGTGACACAAGGAGGCAGCTGGCCAGGGCCTGAGCAAGGAGGTCACCAGGATTCCAACTGGGCCCTCGGGTGCACATCCCCACTCGCACAGGCCTCAGAGGGGGCAGCCAGAGGGGAGCTGGGAACTGGGCCGGGTGGGCCTGTCTGCAGAAGCCAGAACCAGGGTCGCTGTGTCCGTGGGGGCTCGTGGCGACCCCGCTTCCACGAGACCCAAGAGTCTGCTGGGTCTGCACTGGCTTGGACGCGCGACCCCCACCCCTGGTCTCCCTGGTGAAGGGGAGCGTGGCGACGGGGGTGGGGGGGGGGCCCGGCCTCCGCAGGCGGCCCTCCCTGGCCAGGATTTATGTGCAAAGTTGGTTTTCATGGTGTTTATTTTTACAGTTACCCTCTATTTATGGCAACTGAGGCTGATTTTTCGTTTATGGCAGTAATAAAAGTCTCCTTTTAGGATGAATTTATTTAAGTGAAAAAGGGAAAGATGCTTTGAAAATAAATATTAAGTAAATAGTGGAACGGGGATCTGCAGACATGGCCCAGGGGGTCCTCCAAGGTGCGGGCTTGGGGAGCGGTCTGTCCCCTTTCCCCCTTGGGAACACCCTCCCCCGTCAGACCCCACTGGGCCTCCAGGAGCCTCGCCGGCTCTCCTGCTCTTTCCTCTGCCCACTCTGCGTGGCTGAGTGAGCAGCGCACTCCTGGACGGCTGTCCATGGTCATCCATGTGGCAGTCCCTGGCCAGTGTGTGTGGCCCTCCTTCTCCCAAGGGCCAGGCCCAGCTCTGAGCCCCTTGGGGTGTCCAGCACGGGGCCTGGTCCAGGCCTTTGAGCCTGGAGCACTGACTCTTCCCCCGGAGCACGCTGATGAGCAGCAATGCATTTCTTCCTTTAAAAAAGAAAATGTTTGAGGTGGAAAAAAATTTAAAAAGTCAAAGTGTTTGAGCTGAGAGGCAGGAGAGAGAGTCCAGCAAGTAGGGTATTTGCCTTGCACGCAGCCACCCCAGATTTGATCCCCGGCCTCCCATACGGTCCTCCAAGCACTGTCAGGAGTGATTCCTGGGTGCAGAGCCAGGAGTTACTCCTGAGCATTACCGGAGCCCCGCCGGGTGTGGTCCAAAAACAAAACAAAAACATGTTTGAGATGACACTGATATCCAAGAATCTAAGTGGGCACAGGTTTCAGGACTACAGTGTTGCCACCTCAGTGCCAGGATCCCTTCGCTATTCTCCAGAGGGGCCCTCTCTGCCCTCTGCATCCTCTCAGTCCTGGCTTTGATACAGCATCTCTCCCCGTTCACATCCTGAGAAGAAGAAAGCGTGTTCACCCGGAAGAAACGGTCTCCACTGCCCCCATCCCCCTCTCTGCAGGCGGCCTGCCTGGGCTGAACCCTGGAGAAAATAACCCAGGGTGCCTTCCTGGGCCCACCTCAGGGCCCCTAGGAGCAGGGGACACTCTGGCTGCTGCCGCCTGTGAGAGAACCACCCCCTACACACACACCAGCGAGCCAGGCTTCTCTGTATGGGGCTGTTCTGGGTGGACGCACTCTTGCAACAGCTGTGGGGAGCTTGGCAGCCCTCGGGTGAGTGCACTGCGCCCCTAATTCGCCTCGCAGTGGATGCTTGAGCTCTAGCACTCGCTGAACTGGGCACCCAGGCAGACCTGAAGGTAACCCCTGGATCATGCTTTTCTGAGCTGCAAGGAGAGTCAGAGCGAGCTTAGAGCTCTGGGCTGCAGAGTGAAATTTTGCAGTCAGCCTTGGGGTGAAATCTGACTCAGTCCCTCGGGGTGCTATGAGGACTCAGCCCCTGGCAC
This sequence comes from Sorex palustris, assembly GCA_028565675.1. Taxonomy (NCBI): domain Eukaryota; kingdom Metazoa; phylum Chordata; class Mammalia; order Eulipotyphla; family Soricidae; genus Sorex; species Sorex palustris. The sequence continues at coordinate 6,171,598 of JAOXYA010000045.1, read as the reverse complement.
GCCCTCTCTGAGCCCAGGTGGAGCCTGCCATGAGGGGTGTTTTCCCAGGAGTCCCAGCCTGTCCAGTCTTTGGGCGGGGGAAGCAGGATCCTGGCCCACGGCTGGGCGGGCGGGGGTCTGGCACCAGCGCCCTGGAGCCTCCTTCCCCCGCCTCTTAAAGGACCGGGGTGCCAGCCCCCAGACCCATGGGGGCACACGGGAGCAGGCACGTGCCCCATGGTCAGGCTGTGGGTCCCCATCAGGATGACAGGGGGCAGGGTGCCACGTGCCTTTTTTTAATTTATTTTTTGGGGGGTCACACCCAGCGATACAGGGGTTACTCCTGGCAGTGTTCAGGGGACCATCTGGGATGCTGGGATTCGAACCCGGGTTGGCCATGTGCAAGGCAACCGTCCTCCCTGCTGTGCTATCACTCCAGCCCCTCAGCGTGCCCTTCCTGGCGCCTCCTTGCTTCCTGGCGCCACTGCCCTGGCTCCCTGCCTCTTGGTGTATTTCTCATCCGGGCCTCCTGGGGAGCCTCCTGCTTGCTCTGCAGGGTGGCCGGGCCCCAGGTGGGCAGAAGGAAGGGGTCACCCGCACCTGCCCACCTTACTCAGGGCCTCCCTGGTGGCCTGTGTCCAGCCAATCAGATGTCCGGTCCCTCCCCTGCTCTTGGGGGTGTGATTCTCCACCCAGCATTCTCCAGTCCATGGCAGGGAGGGATGGACGGCATCTCTCTCTCTCTCTCTCTCTCTCTCTCTCTCTCTCTCTCTCATTTTCTCCTTGTAAAATCTTGGGGGCAGGGGACTGGGCCACACCATGCAGTGCTGGGGGTCTGCCTGCTCCGGACTCAGTGCTCAGGAGCCACTTTTGGTGGTGTTGGGGGACCCGTGAAGTGCCGTGTGCTTAGCAAGTGGCTTCCCCTGTACCATCTTCCCCCACTCAGCCCAGCTGTATTGTGGCCTCCAGGGTGAGGGGCCCCCCCACCTCTCCTGTGTTTGGGGGCTCTGTGTGCAGGAGCAGTGAGTGAGGGGTGCATGTGTGGAGTGGCAGGAAGGAGCGAGGGGGACCCGCAGGGATTGGTGTTTCGGTGCCACACGCGGCAGTACTCAGAGCTGACTCTTGGCTCTGTGCTCAGACCTCACTCCTCGCAGGAGATTTGGGGGACCCTATGGGTGTCAGGGATCGAAATCAGGTCGACCGTGCAACCGACAAGCGCCTAAACCCCTGTGCTAACTCTCTGGCCAGGGCATAATTTTATTTAGGCCTGGGAAGGCATGCAAGGTTTTTGTTTGCTTGTTTTTGAGCTACACCTGGCAACGCTCAGGAGATACTCCTGGATCTGTGCTCAAGAATTATTCCTGGTGGTGTTCAGGGGACCGTATAGTGTGTTGGGGATCGTACCTGTGTTGGCCGCATGAAAGGCTTTTTATTTTTTCTTTTTTAGTTTTTCCTTTTTTTTTAGGTTAAAAAAACACACACACATAGAATTGGGGCTAGTGCCATAGCACAGTGGGTAAGGTATTTGCCTTGCATGTGGCTGTCCCGGGTTCGATCCCCAGCAACACATATCTCACCTCTGAGCCCCGCCGGCTGTGATCCTGGAGCACAGAGCCAGGAGTAGTTCGCCAGAGTGGTCAGGTGTGGGTCTAAGCACTTGTCAAATAAAGGAAGTCCTTTTGGGGAGGCTGGAAGGTGGGATAGGAGGGTGCTGGGTGTGCCCGCGTGTGCCCATGTGTGCCTGTATGTGCCCACATGTGCCGGCATGGACTCACTGCCCTGGAGGTCTCCCTCCAGCCTCCTGGCTCCCCTTTTCCAAATAGAGAAACTGAGGCTCAGAGCAGTGAGGAGGCTTGTCCAGTCTCCCCAGCAGGGAGGAGGCGGGATTCCCACACAGGCCGTCTGTGGCCCTGGCAGGGCGTGAGGGGACAGAGGTGGGCCTGACCCGGTGGGCAGCAGGGTCTGCCCGGCCATCTCCGGGGAGCCGGACTCGCTGCAGGCCCCCAGAGCCGCCTTGGCAGACGATGCGATAACCGGCCTGGGGTTAATGAATACATCGCTCCCCCCAATTAAAGGCAGAAAGGAAGGAGATGTTACATTCAATCAAGCCCCTTGCTCCTTCTCCCGCAGAATCCTAATTTGGGGACGATGGTTTTCTGTTGCTTCCCGGGAGAGCCCAGCTCCACTCAGCCAGGGCTGGGGGACTCCAGCGGTCCTTCCTGCTGCCCGGGGGGTGGGGTCCGGGGGACCGAGACAGAGAATGGGCGGAGAAGGTGGAGACTGGGGGTCGGCGGGGGCCTGGGAATGAGGGAGGGGCAGAGTCCCCCCAGCTTATTTCATCTTTTCAGAAGGAAAATCACTCAGCGTAGCCCCTGGAACTCGAGCCACTTGACGCAAACACAAAGTGCCCCAGTGGCACCCCAAGGAACTGTAGCTCCCCTGAGTCCTTCCAGAGCCCGCCTCCAGGGGGCGCTCGCATCCGCTTTGGAAAATCGAGCCCCTGGAGGCTGCTCCCCTAGAATCTTCTAGAACTGGGTTCATCACTCTGTGACCTTGGGCAAGCCCCCTGTGCCCTGCGACCCAGCCCCCCCATGTGAGGGATGGGGGCTGCGGGGATCCTGGCGCTTCATGTGGGAGCTGGGGGCTGGGGTACAGAGAGGAGAGTGGCTGGGGGTGAGGAGGGGCGCCTCCGTTCCTGAAGGGGATTGTGTCCCCCCCACCGGAAGTGAAGCCTAAAGCCGAAGCCCGCCCCACTCTGAGTCTGGGGGTCTGCAAGGCCCTGCCGCCAGCCTGAGTGAGGGAGGCAGGGGAGGGGAGGAGGGCTCAGGGGAGGGACTTACCCCTGTGATTCAGGCAAACCCGGTGGAAGCTGAGGGGTGGCAGTGGCTGGTGTGGCTGTGTGAGTCCTGGGCAGGCCACAGGCCCTCCTGATAGCAGTACCGTCACCTGTCAGCGGGAGGGCGGGCGTGGGCCAGAGGCAGAGACTAACCAAGAGATGGTGTGAATTCTTAAAAAAGAAAAAGTGTACAAGCAGCCAAGCTCCAGTTCTCCCCTTGTCCCTCCCGGGATTTACACCCTCCTTTGCTCCAGGCTGGGCTCACATGCCCCCACCCCCCTCCCAGTTCCGGAGCAATTGTAGAAAGGAAGCAATCACCTCCTCCCAGAAGCCTCCTCTGATTGCCTCAGGCTGGGTGAAATGCCTCCTCTGTTCCGGCCCAGGCCTTAGTCCTGCATTCCGCCCCATGAGACCCTGAAAGTTTTTCCACTTTTAGACTATTCCTTCGTTAGAAGAGATCGGCAGCCCCCAAAGCTGGGATTCTCTGGATGCACATGTCCACAGGAGTCAGGCCTTGGATTCAAGTCCAGACTTGGCCGTGTGGTGCTGAAAGGGTGATTGCCCTGTGCTAGGCCCCAGCCACCTCCCCTGAGCTAGGGGACCCGCAGCTCAGACAGGGAGAGGGCTTAGGGACCCAGAGCAGCAGCTGCAGGGTCTTCTGCATCACAGACAGCCCAGCTGACACGGGTTGTGATGGCATCATGCACTCGGCACAGTCCCGAGACTTCACAGACAGCCTGGCCCAGGGTTCCAGCTCGCTCTAACTGTAACTCTTCACCCAAGAAAGCAGCCCGGGCGAGCAGTGCCAGAGACATTGGTTTTGCTTTTTGGTTTTGGACCATATCCGGCGATGCTCAGGGGTTCCCCTGGCTCTGTAGTCAGGAATCACTCCTGGGGGCCGGAGCTATAGTACAGTGGGGAGGGCATTTGTCTTGCATGTCTTGTCTGACCTGGGTTCGATTCCCAGCATCCCATATGGTCCCCCAAACAATGCACTGTAGCACTGTCCTCCTGTTGTTCATCGATTTGCTCTAGCAGGCACCAGTAACGTCTCAAACAAGTTGTGAGACTTGTTACTGTTTTTGGCATATCGAATACGTCACGAGTAGCTTTCCAGGCTTGGCTGTGCGGGCGAGATACTCTTGGTAGCTTGCCGGGATCTCCGAGAGGGACAGAAGAATCAAACTCCGGTCAGCTGTGTACAAGGCAAACGTCTACCCGCTATGCTATCGCTCCAGCCCAAATAATGCCAGGAGTAATTCCTGAGTGCCAAGCTAGGATTAACCTCTGTGCATCACCAGATGTGACCCTAAAAGAAAAAAAAAAAAGGAAATCACTCCTGGTGGTGCTCAGGGACCATATAGGCAGCCAGGGATCGAACTTGGGCCAGTCACATGCAAGGCAAAGGCCCTCCCCCCTGCACTATCGCTCCAATCCCAGTGCCAGAAACATTTGGGCATCATGCTGGGGGTTGATTTTGAATTAATGTTTGGTCACTGTGAATTTGAAAACCTTTTACACAGGCCAGAGAGAGAACGAGAGAGAGTGCCGGGTTCACGGCACTGGCCTGGTTGCATAATGACTGACCTGGTTGACCTCACTTAGGGCCTCCTGAGCACAGAGCCAGGAGGAAGCCCTAAGCACAGTCAGATGTGCCTCCCCTCCAAAATAAAAGACACTCCCAACCTTTTACTGTTGTCAGATTCTTCCTGCCCTCTGTATTCAGTGGGACTTCATATAGGGTTGAGATCCAGAGCTTCAGAAGCTGGAGTCTAAGGTCCCTCCTTAATAGTTGTTAGTGTGGGGTGGCGTTATGCCCAGCGACATAGCACAGCGGGCAGGCACTTCTCTTGCCTGCGGCTGACCCAGGTTCGATCCCTGGCACCCTGTATGGTCCCTGAGCACCTCCAGGAGTGAGCCCTGAGTGTGACCTCCCCCCCCCCAAATTATGAGTATAGGACCGGGGAGATGTCAAAGGGCTGATCACAGGGTTTGCATGCGAGAGGCCAAGGTCCAACATACCACATGGTCCCCTGAGCACTGAACCAGAAGTAGTTCAGTTCTCACAGGGGCGACTAAAACATAAACTGAATTTTCTCTCTCTTTTTTTTTTGCTTTTTTGGGGTCATACCTGGTGATGCTCAGGGGTTACTCCTGGCTTGTACACTCAGGAATTACTCCTGGTGGTGCTCGAGGGACCACAAGGGATGCTGGGAATCGAACCCACATTGGCCACGTTGAACGTGGCAAATGCCCTACCTGCTGTGCTATCGCTCCAGCCCCACAAACAGAATTCTTAGTACATGTTGGAATTATGCTTTTTGATATCTTAGGGTAAATACAATAGATAATTAATTTCTTGTTTTAAACTTTTGGGAAGAAATTTTATCAAGAGGGAGAGGAAAGGAAACACTCGGACTGAGTGTTAGCACAGCAGGGAGGGCGTCTGCCTTGCACACAGCTGATCCAGGTTCGATCCCCGGCACCACATTTGGTCCCCTGAGCACCGTCAGGAGTAATTCCTGAGCACAAAATCAGGAGTAATCCCTGAGCATCGCCAAACGTGGCCCAAAAATGAAAAGAAAAGAGAAGAAAGAAAACACTCTGGAGATCCCAGGTTTCCCCAGAGAGGAGAGGACCCAGGAAGTGAAACAAACCATACACCTCCATGGGCCATCCTGGAGTGGGGTGCATTTTTTTTCTTTTCTGGGGGGCTCTCAAACAGTGCTCAGAAGGTCCAGTGACCTCACTGGCAAGTCTAGCTCTGGGTTCGGAGGAGTGAGATGATTCTGTTGGATCCGTTTATTGACTCTTTTCTTTTTCATTGCTCACAGCTGGTTTGCAGGAGGTGGTCAGGGCAGCTTCCTGGAGGAGGTGGTGTTTAGACATGGGCAGGGGGAGGTGGAAGCCATGCAGGAAACAGGTGGACACGTGCAAGGAGCCCACCCAGGCCAGGATGAAGGGAGAGAGGGGAGGACAGGAGCTGGCCCAGAGGTCTTGGCAGCCACTGCCCCCTTGCTGGTTCCTCGTCGTGGGGATGTGGGGGCCATTAGGGTTTCAGGATCTCCGGGAAAGAAGGGGCAGGACTCTATGAACTCTTCTTGCAGCTGCACTAAAAAGGGACAGTTGGAAGCCGGGAGGGAACACAGAGGGATGAGGGGGACCAAGGGAACAGGGCTGGGGGCAAGGGAGGGCGGGGAATGGCAGATTCTGGAGTGTTCTGGAATGTTCTGCAGGTGGAATCTCCCCAGGGCCTGACTAGGGAGGGGGTGAAAGGACAGCTCTGAAGTTTGGTCCTGAGACTCACATGGACAAGGGTGACTCTGTTCCTCCTCAAGGCCCCGCTTTCCAGAACCTTCTCCCACACACCCAGCAGCTCAGTCCTGGGACCCGGCAGGGTTTCTCTTAGCCTGGTTTCTGGAGCAAGGCTCCATGTGCGCAGAGCGCGGAACCTTCCAGATGCAGGCAGTGGCAAGCCCGTCTTCCCATCGCACCCAAGGCCGGGGACCCCAGAGCAGGACTGACCCCCTCACACCTTCCTGCTCAGACTCGCTCTGTGTCTGGGAGCTGAGGGCACAGACTGGCCCTGTGGAGTGCTGCCAGACCCCCTCCCAGTCCATGATGGCCCCCTGGGAAGGGGAGGGAATTATGACCCTGAGTCAGGCCTGTGCTGGGAGGCAGATAGGCCCCAGGGAGGCAGGTGACACTCCCGGAAGGAGGATGTTTTCTCCCCGAGGCTGGAGGCTGCTGCTAGGGCGGATATCCTGGGGGGCCATGCAGGGGTGGGTGCAGGGGGTGGGGGGCGGACCATGGCTGTGTCCAGGCCAGACAGACCTCAGGGTCCTGCCCTGCCCCTGGCCTTCCTCGGCTCTGAGGGACTGTCTGGGCTCCGTGGAGCAGGGAAGAACATTCTAGGGCAGCAGGGAGGGAACTCAGGGGATTCCCAGGACAGAGGAGACTCCGGCATGTTTCTGTCCACGGGGAGCCGGGTGGGCATGCACCGAGAGTGGACTGAACGACAGGTAAGGGTCAGCCAGGCAGCCGCTGCGCTCATGCCTCAATTTCCTCGCTGCAGCCAGGGCGGGGAGGCATCGGCCCCACCCTCTCCCACCCCCAACCCCTGGCTCTGCCCCAGGCCGGTCTTCCTGCCGACATGGCTGCATCCCCCCCCAGCCTTGTTCACAGAGACGCCCCATGACATGACGGCGCGCACGGGCGAGGACGTGGAGATGGCCTGCTCCTTCCGCGGCAGCGGCTCCCCTGCCTACTCGCTGGAGATCCAATGGTGGTACGAGCGTGGCCGCAGGGACTGGACGGACAAGCAGGCATGGGCCTCCAACCAGGTACGCCGGCCGGGGGTCGCCCGCCTCTCCTTCCACCCCCCAGAACAAGGCCTTGTGTCCGGCTTGGGCACTGGGAGGGAGGGGTGGTGCCCGCAGGAAGGGCCTCCAGAGATCCCAGAATGCAGGGAGGGAAACTGAGGCCAGGGCGACGGGCTCTGCTCGGGTCACTGGGCAGGTGGGGCTCCTGAGTCCACTCGGCCACTGCTCCCAGCTGCACGGGCACCATGTCCCATAGGGACTGTCCCCCTACACTGTGTAAGCACTGACCCCCACACCCAGGTAGGCCCTGTCCCCTCACACCGGTATCCCCCCACATCGGGGCAGGAACTGTCCCCCCATGCCCTCTAACCTATACACACTCTCCTTAAGCACGTGATTCTGGGGGCAGCCCCTCCCCCACCTCAGGGCCTCTGCGCGCCCAGGTAGGGAGGCCAGGCTGAGTTGTACGACCGTGCACAGGGAGCAGATGTGGGTTGTGCCCGACCTCTGTCACGAACTTGCTGGGGTGTGTGGCTCCAGGTGGCGTGAGACCATGGGTTCCATCCTCACCACGGCATGGTTCCCCCAGCAGGAACAGCGAGCCACGAGCACCCCCACCCCCAGCAGCTACTGAACAAAGGGGAAACACCAAGAGAGAGGCATCCCTGCCGAACCCCACATGGGCCTGGGGTCCCCATCCCCCAGCCTCATGCCCCCCCACACGTGCCCAGCCATTAGGCCTCTTTGGGGAGCCCCTTTCTCTTCTTTGGCTCTATCTCCCTCTCCCCCGAGTGGACACAGAACCGAGGGCCCCCTCCCCAGCCGCAGACCCCTCATCCTGCTGCGGCCAGAATTGCAGCCTTCATGGGGGTCCCTGCTCCCTCTGCTAACGCCTCTGCTCTCTTTGCCCCCCGCCCTCCCTCCGCACAGCTAAAAGCATCTCCTCAGGAGGACGCAGGGAAGGATGCCACCAAGATAAGCGTGAGTCCGGGGACCGCTAATGGAGGGCGCAGATGGAAGTTTCTAGAAAACCTTTTAGGGAGGGAGGCTGGGGAGGGGGCGGGCGGTTCCATTTAGCAGGGAGCTTGGGCGGGAAGACGGAGGAGAAAGCAAAAAGGAGGGGAGAAAAAAATGACCGCACTCCAGCTTTTAAAAGCTGGAGATTTTTCAAGTTCATTGAATGACAGGCACAAAAAAATGACAGGGGGAGAGAAGACGCATTCACAGCTGTCGGCCAGGGCCGCGCTCGTCCTGGGGCTGGCTCGGTGGCATTTTTCTTCCGGGGAAATCAACAGGGTTTAACGAGATGGAGCCAGTTCTTTCCGGTCCCTCACAACGGACGATGGAGCCGCTCATGGTCTCTTGGGTGACCTGGGGAAGGAGAGGCGGGCCGGGGGAGTGGGCAGCCCTAGGATTTCAGCACTGCCCAGCCCCTTTTAAGCCTGGATCGGTTTCATCACCGTGATGCCTCTATTCACCCATTTTACAGCCGGGACAGCTGAGGCTAAGGGGTCAGAGATTTGCGGGAGTTGTCGCCTACTTCTGGCTGTGAGCTCCAGGAATAAGGCCCGAGCCCAATGGGGGGTGGGCACGCAGGAGGCTCGGGGTGGGGGGTGGCCCTTTTATTTCTTGAGCCGGGTGACTCACAGAAGGGAAGTGCACCCAGACAAGAGGCCTTGAGGCACGGGGAGCCGTGGACGAGTGGGGTTGGCGAGCCAGGCCCCCGGGAGGCAGTGTGAAGGTCCCTAAGGGAGCATGTGTGTCTGAAAGGGTCATGTGATCTCCTGGGACTCCAGGGATGGGAGGGATTGAAAAGAGCTGGAACAGGGTGGTGGGGGGCAACTAGACAGAGCCATGGGATGTTGTTCCACGGAGCTGAGGTGGGAGACAGAGGCCCAGGAGGAAACTTGGGCTAGGGGTGCCCTGCCCAGCTCCCTCTGCTCCAGGGCCTGGCTGGGTGGGGCCGGGGGCTCCAGCTGTGTCCCTCCCACGGGCCCGCCTGACTGCCGACCGGCCCCTGCCCAGAAGCTCACGGCGAAGCCCGGGCAGGCAGCCCCGTCCCCTCTCTCTCTCCTATGATTTTGTTGGGGGCTTTAAGGCAAAGGAGAGAATAATCTAATTGACTTAGAGGATTAGAATTCAGGCTGCCAGGCCTCATGTGCGTGGAATGCAAAGATGCTAATTAGTTAAATAAAATAAATGCGCTCGGCGTGATTGGGTGCCCACTCCTCCGGCCCCAGCCCCGGCTAGCCCCCACCAGCTGCCACTCAGGAACCCGCGGGCAGCCGAGCCCGGGCCCCTGGCACAGGCCGTGCGTGGCACGCGAGCTCAGGGAGGATGAAGTCGCCGGCCTGAGCAGGCGCCCACCCGCTGGGTGAGCTATGTGGTCTTCTCCCCAGGGTTCTGGGCTTCACCATCGCCGGCCCGGGACCCCGGCCCCCCCCAGCCCCCCAGCCTTGCCTCCTGCCCCACCTTCTACCCCCTTCCCCTCTCTCAGGCCAGTCCCGGGCCTGGAAAAGTCTCTCTGTGGGTTCCACTCACAGCTCGCCCCTTTCCCTGCATCTACGTCACCCCGTTTCTGTGAGATTGGGGATCCCCTGATGTGGTCTGACCTGCCGGCACTCACGCACAGGTGTCCTGTCTTGAGACTCCCACATGCATCATCGGCCCCGGCTCCAGGTGTGGGAGGGAGGGGAGGAGGAGGAGGAGGAGGAGGAGGAGGAGGAGGAGAAGGAGGAGGAGGAGGAGGGCGGCCCCAAGGGGAGATGTGTGTTACCTGCAGGTCTTTGATGCTGTGGTTCGTATGCCCACCCCCCACCCACTCCCACCATCAGCCCCATCTCTGGTTTGTTCTGGTTCCACAGCGTTTGACCTGTTAGTGTCCCTTGGGGTTGGAGGCAGCAGGCCTGTCGCAGCACCCTGGGACCACACACAGCCTGACTGACCCACGCACCCTCGATGCGCACCTGCATCCAGCCCTGGGCTGGACACGTGAAGGGCTCCCGGGGCTGCAGGCTGGGGGTCAAAGGCACCCGCACAGGGCCCCGACCGACAGCTGACATCCCACTTTCCGGGAAAGAGCATCTGGCTGGGAACTGTTGGGACTTGACTTTTGCCAAGTACTATGGGGGCCTGTCTGCACAGTCAGTCTCCTGATGGACAGACAGACCGACAGCTGGCCTCGGGGCACATGAGGTGTCAGGTTAGAAGAGGAAGAATGCCAGCGTCCAGGAACTGGGGTGGCAGGTGACCCAAGGAGGTTCCAGGCGGGCAGCATGGAGCTGGCTTGGGATGGGGATGACACAACGGGACAGCACCAGAGTCCCTTCCTCTCTGTCCCCCTGCTGTGCTCCCAGAGTCCCTGTGCTCCTCCCTGCCCCATCCCTCCCCGCTCCCATCCCCTCTCCGTGCTCTCAGGGTTGCACACATGCGGGAAATGGACTGAGCCTGGCTGGCCTGCAGGGATGACAGTGGTCACTCCAGTGGACACTCATCATGCATTTACAAATGACAGGGCTCAGGTTCCTGGCACGGGGTGTGGGTGGGAGGTGCCTGGGACAGCAGCAGTCCAGTGGGGGATTGGGGGTCGGTTCCTGGGAGCCTCGATGCTGGCAGGGGCTCAGTCTCCAAGGGGTCCACACCTGTCACCTAACGGTGGTGATGATGGACCATATGGCGCTGCACTGGCCAAGGTCAGTCACCGTGGGGACACTTCCTGGTGAGGCCTGTGGAGGGACTTGCTGGCCAGAAACCATTTCCCTGGCAATGTGCAGAGAGCCCCCCCCCCCCCCAGAGCCTCATTCCTAGGGTTTAGGGGAATTCTGTGCTGGGCGACCATTTTCAAGTGCTGGGCATCTTCCTTTCGGTCAAACCCAAGTTAATGTCCCCTTGACCAGTTTGACCAGTGTTGCAAGTAGAGATGGCCCCCAGGCTCCTATATTTTAGACAACTGGAATTCTGCATAAGACACACAGGGCCAGGGGAGATACATTGTAACATAGTAAGTGCAAGTGATGTGAAGATAAACAGTTGCAAATCAAGCTGGGGAAAGTTCTCTTGGGGGCTGAGAACTTTCTGGGTGGCTTCCTGGAGGAGGCGCTGTTTGAAGTGAGCACTGGAGTGTAAGAGGAGCTATGGGGAGAGGGATAGCTTGCCACAGCCTGCCAGGATGAGGGTCTGAAGGATCCCCTATAAGCCACCCTGGAGAGCTACCTTAGGAAGGGCTCCGTTCTGGGGAGAAAAGGGATGCCCAGTGATCCGGGGCACTCAACAACAGACGGAGCCAGAAACAGAAATGGGGAGGGTCCGAAGAGGGGGTGAAGCCCACTGGGGCCCAGACAGGGATGGTGTCTGTGGGGCTTTGGGGGAATCTGGGAGGCTGCTCGCAGCGAGGAGACACTGAGCACCCCCAGGAGCGGGTCACTCTTAGGAGGCCCAGGGCCACCAGCAGACAGGCCTGACACCTGGCACAGTGGGAGGGGCCAGCTGGGAAGGGGGAAGATGGACCCTGAGGACAGAGAAAAGAAGCTGAGTTTTTGCCTTCCTAAACATGGCTATCCAAAAGTGATTCACGGTAATTCTTTCAGAACAACACAT
>JAOXYA010000045.1:6125742-6142105 GCA_028565675.1 Sorex palustris | reverse complement strand
ATGTCCTCTTTCTCTCTCCCTTTGGGTGTTATGGTTTGCAATACAGGTACTAAGCGGCCATCATGTTCGGTCCATAGTCTACTTTCAGCATGCATCTCCCACCCCGAGCGAGCCCTCCAACCATCATTTTCTTAGTGGTCCCTTCTCTATCCCAGCTGCCTTTTCCCCCAGCACATGAGACTGGCTTCCAAGCCATGAAATGATCCTCCTGGCCCCTATCCTTGGGTGTTAGTCTCCCATTCTGTGACTTTCTATTCCATAAATGAACACTCAACATTTAATGCCAACGCTCTGGGGGTGCCAAGTCACTGCACTTCCAGAACCACCAAAGGGCTTGGGATGCCCCGCACTCATGGCCCTCTCCGGGGTCTCAAGTATCATCAGTCACTGTGCTGGGGCTTCTGGCCTGTGTGGAGACCACGGACGCTCTTCCCTCCCAGGAGGGAGCCACAGCTGAAGAGACCCAAGCACGGGGCAGCTGGAGGTTATTGGAAGTAATGAGGCCCGAAGGACCAGGCCTTGGTGCTGTGAAGGAGGAGGAGCAATGTCCCTAGCCCTCATCACCGCCACACGTGGGCCTCTTCCTTCTGTTCTCGCCTTCTGCCCCACCACAGGGCCTTTGCGTAGGCGTTCCAAAAGTCGGAGGCATTCTTCTGCTCCTTCCTAGCTCTTCTCATTGAGGTAAGCCATAGTACTTTTATTTTTCAGATTTTGGCTCCAGTCTCCCTTCCGGTGCGTGCCAACCTAAGGAGGAGACTGATCAGGGTCCCCCACACCAGCTTGGCAGCAAATCCTGCACCGCGCCTTCCCCATGGAGCCTCTTTGGGCCCGTCCGCCCTGAGTGTGTCCTTCTGTGTTTGTGAGGCTGTCGGGCGGTTACTGTGTTCTCATCGGAACGCAACATTACTCATTCACAGGACGTTGTGGGTCCTGGAGGAAATGCAGGGAATGAATGAGTGAATAAATGAATGAATCCCTCAGACCCAGCCAAACTCCCGGGGACTCCACCAGCTGAAGAGAGCAGGAAGAGGAGGCTAATTAGCAATTCATTAGGATCCATTTTCCTGTCTGTAGTCAATGCTAATCACTTGTTTGTTTAAAACAGAAAGTTCTGCACTCATTAAAACCATTAGTAAATGAAAACGTTTCTGGGGAAGCCTGGCCTCCCACTCTGGGTGTGAATCCAGGGGTTCCCCTCCCCTGGCCCAGCCCCTGACCCCCTGTCCCCTCCTTCTGGCTGGCTCTGCTGGGCCCGGCCACGCGTGCTCTGCAGTGGCCACGGCAGCTAAATATGGACGAGATCCAGCCACAAAGGGGGTGAGGGGGCTGGAGCAATAGCACTAGCACAGTGGGGAGGGTATTTGCCTCGCGCGCGTTGACCCGGGTTTGATTCCCAGCATCCCATGTGGTCCCCCAAGCACCGCCAGGAGTAATTCCTGAGTGCAGAGCCAGGAGGAACCCCTGTGCGTTGCCGGCTGTGACCCAAAAGGAAAACAAAAAACCAAAAAAACCCCAAAAAAACAAAAAAACCCAAACCAAAACAAAAACCAAAACAAAAAGAAAACCAAAAAAACAAAAACAAAGGGGATGAGGAGTTACTGTAAGGAGGGGAGGGGCTGGGCGGGGAGGCGCCCTCCTCCCCATGGCCCTGTCCTGAGGCCACCCAGGCTGACCACAGTGGTGAAATTTGCCTGTTACTCCAGGGCTGCTCTCTCCTCTGTGCTCACCCTCAGTCCCCACAGCCAGACCGGCAGGGGAGAAAGCCCGAAGGGAGATGTCTCCAGCGGGGCCTTTCTCCTCCCCGTGCTGAGAGGGTTCACCCAGCCCCCAGGAGCTGCCCCTTAAGGCAGGGACAGTGCTCCCACGGTGCGCCAGCGGTCTCAAGTGAGCTCATGCTCACAGTTCTCCCCGAGCACTCACCCCCAACAAGGCTGGGCGCTTCTGCTGTGCTCGCCAAGGGGCCACTGGGCTGAGTGACTGTTATTATTTTTTGTATCCTGAAATCTTTATGTATTTTCTTATATTTCTGCCCGTGTGTGTGTGTGTGTGTGTGTGTGTGTGTATGTGTTAAAATTCTATTTTAGGCACCGTGATTCACAATACTGACGACAGCAGGGTTTCTTGCACAAAACATTCCAGCACACACCGTCCACCTGAGTCTCTGCTGCCCTGAATGCTGTGACAGTTGTTTTGTTGTTGTTGTTGCTGTTTTTTAGGTGCCATACCTGTCAATGCTCAGGTGTGGCAGAGGGCACAGGGCAGGGACCAGCTGCAGGGGTGATGGTGCCAGGGCTGAGAGCACAGGGCTGCAGGGGTGGGGCAGAGAGAGCCGGAAACAGCCCCACCCTCCCCCAGGCCCTGGAAATGTCTCTGCCCTTTCCGGGGTCTGAGGCTGCAGCCTTGGCCCGGGAGGTCATCAGCACCAGGGCACCCTCCCTCCTGTGGGGCACCTCCCCGAGGCCCCTTGGCTGTGGTGGGGAGTGACAATCTCTGACCTCCCCCTGCCCCGTGTCCCCCTGAGACAAGCAGAATACAGGTGAGAGGGGCCTGGAAATTTGGTGCCAGCCCCCAGTGTGAGTTTACCATTAACTGAACCCCTGGGTGCCTTCGATTTTAATGATGATCAATGAGTTAAAGATATTATAGGTGATATACCAGGCCGGAGGCAGGGTGCTAATGGGGCCTGTGACCTTCCAAGGGGTCCTTGACCTTCCATAAGTGTGGGTGTGGGCGCTCCGGGCTTATTCCTGGCTCTGTGTTCTGGGACCACTCCCGGTGGTGATCAGGGCACCATGTGTGGAGCTGGGGATTCAAACTGGGGTTGGCCAATGCAAGGCAAGGGCCCTAAGCCCTGCACTCTCTCCAGACCCTCGCAACGTGTCCCATGGAAGGGTCAGTCCTCTGTACCCCCCCTCCTATCCTTTCCTGTCCCCTAGGTGGTCCTGGGACATGGTGACCAATGGCATTTCCACTCGGGCTGACCATACCTTGGGAGAGAACAGTGGAACTGTGGTACTGGCAGGGGTGGGGAGGTGAAGGGGACACTTCCGGTCCCTTCTGGAAGGATGTTCAAGTCCTGTGAGTCGGGGACTTCTTGACTGTGGCTTGGTCACTTGAGACCCCGGTGTGAGCACTCAGGCCTCATGCCCATAGGGCATGACATTCTGCACTGCACAGGGGAGGGTTGGTCAGTGAGGAAGGAGGCTGCAGGGACATGCCCATGAGCCCGAGTCCAAGCATCCGTGTGACTGTCACATCGTGGGGGATCTGGGTGGGCCTGGCTCTCCTCTGCAATGTGTGTGCACCTCATCCTTGCTTCCCCTACTTTTTTTTTTTATTTTTGAGGGGGTCAAACCCAGTGATGCGCAGGGATTACTCCTGGTTCTGTGCTCAGGAATTACTCCTGGCGGTGCTTGGGGGACCATATGGGATGCCGGGGATCGAACCACTTGACTGTCGCTCCGGTCCCGTGCTCCCCCTTCTTTTACTGGCAAATCACAGAGGGTGTGCATTTATTCAATTTGGGGGCCACATCCTGTGGTCCTCAGGACGTACTCCTGGCTCTGCACTCCAGGCTGGGCTCGGGGGACCATAGAGGGTGCTGGGGATCGAACCTGTGTCAGCCACGTGCATGGCGAGCGCCCATCCTCGCAGGGCACAGAGGTTTGAGGAAGTGCAAGTCATGCTAGGAGGCAGACGGGGCAACTGAACCGAGGCACGGGGTGGTGCATCCCCTTCCTGGGTGCTTCCCGTGGGTGGTGGGGGTGCTTTGGGTGGGGAGAGGTGGGGGGCAGGGGCCAGGTGGGAAGAAGGGTTGTTGGGTGGGGAACTCAGGTCGGCTTGCCTGCTCGCTTTCCCTTCGAAACTTGGACTCTCTCTCCTCCTCGCCTACCCCCCAGCATCCTTGGAAACGGCCTCGAGGTTGTGAGAGGCGCTTTCCTTCCTTCCCAGCCTGTGTGGGAGGCGGCGAGGACGTGAGGGTACTGGCTGAGCGCGAGGTGGGGACCCAGGAGCTGGCATGCGTCGCCGAGAATGGCAAATCAGCCAAGGAAGGAAAGGCAGGGATGAGGAGTGCTGGTCAACCTGCTCCCGGGCACTTTCCGGAGACGGCCCTTGTCGGGGTGTGTGTGGGGGGTACCTCTGCCCTGCACCCCACGCCCAGAGCCTGGAGTACAAAGTACTCTGGGTGCAACTGTTGGGAAAGGTGGGACGGCTCCTGATCCCCGAGATGGTTCCGCTGGGAAATCAGGCTGCTTTTCAGGCGTAATTTGAAAAGCCGCTGCCTCCAAACTTTCGTGGGGGTGGGCGAGGGCGGGGGGTGGGCTGCAGAGAGAAGAATGCCATTTATAAAGCAATCAATGGCTCGGCGCAGTCAGCCATCACTCAGGATTACTTCCCGAGACGTGGCCCTGGCTCTGGAGGAAAGGCAATACAGGCACTTTGCTTCCAATCAAGGCAGGCGCGGGGGCTGAGCCGCAGGCGCAGTGGGGCTTGGGGCTGGCGGCGTGTGTCCCCCTGCGGTGCGGCGGCGGGGGCCGGCCAGGGGGGCCTCGGAACGCACGCGCACCGGGAAGCCTCATCAGAGCCCCATTCATCTCTCTTCTCACTTTTAAACTTTAAAGCACATATTTATGTGCCTCAAGTCGCCCATGAACCACGGCGTGTCAAACAGTTTGGGGTTGATGGAAGAGGGACGTTTCTGTCCTGGGACCGGCAGACACAATTTCACAGTGCTCTCTCTCTCTCGCTCTCTCTCTCTCTCTCTCTCTCTCCCTCCTTTCAATTTCCAGAGCCCCGGAGAGAGGGATATTCCCAAAGGCTGCTCCTGGCCCCTTCTTTACCAGGTCAGGAACCCACTGAGATGGACGCCCCACCCTGGCGCGTGACCTTCAAGGGCCCTGGGGTACATGCAGCCTCAGCCACTTCCCCTCCCCCACGCTGCCAGGTCCCTCACCAGACACAGAAACGGAGGGATGGACCTGGGGGTTCTGTGTCCCTCTGCATCCCACTTTTCTTTTTTTTTTTCGTTTTTGGGTCATACCTGGTGGAGCTCAGGGGTTACTCCTGGCTCTGCACTCCTGCACTCAGGAATTACTCCTGGTGGTGCTCGGGAGACCATATGGGATGCTGGGAATCAAACTCGGGATTGCTCCAGCATCCCTTCCCCCCACCCCCCGGGTTTTTCTTTTTCTGATGACAAAACACAGGGCTTCTTTGACGGGACTGGCCTGCTCACCCCGTGTGGCTTGGGCCAGGTGATGGGCTGGCCTGTTTGGGGTCAGAACACCAAGAGAGCAGGGATCAGTAAACTCACGTCCAAGTGCAGAAGACCGGCTTCCATTCCGTGTGGAAGGTCATGAGCCGGCGTTTTCCTCCATAAAAGTCAGCTATGGGGGGGGGCGAGGCTGACGTGGTAGCACAGTGGGCAGGGTGTTTGCCTTGCACGCGGCTGACCCGGGTTCGAGGGTTCAGTTCCCAGCATCCCATAGGGTCCCCTGAGCACTGCCAGGAGTAATTCCTGAGTACAGAGCCAGGAATAACCCTTGTGCATCGCCAGGTGTGACCCAAAAAGGGGGAAAAAAAAAAGGTCAGTTATGGGGCTGGGGAGGTGGCTCCAAGGACTGGAGCACGTGCTGTGTCTGTGGTGCCCTGGGTTTAATGGCGGGCACCAGCAGATGCGGGCAAAAGAAGAAAAGGCTATCAAAGCAGCAGATGCCTCGCAGACCCCGCACAACCCCGACAGTGATGCTCTGGACCCAAACAGATCAAGCCCGCAGACCTCTGCCCAGACATGGTGGGGGAGCAGCGTGCCGCCCTGGGGTGAGGGGCCAGAGGGCGTCTAGGCCGGTTCTGCCACAGGAACCCAAGGCCTGGCACTCCTGGGGGGGGGGCGCTTTCCAGAGAGGGGCTGCCAGAGGAGAAGCTGGCACTTGGGGAGGCAGAACTGAGAGCTGGGGCTGGCAGGGCCCCTGCGATGACAGGAGCTAACACAGTTCTTTTGTCCAAGCTGGCCCGAGCGCCTGTCCTGTTGTCTGATGGAAAGAGCTGAGCTGAGTGTGGACTGGGGTTGGTCCATGCCGCTCCCCCTCCTGGAAGGTCTGCTGCTCCCTCAGCCTGCCCCAGACCTCCTGCGCTGGCCCCTGTGCTTTCTGGGGGTGGGGGAGGGGAGGGAGGAATGCATGCCGGGGAGTGTGGGAGGGGCCTCCAGAGTGTCCCAGCGCCAGCCCACAGGACAGTTAGTGCTGCTTAATGCACGGGACGCCTGGTGTGGGGCTCACTGCTAGTGAGATACCAATATTCTCGGCATCATCCCGTTTGCCCATTTCTGCCCGCGTGGTCCATGAGACACTTTGCCGCCTGTGAGTGTGAGTGTGGGGAGGCCGAAACCCGCTGTTTTGAACACCGGCCATGTCCACTCCTGCGATGCAGACGCCTGGAGGGGCAGACCAGGGAGCACGTCCAGCTCTGAGGAGGGGGCAGAGAGATGCACCTGAGGGCCAGCAGTGAGCCTGGGAGGTGAGGCACTCACCTTGCATGGGGGTACCCTGGTTCCATCCCTGGCACCGAGCACTTCTGGGATTGCCCCTCTGAGCACCTTGCCAAGAGTGCACCATCAAGTGCGACACAAAAACAAACCAAACAGATGGACCTGGTTGCTAGGAGGCAGAATGAGAAACGAACCCTGGCCCTGAGGAACTTTCTAGAGCATAGTGGCTCCAAGGAGCAAAGCCCACTCTGCACTGCAGCCCTCAGGCCTGGCTCTGCTCTCCCTGGTCTTCCAGGAGCCTTTCAGACTGACAAAGCTCTGCCCCCTGGAAACTGTACCTTCCCCACCGCTGACGCCTATCCTCGTGGGCAGCTCCCTTGAATGAGACGAGACCCCTCCCTCCCCGCTTCGCACCAGCACGTTTTCAACGAGGAAGATGAGCGTTTGGTGAAGCTCTGCTAACAAGGACCAGATTGAGTCGGCGAGACAGGTTCAAAATTAAAGTTGCCTGAATATAATAATAGCCGAAGATACTCTAATTAGTTTTCTTTTTTTAATCAAATCCAATGATCAGCCTGCAGGAATCTGAACGCAATGCAGGAAGTCTCAGCTCTTCAAGGACGAGGGCTCCCGGAATGCCCGGGCAGACCCGCCCACACGGCCCGGCCTCCCAGAGCCCGAGAGCCTAAGTCTGCGTGCTTCCGCCTTAAGGAGCCACACTCGATGTTCCCTTGTCTGTCAGGCCCTGGAGAGGGGAAACAGCCATCCCCGGTGGGTCCCCGCAGGCTAAGGACTCAGCTGTGAGTCCTTCTGCCTGCCCCCTCTGCTACAGGGCACCGTGAACTCTGAACCGACAGACCGTCCATCCTCGAGGCTCTCCTCGACCTCGAGGGAGGCTGCTGGGGACCCCACCTGAGCCAGACAGCCTGGGCACTGGGAGGAGCCTGGAGGGATGCTGCCATATGATGCGTGTCTTCTGGATTTTCTGAGCTCCGGGCTATTTCCAGATGGATGATCTGAATGTGTGCAGGGGGAGGAAGTGGGTCCCATTCCTGGTGTGCATCTGTACTAAATTTACCTAATATTTTAAGTCCCGGGAGTGATCTCTCTCTCTCTCTCTCCTCCTCTCTCATGATCTGTATGTTTCAAGTGCCCTAGGGAGAAAAACCCAGCATGTGCTCCTCTGCTACCCAAACTCTATCCAGGCTGACACACAGGCAAAGGGTTGGTTCCCTGTACAGACTCTGGCTGAAAGCAAACCCCCTGCCAGTGAGGGTCAGGGCTGGCAGTGCAGAGTGGGCACTGCTTCCCTGAGTAGGCTCCCGGTCCAAGCCAGCAGCGGCCCCTATGAAGGAGCCGGGCCCTGAACAGCACTATCAAACCTGAGTGTCCTGCCGCCCGGGCGGGAGGAAATACAGATGCCAGGGGTGCTCCGGAAATGACCCCATGGGCGGCCCGGACTGAGTGGGTGGTAATATGGCCTCGTTTCCTAAAACCAAACCAAACCAAACCAAACCAAACCAAACCAAAGAAAAACGGAGGAAAGAAGTGAGGGATGGAAGGAGAATCCGGAATAGTGAAGCGACTGACCATGAAGTGCTCCTAGCAGTTTGGACCTCGGTTGGATCCTGGTCCAGGGCTCCAGGCAGAGGCCGACCTGGGGAGAGTCTTTCCTTGACACACTGTAGCTGTGATCATGCTACAGTGGCTGCATGTTAAGTATGAAGGTTGGGCTGCCTGTGAGATTCCATCACGTGGGCCGGGGCTGGGTGGGTCAGGGAGGAAGGTGGCAGGGCGGGGAGGAGCCGGGCCGCCCTGCGCACAGTCATCTGTAACGGAGATGTCACCTCTGGAAGCAGGGCCCAAGACCGTCCCAGTGTCCACCTTGGGGACTGGGCTTCCGCGGGGCAGGGCATCAGCTTCCGTCCACGTTGAGCCTCTATTTTTGTCTCTATTGCGCACAGACCCAGCTCCTCAGTCCTGGAGGATGTGAGCCCTGAATGCTGGTGGGCGGTAGGCTCCTGGCTGGGGGCCGCCTCGGTGTGTGTGGGTCGTGCACTCTCTGTTCCCTGTGTCTCTGGATTCCTGGCGCGGCAGGGGCTGGGCGCAGGGCATGGAGGTGCCACACCAAGGCCCTTAGCCCGCAGAGCTGCCCGACTGTGGCGCCTGCAGACAGCCCGTGTGAAATCTAAAGCGTCAGCCGCCTTTCTCCCCCCCGGCTCCCGGGCAGTGGTGTCATCGATCAGTCCAGGGATCGATGCTTGGCGGCGTGCTCCGTCTTGGCCCGCCCGCTCCTCTGCAGAGGCTCAGGCCGCCTCCTTGCCCGGAGGGGGAGCGGGGTTGGCCCCCAGGCCAGCTCTTCCCGGGCATCGGGGGAGCCCCCGTGGGAGGAAGGGACTCAGGGCAGCTCCCGCAGCAGGCGCAGCACGTTGGCCTTGTAGGGGTTCTGGGGCGCCGGGGCCCCCTGCAGCTGCACGGGCTGGAGGCTGGGGTGGGGCGGCACTGGCAGCTCCGGGCAGTAGAGCTCGTGCAGGAGGAACCAAGTGGAGTCGGGGTCGACCTTCATCAAGTGGAGGAAGACGCTGCGGAGAGACAACGGCAGGGGTGAGGGGGTGCGGGGAGGATGGTGGCTGAGGCTCCCCAGGAGGAGATGAGGACCCCCGGCGGAGCCCCCCCCCCCCCGCTCCCGAGCCAGGGCCATTAGCCCAGCGGAAGCGGGAGCCGGCAGCCTCCTACCCACTGACAGAGAGAGAAAATAATTAGTCTGGGCAGAACAATATTGACATCAAACAAGCTCTGGGCAAGGAGAGTGATTAAGTTCTGGGGTGTAACGCTGGCGTTTCAGTAGGGAGAGATGTCCCACTTTTACCACAAGCCCCACTGGGTCTGAGGACCCCCTCCCTGGGGCAAGGGTCCTGGGTCCAGGCACCCGGAGGTACCCGCTCCCAGGCTCAGCCCCAGCTACTCTCCTTGGGGGACGCCGTTCTCTCTGCAGAGGCTCCCAGTGCTTCACCCCTACATGGGTCACGGTCTTTCCCTCTTCCTGGCTCCCTGCCCATCATGAGCTGCCCTGCCTCTGCAGGAGGCAGCTCAGGTGTGGCCTGCCCGGGGGGTGGGGGGTGGGGGGGGCTGTGGAGTCTGGCCCACCAGCTGGCTGGCTCCTGCCTGCCGCCCTCCCAGCACCCAGCGCCCACCCCCTGCGGACACTCATGTTCTCCCAAGCATGACCCAGGACTGCGAGGAGGTCACCTCTTGGACAGCCTCACTGCGGTCCCGGGCGCCTTGCCTGGACGGGGCTGCACTTGGGACTGATGACTCAGGCGGCTCATTGGCGACTTTCTGGAGTGGGGAGGGGCTGGGGTCACACCTGGCGGTGCGTGGGGGCTACTCCCGGCTCTGTGTCCGGGGGTTCTCAGGCAGGGCCGGGAGAATTGCACCGGGCCCAGCTCTCCAGCCGGGAATATTTTCCATCTCCTGAGGAATGAACAGGAGCGGGACGGACTCCCGGCCGGGAAAGGAGTTGGGGACCAACAAGAAGAGGGTGACTCACGGTGGCAGGGCTGAACCTCTTCCTCTCCTCAGCATCCTCGTTTTTGAAAGCAGGGCCCTCAGAACACTGCTGGGGACCACACAAGAGTCCCCATCTCCAGCCACCCCTGCACCTGGCACCCAATCTCTGTCCTTCCTCTAGAGCAGGTGCACCCCGCTTCACTGGGTACTCTTCTGGGGGGCAACACACGAAGCCTAAGGGTTTGCCAAGGGAGCGAAGTTCTGGGGGTCCCTACCCCCCATTTTCGCCAACACTGGTGGCCCATGTTCTGGGAGGGAAATTCTGGTTTTTAACTCTCGGCTACACGCGGAAATCTCTGTCCTCTGGGGTGGGGTCCTGGATCTGGCCTGGCCTTTCTGGAGGTCACCGAAGGGTACTCGGGGAGGGAAGAAAGGCAGGTGTGCTTAGAACCCCTCTGGCCTGCTCCGGGCCCTGACGCTAGAGTTTCCCTCTGCTTAGGATAATCTTGTGTTTATAACCTCAGCAGTGGTTGCGGGAGAAGTGATTAGAATATTCTAATTCATCGTTTCCACTTCACCGCAAAAAAGGAGATGGGGCCTGCGTGGGAGACAATTTTTGTTTAAAAACAAAAATATCTTTGATAATTAGAGTGGCAAGGGAAATTACGGGGGAAAAAAAACCCACTCCAAAAACGGGAAGCAGATTTCTATTTACACGTGACACAGTTGACAGTTTTCCCTGGTGCCAAAGACTGTTAGAATGCAAATGGTCTCATTTGATTATTCCCCCCCCCTTCCCCGTCAAGAACAGAAGCAATTTCACTGGCTACGGCATGGCGCACGCTCAGCTTCAAGCAACAGTCGGACGTGGGCGAGGTACTGCAGGGAAGGCCACGGGTCCGGGGGTCCCTCCAGCTCCCACCTACGCGTCTGGGAGTGCTCCCCGCCCATACCGAGTCCTTGACAAGGTAAGGTGGGAAAGGAAACCGGGCTGGTGCCTTTGCCAGCGGGGAAGCCAAGCGGGGGCTGCCAGAGCACACCCAGCTCCCCCTCGTCTGTCCGTCTGTCTGGGAAGAACTGGGTGCTGGCTGCCTTCCTGGCTGGGGGCTTCTTCCAGAGGAACGAGCGCACACGCCCTCGCCCCTCGCAGGTCTGTTCCCAGGTGCTAGGAGACGAGGTGCAGAAAACACTCAAAAATGAGGAGCGAAAACATTTCCTTCAGGAGAGAGCGAGGACCTGGGAATAATCATCACTAGCGACTTGAGCTGTGCTGTGTGGCCCGGTTGGGGCACTGAAAAAGTTATTTATTTATTTATTTTGCTTTTTTTGGGTCACACCCAGCGTTGCTCAGAAATTACTCCTGGCGGTGCTTGGGGGACCATATGGGATGCTGGGGATCGAACCCGGGTTGGCGCATGCAAGGCAAATGCCCTTCCCGCTGTACTATTGCTCCAGCCCCTGGAAAATTCTTAAGACCTTCTGGGGGGGAAAAAAAAGACATTCTGGAAAATTCTTAAGACATTCTGAAAAGGGCAAAAGGTCTGTCCTTTCTCTCAATCTCCTTTTCTCTGTCTTGGTGGCCCCCCCCCATCCTCGGCTAACCAGGTTCTGACTGAGCCAGTTTCTGCCCCCAACTCCCAGGAGGAAACAGAATGCGATCGTCTCTGCCCTCTGCAAAGCTGGAGGTCGGAGCTAGTGCTGCACCCTAGCATCGCACCCTGAAATCAGGCCTCGTGTGTGTGCTCAGAGCCACACCTGGGCCTGCAGGGCTCTGTCCCTGGTCGTGGGTTCTGAGTCCCTGGGAGCTGCAGGCCCGGCGTGACCAGCAGCAGAGTTCCTGCCCCACCGGGCGTGTGTGGCAGGTGGGTGCTGGTGTGGGTGCGGGGAAAAGAAGGGAGCCCCCGAAACTGCTCTCGGCCGCGTCACAGAGCCAGAAGACAAAGGCGGGAGGCCTGCGTGGGAGCGACTGGGGTAACGGCCTGGAAAATGTTCCTCATCCATCCTGAGACGCGGCCTTGAGGGCGCTCACACACGCCAAATGGCCAGCTCCATCTTCCCCACACCCAGAGAGAAACACTTAGGAAAAATATATATGTATGTACACCGTTTAGCTCCTGAGCGAAATCCCCCTCTCCTTCCCCGAGGCCCACATCAGAGGCGCGGGGGAGCGCAGTTATCAGGAGATTATCTGGTCCCCAGAGTTCTGGGAGGCGCTCGGCTGTGCCGCACGCTGCTGCCGTGGCCTCGGGCGGGCGGTTCTCTCTCAATAACCTGTAGGGCCGTGTCGCTTAAATGATAACTTGACTTTAAAAAATTTAGAACTCGCCGTTAGGCAGTTTCTAAGCAACCTCTGTTTCCATGGCAAAGAAGCCCCGTGTTTATACTGATTTTTCACTTAAAATGCGGCTTTATTGAATTTTGCTTCATGCAGGCGGCCATTTCCCTGCACTTCAGCCCCACCCAGGAGTGGCAGGTGTCAGCGAGCATCTAATGAACTGCAGGCACCCGGCCAGCAGGCTTGGGCATCCCACCAGCAGCCACCGTGGGGCGCTGTGCGGGGGGCCGGGCAGGCAGAATGTGCTGCCTGGGCTTGGTTGGGGGCCCCCCTCTCCTGGTGAGTCCCCCAATGGTTGTCTTATTTTTTTTATTATTTTTTCCCCCTTTTTGGATTACACCCGGTGATGCTCAGGGGTTACTCTTAGCTCTGCACTCAGGAATCACTCCTGGCAGTGCTCAGGGGACCATATGGGATGCTGGGAATCGAACCCGGGTCGATCGCGTGCAAGACTAACACCCTCCCTGCTGTGCTATTGCTCGAGCCCCAGTTTTTTTATTTTTGCATTCTGAGCCATACCCGGCGTTGCTTGAGGCTGTTTGCAGGGACCACTGCTACTGGGGTCCAGGGGAACATATGGGGTGCAGGGGATCAAACCTGGGTCAGCTGCGTGCAAGGCAAGCGCCCTACTTTGCTGTACTACTTCTCTGGCTCGGGGCCCCAGGCCAAGTGTGTGGGCTGGGATAGGGGACGAGACTTGGGGCTCCCTGTGTGATGGGGAGGACAGAACGGTCACTGAGGTGCACGGGGTTGACGTGGGGACATGGTGCCCGCTTCTCCACAGAGAGAGGGGCCTCCCCCGCATCAGTCGGAGGCCCCCGCGGGCCCTCTGCCCTGTCACCCACCCACCACGGGCTGCACGTGCCCTTCTCCGTCTAGACCACAGCTGCTCAGGGGTCCTCAGAGCCAGCAGCCAGGGAACACGAGTGCTTTTTCCCATCAGGTGCTGGCTGGGGGCACTGGCTGGTCCCATTTCTGCCTGGCTGTATGGAACCCGCTCTAGAGCCCCCTGGGAAGGAACGGGGGGCAGAGGGAGATCTCTCCTTGGGGGCTTTCTACACAGCTCTGCCGGTACGCCTCCTGGGCACGCCACCCTGGCGTGCTCTGCCTGGGCCCGGTGGATCGGCCAGCTGGCTTCACAGCGGGGTGGCACTTCCCTGTCCCCTCCGCACTCTGGCCTTCTCCTGTGACACTGGGCATATTCGTGCTCCCTCCCAACACACGCGCTCGCTCGCAGGCCATTGAGGTGGCCAAGCCAGCCAGAGCCAGGATGCGCATTCTATACTCGCTAATTTACTCTAATGGGTCTCGGTTCATTGGTTAGCTGGTATTTCAAGCCTGTCCTTTCTTGCTATTCAATTTAGCGCTCTCCCCCTGCACAGTGGTCTCTTTTTTTTGTTTGTTTGTTTCTAAATGTTGGCAATGGAGGATTATGACATGAAGCAATCACCTTCTCTCCGAATAAATACTGCCAATTACCTCTGCAGTGATCCGTACTCGTTAGACTTAACTCTATTTACCTATTCAAAACCATTCATCTATCGATCTCCGCGCTGCGGGCTCCCACAAAGACCTGTATCAAGAATATTTAAATGCAACAGGGACGTGATTGAAACCACAAACACCCATAGACGGCGCCTGACGGTAATCGGTCCCCTAAACCACCACAAGACAAAGTATCATAAATGCGGCGGGAGAACTCCGTTGCTCTGTGCATATTTAAAAAGATGAGGCACTTCAAGGCCCAATCTGTTACAGACAATTCAAAAATAATCCAGCGCCTCGAAGGGTTTTAAAACCACACTGGGGCAGGGTTTAAAAACAAACTCGTCCATCTGGCCGGCGCAGTCCCACCGTGCCGTGCCGGGTGTGGATTTCAAAGTGGCCCTCCCTGTTCAGCACAGTGGTGGCCTTGGGCCTGGCCAGCACTTTCACTCACACGTGGCGTTTCCTGCCCTCCCTGCGAGGTCTGTCCCCTTGGACACAGAGATGTCTTTGGAGGAGTTTATCTGCTTGCTCCCAGCCCCATAGTGCTTCTGTGACCCCCAAAGGCCAGCCAGCCCCGGGGAATGGAAGTGACAACTCTGAGCCAGTCCTTCCTGCAAAGTCACCAGGCAGCCAGCCTCCTTCTCAGGTGAGCCTGGAGCTGGCCTCAGGAGTCATAGCCAAGGAAGCTGAGCTGGGTCCAGCAATGATGGCCAGTGGGCGCGAGCCACGCGAGCCTGCCTTCCGGGGGTTACCCCGTGATGCCTGCCTCTCCTCTTCTTACTGCCCCCCTTTAAAATCTTTTCATTTACTTCCTGGACCTACTTCCACCTCCTCCATCCCTGATGTCAAGGTGCCCTTGGTCTTCTTCGGAACACGGAGGAAGCTTAAACACGGACCAGCACACGGCCGGCCACGGCCACTCAGTGACTGTTTAACTCGATGCTGATATTTTATGCTGGGGAATTAATTACACATGGCTTTAATGGATCCAGACAACTCTGTTAGGGGAGGAGGATCAATGGGTTTGCTCCAGACTGGGACAGGAGACAGACAGACTTTGAGAAGGGGCTTTGCTCCAGAACAGACATTCCAGCTCGTGCCTGGCACGTGCCAACAGAGGCGGGTGGCTCAGGGAACACCCCACCCCACGCATCTTTTCAGAGAAACACCGACATCATCACCCAAGTGAAGCACTTCCCCGATCACTTAGTGCCGTGCTGAGATTACCCTCTCACCCCTTCCAGCTTCCCAGGTGCTGAGGCCAGTCCCGAGACCCCATGAGCCAAGGGCACAGCCTTCCTATGGCCTGCCACGGGCACGCGAGACCCGAAGCCCACCGTGCGAGTCAGGGCGCCCATCAGCGCACACACTGACCTGCGAGCACACCCGCACGCTTGAGTTTCCCGCCCGGCGGGGGGAGCGTCTGAGTCCGGCGGGCACAGAGGTGGCGGCCTCAGCTCCGAATCCCAGCAACCCCCTTGGGCTGTCATCTGCGTGGCAGATGTCTCTTATCTGAGACACGGGAAAAGCGTGCCTGCGTCTGCGCAGGAGCGCTCTCTGATCAGAAGGTATTTTTAGAACAATGAGCCTCGGGAGGGAGAGCAGCCGTGCCTGTGAGAGACGGAGAGTCTGCGAGCTGACGACCTGGGTCCGAGCCTGCCCACGGCTCATCAGGGGTCAGGAGGGCCAAGGGCCAGAGCGCCCTCTTCTCCACGCCGGGTGCCGCCTGATGCGTGCGAGTGTGTGTGTGTGTGTGTGTGTGCGCGCGCGCGCGTGTTCCAAGTGTGGCCGGGACCCCAACAAACGGCCGTGCCATTCGGGCAGGCGCCTTGCTAACTCTGAGCTCCACTGAAGGCGCGCATCACCTCAGCGGCTCCAGTATAACAGCCCCACGGGTGGGTGAGGCGCGTGCTGGGCGCGGGCGGGATGAAAGGCGCGGGCCTGTGCCAACTCTGTGTTCGCCCCGCGTTTGAAGGCTCTGGCAGGTCCTTTGATGGGCTGGAAACCCACTGCGAGAAAGAACGCCGGGGAAGTGGGCCGGGCCGGGGATGAACCTTCAAACGGGCCCTGACTTCTCAGGCGCACAGAGGCAGAGGGAGGAGGTGCAATTAGCATGAAAAAGATCCCTCGGAGAGGGAAGACAGGTCGGGCCTCGGGAGAGCAGCAGCCCGCTGGTGCCTGGGACTGCTACACCCGCCCGAAAGGGGCAGATGCGGTAAGGGCGCAGGAGCTCTGCACAGGGACGCATATGCACTCGAGAGCCTCGAGGGCTCAGGCCCTGCCACTCCCTGCTCTCGGCAGCTCCTCATAGGACCCCAGGGTCAGCAGCCCGGATTTCCTCGCATCTGAATGAAGCTCGGGAATCTGCAGGAATCTGGAGGAATTCCTGTGATCGCCACATTCCCACACCCCTCAGGGCACAGGGGCATTTGCTCTAATCACAGAGGCAGAAAGACTTAAACCTGAGGGGGAAGAGAGAGAGGGAGAGAGAGAGAGAGAGAGAGAGAGAGAGAGGGAGAGAGGGAGAGAGAGAGAGAGGGAGG
>JAOXYA010000045.1:6059257-6088691 GCA_028565675.1 Sorex palustris | reverse complement strand
ACAGTAACAACAAAGTCTCCAATGGAGACGTTACTGGGCCCGCTCGAGCAAATCGACGATCAACGGGAGGGCCTGCAGGGCCTGCATTCATTCAAAGTTCTACCAGAGTCTTATATAACTTTGATATTAACTCTTTATCATATGGGTAAGTGCCCCCCATTATTACATTAGGAGAGGAGCAAACTCAGCAAAGCAAAGATGCACAGGATGATCCCAGAGACTAGCCGGCCTGGAGTTCACAGCGTGCAGTCACTGGTGCCACGCATGATGGCTTTAATTCACCCGGCATTGAATTCACTAGAGACCAGGGCTTTTATTGGGGTTGGTCACATAGACATCCTGTACCACAGTTCCAGAAAAAGTGCATGTTCAGCATAGGCCGTGCTGTTGGCTCAGTGTAGGCGCAGCGAAAGCCACCCTGATCATTAGGAGGTGTGGAACATTCCTGAAATGCAAGTTCTCCCCAGCCCATGATGGCTAGCCTGCTGAGCAGGCCTGTCTGTGGGTGGTTATCATAGAGTTGCTGCTTCACTCTTTCTGCCAAATTGCCGAGGGATGTTGCTGCCGTAGCTTCTCCTGAACGGAAGTGCTGCCGGAGATGCTGCACACGCTCCGAATCCCTGCCTTAAAGACCTGCGGGGTCGCAGGAGGGTGTCCGGACTGCAGCTGCAGAGGAGGGAGAGCCCCAAGCTGGGTGGGCAGGGTGCCCCATGTTGCTGACACTGCAGTAGCTGTCCTGTCTGTGTATAATGCACACCTTGTCTTGGATCAGATCTGTAGTGGTTGGCTGTTGGGGTCCAGCGGGGAGAGGGGCCTCCCAAGCTGTTCAGGGGTCTCAGGCTACCCTAGCTGGTTCAGCGCAAGGGCCTGTGGCTGCATCGTTGCTTGGACCTTGTGGTGCCAGGGATATGGGCGGTGCTGGGGCCTCATGGGTTTTTTATTTTCGTTTTGGGACCACACCAGGTGATGCTCAGGGGTCACTATCTCTCCGGGCCTGGGTTTTTAAATTAGCATGAGGTTAAGTATACAGTAGTTTAACACATAGCAGTTATCACCTTCCAGTTATTTCATTTGTTCATTAGTGGTAAAGTTTTTTGCCTTTTTTAAAAGAGGTTTCTCAGTTTAGAGTGTAGAGTTTAGTTTGTGGCCTGAAAAGACATTTTTTTTTTTTTTGCTTCAGTTGCTCAGGTGATTTCTAGTTTATTGGAGCTCCTTCTAGCAAAACCTCATCAGTTAATATTCTTGACGGTTTTATCTGTAACACTGTAACATCAAAACAAACCTTGGTTCACTACAGTGCTCAAAGAAGGCGCCCGTCTTCTTTCTTCGTCAGCAGTGAGCAGAGTCTCCTGTTGGGCTTCAGCCTTTAGTGGTGAAAGCCTCCTTAAAAGGCTTCTGGTGCCTGAGAAGCTAGTGCAGGAGTCCAGGCGCTCCCCTCCTCACCTCGAAGGTGCCTGTCACTGGGGCCTGGGTGCGAGGCCCTGGCACCACATGATCTCCTTGGCACGGCCAGAGCTCGCTTCAGAGCACAGAACCAAGAGCATCACAGAGTCGTGTCCCCCCTCCCCCCAATTAACAGAAAACTAGGGGCTGTAGAGATAGTACGTACAGTGTGTAAGGCGCTTGCCGTGCACACTGCTGACCCGCATTTGGTCCCCGACACCCCGTGTGTTACCCACAAGCCCGCCAGGAGTGATCTCTGAGCGCTGCTGGGTGTGGTTCAAAACCAAAAGACAATAAAACGGAAAACTAGAAATGGCTTTTGGTAGTAACTTGGGCTTAAGCATTAGCATCCTGTAAAGGAATGTTGCTCTTCTCAAAGTCAGCCTGCAGCCTGATCCCCCAGTCCAGCAAGCAAGGCGGAGGGGTGGCAGCCTCTTCCCTCCCTTAGCTGAGGAAGGACTTAGTTCTCACAACTGGCCTCTGCGTAAGAAAAATTTCAGAGAGTAGGTTTTATGGTAAAAGTACCAACTTGTTAATTGATTTGATCAGTTTTATTGGTTTTACTAATTACAGGGGCTTTGTTATTGTTTGTTTTAAAGCTATACATTTGCTCTCATCAGGGAATTGCCAGTTCCTTCAGGAGTAAGGTCGTTAAGAGGTCATTCATATCCTCCAGTTGATTTCACTCTATTCCTCCACATTCTTCTGTTACTGCCAGATACTTGCCGTCTTTTCGGACTGGCTGACTTACAGCTCCTTCCTCTTCCCCTTGCTCTATTTCTGAGGTGCCGTTCAGAGAAGTGATGGGTAAGCAGAGGCATCTGCCTGAGAAGGAGAAGTTGAGTAGAATTACACATGGTAGAGTTGAACAGAATGTGAAGGCCAGAGAGGGTCTGGGAAAGAAGACAGACGGCTGCTGAGTCAAACCTTAGAGGCCAGCACTTGGGCTGAGTTCTTTAAATTCTAAATACAGGCTCCTTTGACACCAGTGAGGTCCATGTTAGAAGGAGAGTGCTTAGTTGATGACTGGAAAAGAATGACTGACGCAGGAAGACTGTTGTTGAAAGCTGATTGTTTCACCTACGAAACCTGAGGTTACGATGAGCTGTTTACTGGGTTTCCTCTAGGATTGACAGCTGTGGAGGAGATGAGGCGACAAATTGAAATGATATTGAAATGGAAAGATTGTAAACCTGTAGATTTATCAAAAGAGAAGTTATATGGAGAAAATTTAAGTAGCTGTTGGGGTATATTTTATTTAAAAAAATTTTTTTTTTGGCTTTCTGTGTCACACCTGGTGATGCTCAGGGGTTGCTCCTGGCACTACACTCAGACATCACTCTTGGCAGTTCTCAGGGGACCATATGGGGATTGAACCTGGGACAGCCACGTGCAAGGCAAACACTGTACCATCAATCTGGCTGTACCATCAATCTGGCCCCAATTTTATTTTATTTGTATCTTTTTCTTTTGTTTATTAGTTTAGGGGGAGGCTTTGGGTTTGAGGTCCATGTAGTGAGAATTGAACCCAGGCACTTGCGTGCAAAGTCATGGGTATTAGCCCTTTGAGCTACCTCCCTGGCCCTAGGTGCAATTTTATTTTATTTTGGTTCTTGGGCTGTACCTAGAGTTGCTTGGGGTTTACTCCTGGCACTGCATTCAGGGATCACTCCTGCAGGAATCCAGGGACCATTTGGGGTGCTGGGTGTTGAACCCGTGTTGACTGTGTGCGAGGCAAGCACTCTTCTGGCTATACTATCACTCTGGTCCCCCTCTGAAGTTGCATCCCCACTCTGGTGTAATTTCAAATAAGGAGATGAGGGGGGAACTCGCCGAGAAGGTCCTTGATGAGAGGAGCGAGGGGGAGATGGGAGGGCAGTGAGGCGACTCCGGGCCGTAGAGGCTCCACCTCTGTTCTAAGGGAGAACAGGAGACCTGTTGGAGGCTGCATAAGAGTGCCGGGATCTGCCTCGCAAGAGCAGAATTATATCTTGAAAATAAGCGAGAGTAAATTGTAGTAGGACAGAGAGGGAGAAGGGAGACCAGTGATGAGGCACTCAGAGCTTTAGCGGTTGACTCCAGGTGGATAGCAGAGCCAGGGCTGGGAAGAGATTTCCTTCTACAACTTTGAAGATATAGTAAAAGTATTTTTAATCAGGAGTGATTGAGTCATGTACAAAATGAGCTATCAGTGTAAATTATTTTCCTTTTTTCCCTAAAGTTCATCTCTTTAAAAATATGCAATAATTTGTGTATACCCTAATTTAGTTCCTTGGCTCTAATTTGGTGAGATTTGCTACTAGTAATTCATAATAACATGGTGTGGCTAGATTCACCTGAACTCTCAACTTGCCTTGAGCATGAATGTGTGTGTAGGGAGGGGCTGGGAGAGCTGTGGGTGGATGGGCTACCCACTGCACTTGACTGCGGTGTGGTTTCTTGAAATCCCTATTTAAGATACTGGCATCCGTACTGAGATGTTGGGGTACCTTGTAGAAAGTCACGCAGTGCAAGGCCGCTAACAATAGGCCCAGCCCATCCTCCCCGACTCCCTCCTGCTTCTGTGTTTTCTGATACTTTGCGGGGAACACCTCGGTCACACTCACTTAGTGACAAGAGTACAGTACGTCAGAGAAAAAAAGCTTTCCTGGTTTCTTTTAGATTAAAGTTACAAAGAACTACAGTGTTTAATATTCTGAGACCCCTTTATGTGAACATGGAATGCAGACCTAGCCCAGAATTAATATTATAGTTTCATAGTTGATTTAAGCTCAGTCTTGACATTCATTTATATGATTTTATATATATGTATTCTAGAGGTGTTGCTGTGTTAGCATTGATGAGTTGTGGACTTAACTACCCATATGGGGAGGGGGATATATTTTTGTTAAATTATTTCTTTTCTAAGTTTGGCCCACGTTAGTTTTCAGCAGAAGTTCTGGCACTAGATCTCAGTGTCTTCCCCAAACAAAGCAACTATCAAAATTGTTATGATCAATCTTTGATAATTTTTTTGCCCAGAAATATCAGCCATGGACTTGTTGCTTTGTTGGTCCCACCTTTCAGAAGGGACAAAAGCAGTGACATCTGTAGTGCAGTCTCTCTCGCCCCTCCTCCGTGTCTGCGGGAAGAAAGAGGCCTCTGGTCAGGTTTGGGGTGTCCGTTGGTCACAATATGTACCTTAGTTCTCTTGTTTTTAAGTATGTACATCTTTTAGTCAGTTTTTTTTTAAAAGTAGATCTGTCCTATTTAAAAAAAATTTTAAGCTTATACATATTTTTTCATCTTTTTTGGGCAGAGAGGCAGATGAAGGCTGTCAAAAACCTTTAGAAAGATTGCTGAACATCTGGCAAGAAAGAAGCGTGTATGGCGGCGAGTTCATACAGCAGCTGAAGTTGTCTATGGAGGACTCCAAGAGCCCTCCCCCCAAAGGTAGAGACCCCACCGCACGTTTCCCGCCCCGGCTCTTGGCCTGCTTTCGAATCCCACATGAAAAGCTGCAGTGGGGGCTGCTGGGAGCCACCAGCGAGTCTGCGGTGCTGCAGAGAGATGATCGTGAGCGATGGTGAGAATCGCTGCAGTGCTCCCAGCGTGCCAGCCCAGCCTCGTGTTCGTGCCGCTTCCCACCGGACACCCGAAGTTTTGCGCTCTGTTCTCCTTGGCGTTTCTCTGCTTTCCAGACTTTTCTTGCACCTGGGGAAAGAACTAGGTTGTTCAGAGTTGTGGGAAACTTGTTAGTGCCCTGGACTCTGGGTCCATCCGAGCCCTGCCACTGACTGCTGCAGGACCCCAGATAAGTTCCTTGCCCCTTTTAGAACTTAGTTGTATGAAGTATGGACGTGCTGTGGGAACACGCGCTTCTGTTCATGTGTTTGGCAGGTGCTGTCCACTCTTGATTTTGGTCGTTTCCGAACTGCTTAGGATATCCCAGGAGATGCTGAACATGCATGAATTTT
Source organism: Sorex palustris (assembly GCA_028565675.1). Classification (NCBI taxonomy): domain Eukaryota; kingdom Metazoa; phylum Chordata; class Mammalia; order Eulipotyphla; family Soricidae; genus Sorex; species Sorex palustris. The sequence goes on along the minus strand of JAOXYA010000045.1, from coordinate 6,083,292 downwards.
ACTAAGAGTACGAGTTCTTTTTTTTTTTTTTTAATCTTTTTTTTTTGGGGGGGTGTTACACCGGGCGATGCACAGGGGTTACTCATGGACTCAGGAATTACTCCTGGCGGTGCTCAGTGACCATATGGGATGCTAGGAATGGAACCCGGGTCAGCCGCATGCAAGGCGAATGCCCTACCCGCTGCGCTATCGCTCTAGCCCCCAAGAGTAGTACGAGTTCTTAAGAATTCAGGTGATTTTAAGAATTCTTAAGAGTTCATGTTTTTTTTTTTTTCTTCTTCTTTCAAAAAGACTTAAGATCAGACATCTGATTCTCTGACTCCTGGGATGCTCTGCTATCTAACCTTGGTTGACACGGCTTGTTTGAACTTCGAGTCTGATCTGACGTGGCCTTACTGCTGGGCCGTCAGGTCTGGGTGCTACCAGGGAACTTAGGACCCTCAGAGTCTGAACAGACTCCTAGTTCTTCCATCATTCCCTCTCCTGGACTGTATTCTTTTTCCGTACTAGCATCTCTTTTCACTCTGATACTGTGTTTTCACTTCATTTCCTACTGTCTGAGCTGTCCCAGTCACTGTGTGGTACTTCCACTCTGTTCTCCGAGTGCTGCTCTCCGCTCACATCTTTCCTAGCTGGCCGAGGCCCCTGGTGCCGTTTTCCTTTATGTTCCTCTGGATGTTGATTCCCACCTCTGCTCTGGAACTGAACTAGGATCAGCATATGTGGTGATGCCATTGGCTCTCAACCATTCACGGTTTATATCCATGTTCTAGGTGTGATCACATTTCCCGTGACATTCAAAGCTGGAGACCTTCTAAAAGAGATGGGAGTACTGGGGCCGGAGAGATGGAATAGTGGGTTAGGTGCTTGCCTTGCATGTGGCCTGCCCAGATGTTTGATCCCTGGCACCCCACCTGGGTCCATATGCATCTCCAAGAGGGATCCCTGAGCGCAGAGCCAGGAGTAAGGCCTGGGCATTGCCAGGCGTGGCCCCCAAAGAAAAGAAAAGAAAAGAAAAGAAAAAGCCAACAGACAGGAGTACTTTCAGATTACGGGTTATTATGATTTTTCTTGGAGCAGACAGGAAAAAATTTTGAGGTCATTGGTAGTAACTTGTGGAAAAGTCGTTTTTTCCTGCTTTGGATTCTGGTACTGTTTTGTGTCGTGTCCTTTGGAAGTCGTCTGCACAGTACTTGGAAATTAGCCAGCATTCTTTTCTCCACTCTGCCTTAGAGTTCATTGGTAAACAGTGCTGATTTTTTAAAACACCTCTGGGCAAGTGGGAGAGCTCTGGAAGACCGTGTTTGAAGCTGAATGTTGAATTTCAATTCAGCCAGCATTTGCCAGGCGTGTGCTGCGAGTAAACAGTCACGCTGGACACTCTTGGAAGAGTGAGGAATAGGCCTGTTCTTGGGGAGCAGCCGGGCAACTGGGGGCTTTATGGCCATGGTTGTTTTGAACATAGCTCCGTGGGGTTTTACTTATTTCATTTTCTATATTGAACGTCTATAAGCAGGTAGGCGTCTTCCGTGAAGGATAACCCTGTGAAAAGACGATCTCCCTGTCTCTTCAGTAGAGGGGAGGACTTTTAGAATATTGGTGTTTCCTAGAAGTTTGTTTTCAAGTTTAAATCATTTCAGCTTTGATTCCGGGATAATTGTCCTCAAACAACTTCAGAGTTTGCCTTTGACATGAGAATTTTGCTGTGGTTCTTCGGCAGTTCCTCCCACATGGTGTTCTCTTTTAGGGTAAAACTTTCTTGAGTCGATCCTGTCTCCCTGGGTGCAAGACACCAGTCCCAGGGCCCCAAGGGCGTCTCTGCTCGTGGGAACACCTAGGCTCCTGGGGACGGGATGGAGCCTCGTTGTCGAGTCACACACGTGTGACCTCAGACTGTTTAGAAAGGAAAGCTACAGAGACCGAGGGAACAGTGTTTGTTGAACGCTAACTATACACCCCCCTGGCTGCCTTTTTTTGGACTTATCTTAGATCCATACAGCTGCTCTCCTCCAGCTGCTGTGTCAAATCATTACACGTTCTTTTCCCATTTCAGATGTGAACAGTAAGGCTCAAAGGGCTTAGTAATTTTGTCCAAACGGATAATGATCAGACCCGTTAAAGTCCAGCTGACTTTAAAGCCCATTCTTCAGACAACTACAGTGCCGCTACACTAGCACTGCGCTCGGAACTCGGGGCTCCCTCCAGCCTTTGATTCCGAATCTAGCCTGGTCGGTGGGCTTGCATCAGGGTACAAGTAATGAAAGGCCACCCAGCTTTCCTGGGCCTTCAGACAGTTGAGCTGAAGGCCATAGCAGGAGTTGAAACTCAGACTTCCCTGCACCTGGGGAAAGAGTAAGGAGGTTCCGGTTCTTGCCTTGCATGTGGCCAAGCCTAGTTCCATCTCTAGCACCACATGTGGTCCCCTGGGCTTAGCACCTGGAGTGAACACAGCCAGGTGTGACCCCAGATACTTATAAAATAAGTAAATATAAAATAAAATCAGACCGCGGGGGGTGGCATTGAGGTGGCTCAGCAGGCTGAGCACGGACTTTGCATGCAGGAAGCCTCAGGTTTGACCTGGTCCTCTGTGAGCCCCTCAGGCAGGGATGGAAGAGGTTTCTGAGCATCTGCTGGTGTCCCCAAACCTCCCAAGATCAGTCAGGTGCCCAGAGTGTGGATCCCAGCACTGCTCATTTCCAGCCGTGTGACCTTGGCCATCGCATTTGACCCCTCAGAGCCCCAAATTAAGGCACTTGCAGCTCACCCTGGTTCAATCCTTGGCATCATGTTTGGTCCCCTGAGCCCCATCAGCACCATCCCTGGGCACAGAGCCAGGTGACACCAGTCAGGGTTGTGGTGAGGTAATTGGAGATGTATAGGCTAGATAAAAATCATGGTAAAACTTGTAACATCTACTCCACTGCTAGCATCTGACGTTCTTAGTTTATAATTATGACCCTGTAGCAAAAGCACGTATGTTCCTATGTTCAGTACCCCAGCCCTCGATCTTGTGCCAGGAGAGAACAGTGGTTAGAGCAGCTGTTTCCAAGCTGCACCTCTAGGTCTGTCACTCAGTTCTGAGATGGACACTGGCTGGGCTCCCTGGGCCAGCCCTTTGTTTCCCGCCTGGGTTTCTCCCCAAGTAAAGTTGAGTGGTCCTAGAAATGAGAGCTCCTTTGTTTTCCAAGGAGGGAACAAAGAATGTGAGGTGCTGCAAATAGTACTTGCTAATTCTTTTCTCAGTATAAAAGTTTTATATATATTTTTTTATTTATTTGTTTATTTTTGCTTTTTGGGTCACACCCGGCAATGCACAGGAGTTACTCCTGGTTCATGCACTCAGGAGTTACTCCTGGCGGTGCTCGGGGGACCATATGGGATGCTGGAAATCAAACCTAGGTCGGCTGCGTGCAAGGCAAACACCCTACCCGCTGTGCCATTGCTCCAGCCCCTAAAAGTTGTATTTTTAAAAAGTCATTTATACCCCAGATTTTCTTTTAATTTAAAAAAAATACGAAATTTGTAAGATTTTCTTCCCCCTTAATTCCTGAAAATAATTAAATTAATTTAGAAGATCAGCTTCACTGGTAGATAGCTTGTGTTTCATAAATAATCTGAGGGCCTTCAGGCCAGCCTTTTGCCTTAAAGTTAGTCTCCACTCAGTCCTGGTATCTAAGGTGTCACCGCAGTCAGGTCTGCAGAAACCTTTAGGGAATCGATTACCTGGAGGTGAGCTGAGCCTCAGGCCTGGTGGAGACGTGGGGAAGGCTCATGTGTCAAAGAGAAAAAGGCACTGGGTAGTGTCAGGGCCACCCCAGTGTTTACAGTGCTGTGTGCAGGCCGAGTGCATCTCGAGGCTGTGAGCACGGCCATGGTGGTGCCTCAGTTTACACTCAGGTGTGGGCTGTGCCCATAAATTTCCTGTCTAGTGGCTGTGTATCTAGGCTAGAATGGTCACCCCTGCTGCTCACTTTGTCCAGCAGAGTGAGGGCAGCGATGGTGGGCGTTACTGGCTCAGGATGATACTTTCTCGCCTCTGCCCTCAGAGATTCCAGCACGGGAGATGACCACCATGCGACTCACTGTGTCTGTTAGCGAGGGGAAGCCAGGTCACTTGCCCCTGTGCTCTCGCTGTGGCCCCTGGGGCCCTCATCCTCTTGCCTCCAGTTGGGTTCTGCCAACGTCCAAGGGCCGGAGGAAGAGAACCTGGAGCCAGCCCCTCTCCCCCAGGCCCGGGGCTGGTCAGAGCTGAAGGTGGAGCGAGAGATAGTGAGGGTAGCTGAGAGAGGGGGAGAGGGGGAGTACTCAAGCCACCGCCATTGCCACAGATCAGGCTTTGAACTTGGGTGTCTATGCCAGGGCTTGAACAGAGGCAAGATGGTTACGCGCTCGGCTTCCAGGGTATGCCCGTAGTAAAGGTCTGGTCTTGGCTGGGAGGGGAGTGAGTGGCCAGGGCATGTCAAAGGACAGAGGGCCAGGAGGGCTCTGGGAAGCAGCCCTCAGTGAGCGGTCTCCAAGCCTGCACCCAGAGGGCTGTGTGAGGGGGGGTGTTGATATAGGAAGCAGCAGCCCAGGCTCAGGGGGCCTGCCGGCGAGGGAGAAACAGCCGTCCCCCTGCGCAGCCAGGGGCGTCAGTGGAAAAGGGGGGCTCCCAGCTGACCGTCTCTCACAGCAGCAAAGGCTCTAAAATGGTTCTCAGCGCTCTCGGGTGAGTGGGCTTGGGGATGGTACGGAGAAGCCCAGAGTAGGAGGTGGCCGGCATTGCAGGCCTCAGGCTGGGCTCCAGAGGCCATCGAGTGCCAGGAGGCAGTGGGCTCGGGGGCGGGGGTGGGGTGGGGATTTGGGATTGTGGTTCATGTGGTTCATGTAGTTTCACGTTGAACGGATTCTCAGAGGGCTTGAAAACAGGAGGAGTCGAGTTTTTTTTGCCTTTTTTTAGAGTGATTTAGCAGTTTGAGTGGTTTTCCAGGTGTTGGACTAGAACAAAACAAGAGCACAATTGCTTTGCTTTTTCTGCTCCAGCATGGCCACTTCTGCTGTGCCACTTCCGCGCTGCAGTGGCCAAATGTCTGCATGGACCATACTGTGCGCTAGTAGTCCATCGGGCAGCTACTTTGAGCAAAGTGCTATTCACTGTTCTGCATGAGATGACAGCTCTGGGCCAGAGAGGTAGTACAGTGGGTAAGGCACTCGTCCTGCCTGCAGCCTACCAGGTTTGACCCCCTGGCACTGCGGATGGTCCCCTGGGCACCAGCAGGAGTGCTCTCTGAGCACGGTGGGTGTGGCCCTCCCCCGTTAACAGACCGAGTAAAGGAATCTACGCACGCTGCATGGCAGGCCGGACTGGCCACCTGGCGGGAGAGCTGAGGCTGATAATGATCCTGCCGGGGAAAGGGCCATTGTTCTCTGGCTGTCAGCATTTTGGTCCAGGAATTAAAATTCTGTTGATCACAAGTGTACATGTAAACAAGATAGTAATACTAGGGGCAATTCAGCATAGAATGAAAAATTAGAAACTTTGGGGATAAAAATGTCCTGTCTGTAGCTTCTGAGTGTGGTGTGAAGGGTGTGGCCCAAGGGTCCAAGCGTGCACCTGTCCTGGGTGTAGCCCCTGCCGGCTTCTGTCATCTGCTCTCAGTGCTGGGGGACAGCGCCCTCGTGTTCTGTTATGGGAAGGGTCTTGTTGCATCACTGCCTCTGGGACATTGTCATCTTCTCATCGTAGCCCCTTTCCTCACCTGACTTCTCGCTGATGACTTGAATCTGGGGTGGTGGGGGTCCAGTTTCCTCCGCCAGCTGTTTCTCTGGGGGCTCGTTTAGGGCCCCTTCATCGATCACTTCCAGCGTGATTTTTAGCTTCTTTGCTTCCTTTTCCTCTTCGGTCGATTCCCTTCTGAGTATTCATTTTAATAAAATGTCATGGATTTTATCACTGGGAGACAAAGAGACAACACAGCTAAACACTTTGCTGTCTCTGTGTGACCTGAATAGCAGATGTGCAGTGACCAATCAGTGACCTTGAAAGAAGTGATGTGATTGGTCACTGGTCATGATGCACTGCTCTTATTTATGTGGTGGTTCGGGGGCTGAAGTTAGCAGCGAGGTTTATTCTTTATGCAATTACTCAGAGCTATATGCCATGGTAACTGAAATTTGAACCTTGTGTTTGAAGAACTGGTGTAATTTAAACCTTGGTAACAAATCTGCACACAGTAGAATCACGCTGAGTAAGGGCCATCTGCATTGCAAATGCTTGCTGTTTCTCTGCATAGAGTAATTTTTTTCTTCTTATTAAAAAAAGAATAAAACCCATGAAATTGACCTAGCTTTCACATCAAACAATAGTTTGGTCAGTTTATGTATCTATATTCTATATATCATATACAGATATTTATTAGAAAACAGTTACCATGTCCTTGATCTCAGAAGTTCTTGATTCTGGACTGGGGGCCTGAGCGTGCTCCCTGGTGCACGGGGTGGGATTTGGGAGGTGAAGGAACTGAAAGACATTCTGGTTTGTCCTGGGTCCTTCGAGGGGGGTCCCCTTTTCTGACAGCTGGAGGAGCAGGTAGGTGAGACTCAGTAATTTGTGTATGATGGAAAGAGCAAATTCTGATATATTCTGCTTTTCTGGGTCTTTATTTCCTTACCTGTAAAATGGAGTTACCGTATCTCAGAATGTTCAGGACTACATACAGACAGTCACAGCACAGGGCACATGTGCGCATCCAGAAATTTCTGTACTTTCCAAACTAGACTTTGTCTTTACATGTATGTCCCTCAGATGTTAGAACTTACTTTATATTTAGTCCAGTTTGATGCTAAAGGAATGATTTTGGAATTAAAGCACGTAAATTTTAAATCACCCAGAATAATCATTTAAAAAATGTAAAATAGTCTCCAAATTTTAAAACGGTAACAACTTATTTTTCTGAGTATTTTCAATCATATTCACAGCAGTGTTTCTTTTGAATTTTAGAGGTAAATTTAGGCCCGTTTTTAAAGAAATAGCTCACAAGATGCTTGAGTTTAGACTACAATCTTATATATGATTTTCTTTCTGTTTTACAGTATATGAAGTATAATAGTATAATCTATTTTGTTTGAAATAAGCTCTACCAACGGTCACATGTTTCAGCTTACTTCACTGTATTATCTGATAGTCTTCTCACTATTTTATTTGTCCTGTTGACCTTTGAGATTCTGAGGTTTGGTGGCTGGAGAGTGTGCAGGGCTGCAGGAGTGCTTTGCCAGTTGGAGGCCCACCTGTGATCCCTGGCAGCACCAGGCTGTGGCCAACCCAGACCTCTGTTCCCAAAGTTGATAGTGAAGTTTTAAATCAAATGTGTTTCACTCCTGGAGGAGTGTTTCAGTGGCATTTTCTAATGAGTTGGTCTGAGATGACTCTTCACAGGCCATTGGAGTCCTCTGTAGTGCAGGGAACTGGCACCATTTTGCAGCCACTGGCGTGAGGGTTCATCTCAGCTGTCTCTGGGCTGTCCGTCCTCTCAGTCTTACCTGGGGCTGTTGTGCCGCGTGTAACCCACACATTCATCAGTTTTTAAAATTACTTTTAGCGACAGAGGAGAAGAAATCTCTGAAGCGAACATTTCAGCATATACAAGAGGAAGAGGATGATGACTACCCTGGGAGCTACTCTCCCCAGGACCCTTCTGCTGGACCCCTCCTGGTACGTTTACACCCCTGGGGCACAGCGCCACAGTGGACAGTGGCTGTGAGTGGACGATTGTGGCCACCAGGTGGCGCTGCTGACCAGTAGCATGGACACCCCGGGCAGGACCTGCCGGGCACAGTCTCCGGGTGGCAGGCCCGGCTTCTCTGTGCCCTGATGCCGAGAGGGATTTCTGTTTTATAGTGCACTTAGGCTCAGGGTCTTTTGGGCGCCTATAGTTGAAAATACTCTTAAAAAGATCTTTGCGAAAGGGTGGATAAACGTATAAAAACACGAGAAGGCCGCTGCCGTGACTTGTCTTCCCAGGACAGACGGTTCTCCTCAGAAACTCCCCGTTCTCTGCAGCAGGCTCTGGCCACAGCGGACGCCTGTGCGGGAACGATGTCAGTGTTCAAACAAGGAAGTCGCCTTCCCTGACTTAGTTACTGTCCGCTTGCCTTGTTTGGCACTTCCTGTAAATCAGCGTGTGAGCTGTCATTGGTTTAGGTTAGTGATTCACTTCTTTACAGTGTAAGTAAGAAAACGAAGCTCCAGGGGACAGATTCGTACACTGATGTCCTGATTTGCATGTGGGCCTGACTTCATGCTCTTTTAACTGAGTTATGTAGCCTCTTTTGTTCAAACCGTCTTTATTACACCTGGGTATGTTCAAGGCCTATGTAAATAAGAAGCATGTTCTGATTTGTGTGTTAAGGTGTTGAATTAGAGAAGGGACTAAATCAAAAAGAGTATTAGGTTACAAGTGCACTTTAATACTTCAGAGAGAGGCCAGAGCGACAGTACAGCAGGTAGGGCGTTTGCCTTGCATGCAGCCAACCTGGTTTAATCCCCGGCATCCCATAGGGTCCCCGAGCACAACCAGGAGTAATTCCTGAGTGCAGAGTGAGGAGCACTCCTGACCCAAGAAGCAAAAAATAAAGACTCTCGGGAGCTGGAGTGATAGCACAATGGGTAGGGTGTTTGCCTTGCACGCGACTTACCCGGGTTCGATTCCCAGCATCCCATATGGTCCCCTGAGCACCGCCAAGAGTAATTCCTGAGTGCAAAGCCAGGAGTAACCCCTGTGCATCACCGTCCAAAATGCAAACAAAAACAACAACAAAAACAAGACTTTCAAGAGCAGCCTGGATTAGTGACTTTTTGGACCTCAGCCTGTGTTGTCCGGTCCCCCCAGAGCATGACCAGTACACTGCCTCTCAGTGTTCTGGTCGGCACTTGGACAGTCCAGAAAGAGGTTCCGTTCTTGGTTTGCTCTTTGTAGCTTTTCCCGCTTATAATGAATAAGTTTGGCATTTTGAATTCTAGGAGTGTCTGCCAAAATGGAAATATGTCATTTTGGTGGTATTGATTTGGTAGCACGCAGTCAGCCCGTGCACGCTCACTGAGGGGCTGTGGTGGCCGCGCCTGGGCTCTCAGCGAGACCCTTCTTCGTTTGGAAACACGCGCCACTGAAACTGAGCAGGACCAGCCTAGCTGTTTCCTCAAATTGCAGGAAAACATGCTCTTACAAGTCATTTTGAAGAGTTACATAGTTTATTAATATCTGCCACGGGCTTAGAAAATTCTGGTTTTATATTGTCTCAGAAGCCATCTCATGAGCTTCAGTATAAGCTGTAGAACTAAGAATAATTTTTCCTTATGTCAGGAATGATTTTTTGTTTGTTTAAGCGTGTGTGCTTCATATAGCTTCACTTAGTTTCTGTGAAGTTCCTTTTTATTGGCTCGTGTTGTTGTGTTATACAGACCGAGGAGCTCATCAAAGCTCTGCAGGACCTGGAAAATGCTGCTTCGGGGGATGCCACGGTCCGACAGAAGATCGCATCCCTGCCCCAGGAAGTGCAGGACGTGTCTCTGTTGGAGAAGATCACAGGTGAGAAGGGGGCATCCGAGGGAAGCACTCAGGGCTTCCGCTCACGCTTAGAGCTGCAGGTGCAGATTTCCCCTGTGGCGTGTTGCGGGAGCGGGGAGAGGTTAGAGCATAACTGGTGTGTTGAACAGGGTCACTGTTGAAATCGCCTGGGCTTGAGCTTGAGAAGTCAGCTTAGAAATGATGAGGGAAGTGGCGGCAGTGACGGCCTGCCGCAGCCCAAGGGCCCTCTGGTCTCGGGAAGCAGTGCAGATGGGGGATGAGCATTAAAGTTGAGATGTTCTCACAAAGGAACCATCACGAGTCTACGCCCTGTGGTGGGTAAATGGCACACTGGCACCCCTCTAGATGATGGTGCCTTCAGCGGAGCCCCAGCTGTGTGCTGTGGGTCAGTGGTGCGCCTTCTGGGTCGCCCCAGTCCAACAGGGGGCCAGCTGGTCCTCCGACTCTAGGAGTGGGGAAGTGAGAGGCGGAGAAAGCCAAGCCTGAGTATTTCCAGAGAATGTCCCGTGCTGGCTGGGATCATCTTCTGGCGTTGCTGGCCCTGTCCTCTCCATTAGAGGAATGGGGCGGGAGTGCTCTCGTTGCCACACTCAGCAGACGCCTTGCGATTACAGCAGCGTCTCTGAAACCCATGTTCTTTCCGACACTTTTCCAAATTCCCCAGTTTACCCCTCCAGTTTCTTCATTTGTCTGCCTCAGTGACTTCCTGTCTATCCATCCAGACCAGGCCAAGGCCGCCTATGAAGTACTTCCTCCATTCAAGAACTAGCTAAGGCCCGCTGTGTAGTGTTGTCTATCCACAGCAAGAGTAAAATGCTAAGAGGAAAAAGCAGGGGTTGGGGGTGAAGGGTAAGTCGGGTTGTTCTGTTCATGTGTTGTTTAGTGCTGGGAATCGAACCCCAGGGCTTCTTATTTGTAAAGCGTGTGTCATACCACTGAGCACAGTCCCAGCTCTTTTCCACTGTGACTCGCAAAGCTATTCAGAGTTGGGTTCCAGCACCAATCCCACCCCCAGCGTCAGCTCCCCTCCACCAGCGTCCCTAGGTTCTCCCCTGCCATTTTGCCAGGCCCCCTAAGTTTGGGGGTTCTTGCAGGCAATTTTACTATCTTTGATTTCGGGGACTCCATGTGGTCGTGCTGTGGGGGGCAGCCCAGCTCCAAAGAGTGCTCGGGAGACCCTGTGGAGCATGCCAGGAACCAGCCGGGGCTCCGCATGCACAATGCAAAGGTGCACTCTAGTGCTCGAGCTCTCTTCTGGCCAGCGGGGTGACGGTTATTCACTCACTTTGGGGCCTGCACCGGGGGTCATTCAGGGATCATTGCCGGAGATGCTCCAGGAGGATGCGTGAATCTGGGAGTTGAGCCCTGGTTGGCCACATGCAGAGCAAATACCCTCCTTGTTCGCAGCTCTGGGGAGGTGCAGAAGCCTGTCTGGCTGGAGAGAGACAGAAGTGCCAGAGGCATTTCGCCCCCACCCCCCCTGGGTGAAGTAGTCTGTTGACCTTCCCACCTTTCCCAGCCATACCTCTCTCTATACCCTCATATTCTTTGTAGTTGGGTTAGGGTTTATTTAGCTTTTTGAGAGGTGGGGGGGGGCAAAGGACGGCCTGCCAGTGTGTGTTCAAGGGTCATGGGCACTGTTCCCAGCGACCCTCAGCCAGCTGAGCCAGATGATTCAGTAAGGCTCTACGCACAGTGCTGGGGGCCGTCTAGAGCCACAAGGGCTGGGAAGAGGTTCAGAGGGTTTTATGATCACTCCTTCACAGACATCCTTAGTTCCATTTGCTCTTCCCTCTCCACTGTAGTCTACGGGCAGATACCCAGCATATCTCCAATTCAACCCTTTTTGTTTTCTTTTTTTACTCCTGGGATTGCACCTAAGATTTCATATGTGCAAAGCAGGTGCTTGCCACTGTGAGCCACATCCACAGCCTAAATTCAGCTTTTAAGAATCTGTAATATGGGCTGGAGAGATAGTTCAGCGGGTAAGGCATTTGCATTGCAAGTGGCTGACCAGGTTCAATTGCTAGCATTTCATGTGGTCCCCTGAGCCCTGCCAGGAGTGATCCCAGCGCACAGAGCCAGGAGTAAGCCCTTAGCACAACCAGGCATGGCTCAAAAGTAACCAAAAAAAGAAAATTAAAAGCTGTAATAGAGATTTTTATTTTTACTATTGGAATCATGATCTGCAAAAACTGGAGCAAGTGAAGCCAGTTACTACCTAAAACTGGCAGTGTCTTTAATTTCGTCCATCTTTTTGGCCTGAAGGTTTTATGCATGGTTTTTTAAAGGCTGTGTATATATTTAGATGGTTAATTGTGGCAGAACATAACAGAATGGCCTGTCTTACCCATTTTAAACGTACAGTTCAGCAGCAGTAAATATTCTCACCTGGTTGTGCAACCAACTTCCGGAATCGTTTACGTCTTAGAGAACCGAAACTGTGCCCGCTAAATAACATCTGCTCCTTGCCGGTCCCTGACTCCCGGAACCTCTGCTCCTGGTTCCCCTCCCCTGGATCTGCGTGGCCCCCGTGAGGAGGGGATGCAGGCGGGAGTCTGGGCTGAGCATGCAGTTTTCTAACCCCGCTCCTCTCCCGTGCGTAGACCTGTGCCTTCTCACCTGTCCAGTGGGTGTTGCTCCAACAGTTCTCCCCCTTTCCTCGGAGTCTTCCTGTTTTCTCCGTTGGATCATTTTCCATGCATACACATGTGTTTTTCCTCCCACACGGGAAAGGCTCTCCCTCTCTCCCTCTCTCCGTATTGCCCCTGCTGGAGCTCCTGCCCCTGCACCACCTTCCCAGCTGGAGCGCCTGTGCTCGCTCTCCTCTCTCCTTCCCTCCTTCCCTCCTTTCCTTTCTTCCCGCCGGGCTGGTGCTGCTCCTGCCACAGGGGACTCGAACGTCGCCAGATTCCACGGTGAAATTTCTGCCCAGTTTTAACCTCAGTCATTTGACCCAGTGGTTTTTCTTTTCCTCTATGGAAGTAATTTTCCACTTGGTGTGGGGGACAGAATAATCACCCCTCTGGCCATAAATGTCCAAGATCTAGTTCACAGGGCCCATGAGGACTTTATCTGACATGTATAGAGAGATCTTGCAGGTATGACTAAGAATGTGGAAGTGAGGAGATTGTCCCGGACTATTCGGTGGGCCCAGTGTTGTCATGGGGTTTTCGTAAGATGGTGTGGGGTGGGGGCGAGTCAGGAGTGGGAACAGAAGCTGGAGTGATTCACTTGCAATGGGAGGGGGCATGATAATGAATACGAAGACAGTGCCACTACATTGGCCGAAGCCAGTAAGGTGGTCCTGGTTATTATAAGAGCAGTCAGCTACAGCTCCATGTTCTAGCTTTCTTCTTCTCTCTGATAACATCTTTCCCGTCTCCTTTGCTGGTTTACTCACTTCTAATGTTTGATATAGACTTCTTTGGGGGAGGGGTGGAAGGGCTTGCACCCCGCCAGTGTTCAGAGCTTCTTCCTGACTGGCTCTGGTGGGTGCCCTCTTGCTCACTGCCTCTCTGGCCTTGCTGGCTGCCTTTAGCTCCGTTTGGTGACCTCCAGTATCCTTTAGTGTTGTGCTGATGCTTCCTAGTACACGTCCCTCCTGTTGCACCTAAGATTTCATATGTGCCAGAGTGCCTGGAGGGTGAGACCCCTGACCTCCCGGCCCCACTCATACTGTCGGGAGCATTTTCCGTGCCTTCACTTAAAGAAGGTAGGTTTCCAGGGGGCGCTGAGGAAATTTTTTTGTTTGTTTTTGTTTTTCTTTCCTGAAAAGGAAGAAGTAGGTCAGATAAGTGTGGGAACTTACAAACTTGACCTATTTTTATGGGCCCTGTAACTTTTTTGTTTTTGTTTGGGGGGCACACCTGGCAGTGCTCAGGAGTTACTCCTGACTCTGTGCTCAGGGTTCACTCCTGGTGGGCAGCGGGCGGATATGTGGGGTGCTGGGGATTTAACCTGGGTCTCCGTGCACTTTCCCCACTGCTCTCTTTTCCACCCTCGGCCCTATACTTTTATTCTTCAGCACAGTTGCTTCCTAGACAATGAGATGTGATCCTGAAATTCATTTGGTGAGTAATAATAGGACTTTTTTAGAAGATAGCATACTTTGTACATAGTAACGGTATGTATTATCTTCGGGGACTTTGTTTCACTTATTTTTATGTGTGTCTGAGGCATATTTTTTGCGAAGGGTTAAATTCAGGAGCACTTGCATACCTTGATCAGATGCAGATTGTGCAAGTGGAGAAAGATTCTCACATGCAGGTCCGAGGCTTGCGTGGCTGGAGAGGTGGGGTCTTGGAGGGGGTACTAGTTCGGGGTTCCTGCTCCTCAGCTGACCACCTGAGATTGACCTGGCTCTATCTGGTTTTCATGCTTAGTTGCCACACCCAAGAAATGAGTGCATGCTGTTGTGTTTCAGAGTTGTTTACAAAGGATACTTAACAAGAGTATGAATGAAAAAGCATTTTTTAAATTCCTGGGGGCAAGGGAAAAAAGGACTTCATTGTAGAATCTTAAGTCTCTTGTTTATTTGTAGAACATTTTATAGAAATAGGCATCTAGAGACACTTCACCATAGTCCCTGCCCTGGACTGTTGCGTCATTTCGAGTAATTGAGGAAGGTCCTGCCTGTCAAAGACAGAGTACGTGTCCAGAGTGCTCTGTCAGCCTGGCCGTTGTCTGCCCACAAGTGTTCTGGTGTATTCTTTGGCCCTCCTGGGGGAGAAGCTGTTAGTCTCCCCCAAAAATGTATGCAGTCATTTCTATATGATGTGTATATTGTCTCAGTTGTTTCTGTCTCGTTTGTATTTAGACAAAGAGGCAGCTGAACGTCTTTCAAAAACAGTCGATGAAGCATGTCTGTTACTCGCAGAGTATAACGGGCGCCTGGCTGCTGAGCTGGAGGACCGGCGCCAGCTGGCGCGGATGCTGGTGGAATACACCCAGAGCCAGAAGGATGTCTTGTCGGAGAAGGAGAAAAAGCTGGAAGTGAGTACACTGCAGGCCAGACCCGGACTGTCCACGCCTGCCTTCCTGTAACCCACACCAGGAGACTGTTATTAGGCCTCAATTAGCACATGTTCTGTGTTTTTAAAAATTCATGAGATGGGAACAGTCCATCATCTATTACAGTAGGTTGACGCTAGTTGAAATTAGAGTCATATTTCTCTATGTCCCAGAAAGAACAAATCAGAATGCAGGAAAGATTGAACTCTTAAAATCGTATATTAAGGATCTTAGTATTACTTCAGTTTGAACTCACATTTTTTAATGTAGACACTCTTTGGAGTGTTACCATAAAAAACTGGAGGTTGCCAGAGCAGGAGAGTGCCTAGTAGTAATTGGGAAAAGCTAAATCAGATTTTCCTTCTTTGGGGTTATACTAAGATCGGTTTCTGATCGCATCGAAGCTAAGGCCAGGATGGCGCCTGCCCCGAAGCTGTGCCTGCAGTTGGGGCAGTGTGATGGAGCCTGTCCAGACCTCTGGGAGGGCCGAGCCATAGGCAGGCGCATGTGGGGCTGTGGGGGAGCTGCCCCTAACCAGGCGCCCGTGGAAACCGCTGCTGGCCCTGAGTGCCAGCGCCCCTCTCCGCAGTGTCTGCACCCCTCTTAAAAGAGACCTGGGCACCAGTCTCAGCCAGTGGTGTGGAAGGGAAGGACACGTCAGAGGTGGGAAACTAGTCACATGTTTAGAGAAGTCCCCTGCCCCGACTCCTGAGCGCGGGGACCACTTTCTCCGGCGCAGAGCAGGGGGACTTTGCATGGCTGGTCCCCTTACGGTCCTGTCAGCTGACTCGTTTCTGTTTTCTTCGCCACGTCCTGAACATGACTAAGGGCGCTCTGGTGGGCAGTGGGAACTTGCTATTTCTAGCCTGCCTGGAGGTGGAAGGTGGGAAACGACTAAGGAAAGAGTCGGGCGTCGATGTAGCAGCGGGCACTGGCCAGAGAGTCCTTCGGGGAGCCTCGCGAGCAGTACCAGACGGTCATTTATCTGGAATGCTCATCTTTCACTGAGGAAGCATTTTCCAGCACCGTGCCCTGGGACTAATAAGAGAGTGTAATTAATGATTCTGGTTGTAAGTCACCATGCCATCTGTTGAACTGCCCCTTGGCGACACATTAAGGGCTTTCTCTGATCTGTCAGACATTGATTATCATGAGCAGCTGTTGTTGGGTGGAATGTGGCAAGCGACCATGGAGGACAGAGTCTTTGAGAAGGAGACCAAGGGTGGGGAGTTGGTTAACTCCTTGTGTCCCTTCCTACGGATGTACGTCTCCCTTTAGTTCTTGTGAGTTATCCTGGACCCTGTAGGACCCCGGTTTGCTGAAGGGCATCAGAGGCTGCCCAGAGGTTTGGTTCTGCTCTCTGGCGTTCTGGCTCACCTTCCTCTCTCGCTGGGCAACAGAATCATTATGCTTAAGAACCAGGACGGGAAGAGCCCACCCCTGGGATGTAACGGTTCTGAACAGAGGTGACCCAGACTTGAGCAAAACTATTAATTGGGAAAATGGAGTTAAATTTACTGCGTTTAAAAAAATTGAATTAGATACAGCATAAGGTTTGTTGAGAGATGACTAGTTCTTTGTTCATGTTTGCTAAAAATGTGAACCAGTCCCTTCTAAAAATCCTTTTCTTTCACTTTCCTGTGTAGATTTGTCTCCTAATCTTTTGGTGATGGTAAGACTTACTGAGTGTGTGTGCCACTCAAGAGATGACTTATCACTATGAATTCTTCCAAGTCCTCCAACGTCACTTACTGCCGCATGTGTACCTACCTTTCGAACGTTCGTTTCCCCACATTCTCCTCCCCACCGCCCTCCCGAAAGGGACCTGGCAGCCCAGGTGCGATTCAGACTTCCGGGCTGTTGGTGGTTCAGTGCAGGGGGCCAAGGCTGTGATGCTAACTCAAGTTATGCAGTGCCAGGGATACCCCAGGCCACCTTGGCAGTATCGAGGACTCCCAGTCTTGTACTCGGCAATGCTCGGGGGACCGTGTAGTCCAGGAATCGAACCCAGACTCGACACGTGCTTCTCATGCCCCCTAATCACTGTACTGCCTCCCGGACCAGTGTTCATTTTCTACACTCCCAGTCCTATTAAACTGCCAGGCCTGGGCCAGAGCCAGTCCAGGTGGTGGGACACACAGCCAGCCCAGGTTCAGGCCCTGGCACCACAGGTTACTCCAAGTCTGCCGGGAGGGGTCCTTGAATGCAGAGCCAGCAGAAAGCCCTGAGCACCGCCAGGTGTGGCCCAAAACACAAAATAAGTAAGCAAAATTGTAAGACCAGAATGCTAATGAAATCTATTTTTATTTTTAAATGCAATGAAAGTTAACAATCCTTTTTTAACTTTTTAATTAAAATTCTTACAGTTGTGGAAATGTAATTATTTAAGTCTAATCCCCCCCCCAGTTAGTTTCTTAATGAATAATATTTATTTATTTATTTTTTTGTTTTTTTGTTTTTGGGGTCACAGCCGGCGGTGCTCAAGGGGTTACTCCTGGCTCTGCACTCGGGAATTACTCCTGGCGGTGCTCAGGGGACCATATGGGATGCTGGGGTCCGAACCCAGGTCGGCCGCATGCAAGGCAAACGCCCTACCCGCTGTGCTATCATTCCAGCCCCTAAATAATAATTTTTTTAATTCAATTTTTCTTGAAGATCTCATGGGTGGGGGGGTAGGGCATGACTTTTCTTTCCCTTTCACTTCAGAGTTTTATGTTGGATTTCTGAGTGGCTCTTGACCTTTGGGATAAAAGGGTCAAGATTCAGAACCTGGACACCGCTGGTGGGGTGTGGGAGGCAGAGAGGAAGGAGTTGGAGCTGTGCGCACAGGAAAAAGAGATGCAGCGTGTCGCCTTGAGGAAGCCCTATTCTGGCCCAGCAGCGTGGGTGGACAGAAGCCAGCCAGGTGATCGTGTGCAGTGGAGGAGGTAGAGGAGGCCAAGGGCTGTGCTTAGTGAGGCCTAGAGTTAGGCCCACGCTGCCTCGCAGGAAATAAAGCCTCTTTCACAATAGGACATGCAAAGGGAAGAGAAACACATTTCTGAATGGAGAACGAATAGACAGGTGGGGAGAAACAGGCCAGAGGTGCGTGTGGTTCAGGCCGAGCGCAGGGGGAGTGAGGGGGGTCAGCATGACACAGGAGAAATGCCCTCAGAAGTGGGGGTGGCCTTAACCAGCTGTGTCCATGGTCCCACTATTCTGAAATAGACCAGTGGAAGAATGTTAATATATTAGGTTTCTCAGAAGTTTCTAAATGGGTTACTCCTGGCTCTGTATTCAAAGAATTCGTCCTGACTGTTCTCAGGGGGACCATGCGGAATGCTGGGGATTGAACTCAGGTGACTGCCTGCCAGGCAAACTCCCTACCCGCAGTGCTCATCTCTCCACCCCCTGCTTTTTTCATCGTAACAGTCTCCTTTATTTTTAAGCTCATTCACTGTGATTCAGTTTCACCGTAGTGTCGGTAGTGGGTCTCCGTGGGTATAGCACCCAGCACCACGAGTGCTGCCCCCACCAGAGCTACACGCATTGATTTTTAGGGGGTGCTGGTTTGATTGGAGCTGCTTAAAATCAGTTACTAATGTTTTTCGTCATGAACAGGAGGAAACCTCGAAATGAGGGAAAGTTACATAGAAAGAAGCACAGACGCACGGGAGGGCAGGGGAGAAAATGTGGAGGTCGGAGAATAGACTTACTAAACACGGTGTGGACTAGAGGTTCCAGAACAGTGTCCACCCTTTCGTTCTTCGAAGAAAGGGATTGCCTATTGCCTGTTTTCTCTCTGAACGAGGGGCAGGTGACTATGCAGCACTCCCCACCTTAGTCAGAGCGGGCTGGACAGTCCGGGCTGGGGGCAGCCTGCTGGTGCAAGTATTGAAGGAAAAAGCAAAGGAGCCTACCTGAAGCTTCACTTTCTCAACTCTGTTCATCTTGGGGTGTGTGGCAGCAACTCATAAGTAAGAGGAGCTAGTCCTTTGCTTGGACACCCACGGATCAGGGGCTGGCTCATAGGAAAAGAGCTCAAGGGACATGTGTGTCTTGACTCGGTTTTGATTCTTCAATGTATGTACTTCAGTGGTGTTTAGTATGCCCACGGTATCGTGCAGTCACTCTTAGATTAGATTCTGAAACTTCTGTATTGACCAGTCTTGTCCCCATTAGCTAGTCATTCCCTCTCACCCCTCCCGGCCCGCCATGCTGCCCTGGCATCCATCGTAAGCCATGCGCTTTCATCCTCGGTTCGACACTTCATCGGATGACGTCTGGCTTCCTTTTATTGAGCTCGGTTTGATTGGCGAGTCTGCATTGGATTGTTAGCACTCTGTTCCCTGTTACCCTTTTATGGCTGCGTTGCCTTTGACTGGGCATACAGCAGTTTGTGCTTTCATTCTGCATTACATCATTCCATCTTTCAGTTACTATGAGTGATGTGGCAGTGAATGTTGGTGTTTGTGTGGACTTGCTGTTTTTTCTGTTGGCTATATGTAAACTTAGGAGTAGAATTGCTGGGTCATAGGGTATTTTGTTTTTTTGGGGTTTTTTTTCTCTTTTTGGGTCATACCCAGCAGTGCTCAGGGGTTACTCCTGGCTCTGCACCCAGGAATTACACTTGGCAGTGCTTGGGGGACCATATGGGATGCCGGGGATTGAACCCAGGTTGGCCACGTGCAAGGCAAACGCTCCACCCGCTGTGCTGTCACTCCGGCCCCCCATGGGGTAATTTTTAAACTTTTTGAGAAGCCATTCAACTGTTACAGTGATTTCACCATTTTGCATTCCTGCCAGTTATATATGAGGGTTCCATTTTATTCATATTTTCATCACCCTTGTTAATTGGTTTTTTTTTCCTTTTCCAATCTTCCTAGAAGATGTTTTATCATAGATTTTAATTTCTCTGATACTGATGATGTACTAAGACAGCTTGGCTGCATTTTTGTTAGCTATATGATTTGCAAATACTATATAAGTTGTCTTTCCACCTAAAAATGCCCTCTGAGGCATGTATGATAAACTCAGATAAACTCACTTTTTCTTTGGGTTGTTTATGATTTGCTTTTGCATTTAAGAGTTCCAGTTTATGAAGACTTAAATCCTACTTTTTTTTCTAGGAGTCTTACAGTTTTAGTTTTTACATTTGCATCATTGATTTGCTTTGAGTTGGTTTTTATGTGGTTGTGAGATTATTTGCATAGAAGTACCCTTTCATTGCAGTTCCTTATGTTAAAAAGATGATTTCTCCCTCCCTGTTTTTGTCATAATCAGTTGGCTGTTGGTGAGTTTTATTTCCAGATCTCTATTTGATGCTGATAATCACACTATCTGCATTGTCACAGTGTAGCTGTGTAGTAAGTTTTGAAAGTGGAAAACTTGTGTCCTCAAACTTTATTCTTTTTAAATATTGTTTTTGCTATTTAGGGCCTCTCATATTTCTGTGTTTGAGAAATTTGAGGATTGGCTTTTCTATGTCTGCAAAATGGGCCATTGTAATTTCAGTAGGATTTGTATTGAATCTGGAGATAACATTGATCTTGTCATCTTAACATTCTTTAGTCTTCTAAATCATAAAGATCATTTTTCTATTTTATTTCAAGTTTTAGTTCTGCAGATTTATTTTTTTTAAATTCAGACCCGAGCATTAGTACAGCGGATAGGGTACTTCCCTTGTACCGGGCTGACCCAGTTTTGATCCCCAGTCTCCCATATGGTCCCCTGAGCCCGGCCAGAAGTGATCCCTGAGAATAGTCTGGAGTAAGCCCTGGGTACCACTGGGTGTGGCCCAAAAACTGAAAAAAGAAGAAAGGGAAAAAGAAATTCAGACCTAGAGGATAGAGCTCACTGCAGCTCGGAATAGAATACAGGCAGACAGTTGGTAATTTCCCACCAGGTTTGTGGTTTCCTCTTTGGCCTTTTTTTCTTTTTTAAATTTGATTTTATCAGTTAGTCAGTGGCAGGAAGGCAGGAAGGCAGCCTACACAGAAGAGTAACCAAAGTTGAGTTATTCTTGAATCCCCCAGATCTTGTTTTAGGGACATGGCATTAGAGGGATTAAGATGGCTACCCTGAAAGCATTCCGGAGTCACTTCCAAGAAAGCGCTAAGTGTGCATGAACACATTCTGGCAGCCACGACCTGAACACCACCAGGGCCCAGCGGCAGGCTCCCGCCCTGCGCAGGGAGCGGCTGAACTAACTGGAGGGCTCTCTGCTGCCCCCTGACCGGGACCCCACCGCTGGGAAGGGCTGCGGCCCAGAGTCCAGCAGCACCTGAGACTTCTTATGTCTGCAGACAGTGAGTGTGTCTGCTAATAGGCCAAGAGACTCTTTGGCTCTCGGTGAGGGGGGTCCCAAGCCACACCCAGGCCGTCTGTTGGGGTGGGCAGCACCCCCACCCATTGCGGGATGCAGATGGAAGCGTTTATTTCAGTCATGGAATAGTCATTAGGTGGAGACAGAGAGCGCCTTCTCTGTTATCTTTGGAGTAAATTCTTGCCTTTCCTCATCTTGACCCAAACCCGGGATCTCATTGTTTAGTCAGGTAAGAGTCGATTACTTGACTGAATTCCATGGGCAGCTCCGGGTCATGGGGAAGTCAGTGGAGACCAGCACCCAGGGCCTCTGTCCTGTGGCCTTGCAGTGCCCCTGGCTAGTGATTCTGCTTTCGGCTGGCAGCCCGGGACGCTTGTCGTCCCCACTTCCCCTCACATGGCAGGCCATGGCCTGCTTCCCACCCCTGCTTTCAGATTTTGTATTTTATGGCTGGCTCGGGCACCTTACCCGCACCCCGTCCCAGGTTTTCTTCCCCAGAACTGTGTGGTTCTGTCTGTGAGGGGTGAGTTTAGAGCTGGGTGTTGGCCCTGGGGCTCCTTCTGTTCATGGTGGTGGTTCCTGACCTTACACTTGCTTGCAGCTGGCATAGGTGCACATATGTGCTTTTCTATTAGTGGGAAACCCTGCAATGCTCAGGGCTTACTCCTGGCTCTGTGCTTAAGGATTACTCCTGGTGGTGCCCAGGGGACCATTTGCACTGTCAAGAATCAAACCTGGGTTGGCTGTGTACAAAGCAAGCCCCTTACCCTTCCAGTATCTGTCTGGCCCTGCACAATTGATTTTGGCCCCATCAGCTTCACCTTTCACCTGCATCTGTGGCTTGCTTACGGGAACTTGTGCAGTGCTGGGGATCAAACCCAGGCCAGCAAGACAGTTGCCTTACCGCTGTACTATCACTGCGGCCCTAAACCTTTTCTTTTCTATGGATTGATATTTTTAAAAATCTCTTTATTGGGGTAGTAGGCATTGATTTATCAGAGTGTAAATGTTGACATGTTTCAGGGTTACAGTGTTACCATATCCACCATCAAAGGGCTAACGTCCCTCTGTGAGAGTTCACACCCTCATATTAGTGGCTGAATAAAGTTGTCTTTACAGACCTACTAACTGGAACACCTAGGGTTGAATATTCTGTTGCCATTTTCAGGGGTCTTTTCCCCCTCCCCCCTTTTACTTTATACTAATGTTCAGTCTTTGGATTATTTTCTTTCTGTCAGTTTCTAAAAATGGGTTATTTGCGTGCCTACGGTGTCTGCTTGTCTTCATGTGCTGACGGTCGGCCGTGTCTCCATTCAGACCTTTGCCACCAACGTGCTGTGCTCCTGCCCCAGGAATTCGTGTTTTTTCTCAGAGGCTCTTTTAGCAGATTAGGAAGGAATTCACTGAAGTTTTATAGACAGACAACAAGCACCTGGATTGTCTCCTGGGTTTTAAGTCATCTGTTTACACTGAAACAGCTTTGTGGAAATAGCAGATACTCTCTATTATAACATTGACTTGAGTGAGTCTAATTCTGAAAGCAGATTCAGATTACAGAAATTGGAGCTCCAGTGTCTAAACGTGTTTGACCAGTGAGACATGTTATTTTTAGAGAGATATATTTTAGTCCTCTTTTTAATACTGAAACAAGGTTTATTTAAAAAAAAATTTTTTTTTTAAAACATTTTTGTTAAGGTAGCAGGAGTTACAGTCCTGCTAGTAATGCCACTCCCGTGTGCACCTCCTTCCGGCATCAGCCCAGGATTGTAGGGAGCCTGGTTCCCTCCACCAGCGTCCTGGGACCCTCACCACCGTGCCCTTGTGTAAGCCCAGTTTCATAGACAGAATCTTCCATTCTGATGACTGACCATTTGCTGCTCTCTTGCTGTGCTACTTTATGTCCCACCAATAAGAGAGGCCTTTTTTTTAATGGAGGTGGTGACACCTTTCCTATTGATGAATAGGACTGATCTCCTGAAATCCACAAAATTGTAAATTGAAAAAAAAATTTTAAAGTCCTGAGTCATTTTGGGGGGCTGGAGTGATAGCACAGCAGGTTGGGGTGTTTGCCTTGCACACAGCCAACCAGGGTCCGATCCCTAACACTCCAGGGGTCCTCTGAGCACCTCCAGGAGGGATCCCTGAGCACAGAGCCCGGAGTAAGCCCTGAGCAATACTAAGTGTGGCCCCAAAACTCAAGAAAAATAAATAATTAAATGCCAAAAGAGTATTTAAGGGGCTGGAGCGATAGGATAGTTAGTGGGGCTTTTGCGTGCATGCTGTTTACCTGGGTTCGATCCTCGCCATCCCATATGGTCTAAGCACTGCCAGGAGTGATTCCTGAATGCAGAACCAGGAGTAGCCCCTGAGCATAGCTGGGTGTGACCTAAAGAGAAAAAAAAAAAAGTCCTGAATCATTTTTATTTGGGGAGGGGGAGGGGTGGTCCCTCTCTGGCCGTGCTCAAGCTGACTCATGAGTCTGCTCTCCTGGGTCACTCCTGGTGATGCTCAGGGGACCATATAGGATGCTGTATTGTGACTCCAGCCACTGAATCTTTTTTATTTTTTAAGACATGTAAATTTAAAGAATTTTATGAATAGTTCTGTGCTAACACATTTTAGCGTTTACATAAAATAGATAAATTCTACAAATTAAATTTTGGAATAGTGAAGAGAATTAAAAATACAAGGGAAAATCTGAATTGGCCTATAAAAGTATTAAGAGTAAGTTATATTCTAAGAAAGGGAATATTGGCTTTATATTAAAGATCCTGCTTAGTGTCTGCATTAATAAGTTATTAAAGATTGTAATAAAAACCTTATTGTAAGGGGCTGGAGCAATAGCACAGCACAGTGGGTAGGGCATTTGCCTTGCATGCAGCCGACCCGGGTTTGATTTCCAGTATCCCATATGGTTCCCTGAGCACCGCCAGGAGTGATTCCTGAGTGCATGAGCCAGGAGTAACCCCTGTGAATGCCGGGTGTGACCCCAAAAAAAGCAAAAAAAAATCCTAATCAGACATAGAACATTCAATTAAAATGAGAGACTAGTTTATTATTGAAAATGTATCTCCCTTAGTCCCCTCTCGGAGAGCCCGGCAAGCTACCGAGAGTATTCGATATGCCAGACACAGTAACAACAAAGTCTCCAATGG
>JAOXYA010000045.1:6041118-6059157 GCA_028565675.1 Sorex palustris | reverse complement strand
AGAGTATTCGATATGCCAGACACAGTAACAACAAAGTCTCCAATGGAGATGTTACTGGGCCCGCTCCAGCAAATCGACGATCAACGGGAGGGCCTTTTTATTATTAAAAGGGAACAGCTTCATATGTATGCAGTGTGCCAAGTCTGTGCCATCAGTAAGGTGACGCTCGAGTCCTCAGCAGGCTCTTGGTTACTAAGGTTCAAGAGTTAGAGGTGGATTTTTTATTTTTGGTTTGAGGGCACACCCGGTGATCAATGGCTCTGAGCTCAGGAATCCTCCGGGCAGGGTTCGGGGAACCATGTGCCAGGGATCGAACTCGGGCTGGCTGCGTACAAGGCACGCGCCCTCCCCTCCTCTGCTGTGGCCCCGGGCCTGCTCAGGGAATGGGAGTGGGTTGTTGCAGTCATCTTTCGTGATTGGAGAGTCGTGTGGCTTTCCCTGGTCCTCCGCCACTCCGTGAACTGAAAGGTCTCTCTCAGCACTCACGGTCACTGGTAGTGATTCACCTGGAACTGCATTGACTCTCGATCACGTTGGGAAGCGTGGGCACCTTAACAGTATTGTTCCTGCCCACAATTGTGGACTGTCGCTCCATCTTTTAGTTTTTTTTTTTTTTAATCAACTATCTCGTGTGCATCTTGCACATGTTTTTTCAGGCTTATACCTGAGTATTTCACGGTTTTAGCACCTGCTCTTATCATTGCGTGCTGATATAGATGGTATTTCATTTTATTTGTTTATGAGGTGTGGGGGAGGGGAGATCCCCAGCAGTGCTTGGGTCCTGCCCCTGGTTCTGTGCCCAATCCCCGCACTCTCTCCAGCCCTGTATTTCCTTCTTATTTTAAATTTCCTTGGTTCCCTCTCAGCGTGTAGGAAGGAGACCACGGACCTTTTTCTAGAGTGACTTTTTTTTTTTTGCTTTTTGGGTCACACCTGGCGATGCTCAGGGGTTACTCCTGGCTCATGCACTGAGGAATCACTCCTGGCGGTGCTCGGGGGACCATATGGGAAGCTGGGAATTGAACCTGTGTCGGCCATGTTGGCTGTGTGCAAGGCAAATGCCCTACCCACTGTGCTATCGCTCCAGCCCCTAGAGTAACTTTTTACAGTCCAGTTTTGTCCTCCTTGTCAATGACTGTCCCACCCTTACTCTAATGGTGGTCTCACCCCAGGCTCATGTATCTTCTCCGAACGAAGAAACCACACAGAAGGCTGAAGCTAGTGGCCTGGGGAGGCACATGGTGGGCAGGATGTTGTCACAGTGGCCCGAGAAAGGAGCGTCCATGGAGAGCATTTCTCCTGTCATTGCAGTCGAGTTTCTGCCCTGAGTGCTTAGAAAGTGTGCCCAGGAGCACAGGGCCCTAAGCTCCATCCCTGACACTGCAAAAAAAAAAGAAGTGTCGACGTGTTATAAAGGGGTTTGGGTGACATACAGAAGTGTAATAATAACCGCCCAACCGTTCTTCAGTCCCCAGCAGAAGTTGACGGGGTTTCTTCTGCAGAGCTTGTCTAGAGGAGAGTATTGAACTGAGGTGGTTTCCCCTCAGCTGATGCGTCCGCCCTCCCACTGGGGACAGACTGTTCCCTGGTGAGGCGCCCCTGAGTCAGCCCAGCGTGTGGGTCCAGGAACTCAGTGTTTTCAGCCTGTTCTTAAGGATTCTTCATGTGAAGTGCTCTGTCGCACCCTCGTGAGTGGCCCCTAAGTCTGGTGGCTCATTCAGTAGCTGCTTAGAGAACGTGGGCAGACATTCGGGAATGATTTGACCTTTTTTCTACCTGAAATTCAGGAGATGTCAATGAAATGAACTCGTTGATTTCCCTGGTGGTCTGTAACATCCGAGGTGTCTGGGCTGGCTCTAGTGGACGGGCTGGTTCGGGGCATGTTCTGTGGGAAGTTGGGGTGTACATGTGCATTCTCGGGCACCTGCGCCCAGCCCCACTGGTAACTGGGCGTTCCCAGGCAGGGCACACGCTGGAGCAGAAGGATGCCGGCCTGGCCTGGTGACGCCCCACTTGGATGGGGGAGCCTCTGTCAGACTCTGGCCTGTCATCAGCAGTGTGGCGTGTATAACGGCTCCAGAGCCACGGTGAAGGGGGGAGGGGGGTTCCCCGCAGAGCCTCCCTCTTGCTGCAAGAGAACAAGAGACCTCCACCCTTCCCCAAGCCCAGCTCAGGGAGCGCTGGTCATGGTGGGGGAGCACCACTGGGAAACTCCTCAAGGGTCCGGGAAGTCACTGCGGGTACTCAGACTTGTCGAGTGTTGGTGGAGACTGTCCGCCCGGGCTGAATCAGAAGCACAGCTTGATGGTGCTTGCTTCCTAGCCATGCCTGGACGGAGCCTCAAAACAATTGGAAATTCTGAGCATCTCTGTTTTATTAGCTCTTTGAAATAGGTAAGAACCAGCTCAAAAAGAATTCAAATACAAAATGTCACTTCTTTTTACCTGGGAATACGAAGTTAAATGCCATTTTACTCACTTGCCGTTCATGAACTGAGATTTCCTCTCCAATTTGAAGTTTTATCTTTGAGGGGTCTTTTCTATTGTGCAGGAGTTAGACACTTTCCTAGCAGGCCACTGATTCTGGTTCTATCCCCAGCACCAACTTGTGGTTTCCCCAGTACCACCAGGAGTGACTCCTGAGCACTGATGAGTGTGATTCCAAACCAACAGAAATTAGTAAGGTTTTAAAGAGTTTGGAAACGCTGGCACGTTGATGTCTCTCTGACAGAGAGAGGAGTCTCCTGGGTGGGAGGGAGTTGCAGCAGAGCGAGGGGCTGGTTGGTCCTTTGCAGCTGCCCATCAGCAGACTGAGTTTCTCCGTCTTCTCTTTGTTTCCGCAGGAATATAAACAGAAGCTCGCTCGGGTCACCCAGGTCCGCAAGGAGCTCAAATCCCACATCCAGAGCTTGCCGGACCTCTCGCTGCTACCCAACGTCACGGGGGGCCTGGCCCCGCTGCCTTCTGCCGGGGACCTGTTCTCCACTGACTAGGACAGGTGTCGGGCCCCAGGTCCCCGTCTGAACCAGCGGAAAGAAGAGGGCAAGTCGTGGCTGGAAATTCCCTAGTGGCCCATCCCCCGCCCCCAGAATCACAGACTCTGATTCTCCTCTCCAGCCTCCTGTTGAGCACAGTTCAGACCTGTGGCGAGTTGAGACCGGTCTGGAGTCACGCTCAGAAAGGTTCTGAGTGCCGCCCGCTCCGTGTTCTCCTGCCCCTGTCGCTTCTTCCATTCTCTGCGCTCCCTTTACACCCAAGAAGTTACAGAAATCATGTGTACTTTGGAAGTCTTCGGAAGACTCCTGGCCCTGAGGCAGTGTGTCTCGAAAGCAGCTTCTCCCTTCTGAACTGGGCTTGCTCGAGCTCGGCTAGGTGTCTGCTCGGGGGCTCGTCCTGGAGTCCCTGACTTCTGGTGGCCTTCCACCCAAAAGGTGGGAGGCGCAACTGTCAGGCAGCTCTGCCAGAAAGAATTTGCCAAATCTCTCATCCTCCCTTCCCGTTAGAGCAGAGCCTAGTCAGAGGTCAGGCCCCTTGGTTGTAGAAACAAACGAGTATCTAGCAAGAAGCTGTGTGGGGGACATCAAGTCGTAGTTCAGAGAGTGACAGGGATCGCAAGCCTCGGCAAGTCGGTGAATGGTTTGCTTCGACTTCCTCCAGATCACCTTCCCAGAGGCAATCAGGGTCCTTGCCCCCGACACAGGGCGGGTTCCAGCCTGCAAAGGTGGTCATTGGAAAGGCGGTGGTGGGCCCCCACGCATGAGGAGGTCTGGGCCTCTCTGCGAAAGTAGGACACACTAGCTCTACAGCCTGCTGCCTGCTCTACAGCCGCGGTTCAGAGACTGGACGGGAGATGCAGGCAGCAGGCCGCAGATGTGTAGCAAATGGTGCATCAGGGGCTGGGACTAGTGTCCGTGTAGGGTTTTGATTCCATTATCATGCCACCCGACATCCTGACTGTGTGATGTAGTGAGAAAAGATTTTTAGCTTGTTTTTAGTGAAGGCCCCACCTGCTCTTTCGGGGGAAACGCATTGTGAGGGGGCGGGTGCGTTTTTGACATGGAAAAGGGTAGGAAGTGGTTCACCTCAGTGCTGTAACAGGAATCACAGTCCAGAGGCTGGAATTCAAACTGGAGAAAGAGGGGAATTCAGTGGAAGGGGCTTCAGAATCTAAATCTGTCACGTGTTTGGGGTTTTATTTTTTGTTTGTTTGTTTGTTTTGACTCGCAATTTTCAAGATTACCAAAAAGCCAATGACATGTACTTCTACGTGGTAAGATAACAACCTGCTTTTAATAATAGAACTGGCTTCCCTCTGAGGAGCTCTCCTGGCTCCATGAGCAGAGGGTGAACAGCCGCATCAGATGGGCAGTGTCGCTGTAGAACGTGTCGCGCTGGCGGATCCGAGCAGACGCTGTTGCCCGCCTGTGGTCCTGTCCTTCTTCAGTTAACCAATCTGTATCTAAAGGTTTTCTCCCAGAGGCCACAGGCAGTAGGTGACATAACGAAGTGCGAGATTGATGCCAGTAGCTGCTATTTCTGCGTATCACCCCTCCCGGGGTCTCAGGAGTCCCCTCGGGGACTGGCTGCCTCCTCCAGGGAGTGGGCCGCTGCCGAGCCGCCGAGCAGCCAGGGTGGGCCAGGCCGAGCGGCTCATCTCAGACATCACGACAGCAGAGCGTGTGCCCCAGCTCCATTGGATCTGATGGAGTCCGACCAGCAACTGCTGCAGATTACTGCAGGAACAAGAAACATGGAATCTGTAGCAATTATGTAGATGAAATGTGTTGGCCCTCAGCACCTGTTACTAGTACACTTCCTGTGAGGGAGTTCGCTTTGTTTTTAGTTTTTTAATGAAATGCTTTTGTTCTTCAAATCTTAATTCTTCCCACCTCTTCTTTACATGTGCTTATTTCATCTGTTTAATTTAATCGATCCTTTCTCCTTGTATGTATGAGGTGAGTGGGTGGGGGTTGGGCAGTTCTGTGGTTTTTTTTGGGGGGAGGGTGTTTGTTTGGTTCTTTCCTCCTTAGAGCATCCCTAGACCTCAAAGGGCCTTTCCTCTAGGGCATATTCCTCAGAAAGTCTTCAATCTTCTTTTGTTTTTGTTTTTTGGGTTCCTCCCCCCACCCCCTTAAAGAATATTTTTAAAGCTTAAATTTGTATATTAATTTAGGACTTTATTTAGAAGTATAGGCTGTCATTGGTGACAGCAGTATATTCTGAAATGTCTCATAGATATCTATTTTTGAATAAAGATGGTGTTGTTGAATGACACTGTGTGGTGTCTGTTTGCCCTGCAGGGTACCTTGTGCCTGGGGCCCTTCTGTGTTCAGGAGTCACCGGCAGGCCTGCTGTCTGCAATTCCTGTCCCTTTGGAGTGTTTGCGACTGTTCGCGGCCCATAAATACTCAGCACTTGCACAGTATCTTCTGGTTCTTTCCCAGGGCTTAATTAGCTTTAATTGGCCAACCTCCACAGTACCCAGGAGAAGGCCCTGGGTACTCAGAATAGTTTGAGACTCGTTGTACAGCAGAGGGAGCTGATGGAGAGAGGTTAAGTGACTCCCCAGTGGCACACGGGTTCTGACAGATTGAAGCTGGGAAGTGCTTTGATTTCAGCATTTTTGTTCACACCAGCAGTTCTCCTGCGAGAGAGTTGATGCTGGCTGCAGAGCGAAAGTCACTGTGAACCATGAAAACGAAGCATGAGAGAACCGCAAGCCCGAGTGGCATGTCTCTTCCAAACACCGTGGGCTTCTTTTGTCCTTGCTTTGCACTTTTAAGTTCAGTGAAAGCATATTGACTATTATTGGTTAAAACTCAAAGTAATAGAAAAACTGTGTCAGACCCAGCCTGGGGGAGCCATCGGTAGATCCTGAAGGCTGGTTTCACCACTCCTGCTGGGAGAGCAACATTGGCCCTGGGGAGGGAGTTCCCCTTTTCTCGGCCGTACCTCTGGGCCTTCGGGACTGAGTGGAACTCGAGTCAAAGTTCAGAAATAGGAAAGTGTGGGTTATTCGGCCTCCGCGTTCTGCCTTAAAATATAAAGGTTGGCCGTGATGGGTGAATCTCGGGAGATGAGAGCTCTTTCCTGTCCCCAGGTTTCATGGCCTAGTTAATATCTTCGCTCCTACCTATAAATAGTAAGTCCATAATTCTCTGGTTTAATTAGCACTTCAGGCTGCAAAATGTGACCAAGGTCCCCAAAGCTGAACAACCCGATAGTCCATGAATCTGTCGAAATGCTTCATTTTGGCCATCAAAGCCATTAACTGTCTGGCCTTCCTGGGCGGAGTCCTTCCCTTTTGGGGCCTCGTATTCTTATCTTTGAAACGTGGGTTCGGACTAGACTATTTCAGCTCCCTGCCAGCCCTGAAAGCGTGTTTGATCATTGTGTTGCCTGAGAAGGGTGCAAGACTGGAGTTTGAGAACACCACAGCACATACTCGCGGATTTATTAAATCAGTTTGGTCATATTTGTGCTTTGCACATCTGTTCTCTTGAGAAGGGCAAGTATGAACCCATGGGATTATAGTGTTAGGAGTCAGAACACAGGAGCAAGACTAGGGAGGTGGGGGCACGCGCAGATATGGACTGGATACAAGGGATCTGCATTTGGTGTGAGCAAAAAACCTTTTCCCAGCCTGGTTCACTGCCTGCCGTCTCCCCAGACTTGTTCCTCTGGCGTGAAGTCGTATCTCATCACCTCCTCCCTGGGATTTTCCGTTCAAGACTCCTTCTTCCACTCTGAGGCAGAGATTCAATTAAGAATCCATTATTCTACCACATGGTAGATTGGAATTCGTACAGACTTTCTGTTGTGTTGAAAGCCCAGTTTGCTCAATATTTTTGAACTCTGATCTAATTCCTTTGCATTGCAAGTTCACTTCTAGCACCGGTTTGATAAATACTGTAATTCCTATGACTCAGACTTGAATATTTTTGACCAGGATCAGGCAGCTGCAGCACGTATTCACCCAGATCTATTCTCCCTGTGATGACCTGGGACACATTCTAAGGCTAAGGCCTTCCTGGACCTCGGCTGCCTCTTCAAGGAGGTGACTGAGGTTGACTAAAGAACCTGCAAAGTTCTTCCCAGATCTCAAGTTCTACAACTACGCTTTGAGATATTTCTACCTAAGAAGGATCTTGCTAATCAGTTCCTGCAATACAGCACTTTGGAAGGGGTCGGGGGTGGCCTGCAGCCAGTGTTTGGGGATTAGGGGGCTCCTGCATGCCAAATGTGGGTTCTGACTCCAGGCACTCAATTTGTGTTTTTTAGGAGGGCACATATTTCATGCTCAGGCCTACTCCTGGGTCTGCTCAGGGGACCATGTGTGGTACCAGAGATTGAAGCCAGGTCAGGCCCCGTGGCACTCAATTTTTCAGTGCCTATGAATTCTTAGTTATAAAATGAAAAAAGTAGTTGTAATACACCTCTTCATTTTAAACAGGATGTTTATTGAAAAGGAACGGTGTGGGGCCAGAGCTTTGATAGTAGAGTAGGTAGGGTGCTTGTCTTGTAAGTGACTGACTGGAGTTTGATCCTTCATCCTATATAGTCCCTTGGTCCCTTAAGCACTGCTAGGAGTGATCCCTGAGTACCACTGGTTGTGGCCAAGAAAAAAAAAACTGCCATATCAGGTAGCAATTAGGAAGGGTCTCAGTGAGTACTGAATGAGGATTAGGGTTAAATAGATACTGAATGAGGATTAGGGTTAAATAGATGTTTTGCACACGTTGGTCCCAGGTTTGATCCCCACCACCAAAGATCCCCTAAGGCTTGTCAGGAGTGTTCCCAGACCATAGCCAGAAGTAAGGCCTGAACACAAAGCCAAGAGTAATCCGTGAGCACGGAGCCAGGAGTAAGCCTTGAGTATAGCCAGGAGTAAGACCTGAGCTCAAAGCCAGTAGTGGTCTCTGAGCCACAGAGGTAGGAGTAAGCCCCAAGTACAGCCAGGAGTAAGGCCTAGGTACAGAACCAGAAGTAGGGTCTGAGCATAGCTAGTATAAGCCCTGAACCAGGAGTGAGCCCTGAGCACCACCGGGTCTCTCGACTGCCTCCCTCTTTCCAGCTCCCTTCTGTGTCTTCAAGTCTCAGCTTCTTGGAAAGACACTGCAGAGGGAGCCTGGGGGCATGAGGAGAAGCTGGAGGTCCTCGAATCCAGCCACCTGGGAGGGGGCAGCAAGGCTGAGTGGCCACAGGGCAACCAGGGGCCGAGGCCTGCTGTGCATCTAGCAAGGAAGGCCCTGCGAGTAGAGTCAAATGGGGTGCAGAGGGCCTCCTCTGACCCACAGCTAGGAAGAATTGTAAACTGCACCCCACCCCGCCCCAGGCAGCCCGGCCCCTCTTGTAAGGCACTCCTGGTAGGTGGGGGGGGGGGTGACTGGAAGTCTCTGCCAGGCCCTCACCCCCTCCGGTTTCCCTTCATCATTCTGACACTCCACTACCGAGAAGTGGGCTTGGAAGACGGCCGTTGCTATTTTAAAGTTCCCCAGTTTGACGTGTGCCCAAATCCCCATAAAGCGAATCTGCCCAGAACCCCTGGGTCACCTCCAGATGAAAGGCGCAGCCACCGACGGGGTGTCAGGGCCCTCCGCCCTCCCACGCGGTGACAGCTCCTGGCAAGGTCACAGACAATTCGTCTGCGAGCTGTCATGCCTCGTGTCCATGCCTCTCTCGGTATCAGCGGGGGCTGCTTTTGAAACTCCAGAAAGGCCGTCCCGACGTGGCTTCCGTGCGCCCGGAATGTGGCATCTGGACTTCGTTTGCTGGCTGGAAATCTGTCCCCAGAGTGACCTTCTTATCGGTCTCCGCCAAAGCAAGCATGTGGGAACGGAGAGTCCCGTGTGAGGCAGTGAAAGTTGATTGGGCTCAGGAAGGACGTTGAAGCATGAAGGACCTGGGAACACGGGTCCGACCAGCCCTGGATCTGGGCAAACTCCCCTTCCGGCTGCGGAGCTGTTGCTGTCTGCGGGGCACCTTGCAGAGAAGGGTCCCACACCCTGCAGGGAAGGCACAGAGGCCTAAGGAAGACATGGAGGGCGGGCATTCGGCCAGTGGGGGCAGGCCAGCATGGCCACCATGGTGGTTCAGCCAAGGGTCAGCTCGCCAGAGGCCGGGCCCAGAATCCACATTGCCCCAGTCCAGTCTCCTCCTCCCGGAAGGCCTGGAACCTGTGCCCGGAACCATCCCACCCGTTTCCATGCTGCTGCTCATTTGAAAACCACCTGGGAATTGGGGGTGTTTTTTCGCCCCTCTATTTGGAATGCCAGTTTGTTTTTACATCCGGTTTGTTCTCACTATCAGCTTGTTGGTTTTGGAACACCCGGTAGTCGGTGGATAACTTGGTTCACTTTGGAACGCTAGCCTGTTGACCAATTTTTCAATTAGAGAGTGGCCGTGCCACAGGACTCTTCAGAGCTGACCACTTTCTGGGCCCGATGTCCGTTCCAGGAGAACCTGTCAGTCTGGGCCTGCTCGCAGCCTGCTGTAGAGACTGGGGCTGGCCGTGGCTGGGGAGATTCCAGGTGTCCTGTCAGGCTCTAGTCATCTGAAAAAAAGCCTCTGTTTTCCTCTGGCCTCAGTTTCCCTGTCTGGCATTGGCTCATAACATCTCAGGGTCTGTAGCTCTAAGGGGTTGAGAATTCCTGAGAGGAATCCAGATTATTTTCAAAAGCTGGACTTTTGGGAATAAAAGTGTCATCCCACGGGCCAGAGAGTTAGTACAGTGGTTAGGGCATTTGCCTTGCACATGAGCAATCCAGGTTCGATCCCCAGCATCCCAGATGGTCTCCCTAAGCACTGCCAGGAGTAATTCTTGAGTGCAGAGCCAGGGGAAACCCCTGTGCTTCACCGGGTGTGACCTCAAAACAAAACAACAACAACAAAAAGGTGTCATCTAAATTCTCTGCTAAAGAAGAGAATTTAGCAGAAGGGAAGATGCCTGCCAGCAAGTTTGTCTGTGTCAAGGTTGTAGCCTGACTGGGGCCGTCTGTCAGCCTGTCAGGTGCTCTGGGGACAGCCTGCTGGGGGCAGAAGCCAAGCGGGTTCTGACAGACGCGGAAATGGGCAGGCGACGTGTCGCCATCGTTCTGGCATCCCCCCTTCTCCAGCCTGGGAGCCTCCCAGTCGGGCACCCCAGTCTCCTCTCCGGAAACGAGAAACATGGCTGGGTGGGTCCCCTCGGAGCTGTGGCATTCTGGGGGCAAGAGGAAGGGGTTTCCCATTTCTCATCATCCACGCAAGGACGTGAATGAGGTTTTCCTTTCAACAGATGTTTCTTAAGTACCCACTGGTGACAGGTGTGGGGTCCCAACAGCAAAAGAAGACACAGCCCTGCCCCAGGGCTCCTGCCTTTTGGAGCGAGACAGACAGCCCCAAGGGGTGCTGGGAAGACGAGTGGGTCTTCCACAGGACACAGCCGAGACCTGGGATGGGTGGGGGAAAGGTTAACTGGGTGCTGGGGACAGGGCAGAAGCAGGGTCCCCAGGCAAGCTGGAGAGTGTGGGGTCTCAGGAAGAGGAAGGGACCCGGTGTGAGGTTTGGGGATGGGGGGAGCCCCCTCAGTGGCATCTTGCTGGGGAGAGGACGTGGGTCTTAGTGGCGAGGCTCTCGGGCAGCCTCTGGGGAAGATGATGGTCTGTGTACTGAGAGTCCCCTGTGGCCCCTGGTGGGAAGACAGGATTGGGAGGACAGTGTGGGCATGGGAGACACGACAGCGGGCAGTGATGGGGGTGGGATGGCGGGCAGGGAGGAGGGCTATAGTGATGATGGGGACCAGGCCTCATGGCTTGGTCCAAGAAAGCAGGCTTGAGATTTGGGGCTTGGGGTATTTAGGGGCTTGGGGACCCATAGAACAAGACAAGGGGGTCCTACTCCTGGCTCTTGGGCAGCTGCATCTGGTGGGCATATGGCCTCTGGGGATGTGTGGGGTCCCTGCAGCAGGCCCCCTGAAGTCGGCTACTCTATGATAGCCCCTACACCTCCCCGACAGATCCTGGTTTCCAAATTCTTGGGTCCTTGCCTCCCGAGTGTGGGACAGACTGAACCAATCATGGCGGACTCATGAAATGTTTTAGAAGGGGTGGGGGGTGGGAGGACAGAGCAATAGCACAGCAGGTAGGGCGTTTACCTTGCACGCGGTGGACCCACGTTCAATCCCCAGCATCCCATAAGGTCCCTCGAGCACTGCCAGGAGTTAATTCCTGAGTGCAGAACCAGGAGTGACCCATGACCATTACTGGGTGTGACCCAACAAGCAAAAAAAAAAAGTGTGGGGGGAGGGGGCAGCTTGGCGCTAAGGCAGTTTCGTCTTCTGCCTTGTCTGGCTCCTCCCTGCTCCCTGGCACTGGGCACGGCCTGGAGCATTGTCCTGTCTTCCAGTCAGTTTGCTCATTTTCCTTTTTTGTTTGTTTGTTTGTTTGTTCGCAGTGCTGGGGACCGAACCAGCTTGGAAACGGTCCCCTCAGAGTGAGTTTGGAGTCTGACCTTCCCGCAATCTGGCCACAGGAAGGTCCAAGCTCAGGTTGCAGCCTCATGGGAAAACCTTGAGACAAAACCCCCACCCCCACCCCCCCTACCCCGGAGACCCCAAGTCTCGGATTCCTGATCCTCAGAAACGAAGAGGTTATTCTTGGTCTTGCCAGGGCTAAATTTGCCATTCCCTGTGGTCAGGAAGGGTAGGGTCAGCACTGCTGGTGGACAGTGGGCTTCATGCCTCCAGCTTGAGGAATGGTCCCTCACTGCATAATCTGGGGTCTCAGCCAACAGTTGGGGGGGCTGCCAATGGGGGCGGCGTCCCTCCTTGGGGGCCCATGAGAGCAGACCCTGAGGGAGGGCTTTCTGGAAACTAATGGATGAATGGCCCAGCTCAGCAGGAGGTTCTGTGACCCTTAGAGACCTCTGGTCCTTGTCCCCACTGGGGTGCAGGGCTGCCTCCCCCACCAAGTCCCAGTTGCAGGGAGAGTCCAGAGAGTGGTGCTGAGAGGCGACCCCCCATCTAAGATGCTGCCTGTGGCCACAGCCAGCAAGTCAGGGGGCCTGCTTCACTCAGCTGCTGTCTCCTCCGTCCCTCAGGGTCACCTGTGTAAAGCAGAGGCGCCCGTGAGCCCCATTCTGAGAAAGCCGAGGCCCCAGGACATGTAGCCACGGGCCTAAACTATAAGCCTCCGCTTGCCTCCTGGCCCCGCGTGGTGGGGATTGGGAGTTATTGCCCTAGTGGTTTGGCATGGCTGGGTGGGGGCAGGCTCTCTGCAGACATGGGGTTCCATGCCTACTGTCCGCTCCTGCCTGAGCAACTCTGCTAGAGAAGTACCCGCAAAACCCAACCCAGCCTAGTAACTAGTGTGTGGGCAATAGGTGTGACCAAGGACTCACTCGACTGGGGAGTGCATGAAAGTTTTGGCTCTGTAAAAGGGTTTGTGAACCCTAACACTAACCTATACTGAAAGTGAAATCCATCCTCAACTCTGACCCTAACTTTAAACCTAAATCGAACCTTATACCTAGTGCTAAACCTAAATCTAACCCAATTCCTAACCCTAACTCTAACCTGACCCTAACTATAAACTTAACCCTAACCCTGGACCATAATCTAACCTAACTCTGACCCTAACCATAATCTAACCTAACTCTGACTCTAATCATAATCTGACCTGACTCTGACCCTAACCTAACCCTATTCCTAAATCTAACCCAACTCTAATTGTGAAAAGCAAAAAGCCGGGACCAGAGAGATATTTCAGGGGTTAAGGCGTTTGCCTTGCACACGGCTGACCCTGGTTCCATCTCCAGCATCACATATGTGTCCCTGAGCCCCACCAGGAGTGATCCCTGAATGCAGAGGCCAGAGTAAGCCCTGGGCACAGCCAAGTGTGGCCCCCAAATGAAGCAAAACAGTACAAATTAAAAGCAAATAAAGAAACTTGTAGCATTGAAAACACCATGACTTGGGGCCAGAGTCGTCATTGTATAGCAGGCAGGGTTTTTGCCTTGCACATGCTGGCCCGGGTTTGATTCCTGGCACTGCTCCCCTGAGCACTGTCAGGAGTGATTCCTGAACACAGAACTGGGAGTAACCCCTGAGCACTGCAGAGTGTGACCACAAATCAAGACAAAACTAGAAAAGAAAATACCCTGACTCTAGGGGTCCTTAGAGGTGTGAACCCTCAGGCTCGTGCTGTAGAGGACCCCCTGACACCCCCACACCACTCCAGACCACCATCCCGATGTTCAGGGGAAGCGGAGGACTGAACTGAGGAGATAAGTCTGGTGGGCCTACCTGGGAACAGATGAGAATTGGCCGTTGTTGCGGGTTTTCTCTGAAAAAAAGCCGAGCCTGGGTGAGGAGTAGACAGAGATAAGATTAAGGCTCACTGTAAACATTTCCCGGAGCCATAAATCATGGCTCTTCTACCAGCCTCCACAGAGGGATTAAGTTGACTTTGAAAGACGCCCAAAGAAGAGAGGCCCCCCCAGGCTGATGGAGGAGAGCTGAGGTCTGGCTTGAGCCCGGGCAGTCTCCGGCCGTGCCTGGACACAGCCCATCCTGGCCCTGCTTGAACCTTCCTGGCCACTGAGGCGCTCGCTTGCCTGTTTCTCATCTCCAGGCTCGGGAGAG
Source organism: Sorex palustris (assembly GCA_028565675.1). NCBI lineage: Eukaryota > Metazoa > Chordata > Mammalia > Eulipotyphla > Soricidae > Sorex > Sorex palustris. The sequence continues at coordinate 6,045,537 of JAOXYA010000045.1, read as the reverse complement.
CTTCTCACTCCCCATTCTGGGTGCAGATCTTCCTTCCAGAAGCTTCACTTAAAACTTCTGTAAAGTGGGTAGGAGGGTGCTCATGGGGGACCAGGGTTTGATCTCTGGCATCCCATAGAGTCTCCTGAGCGTCACCAGTGTGATTCCCCGAACAGAGAGCTGGGGTGGAACACAGCCAGGTGCAGTCCAAAAACCAAATAAATTAAAACTTAAAAACCCTTGGGGAGGTTGTATAGGAACATATTATTTTTGTACCCAGCAAAAATGCTTCGTTTTCTTGTTAATTTTAATAATTGTTGGTTCATTAACACCTGCATGGCAGACCACAACACCCCAAAGCAGAGAGAAAGAGGGAACCTGCCTGCCTCAAAGGCAGGGCGGGGGATTGGTGGGAGGATACTGGGACCGTTGGTGGTGGAGAGTGGGCACTGGTGGATGGATAGGTACTCGATCATTGTATGACTGAAACGTAATGCCGAATGTTTGTGAGTCTGTAACTGTACCTCATGGTGACTTGTTAAAAAATTTAAAAATATATATATATATTTTTTGGTTCAGTGGGGCTTTAGCGATGCATTCAAAAATGACTTGTTTAGGGGCTGGAGAGACAGTGCAGCGGGTAGGGCTCTTGCCTTGCACAAGGCTGCAGATCTGAGTTTGACTCCCAGCATCCCATACGGTCCTCAGAAGCACCTCCAGGAGTGATTCCTGAAAGCAGAGCCAGGAGTAAGGCCTCGGCACTGCCAGCTATGACTTCAAACAAACAAAAGACTTGTTTTTCTCCAGATCTTACGTTAAAAAAACAATTCTTCCCTGGCCTTCCTAGTGTTGGACACTCACTTGTAGAGTACAAAGTGGAAGGGATGCTTGAGCGTCATGACTTCTGCCCCTCGAAGCAGAGCCTGTGACTGGCTTGTACACCAGCTGCAGGCATCGTTAGACTGTAGAAATTCCCTCTGTTCATACTCTCCTATATTATTTTTAGTTTAACAAAATAATGAATAAACATGACATTGTTATCAAACGGTTTTCTGCTTGTAGTTTTTGTCCTCTAATCAGCTTATGTGCTGAATGATGAGAAGGGACATTTGAATGTTAAGTCAGCCTTCACGGTCCTGGGATTAGCCCATTTGGGTGGTGTTACCCTTTTATATGATAATGGAGTTTTGTGACTATACTTTATGAAGGATTTTTTCATTTATATGTACGAGTAAAATTGGCCTGTAATTTTCCTGTCTTGCCATTCTCTTGGTCCTGTTTTGTATGCAGGTTATATTATTTTTGTATTAATTTCGTATGCAAGTTATAACCTGTAGGCAGGCTAGATTAACTTCATAAAATGAATTGGGAATTATTCACTCTTTTTTTCTTTTCACTGGCAGAGGTTACCAAAGGAAATTGTTTCTGTTTCTGAATGTTGGAGAGAACTGGCCAATGAAGCATCTAGAATTGAAATCTTGTTTAGGGAAAGGATTTGAACAACGGATTCAATATCTGAAATAGAAGATCATCTGGATTTTCTGTTTTGTCTTGAGTCAAAATTGATATGCCTTTCTAGGATGATGTGTTTTATCTATATGTTTTGTTTGTTTGGGGGGCATAACAGTGATGCTCAGGGCTTACTCCTAGCTCTGCACTCAGGAATCACCCTTGATGGTGCTTGGGGAACTATCTGGGGTACTGGGGATCAAACACGGGTCAGCCATGTGGCAGCCAAACTCCCTAAATGCTGTATTATCTCTTCAGCCCCTTAATTTATATTTTCAAATTATTGCCTCAAAGTGTTTGAAATGTTATTTAATCTCCTTCTTGATTTATACCTTACTTGCAAAGAATAAGCTAGACAGATACTGTGTTCAACTTCATTTTGTTGATATTAGGGTTCTGTGTGGTCGAATTCTGCAAATTGTCATTCTGTTTGAAAGTTAGGTGTTAGAGAGCTGACTATTCATGTCCATGACAACCAGCCTTTTTGGTTTAAATCCAAAGAATAGAGATTCGCAGTGCTCCATAGTTGGTTCTTCTTAACCTGATCCCGCTGGGGCCATAGGCCGACTGTACATCTCAGAGCTCTGGCAGATAAGAGACCATGTGAGCAGTGAGCTATGAGCTATCTCCACACTTGGTACTCCCTCCACTTTTCTTTTCCCCTGATTTTGGGGTCACACCCAGCCATGCTTAGGGCTCACTGCTGGCCCTGTGCTCAGGGATCAATCCTGGCCGACTCGGGCACCATGTGAGATGCTGGGGATCGAACCCAGGTTGGCCACATGCAAGACAAGCACCCTCCCCGTTGTTCTGACCCCTGTGTTGTACTTCTTAAAAAGAGAACTCACACAGCAGAGGGCAGTGGCCTGGGATGAGGGAAGCCTGGATCTTGGGATCTGCATGGAGGAAAAGGGCCTGAGAATTGCCTGACTCTGTGAACTCGGTGAGTAAGAAACATTTGTCGTGTCAAACCACAACTCCTTGAGTTCATTTCACCGTGACTGCTGCATGGTCTGTCCCATTTCGTCAGCGCACTCTCTGCGTTCGTTTCAACTTCCTGCCTCCTACTTCTGTCAAATACTGAGCTGGATTGAATCTTCTGCTCCAAATCTGGTTTTGCTTTTATCTGTTTATCGTAACTTCAATCAGTGTTTGCTTTGTATATCCTCCAACGATGTCATTACTTTATTTCTTTATTTGGATTGTTTTTATAGGGCTCGCCCGGCAGTACCCAGCGATCACTCCTGGTGGGGGTCCAAGGTCCATGTGGGTTGTGAGGGATTGGAACTCAGCCAGCTTCATGCAAAGCGAGTGCCCTACCAACTGTACTGTCTCTCTGGCCCCAATCAGGCACGTTCAGTAAGTGTACAAAATTGTTACTTTCAGGGCTGGAACAATAGCACAGCAGGTAGGGCATTTGCCTTGCACGCAGCCAACCTGGGTTCGATTCCCAGCATCCCATATGGTCCCCTGAGCACTGCCCGGGGTAATTCCTGAGCGCAGAGCCAGGAGGAACCCCAGTGCATTGCCGGATGTGACCCAAAAAAGCAAAAAAAAATTTATTTATTTTGGTGGATATGTACGGACTGATATATTGATGTAATTTAATTCATTTCCCTCTTGACTAACCATGCTTTGCACTTTTTCCCATATAATGAATGGCTATGCATGCATGCATTATCATTTTAGTAAAACATCTTTTTAAATCTTTTGTCTGTGTTTCAATAGACAGTCTTTCATTGTGATGTATTTCTGTATATTCTAGATCAGTGCTGTCTAGTGATGTCTTTATAGACAGATTTTTTTTATGCTTTATCAGAAAGGGAAACAGGGTCAGATCAGTCATCTATGATGTAGATCAGAAGAGAAACAGTAAGAACCTGTATCTTTTTCCACTTTTGATTTCTTGGTCAACAGGAATTTTGAACAATAATTTTCTTTCTTTTTTTATTGTGCATACAACACATGAGCCTTATTACTGAACCACATCTCTGGCCCTAGACACTAATTTCTTTGGCAAAACCTTGATTTAGAGTTTCAGACTCTCACAAGCTTGAAATATAAAAAAATCTAGTTTCAAAAGATAGAAAAGAACCCAATTTCAAGATGAACCATTGATGTTAGCCATGAAAAATTCAGATATAACTCTTTGATTTATGATCTGTTTAAAGAAAGCAGAAACTGTGTTTGCCAATTCTGGTCTTCAGCATTTATAAATTACTTTGCCTTGAACTTTCTTAAAATTGTTTTATGAAATATGATGTTACATAACTTTTTTCTCTTTAGCTCTTTTAATTCAATATGAACTTGGAAGAGAAATATATAGGTTATTTAAGTTGTATATAGATACTTTATATGTAAACAATTAAATGATTTATCTGTAATCACACAGATTACAGATACTTGATACTTGTTAGTATCAGAATTTTAACAATTTTAAAAACTTTTCTAGTCTTTCAACTTCCCTGATACTTCCACTACATGAAACTATCATCATAGCTAACCAATTCATAATTCCCAAGCACATACAATGTACCTTGCCCTGGGCTATGTATGAGGGGATGATGTAAATTATCATTAAACAATAGCTTTGGTCCTCAAAAATAACAGTCTTATGTAAGAAAATATAAAAAAAGCAAATGAAAGAATATGTAGTAATATCCAAATTTAATGGAATATAGGCTAAGGTGTTATGTATGCATACAGAAGCCATATTGTGCCTCATTTTCAATAAATTTGGATATGGTCTGGAACTATTGAACCACAATTGCAAGTTGAATAAGAGAAACTTAAAATAGGTCAACCTTGCTACCTTAAATATATAAAATGTAAGTAATCAAATTATACCATAAATTCAGGCTCTTTCAAATAAAATGTTAACTGGGGGTCTGGACACATTTCTGACAAAAGCCGCTGGGTTTCGAGATTTGT
>JAOXYA010000045.1:6023239-6041018 GCA_028565675.1 Sorex palustris | reverse complement strand
CCAGCATCCCATATGGTCCCCCAAGCACCACCAGGAGTAATTCCTGAGTGCAGAGCCAGGAGTAACCCCTGTGCAATGCCAGGTGTCACCCCCCCCAAAAAAAACCCCAAATTTATAGAATTCGGCTCCAGACATCCTCAAATGGGGCTCGCAAGTTCAAGAGGGTGTTTTTGCGGCCCCGCGAGGGTCTCTGCCTCTGTCTGATGCAGGGGTGCACAGGTCCGGTTTCCGTGGCACCAGGCTGCTTTGGAGTCATCTGAGCAGACCCCCCCTCCCTCCCTCCTGGGAGTCGCTCAGTCCCACCCCTCACACAGGCCACATGACCTAGTGGGTGTGGGAGGCCTCCCAACCCACCCACGCCCACCGCAGAAGGCACGTGTGGACCCCCACCCGAGGCCTGGCCTGCTCCAGTCAAAGCTCATTCCTAGGTGACCATGATTTGAGGAAGGAAATGGCGCCAACATACAGGAGGTCTGGCCCCAAGCCTCTCTGAGGCCTCTCTGGGGTGGCCAAGGGCTCCTGGAAGTGCCGTCCAGCACTGCCCCCTCCAAGGTGGCCACAGAGGCCCTGGGCAGAACTACTGAAGGCTTCTGCTGGGCAGACACTGAACGGGGCCTGGGGGCTGGTGCCCCAGGCTGGGCTGCTCACCTCGCCCCCATGTGGAGGTCACTCAGCTCTGTGGCTGGGCCACACCCAGTGGCGACTCCTGGCTCTGTGCTCGAGGGCTCAAGCCTGGGCCTCCTGCATGCATGGCCCACTCCATCCCGGGTGCCTCCCCTCCCCTCCCCTCTCCTCTCTGGCTCACCCTGAGACTCTTAGGGGCTCTGAGAAGCCCTCCTTTGCCGTGCCCACAGGTCCTCTCAGGGTGGCCTTGGCAAGCCAGGCACAGCCTGACAGACAGTGCAAGTTGACGCAGGGTACCCATGTGCAGACACTTCCTACCCCAGGCTTCCTTCCTACAATCAGGGCCCGGTCACTTCTGTCCACCGCCTCCAAGTCAGTTGGCAGTGGAAGGACCTGTTTATTTGCTTTTTGGGTCACACCTGGAGGTGCTCAGGGGTTACTCCTGGCTCTGCACTCAGGAATCACTCCTGGCGGTGCTCAGGGGGACCATATGGGATGCTGGGAATCGAACCTGGGCTGGCTGCATACAAGGCAAATGCCCTCCCCGCTGTGATGTCGCTCCAGACCTCTAACCAATTTTTCTTACCAGAACTCTGTGACCCGGGGCACTGGTGCTGCCTGGGAAGGAGGAAGGGGCTGGGCACTGAGAACCCGGTCCCTCTTCTACTGAGGGTCACAGAACCAGGCACACCCCCCTGCTCCTCTTTCCGGCCCCCTCCCCACACCCTTCTCCCAGAAAACGTTTCCAGAATGCAGCCATGCGTCTCCATGGCTTTGGAGTCACACTCATTGCCGTCTAGGGACCATGCGATGCTAGGGAGCGAGTCTGGGGCTCCTGCATGCAGAGCCTGTGCCCAGCTCCTCTGGCCACCCCCCCACCCTCCCTCGCCCCCAACCTGTATTTGTCATTGCATAACCTGAAGCTGAGCTTCAAAAGGACAAATGAAAGTTTCCCATGAAAATGAAGTTCGTGGCAAGCCCGAGAAAGAGAAATAACAGGAAAGGTCTGGGGCCTGGATCATGGTTAGCCCGGCGACAGACAGACCCCAGTGCCGGCCAGGTGTCACCCTGGACCCAGGCCTGGCCAGCACCCAGGGCTCTGCGTCCCTGGCCATGGAAAACGCTGCCCGGCCTCTGGTCTTTCGTTCCCAGCGTGGCCCCGCCCCGTCTCTGATCATATGACACGGCAGAAGCAAAAGCAAGGCTGGTGCCAGAAGGGAGGACGAGGAGGGAGCCTCGGGCTGGCCCTGGTGGAGCAGCGGAAACTGTGAGCAGCTCCCCGGACGGGAGGCAAGGACTGTCCCCCCCGGAGGGGAGGATGTGGCCCCCACTGTTGACTTTTCCAGGCCGGGCCCAGGGTGGGGCTCTAGGAACCCGCGGTCTGTGGTGCATGGACCGTGGCCTTGGCCCGGGGCCCAGGAGCTGGTGGAGACCAGGGAAAAGTGGGTCGTGGGTCCTTAGGCATTTTTTTCCTGTTCTGGAAGATTCCTCGGAGATGAGGGTCACGAAGGCCACATAGTATGTATTCTAGTGCCCCCCACCCCGCCCCGCCCCGTGGGGTTGAGGGAGGAGGGCAAGCAGGGGAGGGGAGAGGAGAGCAAGCAAGGAGGCAGGGCTGCGGCCAAAGGGTCCCTCTCGCCTCTGGCTTCCTGTCGATTCGCGCGTGGAAACCCCTCAGGTTTTATCACCAAGAATAATAAGCAGCTCGAAGGGGCAGGACCTGAGCTCACTGTCTACCTGGGCCTTCCTGGGCCAGCTCTGCTTCCACCAGGGGGCGCACGCGGCACCTCCTCCCCTCCCCACTGACCTGCAGTGCCCACGACGTGCCCAGGAGGATGAGAGACACAGCCCAGACGGACGGATGGATGGAATCCTGGGCCGAGCGGCAGAAAAGCCCAGAGATGGCATTGTCCCTCCTTCAGCACCTGGTCCCCATGCTCCAGCCCCTCAAAGGGCCGCAGAGATGGCTCAGTGGGCAGGGCCCCTGCTCCCGGGTTGCTGACCCCCATGCCCAGCGCTGCATACGGTCCCCCACTAAGGGTGGCCCCTCAGTATCTTCAGGACTGGCCTGGAAACAAACAAGAAACAGCCCAGCGGGGCCAAGGGCGGAGGCAGAGGCTAGAAAGGAGGAGGAAGATGCCAGGGCAGAGGGGAGGCCTGCAGGTGGGCAAGAGGCCGGAACCGCCCCTTCTTCTAGAAAGTTCTCTGGGCCCTGCTGATCAAGCACCTCTTCTCTGGAAAGCTCTGAATGTCCAGAGGAATAGCGGGGCAGGGGGTTCCTGCCGTAGGAGAGGAGCAGAGGTGAGGCCACGGGGGCCCACGAGAGGGGCCGGGCAGCCATCAGGTGTCGGAGGAGCTGAATAGTCCCGCAGCTAAGGGCACCACTTCATCTCTGCGCTGCGTGAGCCTGGGAACGTTACTTAACCTTTCTGTTCAGTCTTCTCACCTGGACGACGACTGGGACCTACAAGACTCTGCCCCCTACTTTTGTTACAAGAGTTAATGGGGAAAATGGGGCTGGAGAGACAGTAGAGGGGTCAAGGCAGTTCCCTTGCAGGAGGCTTTGAGTCCCGCTAGATCCCCAGTGGTGCGTATGTTTCCCGAGCACTGCCGGGGCTCACTCTTGAGCACAGAGCCAGAACAGCCCCTGAGCACCCTACTACCTGGGATAACCCAAACCCCATGTCCCCGTCCAGCCCCCAAAAATGAACTGAGTCAGGTCAGAGGGAGAGAGCACAGGAGTTAAGGCACCGGCCTGATATGCAGGTGGCGGTTCCGTGTCCGACAAGCACCGCCACAGGAGTGGCCCCTGAGCACTTCTGGGTGAGCCCCCCGCTGAAAGAACTACCTGGGTTGCTACTTATCGAGTGCTGGGGACAGGGCCTGTCCCAGAGGAGGCTGAGGTTGCCCGCACCCGCTCAGCGTCGCGCCCGGCTGGGCTCACGGCCTTACCGGAGAAGGGCTCCAGGAGGAGGTCGGGCAGGTGCTCGGTGCCGCACTCGGGTCCCAGGACCCCGTTGTAGCTGACGGTGCGGGCGCAGAGTAGCAGGCTGCAGGTGCGCTCCTCGGCCGTGTTGTTGGAGATGTGAGCGAAGACGTCGAAGTCGCTGCCCATGCTCATGCCCTCGGCCACGCGGATCCGCATGGCCAGCTCCAGCTCCTCCTTCTCCACCAGCTTGTTCAGGTGGTTGGCCCTCGTGAAGGCCTCCCTCTCCTCCGCGGACCCTGTGGGGACAGCAGACGGGCGGGGGGAAGCGGGGGCGGGGAGGCTGGGTTGCCGGCTCCCTGGTGACTCAGCCCAGCAGCCCCCCCCCGCCCCTTCTCTGCAGTCCTGTACCAAAAGGAGGAAACTGCTTCCATGAGTGAACTCCTATACTGCCCTCAAGACCCAGCCCCCAACGACCCCTCCACCAGGAAGCCTCTGACTGCTCCTGCTCCTTCCTCAGGATGGGTGAGTCAGAGGCCTGTTGGAATTCCTTAGCTGCCTATTGCTGTCAGGGTTTGTCAGCCCATTTTCTGTTCACATTCTTGGCCTTTTAAGCCACTTGAGAACCAAGACAGTTGTGGCCAAAGAGAGAGAAAGAGAGAGAAACAGAGAGAGAACAGAAGCTAAGGTGCTTGCCTTACATATGGCTGGGGTGCCACTTAAGATCCCTTGAGCACTGTCAAGGGTGGTCCCTGAGCACCACTGGGGGTGCCCCTCAAAAAAGGAAATAAGGGGCCAGAGAGGTGATAAGGCACCTGCCTTGCACACAGCCAACCCAGCTTCAGTTCCCAGCACCCCATATGGTCCCCCAAGCCCACCAGGAGGGATCCCTTAGTGCAGAGCCAGGAGTAAGCCCTAAGCACCTCCACCTCAATAAAAGAAAAGTACTAAGCCAGCGTTTCATTCATCTTCTGTCAAGCCCAGGGCCTAGCACAGTGCTCGGTGCCAGGTCAGCACGGACATGACATCTCCAAGCACAGGCTTGCTTCCGCCTGGCCCCTCCCCCAACCCTTCCTGACCATCATCAGTTCCACTCAGGAACGCCCAGCCCGCCTTCCTAGCCTGGTTGCCCCTTCCTGTGACCTTGTCACGAGCTCCTCCAGTATCGCCGGCTCCCTACGTGTTCTAGCAAACCACCCACTCTAGACCTTTCCTTCTGTTTGACTCTGTCCATCCAGACCATGGCCACTCCGTGCCCTGTCCAGTCCCGGAGCATAGTGGAGTGTGGGATGGGCCACCGAGCGGGAACACTCTCCACGCTCAGGAAGACTTGCTTTAGCTCCGAGGGCTGGGCCCTGACTTGCGTGCAGGTGCCCCTTGGGTGTGATTCTTGGCTCTGTTTGGTCTGTGGGGTGCGGCCCCCAAAACTACAAAAAAAGTCAGTTAGGTGTACATGAATCCAATTTTTAAAATAATCAGGGTTCTTTTCTCCAACTATTGACTTAGCTTGAGCATTAAAATATATATATGTGTGTGTGTGTGTGTGTGTGTGTGTGTGTGTGTGTGTGTGTGTGTGTGTGTGTATAAGCTCCTCTCTGAACCTTTCCCACCCATCTGCCTCCACACTCTCCAGCCTGATGAGAAACTGCGAAAGCAAAACTCCACAGTTCCCAGAAGCTTCTGCAGTGGCCTCTGGACTTTGGAGCCTCTGCTACAAACGTGTTGTGATTAGCAAAGCGAGCACGGCTGTCCGCATGGTCATTCATTTTCTGCTAACAAGCACATCTTTCCTCAATCACGGACACGCCCTCCTCTTGGTGAAGAGACCAAACAACCCAAAAGACGATGCTAAAAACCAAACGGAGGGCCCAGGGAGAGCTCAGTGGCAGAGGTCCTGGCCTGGCAAGCATGAAGCTGTGAGACTGAGCCCAGCATGACCCCATAGGCTCAGGCTGAGCTGGCTGGCTGATTTGAGATCCCTGGTGCCCCTAACTGAGTGTGTGGCCCTAGCCATCCCTGCCCCCAGAGCACAGCCGAGCCCAGCACCCAGAGTGGCAACACAGCGGAGGGAGGTAGGAACAGCCTCGAGAGGTAAATAGAAGAGAGTGGAATATAGAATTCTTCCCCTAATGAATAATCCTCTCGGAATAACCGCAGTGTGTGTGGTAAGCTGCTCTCGTTCCTCAGGAATTTGAGATGGAATGTGACCTTCCGAAGTCATTTCTTAAGATGACCCACAGGTCATGGCGTAGGCGGTCTGCCCAGTCTCACCACACATGCATACACACACGCACGCACTCACACCCGAGTGTACACGTGCCAGCATGCGCATGCACACTCTTGCATGCATGCACACACCTGCACACACATGTGCACACACACACACACACCTGCATGCATCTGTAATGTCCACAGCATGGACACATCTATGTGCACACACATGCCTGCACAAACCTGTAATGTACACAGCATGTACACACCTATGTGCACACACATGCCTGCACAAACCTGTAATGTACACAGCATGTACACACCTATGTGCACACGCACGCCTGCACACACCTGTAATGTACACAGCACGTACACACCTAAGTACACACACAGGCACACAAACCTGCACATATCTGCAATGTACACAGCAAGTACACACCTACACGCACACACACTTGCACACACCTGCATGCATGCACACACCTGCACATACACATTTGTGCGCGCGTGCGTGCGAACACACACACACACACACACACACACACACACTTCAAGGAGGCAGCGGCGTGCCCAGATGCCTACCTTCCGGGTACTTGTAGGTGTGGGTGATGTCCTCCCTCTCATCGCGGCCCACACGCTTTGTGCTGATCTTCTGTCCCACGATCAGGGAATGGTTGACGGACTTGTGCATGGACCCGTCCTCCTGCTGGATCCAGTCCACCACATCGGCATTGACCTCAGCAAAGACGAAAGGGGCATCGTATTTGGGGGTCAGGTCGCCCTCTTTGATGGCACGGACGGGCACCGGGCCACAGCAGTAGGTGCCTGGTTGGGGGAAGCAGAGGGGAGGGCTGGGTCTGGCCGCAGGGGAGAGGCCTCCTTCAAACCTTCCACCCGCCACCTGGACCCCCACCCATGAAGCAAATGTCTGATGGCCACACGGCCCTTCTAGCCTAGCGCTCTGCCCTGGAGCGACACTGGGTAAGCACCTGAGAGGAGGGCTCGGAGGCCCAGCTCTGGGCTCATGTCTGCCGAGGCTCGGCCTCTGAGTAGCTGAGTCAGGGCTCTGCTCTGCTCCTCACTTTCTGATGTGAAGTTGAGGTGGAATCCCACCTAGTAAATGATGAATAAAATAGAAGCGAGTCCCACCACAGCCTGAGGAAGTGGAGGGGCAAGCAGTGGACAGCACTGCCGAGGAGGCACGGTGGTCTCCCGGCCTGCCCCTGCCGAGCCTTGAGCTCAGTCCTGCACACACACACACAGATGCCTGGAGCTCCTATGTGCAAAAAGCCCCAAGTTTCTCTCCGTGTGTTTTACAGCCTCCTCACACTGGTCAAGACTGAAAGGCTGCAGACTTTTGAGTTTGCCCCGGTACATCCATCGGATGGAATGGGGAGTTGAAATTCAAGTCACAGCAAAGTATGTGATGGAGAAACACCAATGGTACAGAGAGATGCCACGGAAGTGGGTGAAAAGCACATGGCCCTGAGTTCGCAGCCCGGGGGCAGAGACCCCAGAGCCTCTGCGAGTCGAATTCAGGGGCCGTGAACTCGGAGGAGAAAAATCGCGTCTCGGTTTCCGCTAAACTTTGAAGGCCTTGCCTTTGATGGTGACAGACCTTTGATGTGAGCGCTCTCGAGAGGCGTCACCGCACAGAACACAGCGCCGTGGGGACGCTTTGTTGTTCTGTCACCGAATCACGGGACTCCGCCACTCACCACTAGATCATGTCCCAGAGCATAGAGCACATTCAGCTGGAAGTGCTGTCACTGTGCTTTGATGTAATTTGCTTTTTATTTTAAATAACCCTAGGTGCTATCGTCTATAATTTTAAAATATTATTTTTCAAAAGGATCAATTTGGCTTTTCCAAATGTTGCTTTTCATGTTCACTCGTGAGCACTCTCTACACCACCCCACCCCACCCCCCAGCCCTGGGCAAGGGGGTTTGGAGGTCTGGAAATCCCCCAACAGTGCTCACGCACTGCTCCCAATGTGGTGCTCTGGGGTCACTCCTGGTGCTCTGAGGGTCACGCAGGGCTGGAAATCGACGCTGGTGCTCCTGCATGCACTGTATGTGTTCCAGCCCTTTGAGCACCCTCTACGCCCCCAACACCCACAAAACAATTGGGAGTGACCAGAAGCTTTGAACCAAGGCCTGATAACGTCTTGCCGAGACACTCTCAGCCCTTGGATCATCAATGAGCGTTAATGATGGAGGAAGCCCCGGAAGCCGAGGTCTGCGGTTGCTCTGGCACCTCTCCATGTGTGTCCTTCTCCCCAAGGCCATGAAAGATGAGTTATAAACACCCAACGTGTCCCCCACAGTGCGTGGCCCCATGGTCCTGGGGTCACCCTGCTCCTCCCCGGCTGAGGGATTCTGGGGCCACCATACCCACCCACCTTCGCTCATCTCCTGGGGCGTGGGGTCCAGGGCCTGCCAGCCCTCGTACCCCGGCTGCAGGTCTGGTCTGGTCATCCACGACTCCACCCAGCAGTGGAAGTTCCTGCGGGAGTGAAGCAGCTGTGTTGTCAGGATGCGGCTCAGCGTCCCCGTGGCCTTCGTGGGCCCGTGGCCTTTGCGGGGGCCTTGGTCTCCTGAGTCCCCCAGGCCGCACCTTTTCTCCTCTCCCATTCCCAGGGCCTCGCCTCCATGCAGTCCTTCTTTTCTACCCATGGGTTCTCATCTCCACCCCCTGCCCAGAACCCAGACCCCCTTTTTTGCTCCCCCAACCCCCCAGTCCTCTCACACCATTCCGGCCTCCCTTCCTGCTGACCTCCCTGAATCCCTCTGTCTTGGGGCCTTTGATCATGCTGTTTCCCAATCCTCAGCGTCCATCCCATGCCTCGATCCCTTTGTCCATGTGCCCTCCAGCTCTTTTATTTTTCTTTCTTTTTTTGGGTCACACCCAGCACTGGAGTGGGGGATGCCACAGAGAGGGGCGTTAGCGGATAGTCAGGGCCCCCGGCCCTGTGCCAGCTGCAGCCTCCACATGCCCATCTGTGTCCCTGGAGCACCCACTAGCTGGGGGCTGGGGTGTGTCTACCCCCTGACATGGACGATGGCCCCACGCCACTGGTGGCCCCTCAGTCCCCCCTGACTTAAGTGTGAAAGACCCTAAAATGCCTTTCTGACATCACACCCCCCTGCCAATCCTATCTGGGTGCCTTGCGGCCCTCAGGATTCAGGCCAGGGGTCCTTGGCCCTGCTGGGTCTAGCGCGGCCCAACTCAGGGGTTCCTCCTGGCTCTGCACTCAGGAATTACTCCTGGTGGTGCTTGGAGGACCATATGGGTTGCCGGGGATTGAACCTGGGTCGGCTGCATGCAAGGCAAATGCCCTACCCACTGTGCTATTGCTCCGGTCCTCTTTTTTTTCCTTTAATTAACATCTCCTTCTCTTCCCTTTGTTGTTGCTACTGTTACCATGTCTGGGGCTTGCACACTTGTTTTGTGACTAAGGACCCTGCGGACAGAGCACATGCTCCACGCCTTTGAGCCTACTGACCCCTGTGGCCTGTTTTGGCGCTGGGGGATGCCAGAGCAGTGTCAGGAATCACTCGGTGGCCTGGGCAGGGCCCCGAGTGATGGACCCCGGGTCAGTGGATGCAAGACCAGTGCCTGACACCCCCTGCTACCCTCTCCCGACCCCAGTAACTGGCTCTCTGGGCCTGCTCAGCTATTAACCCCCATGCAACGGCCCCCTTGGAGGGGTCTTCCAGGGCCCTGCCCACCCCCAACCCCCGCTGGACCCCAGCTCACCAAATCATCTCGCTCTTGTTGCCCTGAATCTCCCCGAACTCGTTGCGGAAGTACTCGATGAGCAGGTTGCTGTTCTGGTCATGGGCCGAGTTGTAGTTGGTCACCACACGGCTGGGGATGCCCAGACACCGCAGCACTGGAGTGGGGGATGCCACAGAGAGGGGCATTAGCGGACAGTCAGGGCCCCCGGCCCTGTGCCAGCTGCAGCCTCCACATGCCCATCTGTGTCCCAGGAGCACCCACTAGCTGGGGGCTGGGGTGTGTCTATCCCCTGACATGGACGATGGCCCCACGCCACTGGTGGCCCCTCAGTCCCCCCTGACTTAAGTGTGAAAGACCCTAAAATGCCTTTCTGACATCACACCCCGCTGCCAATCCTATCAGGGTGCCCTGCAGCCCTCAGGATTCAGGCCAGGGGTCCTTGGCCCTGCTGGGTCTAGCGCGGCCCAGCTCCTGCCCCTTCGTCCCACCTCTCGGCTGTCCACCGGCCTGTCTCGACCAGGCAGTCCCTTCCAGCTTCAGATGGTCCCACCCGTCTTTTCTGTTCACAACAGCTCAGGACTCGGCCCCGTTCCCACCCGCTGAGCTGGCCTGCGGGGACCCCCTCGGGGTCTGGGCACTGGGAGGGCATTTTCTGATTTTCTTTGCACAGAGCATAGGGCACAGGCCAGACTGACGCCCACCCCCGTGCCAGAGGGGAGTGAGGGTGAGTGAGAGTCCCTGGAGCCCAGCAGGACAAAGCAGCTGTGTGTCCCGGGGCCAGTGCCTGCACTTCTCTGGGCCTGGCCCTGCCCCTCCAGCTCCTGTAAGACCTTTCTGACATAGCACAGAGACCGAAGAGGTGACAGTCACGGGACAGACGCCTTGTGGTGCAAGGCGCTAGGATGGGGTGAGGGACCCACCTGAGGGCGAGGGGGTCTGTGGCAGGGCTGGCAGGAGTTGGGGAGGGGGGCGGCTCTGGGCCCCCCACCCAGATGGCAATGCACAGGGGTTACTCCTGGCTCTGCTCTTAGGAATTACTCCTGGTGGTGCTCGGGGGACCATATGGGATGCTGGGAATTGAACTCTGGTCGGCTGGTCTACCGTGCGCAAGGCAAACGCCCTACCTGCTGTGCTATTGCTCTAGCCCCCCTTGGTCTTTGTTTTATTCAGTTCTGTTTTCTTTGTTTCTGAGCAACACCCCTCGGTACTTAGAAGCTCCTGGCTCTGAGCTCAGGGCCTGCTCCAGGGGGCCCTCAAGACGCGGTGGAGAACCGAACAGGGCCATTGGCTGTGCAAGTGACCCCCAACCCCAGTCCCGCCCTTATCTTTCAACATAGGCCTTTGATGCCCATTGTCAAGGCCTTCTCAGGGTCAGGAACCCAGGGCCTGGGCAGGACTAGGAGACAGACGGGCACGTGAGAATCCTGAGGGCTCCCCTGAGTACCATGGGGTGTGGACCCTGTGAAGGAAAAGTCAAGGTCCAGATGAAGAAATGAAACAAAAAGTTCCTCTTCGTGAGCCCACAGGGCGCAGGGCGGTTTTACTTTCCTTCTGCTCAGATTGGGTCTCCCAGGAGCAGGGGACAGCCGAGGATGTGACTCAGCCCCATGCCTGTCACCAGCCAGGGCAAGAGCTTCCTCAATGGGCCTGGCCTCAGGCCAGGAGCTGTGTGGGCCCCCAGGAGGCTGGACAGACAGACCACGGGGACCGTCCACCTCTGGCCTGGATCCTGGACCCTGTGCCCTGGTCCTGACCTGTGGGTGTCCCCAAGCCAGGCCTGCCCCCTCTGTGGCATGGGGTTAGGTAGCAGAGGCATGGGGTTTGGGGTCCCTAAGAGTGCCCTGGGGAAGCACCCCCACCCCCACCCCCAACCAGCCCCAGGGCTATCCGGAGCCAGGCACGCCTGGTTCCCAACTCGGCTGTGCCGCCCATCCCTGGGGTAGCCCTGGGCACCCCTCTTCCTCCGTGTGCTCCTCCCCCGGGAGCTAATAATAGCAGCTCTCAGGGCGGTTGTGATGAATCAGAAGCCCCAGTGCTGGAGGCCCACGTGCTCCCTGCAAACGTCTGTCTTGTGCATTCCCAGCAGCCGACACTCGGGCACCGAGACAATGCTCAGGACGTTTCCCCTGAAACCCTCAGCTGCAGCCACACCTCAGCAGAGCCAGAGATGGGCCGGGGTGATATCCAATCTCCCTCCTAGGGTCCCTCTACGGGGGTGGAGACTGGGGTTAGACCCGGGCCAGGGGGTCTCACTCTGTGGTCCTCGTGTCCACGCCCACCCACAGGCCAGCGCAGAGCTGGGCTTCAGACCTAGCAGGCTGCCCCATCCCCTCACACACACAGATCCCACCAACAGTTGGCCCCTGGGCTGAGAGGTTCCAAGCTGAACCTAGTGTCCCCTGACAGCCGCGTGCCTGCGAGGAGGCCGCAGGATCTCCCACCCAGCCTGGGCCAGGAGGGCAGGGGCCCATGAGCGGCCGCTGGGCCCTTCTGGTGGCCCCCGGCAGGGAGCGCTGGGACTCCGGCCTCAGAGAGAAGGCTCAGGGAAGGTTCAGGAAAGGGGATTTCCACCAGAGAGGGGAAATTTGAAGTCACAGGATGCAGACAGGCAGGCGGGCAGGGGGCAGAGTCAGCTTAGCCGTGACCCTGGGCCAAACTTCCCCGCACAGCCCGCTGGCTCTGGGCCTGAGCACTTATCTGAGAGGCCAAAGCAGTCAGTTAGAATCCCTGCGCCTGATCCTAAGAGCATCGGCAGGGATGAGCTGAGCCCGTGTGAGTGCCGGCTCCATCCTCACGACCATCCCAGGATACAGACGCTACCATTTGGCAATATATGCCCATTCGATAGAGTGGATGAAGGATCAGATGAGTGAAGGGTTCTACCCAAGGATGCACAGCTAGTCACACAAACCTCTAACATGAAGTGGGGGTTTGAACTCAGGCCTCCACGCCAGGTTCTATGACCTTTTTTTCATTGCTTATTTGTGTTTATGCCACACCTGCCAGCAACGAGGGCTAGTCCCGGTTTGGTGCTTGGGGGGCCCAGATGGAGTTGGGGTAGAACCTGCATCTTCCACATGAAAACCACGTGCTCTACTCCCTTGAGTGACATCCCAGACCCAGATTCTATGTTCCAGTCCTTAGATGATGATACGTCCCTGCTCTCATGAAGCAGAACCAGCAACACTGGAACAATCGAGCATTTTCTGGGCTCCAGTATCTAAGATAGTCCATGGGGTTTTCTTTTTTTTTTTTTTCACCTCTTGTTTCTTTATTGTTTCTTTTGATTTTGGGTCACACCCAGTGATGCTCACAGGCTACTCCTGGCTCTGCACTCAGGAATTACTCCTGGTAGTGCTCGGGAGACCAGATGGGAGGCTGGAGGTTGAACCCGAGTCAGACATGTGTAAGGCAAATGCTCTACTCACTGTACTATTGCTCCAGCCCCAGATATTCCATGTTTTAATGGGTCATATTTACTAGGAGCTGCACGGAGCCCAGTTCTGGTCTGGTTCTGACCCGGTTCTGGGCAGACCCTCCCGTCACTCCTTCTTCAGGAAGCAGGCCCTTCCTGTTGTCCTCACTTTGCAGAAGAGGAAACTGAGGTTCAGAAAGAAGTGACGCTCAAGGTCACGGAGACACCCGGGAGGCGTTGGGGTTTGTGAGTTGGGGGTCCCTGGCCCCCAAAGCCCCAAACCTCAGCCCCGAGCCCACGTTGCCTCCCACTGGGCTTCCCTGGGCCTCCACAACACCCCAAGTCAAGAGCTATTACTAGGAAAAGAACCAGAGGTAGAGTCCCCCTACTTCCTTTCTGGTGCTTGCCAGCCACTCACCGGTGCAGGCCACGGCAGCAAACACCCAGCACTGGCCGTACTTGACCCGCTGGCAGCCGAAGTCCTTCCAGCGTCGCAGGATGTCGACGCTGCCACTCCAGAACATGGGGCTGATGCCGTCCATGTAGTTGTTATCCCAGCGGCCCTCCAGCACGCCCTGGTCATCGTTGCAGTTGACCTGTGGTCCAGGGCACACGAAGGGCTCAGAGCGGAGCTTGGAGGGAAGGCAGCAGGGTGGAAGGAGGGGACAGCACAGTCCTCAGGGCACAGGAGACAGAGGGAAGGGACGGGAGGGATGAGGGGGGCGGGGGGCGATTCCAGGCTGGGAGGCAGGGGTGCAGGGCAGGGGTGCGGGAGCAGTTGAGTGTACAGAGATGGACCCAGATGGTCACTCCCCAAACTCCCAAGGGCTAGGAGGAAGAATGAAAGGCCCCTGCATGCCCACTGCCCAGCCCCCTGCTCTCCACTCCCCTACCCCATCAGAGCTCTTTCTCCCCCTCCCACAGGGCCGGGCACAGGTGGCCCCTTCCTGGAGGGCTTCTCTCCTCTGTGTGTCTGCGGCAACCTGGGGCTCATCCATGAGGGTGCCACCACTTGGTGGGGAGCTCAGGGCTGCCCCAGCTCCTTCAGTACCTCGTGGCCATGCCTTCGCCGCCCCCCCCCCCCGGCTCTGCCCAACCACCCTCCTGCTAGGAGGCAAGGTGGCAGGCTCTGTCCTGTTCAGACCCTTCAAGTCCCCTGCGGGGCTGCTTCTTTTGTTTTTTTTTGCTTTTTTGGGGGGAGGTCACACCCAGCGATGCTCAGGGGTGACTCCTGGCTCTGCACTTAGGAATTACTCCTGCGGTGCTTGGGGGATCATATGGGATGCTGGGGATGGAACCCAGGTCGGACATGTGCAAGGCAAACGCCTACCTGCTGTGCTATTGCTCCAGCCCCTACTTCTCATGTGCTTAGTCCAGGCCATCCTGGTGCCAGGGACAGTCACGCCACCCTGAGGCCTGGAGGCCGTTCCTGGTAGTGGTGCTTGGGAGGGAGTCTGGAGCATCAGGGGATGCAACCCACGCAGGGTGCTGGCTCCTGGCTCCAGTTCAATCTTCAGCTTCTTTTCTGTCTTTGCAGTGCTTGGTCCCAGGGCCTCTCTTGTGCTCTACAGTTGAGCTAGACCACTGGTCCCAAATCTTTTGTATGTTTTACTTTGGAGGGGCAGGTCACACCTTGGGATGCTTAGGGATCACTCCTGGCGGTGCTTGGGGAACCATATGGGATGTCAGGGATCAAACTCGGGTCTGCCACGTGCAAGACAAATGCCCTCACTGCTGTGTGATGGCTCCAACCCCACTTGTCCCAAATCTTGTATTATTTTTTTTCTTTTTGGGTCACACCCGGCAATGCACAGGGGTTACTCCTGGCTCATGCACTCAGGAATTACTCCTGGCAGTGTTCGGGGGACTATATGGGATGCTGGGAATCGAACTGGGGTCAGCCGCGTGCGAGGCAAACGCTGTGCTATCGCTCCAGCCCCTCCAAATCTTGTTTTCTGAATCGAGTTCTTGTCGCTGAGACGTGCCCGTCTCTGCCCCAAGGCCACTCACCATGGCGCTCACCACCCGGCCCACGTAGACGGGCCTGCTGCGGCGGGAGCAGTCCTTGCTGGCATTCCTCAGGAACTTGGGGTTGACATCCAGGAGTGTCAGACAAGCGTCCAGGACTCCGTCTTCAAACTGTGTCAGAGGAAACCAGAGTAGATGAGAAGCCACTTCCTCTGGGAAGCCTGCCCTGCACCTAGCAGTGGTGGTTTCCTTTTGTTCCCAAGACGCATGAGGGAAGCTTAGGCTGAACGGAACTCCAATCCGTGCCGCCAGCTCTGCCCGGTCCAGAGTGGGAATGGGGGTGGGCGAGGCGCTGGCTGAGGAGCAGAGACACGGGCAGGGGTGGGGGGGACCTGGGCTGTGGAAAGGGAGACCTGCAGAATGGAACCCCAGCGAGCCCTTTCCACCACGGTCACCGAGGGCCTGTCCCTGCCCCGTGACCGTCATTTCCTTCACTGGACACCCGAATGCCCCCACACACCTGCTGCAGCTCCTTCTCCCCACCCCAGCCTCTGCTCCCATTGGCACTGAGGAAGATTCTAGATACCAGTCAGACCTCTCCACTCCTGCCCCCACTGCAGCCAGAGTCAAATCCAGTCTTCTCCCTGAGATGTGCAGGAGATGAACCTCCTCTCTGCCTCATCTCTCCCTACTTCTGCCCTCCCCCAACACGCGCGTGGCGGGCACGCACGCGCGCGCACACACACACACACACACACACACACACACACACACACTTGCTGCCCCGGAGCCTTTGCATATGCTAGTTCCTTGCAAAGAGCTTCCCACCTACTCGCCATGGCTCATGCCCTCTGTTACTTGCAGTGCCTTTCAGATGGTATCTCTGCAGCCTGTCTTCCTCGCCTTTCCCTGAACACCCCCTTGACCTCTGGAGAGACTCTTCCTTCCGCCCGCTGGGTCCCAGCTGTGTCTCCCCACCAGACCTCATCTCTGCTTTCCGTCTGCCGTCAGAACCCTTATGTTTGAGAGTCCTGTGGTCTCAGGCTGATTGCCAGCAGTCTGACATTCAGGGTGGCCTTCCTAGCTGGCCACAGATGCTTCTCCCCATCCACCTGTGGGACTTCCTGCTGGAGAAAGTGCTCCCAGCTGCAGCCGCCTCTGAGCACTACTGGGACTGCCACCTCCTGGCCCCTCTGCCTGGGCTCCCCTGCCCCCCACCATGCCCAGCACCCATGATGTTCTGTCTGGAATCTCTGGCCTCCATGCACAGGGACCCCCTTGCTTCCTTTCAGCTTTGTAGTCCTGGATTGTGACACCCTGGGAACTTGGGGAGCATCATCGACATAGGACCCAGCAGAAGCCACAGCCCAGAGACTTGGGAAATGAAAGGAAGGACTTGGCTCGGGGACAATCCAGGGCCCTGGAGAAGGAGAACCCATTGTTATTCAAGGAGCACTTCCTGCGGAGCTTGGGGGTCCCGGACCACTATGCTTGGGGAACATGTGATGCTGGGGATCAGCCCCAGGGTCCCCAGATGTGCTCCCACCCTTGAATCACCTTCCTGGACCCATTCATTTTGGGATCTATGGATTTTTTCTTTTTTTTTGGTTTTGGTTTTGGTTTTTGGGTCACACCCAGTGATACTTAGGGGTTACTCCTGGCTCTGAGCTCAGGAGTCATTCCTGGCAGTGCTCAGGAGACCATATAGGATGCGGGGGATGGAACCCAGTTTGGCTACCTGCAAGGCAAATAAATGCCTTATCTGCTGTACTCTCTGGGCCCCAAGGATATATTTTCTATATACCAGTCAAACTATCATTCGAATTATGTTCCAAGGCAGACTACTGCATTTGCATTTCTGTATGGTATTTTTGTGATCAGTCCACTATTCAGATGAGAAAACTGAGAGTCCCATGACAGGATCCCCTAAATCTGAACACAGACCCTGTTCTCCGAGTTTCCAGGTGGACCCCACCCCAGGAGGCTCCTTTTACAAACAAACAAACAAACAAACACTGTCCTCCCATTGTTCATCGATTTGCTTGAGTGCCCAGTAACGTCTCCATTATGAAACTTCTTGTTACTGTGTTTGGCATATTGAATACTCTTGGTAGCTTGCCAGGCTGTTCGAGAGGGGCGAAGGAATTGAACCTGGCTCGGCTGGGCTGGCTGCGTGCAAGGCAAACACCCTACCGCTGTGCTATCACTCGAGCCCACTAACAAACTGGGAGGTTGAGATGGGTGTGGTGGTCCAGACGTCGTGATTTTTCTCATCCTGTTCTGAGGACTATTGATGGGGAAGGCAGGATGGGAGAGTGAATAAGCCTGAGTTTGGAGGAACAACCCAGGCAGGCCTGCTGGAGGAGAAGGGTCCCCAGGGGACAGGTCGATGAACCAGGTGTGGAGATGAGCCCAGCCCAGCCCTGATGTCCCATCTTGGCTGACCCACATGTTTGTGAGAATCAGACAGAGGCTGGGCAAGTCCCTCGACTTTGGGCTTGTCCCTGAGGGAGCACGAGCCAGCCAAGATCAGACCAAAGTCTGTTGGCTGAAGAAGCCAAAGACAGATGCCCCGGGCCCACCTAGACCCACTGCATCAGAAATTAGGGGGTCTGGGCCCCCGAGCTGGGCTTGAGCACAGTGCTTCCACAGATTATTCTGTAGTCTATATGCAGAGTCTCCTGCTAGCCAGGGCCCCTTGGAGGGGGGGCAGGTTGAGTTTCCCTCCCTGCCCCGAGAAGAGCTCTGATAGCCGAAGACCTCCAGAACCAGCCACAACCATGCTGAGACCACTCTCCACACGCATGAAGGTACCAGCAGAGAAACAAAGGCATGCGGGACCCGGGGCTGAGATCTCCAAGCCTGCTCGGATTGGGGCTGAGCATCCTCCACC
>JAOXYA010000045.1:6003306-6015653 GCA_028565675.1 Sorex palustris | reverse complement strand
CCAGGAGTAATTCCTGAGTGCATGAGCCAGGAGTAACCCCTGTGCATCACCGGGTGTGACCCAAAAAGAAAAAAAAAAGCATCTTTGTTTTTGCATGATGGATACAACCCCCTTTTGGTTTCCTGAAGCATTTTAAGAGGCACACAGATGGGTTCTGGGTGCAGGACAGTGAGGGCTCACCAGCAAGTCATGAGTCCCCCAGCCTGTTTCTGAGTCCATGAACCAGGTGAAATGAAAGAGACTTTCCTGTGGCCCCGAGTCCCCTTCCTGCCAGCTCCTCAGGAATGTCACAGTCCAACCTTCTGGAAGCTACTTCTGGATGCCCAATGGCTTCTGGTCTGTAGGCAACCCACAGTCTAGAGACGGGAGGAGGCTCTCCCACATCCTCTCCATGGGTGTCTCAGGGGCCCAGTCCTGACTGCACCCTCCTCCCTGCACGCCTCCACCCACTCTCAGGGTCCACCATGAGCAACCAGGCCTCTTCCCAGACAAGGAAAATCCCCTCCATGGATTCAGGCGCTACCTTCCCCCGGAGCCTCCCTCTCTCCTTCCTCCCTGGCCACTCCCGTCTGTCCCAGCATGACTCATGCTCCCAGGAAGTACACTTTCAGACAAGGCTCTGAAACTCTGCTCTCCCCAATCTATGGATCTAAGCGTAATGGCCAGGGGGACAAATGTCTTCCAAGTGAGTAATCACCTGTCCGATCCTTTTAGCAGCCCACACGAGCTAGAACTAGTATTAGCCCCATTTTACAGATGAATAAACTGAGGATCAGGGACAATGAAAGGCAAAGTCAAGATTTGTTTTTGGTGTGGGATGGAGAGGGGGTGGTGGAGAGATTTGGGTCATACCTGGTGGTGTCCAGGGGCGATTCCTGGCTCTGTGCTTAGGAGTGAGCCCTGGTAGTGCTGGGGGATCATATACGGTGCCAGGGACATAAACTGGGGTCAGCAGGATGCAATTCTAACTCCTTCACCCCTCTGCTACCTCCCCAGCCCCTAGAATTTTTTTCAGAAAGCAACCCCCAGGCCTTACTCCCCTGGCAGGCTGTGACACACCCTCCCTGGTCTGTTCGTGTGGTCACTGCTGTCCACAGCCCTGGTCAGGGGATACAGGCATCTGGAGGTGGTGTTTAATGAGGAGATGCTTAGTCTGAAGAGCCAGGTCGCCAGCCCCCTCCCTTACCTCCCGCCCCCAGCCGAGGCACGGCTGTACCCGGGGCTGGGTGGAGCAGTGCTGGCCAAGGAGGGACTGCCCCCAGGGAGGGCCAGGTCCTGAAAAACAAGCCTCCTCCCTGTGCCAGCTCAGCTTGCTCTGCCCTTCTGGGGGCCTCGGTGTCAGGGTCACCCCCTTGTGACACAGCTGGACTTCTGGGGACATCCAGCCTCAGATGCCCAGCCCTGCCCAGTGCTCCCCTAAAGAGAGACTCCCCCAATCTCTCCCTGGACACACCTCGTGGCTCTTTCTTATTCCAGGGATATGAGGAAGCCCAGCATGCCTGCAAGCACCTCTTGAGCCCTGTTTGACTGCTGGGGAAACAGAGGCACGCGCAGGGACGTGACGTGACCAAGGTTGGTGAGCTGTAGTAACCGTGCCAGTGTCGAACACAGATCTGGTTCCCGAGTCCCACCCTCATGGCCTGCAGTGCCTAACCGGAAAGTGGAGTGGGGCAGAGGGGGGCCAATGGCCTGGTCCCCACAGAGGAAGGCTCCTAGAACACCCCAGCCCACATTTCCCTGGAAATGAGAGTTAAGATGAGCCCCTCAGGACTGAAAACTAAGACAGACAAACCCGCATAAGCAGTCGTGCCCACCCTCACCCCAACTTTTGAGTTCCTCCACTCTGGGGGGAAATGTGGGGGTGCTGGATTCTCCCCCTGGTCTTCTCCTTCCCCACATCATGTATTCACCTAACCTTGGCATGTCCCCTTCTTAGATTCCTGACTATGGGCTGGGTGTTTGGGATTCAGTTCTCAGCCAACACAGTTCCTCTCGAGACAGACAATTTATTCAAGAGGTCATTTCCAAAGAACCTGAATGTGTCCAGCTCTGTGCTGGATCAAGGATAGAAGACATAATAAATGCCCAAAGAAGGCACTAAACAGGGGCTGGAGTGTTAGCACAGCGGGTAGGGCATTTGCCTTGCACGCGGCCAACCCGGGTTCAATCCCCAGTATCCCATAGGGTCCCTCGAGCACTGCCAGGAGTAATACCTGAGTGCGCGAACCAGGAGTAACCCCTGTGCATCACCAGGTGTGACCCAGAAAGAAAAAAAAGGCACTAAACAGCCTGGGGGAAAGCATGATCTGGAAAGGCTACCTGGAGGAGGTGATTGGGAACTGTGTCTTGTAGACTGAGTAGGAGTAAGTCAGGCAGCCAAATGAGGATTGCAGGTGCAATGCCTCCAAGGAGCAGGAGAATGCAGTTTCTTCAAGGCTCCACGAGGGGCCTCATTGTCTGTAGGTGAGGTTTGGAGAAAAACAAACCTGGGGCCACCCACAATAATCTTCTACCCTCCACCCCAAGCCCTGACATGCCTATCTCTGAGCTCCCTGGAACCTTCATTGATCTATATGAATGCCATGCAACAGGGATGCCAGGGACTGGACCGACGGCACTCAGCAGAGATGGGAACACCAACAGCCACACAGTTTCTTTGGAAGTTTCTGGACTCGTTTCCCCTTGCCCTAACACATACTCAGCTCAGGGCCAATAGGTTTCCTAGACTCTCACCCTGCATTTGAGGTTTTCCTGGGTGGTAATCTGGAGGTTTGGTTGGGACATTTAGAGACAGATGACGATGGTGGCACCGAAGCACACAGGTTGCCGTGGCTGGGACCGGCCCCCCACAAACACCATTCCCCATTCTCCACATGCTGTCAGGCAGAGCGGTCTGGGCTGGTGGGGGACCAGGAAAAGGTCAATGAGGTCGCCCTGGGCTTCCGGTTGAACAGGACCAGAGTTAGGACTGGACCCGGGTGGGTACAAGGCTGAGGGGGAGAAGAGCCATCACAAAGTGGGGGCTGCAAACAGGCCCTGGAATGGGATTTGCGGAACCAACATTTCAGGGAGGTGCCCAGGGAGCTCGGGAGCCGAGTGGGCTGCGGGGAAGGGCCGACAGGAAGCCAGGTGACACTGCTGAGATCTCTGCATGCAGCACCCCACCGGTCGTGAGGGGGTCTGCACACCCCGGTGTGGGCACAGGGATTCGGGCACTGGCAAAGGCCAATGCAGGCTGCTGGCAGTGAGCAGACACGGGGAGCCGTACACAGGAAACAGACCCCGGGGTCAGAGGCGAGTGCACAGCACAGCCCGAGAACGGCCTCCCAGCCCAGTCCCCTTCGTGCATCTGCACAGGTTCTGAGTTCCCATTTATGAGCATCGCCAGGACGCCCTGAGCTAGGCTCGGGGGACAGCCTTGCAGGGTCTCTCCTCTTGTGTATCTTAGACGGGTCTTTGCTGACATGGGGAGTTCTCTGGAAACGGAGCCATTCCATCTAACCTGAGAGCATCAGGGAGGGCTTCCTCGAGGAAGTGACATTGGAGCTGAAATCTTTTTGTTTTTTTATTTGCTTCTTGGGTCATACCCAGCGATGCTCAGGGGTTACTCCTGGCTCTGTACTCAGGAATCACTCCTGGAGTTGCTCAGAGTGTTAAGCCCGGGATCCTGGGTTCCCAAGCGGCAAGACGGACAGAAACACGAACTCGATAATGCAAAAGCAGTAGGAGTTTTATTCCAGTATACTGGGGTCAACTCTCTCACCCACAGAATGTTCTCTTGATAGCCACCCCGACTTCAGGCAGCAAGCAGTTTATATAGGGTTTGATGACATAAGCAGTATATGCTTTATTGTTTCAAAAAGAATCTTACTTAGTTACCAAACAAAGGTGTTTTGGCAAGTGTCTAAGGTAACAGTGGTCAGGCAACAATTAAACAATAATTTCCAGTATCAGTACCAATTTTATGATTACATAAACTTCTCGTTCTTTTAGGGTTAACAAAAAGCAACTTCTGGGGCATTGTGAAAATTGAGCCCACTTTCTGAGCCTAGGAACTTTCCCAGGTGGGTTCAGGTTGGCTAGTTACACATTGTTTTATTGCTGGGAAATAATCTGTTTCAGTTCCAGGAACTGAACCTGAGGTTTACCTGGTATTTCTCATTTCTGCCACCTGTTGCGGTGTAAATTTCACCCTTACAAGGGGATCATATGGGATGCCGGGGATCGAACCTGGGTTGGTTGTATGCAAGGCAAATGCCCTCCCCGCCAGACTATCATTCCAGCCCCTGGAGCTGAGATCTTGAGGAAGAAGAGGCCTATGTCTGGGTACCACTCAGCCCAAAGGAGTCCTGGAGGAGGCCAGTGAAACTGTTGGCACTTAGACCAGCCCATTTCCCATTTCAGCCTTTTTCTGTCTGCTCGATGATGCAAGGAAGCCAGGCCTCATCCCCCTGACTACAGCCTCAAAATATCCAATACAGCAGTGCCGTGACCCTATGAATCAGAGCCTTCTTCCCTGGGTGCTTTGGAGATGAACTGTGTGTGCCCTTTGGGCTTATCAGCCCGACCCCCAGCATCCATACACATAGTGTCTGGGCTGCAAAAACCACTACCACTTCCTGTCTGCCCAGAAAGTGTCTCCACCAGGGCAGCTGTCCTGGGCTTGCGCCATGAGGACATTTCCAGGACCAGCTCCGTCTCCTGAGCACGCTTGGCCTGGGGTGCCAAACTGGCTCCCGGCAGCCACCCGGCAGCCTCTGCCAGTCCTGGACGCCGTGACCTCAGCCGCCACAGTGGGTCCCTGACGTTTCTCTCGGGTCTCTGAGCCCTCCATGCCCTCCCTGTGCCAGGCACTGTTGCAGGCACAGGAGAAACCACAGATGCAGGATCTACATCTATGTCTACATCTCCTCTACAGGACGCCGTGATGCCCAGAGGAGCCTGTTCCGACACGGGCTGTGTCGGGGAGGGCACTGAGTGATGGATCCGAACCTGCGAGCTTTGAGAAATGCTCACTACGGCTTTACAACAGGGGGCCGGGGCAACAGTGCAGTGAGGGAGGCACTGCCTTGCACACGGCTGACTCAGGTTTGATCCCACAGGGTCCCCCAAGGACTGATTCCTGAGTGCAGAGCCAGGAGTAACCCCTGAGCACCACTGGGTGTGGCCCCAAACAAACTAAAACAGAGTGACTCTGGCGTGGGGGTAGGGGAGGACCAGGGGGTTGGGGGTACCTGTACTGCGTGTTCAAGGGCCCTGAGTTCCATGCAGAGGCTGCCCCAGCATCACACCCTCAGGCCCCAGAAATAACTTGCCCGTTCCCTCATGGGCAAGTATCACGGAGGGACCTCCCAGGGCCCCTGGGCACTGCTTGGGAGACCCCCAAATGTAGATTCTCTGTATTCAGGGTCGCCTCCAGACATAAAGTGTAAATCTAACAGCTGAAGGCAAGGTGGCCGGCATGCCCTGGGCCCCTCTCCTACCCCCAGGCCTGCTCCTTCAGGGCCCCCATGGGCCAATTGCATGTGCAGTGTCCTGGGGCTCGTCTGCTTGTCATTGGTGTTATTTGTTAGGGAGTCTAGCCCTGAAGAACCGGAGCTGTTGGAGGTTTCCTCTTGCACCCCAAGGAGGAAAGAGCAAACAGCCCCAAACCAGAGTGAAAATCCTGCCTTTGCAGCCACCATCAGGAGGTGACAGGAAGCGACAGGGACACCAGAGAGGGACTCTGACAGGGGGTGTCGGAGGAAGTGGCAGAGACTGAGGTGGCTTTCTGAAAAGGGGGAGGAAGCTGAGGAACCAAGGGAGTGCTGAGGAGGAGCCTTTGGGGGATGGTGAGGACTCAGAAGGGGTGTGCAGGTCACGGGGGCATTTTGTCACTGTGTTTGTGACAGAAGCACGGGATCCAGGAGACTCTGAACCCCTTTCTGTTCCCCCTCCCCCAGTCCCCATCATGCCATCATCAAGATTAAAAGGGGGGGAAAACTCAGATGATTAGATGATTTAAATGTGCAAGTAAAATAACACCTCGGTGAGCACATTATGCAAATCTATGCAATTAACATCACAAATGAGGTGAAGCCACCAGGGCCAAGGAGGGAATTTCTCTGGGGGCTCCAGCTCAGGCTCTCATCCCTCCCTGCTTGCCAGAAACTTCTCTGGGTGGCAAGGAAAGGGAAGGGCAGGAGCTCCCTCTCCTCCGGGAGTTGGGCCTGGGCTTGTGTGCAGGTGGGCTGCGTAGCCCTCTCTGAGTGCAGGTGGGCTTTGCACCCCTCTCTCTTTCCTCTGTGGCCAGCCCCCTTGAGCAGCAAGAGAAGTTATGGCCCCATTCTGCAGGAGGGATCAGTGAGGCCTGGAAAGGAGGATGAGGGTGGTACCAGGCCTCCAGGGTCAAAGCAGAGCCCTTTCGTGGCTGAGACTTTCCGATTATCCCTCTGGAATAGCTGAGCTTCTAGGCGGGTTTTGCCTTTAGGGAAGGCAAACTTTGTGCAGTGGACCAGTCAATATGGTTTCCAAGTGGCAGGTCATGTGTGACTGTGTCCACTTGCAGAATGGATTCAGCTACAGGTGATACAGAAAAGAATGGGCATGTCTGTGTGGCAATAAAACTTTATTGACACAGCTAAGCTGGGGGCCCGCTGTTGCTGCCTACTACTCTGAGGCTTCTGGTTTGATCATCTCCCTGGCCGGGGGTGGGGGGGGGGTGGGGGGAGTGAGCAGGTAATCTCAGGAGGCCTGGGACCCTGGGCGAGCCCCCTGGGTCCTCTGATCCTTCCTTCAGCTGCAGAGGGACTGGAGGACGGTCAGTGGTGACAGGGAACTGAGACCCACAGGGTGGGAGAAAGTGGGGGCAGGCTCAGAACCCTCAGGGGGGCCTCCACTAGACATTCTCTCCCACTATCATCTCCGGGAGCCAGACACCCCCCGAAATGAACATCTTATGACGCCCCTGGTTTGGAGGGTCAGGAACCGGACATGGCAGGACTGGAGACTGCTTGTCCTCATCCATGATGTCAGCTGGGAGACCTCAAGTGGTGACTCAGTGGCTGGAGTCTGGAACCATCTGTAAGCATCCATCCTCACTGCAGGTCCGGGGTTTGATGTTGGCGCTGGATTCTTCTGGAGCTGGAGGACATGGAGAAGGGTGGGGGCGGGTGTCACCAGAACCCCTCCCAGGCTCCCTCCCAGAGATCACCCTCCTGGGGACCGGTCTGCACTTCCTGACGGCAGGTGGCTGGGTTCCAGAAGAGCCAAGCCCCCACGCCTTAGACCTGGCTGAGGTTATGTCACTTTGCAGTCCTGCGTGGGAGAGCACAGACCACAGTCCATCTTGGAGGAGACTCAGGTCATGTGGTAAGAAAAGTACCAGCAGGGGCTGGAGCGATAGCACAGCGGGTAGGGCGGTTTGCCTTGCACGCAGCTGACCCGGGTTCGATTCTAAGCATCCCATATGGTTCTCCGAGCACCGCCAGGAGTAATTCCTGAGTGCATGAGCCAGGAGTAGCCCCTGAGCATTGCCAGGTGTGACCCAAAAAGAAAAAAAAAAGGAGAAAGAAAAAGAAATAAAGAAAAGCACCAGCACGAGGGCTCTGAGAGGTATTGCCACCATCTCTGAGACATCCTGGTCCTGAACTCGGGTGGATCGAGAGCCCACTGTGGGATCCTGGACACAGGAGCTGTCACTGGTCAAGGCGGCAATGTCCCTTTCATCACTGGGAGCTGGACAGCGCAGAGACCATATGCAGAGGGTCAGACCCTCCCTGACGCAGCCCCGTGCTGGTGGGACTGGACTGTGTCAGCAGTCAGGGCCGGTAAACCTCTCAACAATGAGGGCGGGAAAGCAGTGCCCCCACCCTGCAGGCCCCACTGACCGGGGCCTTGCCGAGGGCTGGTGAGCAGCTGGGGGAGGCAGCAGAGCAGCTGAACCGCCCCCTCAGGCCAAAGGGCGGCAGCCACACAGGAGGGACCCTCCAAAAACAGATGTTCCCATGGAACCGCAGAAGGGCAGATTCAGGGAATTTTTGAGCTCAGGGGTGCTGGGGTTAGGGTGGGGGAGTTGGGATTATGAGAACCAGCCCCAGTTACAGTAACAGCAGCTCCCCCATGCCACGGTTCCAGGCTCGCTCCATCTGGGAGACATCAGAGAGGGGCGCAGAGCAGGAAGGGGAGGGGCTGCACCCCGCTGCCCCCAAACTCTCTGTCCAATGTGGGCTGGGCCTCCCGCCCTGCCTCCTTCCACTTGGGAGATCCTTCTAGGCTTCTTAGGGTCCCCAAGCCCTGGGAGAAAGACCTGATGGTCACGGATCGAGCCTTTGTGGGGCTCTAGGTGCTGAGTACTGTGTACCCGTGCGTGCCTGCATGTGCGCGTGTGCGTGCATGTTCGCTCACACACGTGCGTGTGCACATGCATGTCCTTGTCCACCCCGTTACTGCCTGGAAGGGCCCCGCCTCCTCGACTTACCCAGGGAACAAATACTGAGCCGCCATGAGACCTATGGCAAGAACTGGTGCTCAGGGAGCACATGGAGGAGAGGGGACTCTTTGCTGTGAGAGGGGGATGCTGGGCTAGTCGCAGCCTTGCTCAGGCTCCTGGGGGCTTCCTGTTCCAGGTCATGGACAGCTGGAGCCCCCAGGATGTCTGTCTGATGGGGGTCATATCCCAGGAGCTGCAGGGGTGTGTGAAAAGCATGCCCTCCATCCCTCCATCCCACCCCTGTTCCTGACTGCCCCCTCCCAGCTGGCCGGCAGTTCAAGCCAACCTCTCTGCTCTGGGTGAGGCTCCGAGACCAGAGGCGCAAGCAGGCCCAGCCAGAAAGAATCAGGACGGGAGCAAAAGCTGCAGCTGGACCCTGGCGGCTGGCCCTGCTTCTTCTTGGGTGCGTGGGAATGGTGGTCAGCCGGAGTCCGCCCATCACACGCCCCCCTGGTGACTCATCCCCACATCCCTGTGGTCCCAGTCTTTCCGGGTCTCAGCCAAGTGGAGGGCAAACCCCAGCCTGCCAATCCGGGGTGGCATTGTTTTTCGGTGAATGGCACCAGAATGAGAGTGGGATTCATTGTCCAAACCAGAAGACTGGTTTTGGTTTGGGGACTGCACCCGGCGGTGCTCAGGCGCTATTCTGGAGTGGCACTTAGGGTCAAATGCAGCTTCCGGTTTCAAAAGCATCACAGTGGCCTGGGAGCTTAGTGCCCTGGCATCGAAGGAACATATTTAGGGAGCTAGTAGTGGTTCTTCAGGGACAGTTATTGACCAGAGTCGGGTCACCCTGCTGACGGTACCTGCCTCACTCATTTCAGAAGCACAGGACCAGGAAGACCGTTCCAAAGTCTGGAGCATGTGCCTTGCATGTGCTGTGCCCAGTTTAATCCTCGACATCACATGTGCCCCTAGCTCCCGGCACTGCCAGCTGTGACCCTGTTGGTCCCCAGCACTGCTGGGCATCACACTTCCCAGCCTGAGCACTGCCTTGTCAGCCCAGTTGCCCAAGTATCACTAGAAGTGGCCCCTGGGCCATCTGAGCACTGCATGGAGGGCCCATTCACTCCCCTCCCCCGCAGAAAAAAGGATTAGAAGCCTCTCGAAGGCAGCACGGGGTACAGGTCAGAGGAGTACCAGACACGTGTCAGTACTAGGTGCAGGTTAGGGTGGAGAGCTCTGGGGCACGTAAGCTTTGGGGAACTTCTCAGGTCAGAGGTAGCCCCAGAGCACAGACTTGGAGATGGGATTTACTGGACATGCAGCTACTTCCCCAGCATGGACTGTGTGTGCTCAGGCCTGGGACCTTTGATGTGCACCCAAAAGGACACCCCAGGCCAGCCAGAGCTATAGTATAGTGGGGAGGGCACTTACCTTGCCCAAGACTGACCCAGGTTCGGTCCCCAGCATCTCATATGGTCCCCTGGGCACTGCCAGGAGTGATTCCTGAGTGTAGAGCCAGGAGGAACCCCTGAGCATCTCTGGATGTGGCCCCAAACAAAGGAACATAAAGACATTCCTGCCCCCTGCGAGGGGGACTGTGAGGGAATGAAATGGGGGAGAGTGGTAGTTGCCTGCACCAGTGCAGGCCCAGAATGCGTGCTTGGTAAAAGAGGCCACTGTGATGTTGTGTTAGTTTTGTAATTAATCCACCATGTTGGGTACTGGGAGTGGGGAGCCCGGATGCAGCCCTCCCAGCCTCTTATACACAGTTTGGTAAGAATCAAGGCCACATTCATGGAGTCAATGCAGGACACAAAGGAGACACTGAGGCTGTGAGATCCAAAGACACGAGAAAGCCTTGAGCCAACAGGGTGGGCTTCCTGGAGGAGGTAGCCGCTGGGTCGGCTTGTAGCCCAATCTTTTTGCAAGATTAAGAACAGAGTTCTTGTTCTACAGTTCATGATGCCTCCCACCAACCCCTTTTCTTGTTAAAAGTACCTGAAAAAGGAACTTGGCTGAAATTCGGCTTTTTATCTTCTTGACAACTTCCATGCTTGTTCTGAGATATCAAATACCAAATTCTTTTCCCTCAAAAGTTTGCGGGGGTAGAGCTCAGTCACATTTTATTTATCTAGAGATGGGTCCTAGTGGCAAGGAACTCCCATCCCTGAAGCTTTCCATGAAAGGAGGAGCTGGGGCAGGGTGCAGCAGAGAGAGCTGGGGAGAGGGGGCTGGCCCCTGGCTTGGGGCTCTTAGTTTCGGCCCCCAGGATGGTTCTGGATGGTTATTCTGCTTTCTAGATACGTGGGTGGGTCCGGCAGGGCCCCAGGTGCCAGTGCGGTGTCTAGCCCAGCATCTTTGCTCATGTCAGATTCTGGGAAGAGATTTTCCAGGAGCTTGGGTCACAGCACCACCCCTACAATAAGGTGCCACCAAGGGGCCTGTCCCATGGCCAAAGTACAAAAGGAGTGGGTGATGGCAGTGAGGACACCTGGAGGGCAGGACTTTCCAGGGGCCCCAGCCAGGGCACAGGCAGAGTCAGATCCGAGCCCAGGTCTGTTTGTGACACATTAAGTGATGGCCAGCTACCCCCCGCCCCCACCGCCTCAGTGTCCCGGGAGCACGGACCCCCCAAGAAACTGGAGTCACAAGAGAACCACAGCAGACTCAGGGCTCCAGCCCCCAACCCGATTCTTCTAGCATCTGAGGGCATAGGTGGGAGTGAGGGGCGAGGAGCAGGGAGGATGAAATCAAGGAAATAACAGGCTTCACAGGAGTGATAATGACATTTTAACTTGAAAATTGCAAGGAGACGGGACTGCGGAGGCGTATGCAAATTTCCATGCAGATGAGATGTAAATGAGGCTGCCTGCTCCTGCGCGGCGCACCTGGATGTGGCTCAGTGACAAATCCTAACGGGCACTGCATGGCTGTGTGATTGATTATCAAGGCCAGCTGGGATGACAACTGCACGCCCCTCCTGGGAGCTGTCGAGACTATTTCTAGAGCTCCCTCTGATGGGGAGCCTGAGGCACGGCCTCATCCCGTTTAGACATGGTGGAAAATTTTGAGATAGACCCCTTTGATCCGGCCAGGCTGGTGCCCATAGCAGACATCATTAATCAATTGTAGAATTCGTTCGTAGGGAGGCTACCCGCAGCTCTATGCAGTCTCTACTAGTAGATCAAAGGTGATTCGCCGATCCACTCACCTAACAAATTTTGCTGTGTGTCCTGTCGTCCTGGTGCCAAGGATATATTGAACAGGCAAGTTCCATCCCTAGTCATATAAAACTCGCAGCCTGTAGGGGATATGGACATTAATAAAATGGCAAAATGGTAACTGTGGTAAGAGCTATTAAGAAGTACATGGATTTTATAAAGGGGATGGATTGATTCCTTCAGAGTGACCAGGGGAAACAAACTGGAAAAAAAGGAAATAAAACAAGCAAGCAAACATAAATAATAAATAAATACATGAATAAAACAGAATAGCTGGGAGAGGCTGCTCCAGTTCCTGACCGCTGAATAAAGTGGGATATTGAGGAGATGGGGAAAGAACATTCCAGACCTTCACACTGGGGAGAGCTTGTCAGCACACATGGTTGATGTCTACACCCAGCTAGCCCCCGCTCTCCCATCATTCTGTGTTACTGTGCACCCATCTTTGGCTTCAGGGTATTTATGGGGTGGGGAGAAAACTTGATAGTGTTTACTTATCACACAATTCACTCTCTTAAAGTGTCTGATGCAACCATCTTTGGCAGAATCACACAATACATGCAGCCACCACCCCAGTTTTGAAACTTTTTTTTTCATAATTTTATTTATTTTTTTTCTTATATTTATTTATTCAACCACTGTGGGAAAAGTTACTAAGCTTTCAGGTTTAAGTCTCAGTCATACAATGATCAAACACCTTTCCCTTCACC
>JAOXYA010000045.1:5978589-6003206 GCA_028565675.1 Sorex palustris | reverse complement strand
ATGGGAGGGAACCTGGGAACACTGGTGCTGGGAAAAGTACACTGGTGGAGGGGTGGGTGTTGGAACACTGCATGACTGAAACCCAATCATGAACAGCTTTGTAAGGGTCTATCTCACAGTGATTCAAAAAAAGTTTTTTTTAAAAAATGTGGGTTCCAATCACAAAACAACAACAACAAACACTTAAATGCAGACTTTGGGCCTCAGTCCAATTACTTGGATAGAATTAATATCTGGGATAAAATTTATTTTTGATCCCTTTTAAAAGAATAACTGCTATAGACTCTTGGGACCTATTTCCCTTTCCCCTCGGGTAAGTATCTCAGAGTGGAATTGCTGAGTCCTATGGTGGCAGGTTGTTTAGTCATTTGAGGAGCTTCAAACTGTACTGCCCCCTGAGCTGGGGCTCGCAATGCACTCACACCCCCACTGCCCCCCGTGACCTCACTTTTGGATTGTGGCCATCCCAACAGAGGCCTCCCGGTGTGAGGGGTGTTGAGCGCCTCTTGGCATTTGTTCAGATTCTTAGGAGAAATCTCTCTTTGGCATCTTTGCCCCTTCAAAAAAATTCTAAGAGCTTCCCATCTATTCTCATTCTAGACTAATCTTGGATGCATCTCCCAGACTCCGGACCCCTCCCTGCCCCAGCCTGCCTTGGCAGAGCGCTCCAAGGCCCCGTGCAAGGACCTGCCCCAGAGTCATCCCTCTGTTAGGCAGAGATTGGGGGTAACCTAAAACTGCTCCTCCCCTCCCCTCCCTTCCCCTCCCAGCTCCTGCGACTTCTCCCAGCACCCTGGTTTCCCTGGCGATCACCTCTGAGGGGGCGGCTGCACCCGGATTTCTGCTCCTCAGCGAGGAGCACTCAAGCTGAGAGAGGGCTGGAAGGGCCTCGAAGGAGCTAGCAAGAGCAGGAAACAGCCGAGAAAAGAGCTAGAAGGGCTAACAGGAGGAGCTAAAGGAAGTCAGTGCTACTGGGGGCTTTTGCCTGGGGGCTTGTGGGGGGCCGTGTAGTGTTTAGGAGGGGCAGACACGACTTTCTGTGGTGCCGTCTGCGGAGGGCATGTGAGCGGGGATGGCAGACTGCAGGGCTATACTCAAGGGCACACGGGCACGGCTGGAGCTGTACCAGGGAGAGGAGCTGAACGAGGTGCGGTGGGCAGAGGGGCGGAGAGGATGTCTAGAGGGATGAGGCGGCACTGAGGGACTCAAGTTCAAGGACAACCTTGAACTTGCAGGTTGGGGCCTGCAAGCACAGTAGGTGCAGGGGTGCCAGAAGGTGGGTGTGGAGGAGGCGGCCCACAGGCTTGGCAATCTACAGTCTGCCCAACCTCCCCATTTCAACGATGGGGAAACTGAGGCCTGAAGAAGTGCAGTGGTTTCTTCCAGAAGGGGATGGGACTCCAGGAACCCTGCACCCTCCAGGGTCACCTCTGTGGAGCCTGCAGAGGACGGGGCTGGGGCCAGATAGGGGTGCATCGGGCTGACCAACACATCAGCCCCAGAGGGACAGATCTTCTGGATTTCCTGAGGACAAACCACTGATGCCGCTCACCCGCACCCCATCCTGTCTGGGTCTGATGTGGGCAACTTCACTGCAGGAGGGGGTGGCTGAACAGGGGGAGGCGTGTCCAAAATCCTAGAGGGGGAATTGGTGGGAGGTTCTGAACACCCCCTTTTGGGGAATGTGCTCTCAATAAGAGCTTAAGGGGTCCCATAGCCACTCTCAGTGATGTCAGGAAAGTGCCGCGGCCCAACAGTGCTGAGGCCCAGAGGTTCTGGGGCCCAACAGTGCCTGGGGCCCAACAGTGCTGGGGACCAGAGGGCCACCCCCCCCACAGTTCTCAGGGGGGCATGCAGTGCTGGGGATCATACTCAGGGCCTCATACATGTAAGGCATGTGCCCTGTGCTGTCTGTCTCCCCATCCACTCCCAGCTTCTCCTTTTCCACCCTTTTCTGTGCTGTGTGACTGTGGGCAAGTGCCCCTCTCCAGGGCTTCATGTTCTCATCTGGACATTGGGGACATCCAGGAGGGCTGCGTTTGTGCCTCTGGGGCTGTAAAAAGTACAGAAAGAGGAGGGACTGGGGAGAGAGCAAGGGTGGGAGCACATAGACAAGACCTGTGTTTGACCCCTGATGCTACATGCCCCCCCGCCCCCTAAGAAATACATATGGGATGAGAAAATGGATGGACAATAGGGACTTTGTAAGTTGTGAAGTGACTGCGTCTGTCTCCATCCTGCCTCTGTGCAGTGACTTTCTAAGGCTTCACATGTCGAAAGGGAAAGGGGCTCAAAGGGGTCCTGATTCTCCCAGTGGCCTTTCCAGGCACAGGTGAGGAAACGGAGCCCAGAGAGGCCAGGCACTGGTCACTCTGAGGAGCTTGGTATCCGCGGATGCTTGATCCAGTCCAGAACTGAGTATCCGGCGGTCAGAGCCCTGACTCAGGAGCCCCAGGAAACTGGAATATAGGGGGTTCCTGAGCCCTGGCCCCTGGGTGAGAGGCAGTGGCCCTGTGGCATGGGATTGTGGAGGGGCCAGAAACTCAGGGCCACTGCAGAAATTGCTATCAGCCTGACTTGTCCGAGGGAGGCCTGGGTGTGGCCTCGAGTCACAGCATCACCAGCGTCACCTAGACTGTCCAGTGTCACTATACTGGCAGAGCCTCCATGTCCTCCTCAGTAAGAGGGTGGGGACAGGGGAGTCCTTGCTTCCTAGGATGAGATTCACGGCTCCCCGCAAAATGATTACGGGGCTCAGTGTTGGGTCAGACCCCCCAGAAGTGCAGAATAAAAGCTCTTCACATTCGTTTTCATTCTTTTTATATATTATTATTCATTATTATGCTTCATTTCTCCCTTTAGGATTTTCTGGGAGTAGATCGAATGTTAGGGCTCAGTTCTCTTTGGAGACAGAAAGTGACTTTGGGGGTCCCTCCCAAGCATCCTGGAATCATTTGCCCATCCCCCTTTCCCTGTCCCTCCTCCGCCCACCTCCCCACACACAGTCCCCCAGCCGCCCTTGCAGCAGCTAGAGTCTCTCAGAAGTCAGTTTCCATCCTAGCACCCCGGGTACCCTGGCTCCCTGCCTGTGGTCCCCCCAGCTGGATGCTGTTGCTATGGCAACAGCACTTGGCAAGCCTTTGGCCCCCCTCGGAGGTGACAGGCACGGATGGAGATGGGCTGATCAAACGTCTTCTGCAGCCTCAGGCTTGTCTGCATGGAAGGCAGGAGAGCGGAACACGGAAGAGCTGGCTTGGGGGGGCAGGGAGGGGGGGTACAGCTGGGACCTGTGCCCCAAGTGCTTTTCATCAGTATCCCCCATCTCTCTGAGAACTGAGAAACACTGTGTCTTTGGTTACTGGCGCAGGACTGACTTGAGTTATCTGGGCTAGGATGCCCAGGAAGCCCCTCTCATGTACTGGGTCACTGAGGCCGAGTAGCCTCTTCACTGTGATGTCTCCTGGTCCTGCAGCGGCCTCCCCACCCTCCCCATCTCACTAGAGGGCAGACAGTAATCCCACCACTTCCCCAGGTCCCCAGGATTTCCAGTGGGACCCTGTGCCACTGGTCACCCACTGAAACCTGTTCCTCAGAAAGAGTGGGGGTTGAAGGCCGAAAAATGGAGGTGGGGGGATGTCTTCTGGTATTCAAGGACAAGCCCCTGCCAGGTCTCAATCTGAAACCGCTGGCCTGTGGTTGTAGGAGGAGCCTGGGGCAGGAGAGTGGAACAGACAAGCCCTCCACCTTCTCTAGACCCCCAAGCCTGCCCTAAGCAGCTCCTTGGTGGTGCAGATGAACTCACTAGATGACACCCCTTCATCCCTTCCCAGACCTTCCCGCTGCAGTTCCTGGGGTTCTATCCATAAACATAACTCATTCCTGACTCGGTCGCTGGGACCTGAGAATCTGCCCACTTGGGGTTCTGAAAGAGGCAAGAGAGTCCTGGAGGGCCGGGCATGGCCATCAGCAACCCTGCCCGGAGACCTCTGCAAGGCCCGGCTCCTAGAGCCTGCCACCGCCAATACTTCCCAGCTCAGAGTCACACCATTCCCCAGTTTCCTGGGGCCAGGGTGGGTCCAGATTTCTCCCCCTGAGCAGCCATAAGAGCGATTGGGGTGAGGGAGCACGTGGTCCCAATGGGGTGGCCCAGGCCCCTTCCTGTCCAGTCAGGCTACAGCCTGTCCGGCTCCTGGGGCTGGTGCTGAGATTCGGGGTCCCATTTAGAGGGACGCGGGGGGACTGGTCTGGGGTGAGTCCTCCAGAGACGTCTGGGATTCTGTCCCTGAGGAGGAGGAGCTGCCTCTGGTGGGGTGAGGGCCCTGCCCCCGCCTGAGGGGGCGCAGCCAGGAGAGGAGAGTGGCCAGGACATGCTCAGGGGCCTCGTCAGCCTCTGCCCACTGGCCAGCTTCCCAGGGGGGAGCGCCTGCCCGGAAGTTTCTGCTCTGCCCCCCACTTGGACCCCGAGGAAGCCAACAGGCTTTGGGGGAACGCTGCATGCCCAGTTTGTCCTGGAGGGGTAAGCCCCACCGGCCCTGGGTCCTGGCCACTGGCCCTCTGAGTTCAGGGTGAGCCAAGTGGGTTGGGGATCCCGAGGGGCTGGAGCAATGGGCCGACGCCTTCTCCAGGAGAGCTCGGATGGCCTCGTGGGTGTGCCGTGCCTCTGCCCACAGCTCCTGGCCCAGGTGGGCCCAGCTCAGCGAGGCCGCCTGCAGCCCCACGGCCGCCAGCTTCTCGGTGGGGAACTCGGACGCCAGGCGCTGCAGGTAGCGGTGGAGGCGTCGCTGGTCCCCAGGGCTGGCCCTCTGGTCCCTGCCCAGCCTGAGCTGCGTCATCAGGTCCTGACAGTCCGCGTGGAACCAGGCCATCTGGGGGACAAGAAGACAGGAAGGTGGGCTCTGGGAGGACAGGGTCGGGGTGAGAGCAGGGTCAGGGCTGGAAAAGTGCCCTGCAGGGCGAATGACTGTGGAAGGGATGTGGGGGACTGGGGTGAGGGGGAGGGATCTGGTCTTCACCACATCCTCTACTGATGACAATGATTTCCTCTTTCCTGGGGCCACATATCCACTCCCAGATAACCTCACCCAGCTCGTTCTAATGGACCTGGGGCTCAGCTCCTGTTCAAAGGTCCCTGACCACCCTGAAAGGCCCCAATCACACAGAATTTGTGGATGGCAAAGGGCGTAGGAGGGTCTGACCGGTGTTAACTGGGCACCGACTGTTTGCCAGGCTCTGTGTCTCCGATCATCCTGAACTGGACCCGAAATTCATTTTTCAGAGAAGGAAACCGGCTCATACAAGAAACCACTGGCCCTAGAGGTGGGGCAGTCACGGAGCCTGCTGGGGTTCTAACTGGGATCTGCTGGGCCGTGGCTCTGCCCCCCTCCTCTCAGCTCCACCCTCCTCCTAAGGCTCTGCCCCGAGAATCCCTGCCCCTCCTTGAAGCTCCACCTTCCTCACAGCTCCGCCCCCTTCTTACAGCTCCGCCCCCTCACGGCTCTGCTCCTAGAAGCCCCGCCCTCCCCAAAGCTCCGCCCTCATGATAGCGCTGCCCCTCCTCGAGGCTCCGCCCTCCCCCTAAGGCTCTACCCCAGGAGCCCCGCCCCTCCCTGGGGCTCCGCCCTCCTCACAGCTCCGCCCCCTCCTGATGTCTCTGCCCTGCCCCTAGAAGCCCCGCCCCCTCTCAGAGGCTCCTCCCTCTTCACAGCTCCGCCCCCTTCTTGAGACTGTCCTACTCCCTCGAGGCTCCGCCCGTCCTTGTGGCCCCGCCCCTTCCTTGAGGCTCCGCCCCCTCCCCCAGCTCACAGGGAGCCAGTGACCCTGCAGGGCTGAGGCTGGCCATGCCACAGCTGGCCACACCGGCAATAGGCCGCAGCCCCTCTCCCTGCGGCCCAGCCTCTAGCTGCGGGGCAGCGTGCTGCCCCCACCTCACTCATAAAATGTCTGCTGGCGGCGAGGCGCCAACCCGTTGCCTGCAGCTCGTGGAAAACATAATCTTTCTCTCCATTAATTTAGAAGCCGACAGCGAGCAGTTAGGCTGCGGGGATTGGAGAACCATTTGCTCCGAGGAAACCATCTTTCCATGGATTAGGGGAACTTGTCTTTAGATAAATGGCTTCATATTCGCGGAGGCACACGGAGCTCATGGCTGGGAAAGGGCTCCATAAATCTCCGTTAGCGGCACAAGCGCCTTATTATTATTTAGTGCCCAAGCCGCCTCGCCCTTGCCCTCCTGGGGCTGAGCCCAGCCCTGGGCTGCCCTGTCTGTCTGTCTGTCTGTCTGTCTGTCTTTCTGGGGCTTCAGCTCCTGGATGAGCCCAGCCCTGTCTGTCTGGGCATCATCTTGCATGCTGGATACCAGCTTGCATAGCCTGATGTGTGGATGAGAGCTCAGGGCTGTGGAGATTGGTCCCAGATCAGGCATTCGCAAGAACTCATGCTCCCCACCCCCTTTTCCGCACACCCACCTCTAACTCCACACTGCCCTGGGTGCCCTAGCCTCGTCACTGGAGGTCCTGGAGTGCTCTGAGCACTGCTGGGAATGGTCCTGATGATCTTTGCCCCTCCGGGCCCTAGCACCGAGTTGCCCACCTAGCTAACCCAGTATCAGCACTGCTTGATGAGCCCCTCAACAAGAAATTCAGGTCCAGGGGGGAAAGGGCCTGCCTAGGGAAAACACTGGGGTCAAGGTGGGCCTCAAGGTCAGGTCTGCTGCCTGCCGGACCCCTTCTGGCCAGATGGCTCTCCTTCATCACCAGCCTGCTGCCCCTCGCTTGGCCAGTCACCATGGGGGCAGGTGACTGGGTTCCTTCTGGGCGCTGGCCAGCAACAGCAATAGGACAACAGGATGAGACACAACAGGACGAGACACAGTGAGATCTGATCACAGCCTTGGGCAGCTTCTCTACAGGGGACAACTCGGCAACAACCAGGACCATTTCGAGGACAAGGAGCAGCAGAAAGAGACACAGATAAGGCAGGTGCAGGGGTCAGGAGAGCCTTGATGAGGAGGGGCATGTGGGCTTAAAACTCCGGGGGGAAACTAAGGGACAAGGGAATGGCCTGGTCTCTTGGGGTTTGGGGGAGAGGGCACAGAGGTGAGCGAGGGGGAGATGCTTCCCATACCCCCAACCTGTAACTCATCCTGATAATATCAAAACTCAGAGTAAATGGTCCCGTGTGAGCAAAGCTGGACTGGAGGTCCTGGGAACGGGGTCCGTTCTCTCATGCCCGCAGGCTGGAGCCAGATCTGAGCTTAGAATCAGCTCAGCCACTTCCAGGCTGCCTGACTCCAGCTGTTCCAGGAACCGTTTCCTTACATGTAAGATGGTTATTCCTGAGCACTGCCAGGAGCAACCTCCAAACACAGAACAGAGCCAGGAGCAGCCCCCAGCACTACCGGGTGTTGGTCCCAAGCCCTCATACCCCAAGTATCCTAGTACCTGCCTCATAGGGGTGGTGTGACTGTAAGACCACAGGCCAACCACTGGCATAGGGTCTGGAGTCCAGGGAGAGCTACGCAGACATACTTATCACCATCATCACCATCTTCATCACCATCATCACTATCTTCATCATCTTCATCACCACCGTCACCATCACCATCTTCATCATCATCATCATCATCACCATCAACACCACCATCACCATCTTCCTCACCATCATCACCATCTTCCTCACCATCATCACCATCTTTATCACCATCACCATCACTACTGTCATCGTCATCACCATCATAATCAGCATGATCATCACCACCATTCATCACACTCTCATCATCACCACCATCACCACCATCATTAACCACCACCATCACCATCTTTATCACCATCATCACCACCATCACCATCATCATCATCATTATCATTATGATCATCACCACCATTATCACCGCCATCTTTGTCACCATCACCATCACCGTCACTGGTTATTGCTGCTGTCAGTTTCTGAAGCCGAGCCAAGGCTAGAGAGCTGCAAAGTCTCCGGCAGTGGTACAGCCCCTGCCCTGTCTCAGGCCACCGCCGCCTTCCTCTCTAGCTGAGACAGCTGGCGTCAGGCAACCCCCCAGGTGCCCACAGCTGTTTTCCCTGCGGCTGTCTCTGGGAGACAGAGGGTGGCCTGTCTACCCGGCCCTTGGGCTGGAAGTGACTGCGTTCCCCGGGCTGCCCTCTGAGCAGGCTGTGTTCCCTGTCCCCAGGCACTGGCACAGGCCCACAGCCATGCCGCCCGGGTCAGGCTCTCCCCACACTGTGTCCTTGGTGGCAAGGGAGGGGTCAGCTGAGGGCAGGGCCTGGCCAGCACTGTGGGTTCTTGTCCCAGCTGGGTCCCTGCTTCCTGAGGTCTGTTCTGGCCCCTCACTGGAACACAAGAGGCGCGGCTGCTGACTCCAGAGGGACAGGCTCCTGAGAAAGATCCTGCTTATGGATTTGCCTGAGCAAGTCATTTTGCTCATGGGGACTCAGTTTCCTCAGCTGTGAAATGGGAATGAGACCAAGGGACACCCCCTGTGCTGTGGTGAGAGAGGGGGTGGGGGTGGGAGATCCTGCGAGTGGCTGTTGGGGCACACGGTGGTCAGGGGACAAGCCTGCCCTGACCTCCCGCCCTCCATTTTTCCAGCACTGTGTCCGCCTGGCCTCAGGCACCAGCTGCCATGCCCACCAGCCCTTAGAAGACTGGCGGCGGGCATGAGCTAGGGCACATCATCCTCTGGTGAGGTGGCCGTGGATGAGCCAGGCCCTTGCCAGGTCCACCTCAGCTTCCTCCTCTGAGGATGGGGCTGACCCACCTGCCACCTGCACTTGTCCAGAGACATAGCTGCCAGGTGAGGGTCCCCCACTCCCAAATACCCACACAGGGGTACTAGTGCCTCCTGCTGGCCACACACAGCCTCATTTGGGTATTTGGGAGTGGGGGGACCCTCACTTGTGCCAGGGGTGGAAGTGAGGGTCCCCCACTCCCCCTGTGTGCCAGGCTCTGGTTGTCCCTGCTTGCAGTCTCTGGGACTTAATGCAGCCCTGGGCCTCTGTCCAAAGATGGAGCCATGGATGCACATTAAGAATGTGTGGTGTGTGTTTGTGTGTGTGTGTGTGTGTGTGCGTGTGCGCGCGCGTGTGTGTGCCCCAACCAAATGCTCCCCCTCTCCCCAGGTTCCCCCTGCATGGGCACAGAAGAGACTGGGGCAGAGCTGAGACTCCTGCCAGAGACCCAGTGACCAGGGACAGCTCTACTCTGACCCACTGTCCCCTGCTCTGGGTCGGGCTCTGCAGCTGGACCGTGGAGGCGGGCTGTGCTGTTTGGATCCCGATATCCTGGGCATCCACCCTGCGTGCTGTGTTGGTGGCAGATGCTCGGGGAGGTCTGATGGGAGCTATTACTGGGCGCACCGGGACGCTGCCTGCCCCTGGTGGGGACAAGCCAGGAGCCAGGGGCAGCTGGGCCTGAACTGGGGGGTGGGCGTCTTCTCCCCCTGGAAGGCATGGGCAGAACCCTGTTGTGGCCACCGCCAGCCCATGCCCCTCACCTTCTTGCAGAAACGGTGCAGACTCAGCAGCGTGTCCAGGTCTGTGCGCTGCCGCTCGGCCGCCATGTAGAAGTGGGTCAGCTTGGCCTGGAAGCTGCTCTGTGTCACGGCCAAGGCCGCCAGCTCCGGGAGCTCTGCTGCGCCCGTGTCCCCAGACCCCTGGGCCGCTGCGCCCAGCTGGGCCGCCTGCTTGGACAGCTCCAGGCCTCGGCGGTACTGGGCCTGAGTGGAGAGAGAAGGGGATGTCCACTCAGCCCCCTCCTTAATGGGGGAGACTGCTGCCAGCTGCTGATCCTCAGTTTCCCCTTCTGTGCTTGGGGACCAGGCTCAGGGGCCACCTCCTTCTAGGATCTTCTCTGACCCTGAAGTGCGGGGGCGGGGTTCTTCCTTTGGTGCCCACATTTGTCCCTTTCTGTCATCCCTGTTCTGGCTGGGGGTGTTCCTTGGGTGTCTGAAAACAGAGTCCAGATCTTCCTTGGCCTCCCCAGGTGCCACCCCCCCCAACAAGGGTGCAGATTTGCTGCCTCTTTTTTCAGGCTGGCCTCCTGGAGTGACACCAGGAAATGATCCGACCAGCTGAGCTCAGGGTTTGTGTGCAGGAGACCGGGGTTCTATGCCGGGTACCACAAGGTCCTCCCCAAACCACATCTGTGGCTTCTGGCCTGCCAGGACGCACCGCAGCCTGCAGGAAGAAGTCCTCGAACTCAGCCTGGGCTCGCTCCACGGCCTCCAGGCTTCCGTCCCCGGGGCTCAGCGCCTGCAGGTGCTGGTTTCCTTCCTGCTCCATCCAGTGGCTGACCTGCCACAGAATAGGCCAGTTTGAATATGGGGGACACGGATGTGGGGGGGACATCCCTTGACCAGCGCCCCAGGTTCCCAGGCAGCTGAGGTTTTCTTGTCTGTATTTGGCAGCTGGGCCTGTGCCCGGTGGCCTG
Source organism: Sorex palustris (assembly GCA_028565675.1). NCBI lineage: Eukaryota > Metazoa > Chordata > Mammalia > Eulipotyphla > Soricidae > Sorex > Sorex palustris. The sequence goes on along the minus strand of JAOXYA010000045.1, from coordinate 5,992,754 downwards.
GCCTGAACTGGGCCAGATTCTGAAGAACTGAATCTGAATCCAAAGGGCAGAGGCCACCCCGAGTGTAAGCCCCAATCCTGGCTGGCCAGCCAGTGGGCAGTGCCCCAGACCTTCAGGGCACTTGTCCATGAAGTTAGGGCATGCAAGTTCCTCCCGCTGCCCAGCGCTGCCCCCCCCTTTCCCCCCCCAGACATAACAGGGGCAGCTGCGAAGACTGAACTCCATCCCTGCAGGCAAGCAGGCACCCCATGCCCACTGGAAAAGCCGCTTCCCTTGTGAGCAGCAACTTATTCAGAGGCCAAGGCGGGTGGACACGAGGACTCAGTGTGAGACAGAGGGTCTGAGACGGCTCTAAACCCCACGTGCTTGTCCCTTACTCTGGGGTATCTTCAAGAACACTAGTTTACCCACCCAATCCCCGTAACACCCAGTGGGGCTATCCCCCACTGAAGAGACGAGAAAACAGGGGCCACTGGGTGGTGAGTGAGGGCCTGCCCTGGAGGTAGCCAGGATAGGGGTGGGAAGGTGGGCAGAGAAGGGAGGGCCCACCAAAGCCCTGGCAGTCAGAGCAGGTGGTGGCAGGTCCCCTCTCTGGGTGGGGACACTCTCCCACTGCAACCGCACCGCTAGGAAGTAACCAGGCTATCATGACATGATGTGTGCCAGGCTCCAGCTGTCCCTGCTTGCAGTCTCTGGAACTTAATGCAGCCCTGGGCCTCTGTCCAGGGAGGGAGCCATGGATGCACATTTAAGAATGTGTGTGGGGGCTGGGGCGATAGCACAGCAGGTAGGGCATTTGCTTTTCACGTGGCCGACCCGGGTTCGATTCCCAGCATCCCATATGGTCCCCCGAGCACCGCCAGGAGTAATTCCTGAGTGCACGAGCCAGGAGTAACCCCTGAGCATCGCTGGGTGGGACCCAAAAAGTAAAAAACAAAAACAAAAAGAGTGCTTTTAGGAAGTTGTTTCCATTTATGCTCAATAAAGGCAAGGCTTAGCCTGGTTAAGTGTGTTGCCCATGGCCACAGAGCAGAAAGACTAGTTGTGCCCCCCTTCCTCCGCCAACCCTCCCCCCCTGGCCAGGACAACTCCTTCCTGGGAGGGCAGGGGACTCCCCTCCACCTCACAGTTCACTGGGCAGCAGCCTGGTTCGCTTCACGTCAGCCTGCAGGCCTCCTCCGTGTGTCCCTTTGTGTCCTGGACAGCCTGCTGAAGGCCTTCACGCTGATGACCACGAACCCCGACGTGACTTATGCAACCCAAGATCTCATCTGGTCCAAGTTTGAAAGTATCTTCTTCAGCATTGCCGGCCTTGTGCACTTCGCTCCCGTGTTCAGGGACTACATCTCCCGGGGCCTGGCGGAGTTCCACGAGGACAACGTGCTCTACCTGGAGCTCCGTGCCATGCTCTTCCCGGTAAGCCCGTCTCCCTCCTCTCTCTGGCTCTGACTTTAGACCTTGTCCTTTCTGTTTCCCAGGCCCCTCTGATCATCCTGTCGTTCGTCGATTGCCTCAAGCAGTCACCAGTAACGTCTTCTTTGTCCTAGTCCTGAGATTCTAAAACGTGCCACATTCAAGGCTTTTTCAGGGTTAGGAGAATGAGACCCACCATTGTTACTGGTATTTGGCATATTGGGTACACCACGGGGAATTTGCCAGACTCTGCCGTGTGGGTGGGTTACATTCGGTAGCCGGCCAGGTTGTCCAAAGTAACCTGCCCTATTATAGATTATACAGAATGCATGTTGACTGTACCCCAGGGACCACCATTAGCCTGGAGATCTGAAATGGACTGGACTGACCCCCACAAAACAGTGACTCTCACCTTCCTCTTTCATGACCCCCACACCCCCCTTCCTTCCCCCAGGGCCTGCTGGTGCTCAAGGTTCCCTGCGGACTCTAAGCAGCCCTGGGCACTTGAACCTTTTTAACCATCTTCTTTCATAGCAAAATTTAATTCCTTAGGATGATGCTCTTGGTATCGGGGACCGAATGTGGGAACAGCCACTTGCAAGGCAAGCGCCTACCCACCATTCTATCACTCCGGCCTTGGTACCGGGATGGCTAAGGAATTAAGGAAATGGATTGAGTTGTTTTCAGTGGGTACTGAACCCCTTCTTTGGAAAAAATATACTCCTCATCACCATGTAGTGTCTGATAGCAATTCTAGAAGTCCATGAGTAGCGGTTTCTCCAAAATACTGTCTCTGATCATGATGAGTGATTTGATGACTCCTTGTACCTTGGGCATGGGGCCCAATCCTGTCTGGAAACTTCCCATGTTGTTGTTCAGTTAGTCCCAAAGCAATCTCCCCATCTCCCCGAGAGTGTTCTGGTCCTCAAGGCTGTCCTTTCCCCCTCTGGCCTGTTCCCTCTGCCCCATCCCTCTCGGGCTCCCCTAAAATGGATGAAGAGCAGGCTGGGGAGCAGGGCAGAGTCTTCTAGGATCTCTGCTCAGGAATGGCCAGCTCCTGCGGGAGGTTTTCCAGGAAAGTGATGCAGAGAAAAGGTGGGACATTGTGGGGGAACCTTGCTCCCCTGCAGGTTTTCCATAGGTCCATTATAATGTGTCCCACAGAGCTCAGAACTAGGCTTTTGGGGTTGACTGTGCTAGCTGAGTGTCTGTGTGGAAACCTCGTATACCTGCCCCCTAGCCTGGGCTCCTCTGACTCTTCCTTCATCTGCTCTTGGTCTGAGCCTGATGTGCCCCACAACACCTCCCCGGCCACACTTCCTTCTCAGCCACCAAGTTCAGAGAATTCTAGAAGATAAGGATGGTCCACTGAGTTAAAGTGCAAGTGTAGAAGGTATTTCCAACACTGGGAGCAGCCTATGCAGAGGTCTCAGAGACTTCTTGTGGCTCTGTGCTCAGGAATCACTCCTGGTGGGCTTGGGGTAGGTGCAAGGAATTAAACTCAGGTCAGTCATATTCAAATCAAGTGCCCTACCTGCTGTACTATCTTTCAGGCCCAAAGGACAGATTTAAACAAAGGCATCTGAACACATTTGCAATTTAGCAAGCTCAGTCTGGTGACATTGAACAGTGTTTCTCAACTTTTTTTTTCTTTTTGGGTCACACTCGGCAATGCACACTCCTGGCTCATACACTCAAGAATTACTCCTGGTGGTGCTCGGGGGACCATATGGGTTACTGAGAATTGAACCTGGGTCGGCCACGTGCAAGGCAAACGCCCTGCCCACTGTGCCAGCACTCCAGTCCCTCAACCTTTTTCTTGCTGTGGTCCCTTCCAACTTTGTTCCTTCCAACATTCCCCACTCTATCCGACTGGCTGTCCCCCTAGTTTCACACTGTGACTCTCTGTTTACACAATTTTCACTTGTAGCCCTATGGAATATTCCGTGGGCTCTCAAGGGGTCATATGGCTTCTGGTTGAGAAATGCTAGATTAGAACTTAAGAGTCCCTTCCAGTGAAAGAGGAAGAGAATGGAGACTCTTAAAGAGACCAGACACCTGTAGGTGCAAGATGATGAGGAATGCAATGAAGGCAGAAGTAGTGGTGCGGGTAAGGCGTTCGCCTTGCACGTGGCTGACCTCGGCTCGATTCCCAGCATCCCATTTGGTCCCCTGAGCACCACCAGGAGTAACTCCTGAGTAGTGCATGAGCCAGGAGTAACCCCTGTACATCTCTGGGTGTGACCCCAAAAGCAAAAAAAAAGAAAAAGAATGACCTGCCTGGGCTGGAGCAATAGCACAGCAGGGAGGGCATTTGCCTTGCATGCGGCCAACACAGCCAACCAGAGTCCGATTCCTCCGCCCCTCTTGGAGAGCCCCGCAAGCCACCGAGAGTATCTGGCCCGCACGCCAAAGCCTGGCAAGCTACCCTTGACGCATTCGATATGCCAAACACAGTAACAAGTCTCACAATGTTACTGGGCCCGCCCGAGCAAATCAGTGAACAACAGGAGGACTGTGACAGTGACAGTGACCTGCCACTCGTTGTCATTTACACAGAAGGGAGTGGGAAAGCTCCGTGAGGTATTATAACTGGCCCGGGTTTATACGAACAGTGACACCCAGGTTCCCCAAGCTTCACTGCTTCCCTCACCCCCTCTCACCCCTCTCAGGAGGCTCCATTCGCTCATCTCCCGCACTTGTGTGCTCATGATCACTCCCACTGCCTTTGCTCCTCCAGCACGCACCTCCTCCTGCCCTCACACTTGCGGTTCTCTCCGACTGGTGCATCTTTCCTGCCTCAAGGAGGGTTTACAGGAGACCTGATCCTCACATGTAAATTGGCTCCTTCTCTCTCCAAATCCCAAGTTCTCGCTCCCTTTTAATGGCAGACTCCTCTGTGGGTTTTGCTTTTCCTCCTTCCAGATGGATTCTCTACCCGGCAGGTGCTGCTCAGACCTGTACTAACTTAGTGAGACCAAAAGGGTGAAGTAGACCAAGGAGGAAGACCCCACTGAGCTTTTGGGGTGTCTCTAGAGCTACAGCAAGAAAGATTCAGGACTCCTGATGCTTCCCCTTTGGTCTTCCAGTGTGACACTGCATCCTGACTTCTCTCCCAGCTGAGGCATTCGACGTGGCTCACCCCCACCCCCACCCCACCCCAACCCCTGGAAGTCTCTGGAATGAACGTTGTTGTTTGGAGTCATTGGCTAAGCACTTAGAAAATGCTAAGGTTTATTTTTAAATGTGATTAGGACCTGCCTCTTGCTTTCCAGAAAATCACGCGTGCTCCTCAGAGATACAAAACCCTCATGACTCCAAGCACGCTGAAAGCCTTTGCTTTCCTTCTTTCTAAATCTTTACAGCAAACATGATAGGGTAGTTTAGAGCGAAGCCTAACTGTCCCCATGCTGTTGATAGAAAAAGGAGGAACTGAATTTCTATGTGCCACGGTCAGGGTTTTGGTGGCGTCAGGGCTCCATCTCTTTCCACCAGCCAGTGGTGTCCAGCTCACGGGACTGCCTCTCACAGAGTTGCACACCCCTCCCCCGAGTGCTCCCCCAGAGAGCAGAAGAACCTGGAAAAGGGGGCGCCTTCCCGAGTTGGTGTCTTACATGATGGCAGGGCAACCAATCGTTCTAACTAGGCCACAGGAAGCCTGTTTCTCTTTAAGAACCCATTAGCAAGCTGGCAAAATTTCATCCCATTACCATGTAAATAAATAAGGATAAATTTTCCCACCCCAGCCTTCCAGGACTGAACCAGAGCTCTCCCTCTCTGCACATTTTTTGATAACCTGCTCATTCTGGAACACCTTGCAATTAAAGATAGCGTGCATGGAAAGTCAATAATTCATTGTGGGGTGGGGGGGAGGGGGACGGGGGAGATAATTAACATTCTCTGGCTGGCTTTAGCTAGGAAATAGCTTAGTAAGCACAAAGACATTTTTCGGGTTATTTCCATCACGAGGGTAGAATAAATAAAATAAATCATTTTGAATTCTGAGTTTGAAGGATGCATCAGACTAGTTGGCCTCAGGGCTCAAACGAGTTGGATTAGGCAGCCCACCTGCAGTCGGAGGCAGGGTAGGTGCAGGGTGGGTGATGGGGTGGGTGATGGGGGAAGGTATTTCCATGCTGTTCTTCTTCAGCATGTGGCCTACACCCCAAGAATCAGCCTTTCTGTGAATTGCTTCCAAACCGTCGTGTTTTTCTTTTTCCTTTTGTGATCACCCATTCAAACCTTGTTTTCTCACTGAGCCTTCCTTAGATCACCTCCCCATAAGCTGGGAAGGCAGGCAGGGCATAGCAAGCAAGTTGCTGAAAACGGAGACCTCTTTGCAATCCTTATCACCATCATTGATGATGGGACAGGTATTCTGGTGTGTTAGACATAGCATGTGCATGGCAGCCTCTGATGCCTCACAGAATAAACGGTCACTCTTTGACCCTCACCCTAAGTAAGCGAGGTTTCAAAACATAAAGATCTGTGTTATGGGTTGGGGAATAAACGAATGAACACATAACCCCAGGGGGACGATAGTGCGGGCAGTCGGCGAGGCTTTGGGTATGTTCATGCGTGGCTGAGCCATAAATGGGTGCTGGGAGATTCCTAACCTTTATGGCTGACGTCAGGGGGAAATGGTTTTCTCTGTCTTGACCAAGACGGAGGGACGGCATGACTGTGCCTTCCAGCTGCCCCTCCCCTGGGGCCTCTGTTGGCAGTGGTGTCAGACGGCAAGGACGAGGGGCCTGTCCCAGTATGGCAATTCCTGGGTTTTATGGTGTTGATTCTGGGATTTCAATTTTCTTCAGCTCTGGATCTATTTTCTGTGCAGATCCACTCCCCCCTAGCCAAATCTCTCTGGTCCTTCCGAAGTCAATTTTCTTGACCTAAGTAGCGGAGATTGACTATCAGGAGCCTTTCAATAGTCAATCATTTTAGCCACAGCCCAAGGAATCATCCCCCACATTTAATCCTACATATCCACCTTCTCCCCTCCTTCCCCCACTTCTGCTCCCATACACGCCTGTCTTCGCCTCCTTCCCTTAAGCCTGAGAGAAGCATCATCTGTGGTCTGAGGGTTAGCCTCGGTAGCACTTTGGACCCTTCCCCAGCCTGTCTCTCAGAAACCACATCTCACTCACATAGTTCCCTTCAGTCCCTCATCTTCTGCCTCCTGTCTCCTTCCCTACCGTGAGGTGACCTACTCTCATCTTAAAAAATAAATACATAAAAGCCTTTCTTTGCCCCATAGGCCACCCGACCCAGACTTGCCAGCCTATCTTATCTCTTCCTTCCCTTCCAAACCCATGATGTAAACAAGTGTCTTCCTGCTTGAACCGATTCCCTCAACCCCCATCAGGAGAGAGGGTGTCGGTGGGCTGGTTCCACTCCACTTAGCTGCTGCCTTTCCCTTCCCACTACCCTGTCATCTCACAATTAATTCTTACGAATGAATTCATAGCTCGGTTATCACTTGCCCTCTCTAAAAAAAAAAGTCTTCCCTGCTGTGAGAGGTGGTAAGATTGGCCTGAATTCTTCACTCCTTCCCCTTGCCTTCACCCTGCCTGCAAGATGGCTTAACACCTCTGGATGGAGGTAGAATCTATTTCCTCACACCTTGGTTCTGAGTTTGATCACATAACTTGCTTTGGCTGGTGCCATTTTTATAGTTGTTGTTTTGTTTAACAAAGAAAGACTTAGAAAAATGCACTTGCCTTTCCCCCCCTCCTCATCCTTCACCATGAGGACCTGCCCAGGCTAGCTTACTGAAGGAAGAGGCACGTAAAGCAGAGAAGACCCCAGCCAATGCCATCGTGGACCAACCAACAGCCAACCGTGGGCACCTATGGGAGTGATCCCTAACAGGACCCTCAGAACCAACTCAGTGCAGCTCTCTAGTGAGCCCAAACGGGATCCACAGAGACAGCCAGTGAACTTAGAACTCGTGAGATGAATGAATGCCTCTAAAGCCACTGGGTTTGGGGTGATTTGTATGTAGATTGTACTGATAGCAGACAGCCTGGTTGGATTATGCTCCTTTTGTTTTCCACGTCCGGTGAGGTGTGCCACACTCAGCAGGCATCCTGCTGAAGTGCTCTGTTCTCTGTACCATCTCTCTCTCTCTCTCTCTCTCTCTCTCTCTCTCTAAGCATGCATGAGCTGCGAGACCAGGTTCAAGACCGAATTCATTTTCGACTTTGTATCTCAGTGCCTACTGTAGCAGCTGGCACACAGATACCCTCAATCAAAAGCCCGTGGCTAGACTCTCCTAGCAAAGCAACTGCAGTGGCATTATCTTTTTCTGCTCTCACTGTGATTGGCAGTTGCAGCTGACTTTGTGCTTTTGTTTATCATTCGACTTCATTGAGCTCGTGTCCCACCCTTTCAACCCAAAGCACAGGCGACCTGGTGTTGACTGGTGCAGAGACAGTTAGCCCAGCCACGGGGACGGCATGCACAAGGCCATGGCGTGGCCTGAGTTGGGAGTGAATCAGCCAAACAATGCCTTTCGCTGGAGAAGAGTATCATGAGAATCACAGCTGGAAGTCACTCCCAACCCAGCTTCTTATTTTACCCTGGAACAACACCACAAAATACCCTTTCAGCCTTGGTTTCATCTCTTTCAGTGGGCAGAGAAGTAACCTCGTGGGGATATTGAGCAGGTGGGCCTTGGGAAGTCAGCCCCCCAACCCCAGGGAGAATGAGAGTACTCAACAAGAATCCGAAGAATCATTCTAGCAAAATCATTCTAGCAAAACAGGAGCTGGCCCTGCAGACTGGTTCACTCAGTCTTCGGTGCCCTCTTCTCTCGAGTGTGCACAAGCTGGAAAGTGAAAATCTTTTTTTTCTCCCCCCAGACTCCCTTACAGCTAGTAGGCTCAGAGGTGATTTTAGTTCTGCCATTTAGATGTATGGCCGCAAGCTACAGCTGACTCCGGGAGAGAGGACAGTGAGGGACAGCGGGTGGTGACAGAAGTCTCATGGCTCCGGCATCCTTGTGGCAGTTTCCGCACTTTGCTACTCTGTGGGGGTCCTTTCTAGGCTGTCATTTATAGAATTGTTCTCTTCTTGGAAGCTGGCCCTGGACTCTGTTCAACCCACGTAACAATTATATGAACTATTTAGCAATAGGCCTCCAAGAATAACAACAAAAATAGTCCTCAGCTCTGTTAATAGATATTGATGACTCCCTTTCTGTTTAAATTAGCTAGACTGGAGTTTGTGGTCTGCAGTTGTTGTATCTGTCCAATGTGGAAGAGGATGAGGAAGGGAAGAAGCAAAGAGGGGAATAAAGTGGTCAAAAAAAGAAACATTGATTATGACAGCAAGGTTTTTTTTTCTCTTTTAAATTTGTGAAGAAATATGGCAAACTCGGGGAAAGATGGGCAAAAAGGGGGCATCTTTTTAAGAATGTGTACAAGTAAGGGCCAGGGAGCTAGCTTGGTGGGGTAGACTACTTGTGTTGTGTGTCTAAGGGTTTGATCCTCCACCCCAGAAGGCCTCTGAGCATCCCCCTCTGTAATGCTGGCGGCTCAAGCACTGCCAGGCCCACTGCCAGGCCTGTACAACTCTGGGACGGGCAGGGGCCCCAAAGAAAGGGAGAAAATATTCTCTTTTGTTTTAAACCAAAAAAAGTACACAGATAGCCATATGTAGTAATAGTCTACATTCTAAAGAACATAAAGGCAAACAGTAGCAACTGCTATTTCAAGATAATAAAATCACAAGAGATTTTTTTCATTACTTTCAATTGCTCTATAATGAACTTGCATGATAGTGAGCTGCTTCACATTTCCTCTGGACTCTGCTCTTATCCTCAAATCCTGGTGGTAAAACATTTATCAGACATATTGGTCCTCGCAGATGGATGTTGAGGTAAATATACAGATTAGTTTCTGAACTGTGACCGTACTTTTACAAAAAGGAAAACTGAGGCTTGGCAAAATGGTACTGTCTTTCTGACCTGTGTTGCCGTCCCCAAGAGCGAACACTGGGAGAGCAACCAGAAGCACTAATTTTAGGAGATCAACCTAGTGTCTAGCCTTATTTGGTCCTGTAAGAGTCATAGGACTTTCTGAACTTTTGTGAGCCTCATTCTTTCACCTGAATATTGGGTATAATAATGTAACCTGCTTGGTATGAGAACCTAGGGAGATACTGCATGTGAGAAGCTTAAGCACTGCTTGCAAGGTGTGCCCAATAAACACTCGCATCTGCTCGTGTTATTACTGTTATTATCCTCTTATAATTCTGTTACATCTTCCTTTAGTCCAATGAACAATGGGGACAAGGATTTCTCTCTTGGGGCATATTGATCCATGCCCAGTCTGGGTTCTGCAGGAGTGGAGACGCTCTCCTCGTCTTTGTTTTCTCAGCATCCAGCAGAGCAAATGGTAGTTTTCACAAATGATTATGTGAATGAATATGTGTGCAGAGGGATGAATAAAGACCAAGTACATAGTTGAGAGGAAAATAGATGACTGTGTTTGTGGTGGATAGATCAAGAGGATGATTTTTTTTGTCATTATCATGCCCTTTTTTATTTTTTATTGAATCACTGAGAGATACAGTTACAAAGCTTTCATGTTTGAGTTTCAGTCATACAGTGATCGAACACCCATCCCTCCACCAGTGCACATTTTCTACCACCAATGTCTCCAGTATCCTTCCCCCTGCCTCTATGGCAGACAATTTTGAGAGGGTGATTCTTAAGTGACTTAGTATGTCAAACCTCTTATGGGAAGAAGGTGATTGAGTAGAGGGGCCAAAGGAAGGAAGGAAGGATGGATGGATGGATGGATGGATGGATGGATGGATGGATGGATGGATAAGAAAATTTTAAAGGAATTAGCATCGTGAATGCCTGTATGAATAGGGAAACAGGTGGTTCTGTGGATGACTGGATAGAGGTCCCGGTTAAGCAGACAGCTTCTTCTGCCTCTTCTCCTTCCTCTCCAGTCTCAGGCCTCAGAGTCACACAGATCTACCCAGTGAGGGCAGGCAGAGGCACTGTCACCAAGGGCAGAGGGACAAGGACTCGGGCTGCATCCCCCAAAGGCTTCACAGGCTTGTCTGCATTCACAGGGCACCCAGCGGGCACTGCAGTTTAAAAAAAAAAGAGGGGACTGACTCAGTGCTCTAGTCTGGGAACAGTATGGCCTGAGGGTGCAGGGCAGCTCCAGGTGTCTTCCCAAAGCATCTCGGCCAGCACCATGGCCAGCACCGCAGCCAGCATCCCTGCACTGGCTCAGGAGCAAGTACCAACCCCCACCCCACATCCACCCCCACCCTAGCTCAGAGGGCCTCGGGGTGGCAACTGGCACTGAGTCTGGTGACTTGGTGCTTCCTTCTTTGTCCTAAGCACTCTGTGGGTCCTGATCCACTTAACCCCCAAAGAGCCCTAAAGAAAGGCAAAATGATTGTGCCCAAGTGGGGATACTAAGACTGAGAAGGAAAGGGACTAGTCAGTGATGACAAGACCTTAATATGTTCAATGGAATTGTCCTCAGGCAGTCACTGTGGCACCCCTGAGGTATGCCCGGGGCTGTGCTGTGACATTGGGAAGGTCTCAGAGATTGACCCTCTCCTGCTTGCCATCTCCTGCGGCCCTTGCCTGGGAGAAGGCAATACCCAGGCCTTTCTGCACACCCGCCCACATTTCTGAGCCACTCTGCAAAAAAAAACAGGTGGCATGAGGGTCTCACAGCAGCCCAAAGCTCCCTTGTTTCACTTGTTTCTTCATCAGGTCGTTTCCAAGCACCTGACAGAAGGCAAGCGAGCAAGCTCACCCCAGATGACTCTGCCCTCCTGGAGCACCCACCCTGCAGGGAAGACAGCCTCCCCTCAGGTGTGGGGAACACTACCTGAGGGCGCCAGAGAAACCCAACACTCAGAGAGAGGGCACCTACTCTACCCCCTGGAAGTTACCGGGACCCAAGTCTGGGAAGATAAGTGGAATTAAAAATTGGGATGATTGAGGAGCCGGAGTGATAGTATATCAGGCAGGACACTTGCCTTGCATGCAGCCTTTGTACCCCTTATGGTCCCGTGAGCACCACCAGGAATCATATCTGAGCACAAAGCCAGGAGTAAACCCTAAATACAGCCAGGTGTGTCCCCAAAAAATACATTGGGGTGCTTAGAAGGCAGAGACTATCAGCTAGCCTTGAACTTTATTCACTAGACCTCACTTAACTTTGAGGAAAATCCAGATGCTTCTAATATCTCTGTGATAGTGAGGAGAAACCTGAGGCTTGGGACAGTTGGGGAATCTTCTCAATGGGGTGAAAGTCTGCTCCCAGAAAGAAAGTAGGCTCACAGGTTAGTGAGAGAGATAGTATAGAGGTTAAGATGCTTGCCCGGCACGCAGCTGACCCAGATTCAATCCCCAGCATCCCATGAGGTCCCTTAGACATTTCCAAGAATGATTCCTGAGCGCAGAGCCAGGAATAACCCCTGAGCATTGCCAGTATGACCTCCCTCCACAAAAAAAAAAAGAGAGAGAGAGAGAGAGAGAGAGAGAGAGAGAGAGAGAGAGCGTATTGTTGGATTCAGATAGCTAGAAAAGCAACAAAGAAGGGCCGGAAAAGCAAGAGTTCATAGGTGATTGAGACATGAGACTTAAGATCAGGTCAAGACAGAGATAGCCTGGGAGGTGCCCCCTAGAGCATAATGCAGGGAAAAGACTAGAAAGAAGCACAAACAGAGGCTGCTCTAGGGATTATGGGTAATTGTTTACTTTTGTTTGACTGTGCTTTCTAAATTTTTCATAATAAATAGACACTGTGTAAATCGGGGAAACAGCAGCTTTTTTAAAAACGATTACTCGCTAATTGCTTTTATTTTTCGTTACTCAAAGAAGCTGAAATCAACTGAGAATTCTATGAAATAAAACAATCATGGTAAGGGAAAAGACCTCTCTCTATTCCCACTCACAGTCAAGGAGAATAAGACCCTTTTCTCCCCTGCCCCCATCATAGATAGCCGAGCAGTCAAGGAAAAGTGAAAACTGCCAAAAACAGCCAGCCGCACCTGGGCTACGAGGGCAAGGGGGGTGTAACAGGAGCCATTCTATTTTAAGAGGATTGTATGAGCTTTGCTCAGTTATTGCTGGCAACATTTACATGGGGTGTGTGTGTGTGTGTGTGTGTGTGTGTGTGTGTGTGTGTGTGTGTGTGTGCGTGTGTGCATTTTCCTATAGAGAATGGTCCCTGGCACAAGCAGGTACTCAGTAAAGTGAAAGGATGCTGTAGAGGCCAATCCAAATGCAGCAAGATGGTGCAAAGCCACATGTAGAATTTCATCCTGAAACAAAGTTCTGGGCCACTTATCAAAATTCAGTTTGTTGGGCTGGCGAGATGGCTCAGAGGGGCTGGCTCGCTTGATTCTGCATGCAGGGGCTCCAAGTTCAGTCCCTGGAGCATCACATGGTCCGTCCCCGGGCACTGCCCATGTGCCCTGCATGCCTGGGGCTGTGAATTCATTTGCAGTTGTCTTCATTGCATGTGCAGACCACACTTTCATCGTGTGCCAGACTCACAATCCACAGATTTCCTGGCAAGTTTTAACTCAGCTTTCCTTATGTATCCAGCCCCAAGTGGGTTCTCAGAGGCAGAGACCAGAGCCGTATCCCAGGGGCCCCCGGCCAGAGCAAATATTTTGGTGCTGAGTGATTTGGCGGCTCCCGCACAAGGGAGTTCTGAGCACATGCGCTCCGAAGGCTGCGTCCCCGCACCGAATGGCACGGTATATTCTGATGTTATAATATTAGGTTCTCAATCATGGGAACACTGGCATCTGTTTCGGGGGAAGCTCCCTCCCAGATGGTGCGTCCCACTGTTTTTTTTTTTTTTGTCATCTGAAACGGTGAGAGGTTTCTTAAATGGCTCTCGGCTTCCAAACCACCCTCCCTACAATGGCAGTTAATTAAGTGGTCCCTTTGTGATTGTGTTTGATAAATATGAGACAAGAAGGGCTTATTGAGATGTGAAGACACAGGCAAGGCAAAGCTATAGGACTCATGGGAGTGAGATTTTCGGTGGGGATGGCCTCCCCTGCCCCTGCCCCTTCAGGAGACAGCTGTGGGTGCACAGACAGCAGAAGCCTGGGGTTCACACCCGCAAAAGATGCTTCCTGGCCCACCATGGCTCCCCCAGCCCCTTCCTCAGAGGCCTGGGGAGGTGAGAACCTTCCAGCACTCTCTCTGAGTTGGCAGACACACTGCTCGCCCAAGTGCAGTTGTCAGTCACATCACCAGGCACTGTTTTGACTGCCACAATCAACATGCTGGAAGCGGCAGCTCCAAAAAAGGGCATCTGTACACAGAAGGACTGCACTCACTTGTGGAATATAAAATAACATGGTATGAGACTCACACCCAAGGACAGTAGACACAAGGGCCAGGAGGATTGCTCCATGGTTGGAAGCCTGCCTCATGAGCTGGGGGAGAAGGCAGTTGGGATAGAAAAGGGATCACTAAGTCAAAGGTGGTTGGAGGGATTGCTTGGGATGGGAGATGTGTGCTGAAAGTAGGCAAAGGACCAAACAGGATGGCCTCTCAGTGTCTGTATTGCAAACCATAATGCCCAAAAGTAGAGAGAGAGTAAGAAAGAAAGTGCCTGCCACAGAGGCAGGGGGTGGGATGGAGTGGGGGGTGGCAGGAAGGATACTGGGGACAGAGAGAGAAGAATGTAGAAGAAGAACACAGGAGCAGGCACATGGAGAGAGAGAGAGCCCAGGCTGAGAGA
>JAOXYA010000045.1:5910552-5946814 GCA_028565675.1 Sorex palustris | reverse complement strand
GGGCGCCCACAGTCTGCCGATACAGCCGGTAGCGCTCCGTCAGCACGTAGAACTCGGCGGGGTCCACGGCGGGCGGGGTCGCCACGCGCCCCGCCTTGGACTTGGCCGGCGGGTCATGGCGGGACTTGCGGCCGCGCAGCTGCTGCACCTGCAGGGCCCGGGGGCTGCACGCGAGCCGCGACCCCGGGCAGCGCAGCGCGCCCAGCATGTCGGAAGCCGCCGGGCCCCGCCCCGCCCCGCCCCGCCGCGGGGCATCACGGGAGCCCTGCGGCCGCGGAGCATCACGGGACTTGTAGTTCGGAGATTTCTTGGTGGACCCTCGCGGCCGCGCCATCCCTGCCCCACCCCCGGCTGGGTTGGCTCTGGCTGGGTTATACCTGCCAGCACCTCTAAGTCCCCCCTCGCCGGCGAACCTTGAGTCGGGACGGGAGACGGGACTTCACTGGGGACGGGGATGGGAAAGGGAGGGGGAAAAGAAGAGAACTCGGGCAACGACTTCAGAGGCCGCATCTTTATTGGAGGGTCGAGGGGCGTCGGGGGGCAGCTCGGGCACGGCTCTGCGGCGGCGGGGGCGGGAAGGGAAGAAGGAGATGGTTATTCCAGTGCTCGCTTCGGGTCGCCGGCTCCTGACTCCTGCGCTGACACTCCTCTTCCCCCGGATCCCCTCCCTCCCGCTCTCTTTGGGCTCACCCTGGGGTGGGGGGTTTCCAGCTTTCTGGACCTGCAGTGTTGCCCGCCCTAGACGGAGTGGATTATATAAGAACTCGAGTTCACGTCACTCGAATGAGATAGGTTTTGCCTTTTGGGAATTGACCACTTTCTCCTTTATAGAGCCCCCTGGTGCACTTTATTATTATTGGCGCAGTGCGGAAATCAATTCAGGGCCCCCCCAACACGCAGAGCAGGTGCTCTGGCCTTGCGAGCCATCTCTCCAGGGATCTTCTACTGCATCTTAAGTTCAATTTGCAAATCAGTAATACAACGTCTCTCCACTCCCTGTTTTGTGGGGTGTAGGGGGCACAGCCAGCGATGCTCAGGGGTTACTCCTGAATCTGTATTCAGGAATTACTCCCGGAGTTGCTGGGGACCAGGAATGTCAGGAAGGTCAGGGATTGAACTGAGTGGACTGCATGCAAGGCAAACACCCTCTCCACTGTACTATTGCTCTAGTCCCCATCCCCTTTCCTTCTTTATGGCCTTGGGGAACACGAGGTCATTCCCAGTGCACCTTTTTCTGTTGCCTATTGTTTTGGAGGTGTGGGGTGGGTAAATGGGTGGGCAGGTTGGGTCACAACCGGGGATACTCAGGGGTTGGAAACTGGGTCAGCCACACGTAAGGCAAGCGCCTTACCCCAGTACAATCTCTCTGCCCATGCTACCTGTTACGTGAGGCGACAGCCCTCACTTCTGTCTACTGGCAGACAGGGGGATGCACGCTTAGCTTTTAGTCTAACCATCTCCTATTCTGTTAGTGACTTCTGATCATTCATGCAGCATAAGTGTCCTGTCATAGAATCCTGGGAAGTAGGAAAGCTATAGAGATGTAGATGCTGTGGCAAGGAAGTCTCATCCGCCTCCCTCTTCAGCCCCAGCCCTCGGCCATGGTGCCCCCTGGTGGCTTCTCACAGCACTTACCAGCAATGTCTGCAACAGGCGCTGCTTCTCCTGGAGGGGCCCCCGGGCCATGGTCTTGCCCTCCCAGGGCACAGTGTCCTCAGAAGGTGCAAGGGCACTGCTTGAGAGAGACTCTGCAGTCTGGCCCAGGTTGCCTGCTGCAGGGCCCAGTCAGCACTTCCTCAGAGGGAAGCCATGGCAGCAACCTGCCCTCCCTGCTGGTACCCCAGGCTCAAGGCAGGGGAAGGAGCAAGGTGGAGAGACCCATCACTCACCTGGGAGCCTTGGAGCAGGCAAAGGGTCCTGGGGTGAATCGGAGGCTCGCTTTCCTCCAGGGTACCAGCCATGGGACCAGTGCTGAGCCTTCAGGGGTCCCGGGTGGGCCGTCAGCAGCAGCAGCAGCAGCAGCAGTAGCAAGCCTTGCCCAGTGCTGGCCATGGTGGAACTGCTTGCCTGGGGACAGGGGACGGCACTCAGGGCACCTGATCCTGCGCTACATACCCGCTTCTTCTTCTCCAAGGACCCCTTTGAACTGGCACTTTAGGGGCAGACTCAGTGTCGCCTAATGCAGTTTCCTCTTCTGCCACTGCTCATGCGAGGACTATAGGCATCCAGAACCAGTGTGTTCCCAGGGCTCTGGGACATAGAGGCTTTGCAATCTGTGTAGCTGCGCGCGCGCGTGAGTGTGTGTGTGTGCGTATGTGTGTGCGCGCGCACGCACACACATACACCAACATGCATCTCACATCCTGCTGTCTGGCTTCATGGATTACACCTGGCTCTGAGCTCAGGCATCACTCCTGGTGGGGCTCCATGAAACATGTGGAGCCAGGAATGGAACCCAGGTTGGCAGCGTGCAAGCAACCGTCCTGCCCACTGCACTGTTTCTCTAGCCCATCTTCCAGTTCTGGGACCGTCCCCCTGGGTGAGGCCTAACCATCCCTCCCTTTGACTCGGGTGGGTCCCAGAAGTGGAAGAAGGTTGGAGTGGGGGAAGACTCCAAGCCCATGGCTGAGGGGAGTCCTCCATCAGAGACAATGTGGGGAGCCCTCTTTGTCTTTCCCTTTTCTCCCCATAGCTTGGGGATGTGAGGGGCTGTCAGGGGGTGACAGTGCTTCCATCCTCGGTCCCTCCTGCACTCAGGGCAGCAGGTCCAGAAATAAAGCTGGGGAGAGCCGAGGGAAAGGTGGCATTGGGGGGTATGCTTTGGGGAGGAAAGGGAGTGGGGGTGGGAGGCCATGCACCCAGGATGTAGCCCCGCCTTGGAGGCCACCTCCTCACTCACCTGGGGAAGCCGTGGACCAGGCGGCTCCTGAGACAGCAGTGGCAGCCCCGAGACAGTCTGTTTTATTGGTCAGGTGGCCCCGCCCTCTGCTCCTAGCCCAGGCTCCAGTGACGTTGCAGAGGGGAGGGGAGCCGCTGGCCACCCAATCCAGGGGTCACCAGACATGCTCCCATGCTCTTCCCGGGGATCTGAAGTCGTAGGAGTCCTGCTCGTGCTAAGATTAGAAAGCCCTCCCTGCCCCCTCAGCCAAAAAAGGAGACAGAAGCTGAAAGGGCGGCGGGTCGGAGAAAAAGCACAGTGGGTAGGGCATTTGCCGTCCACACTGCTGATCCCGTTAGATCCCCCAGCATCCATATGGTCCCTGAGCACTGCCAAGAGTAATTTATGAGTGCAGAGCTAGAAGGAACTCCTGAGCATTGTCGGGCATGATGTAAAAAGCAAAAAAAAAAAAAAAAAGTCAAAAAACCAAAAAACAAAAGCAAAACCCTGAAAGGGGGGGGTCATGCCTCAGGACTTCCTGAGCCCCAAGAGCTCAGGTGGGAAGCAAGAGGCCTGTGAGCCGGGAAGAGCCCATGAGCCTGTGAAGAGGCTGAGGGAGGCTGTGCTCACCCTCTCAAGGCCTTGGCGTGCCCACCTGCAAAACGGCTTGGGGGTGTTCTTTAGTCTGTCATTCCAGGTAGAGGTGGGCTGGGGAAGGCCTTGTTTGCCCTCAGGCCCAGGAGAGGGTCCAGCTAAGAATGAGCTGTGCTGGGGCTAAGAGCAGGAGGGAGTAAGGGTGCTCTTGAATTCCCACCGCTCCCCATCCCGGGCTCAGTTCAGGACGAGTGTGGGATCTCATCATAGCTGTCCAGGCTCTGCTTCCCACCTCCAGCTATTAGTCTGGGTTCGGGAGAGACATGGAGGTCTGTTGACAAGGTTAATAGCCAATCTCCGCTGGAGGGCTCAATAGCGAGTATGAGCGCTGGGGGTCAGGCTGGGCATCCTCGTGGCCAGGCTTGGGTGAGTACGTCAGATCCTGCGGCAGACATGAGAGGGGGTGTAAGAGGCACTGGTGAGAGTCAAGGGCACCCCCTGACTGGAAAGGACAGGTAGACTTCTAGACTTCTCCACCAGGAGATCTGCAGCAAATGTGTGGGTTTATGTATTTAAATTGTTTTGGGGAACGAGTTGTTTCTGTATATACTGGTATACCAAATAATTAAATTTTATTTTTTGTTCTTGGACCACACTCAGCTGTGCTCAGGGGTCACTCCTGGCAGTGCTCAGGGGGCCATATGGGATGCCAGGGGTCAAACCGGGTTGGTCGCATGCAAGGCAAGTGCCCTACCCACTGTGCTAGCATTGCTCTGGCCCTGCAAATAATTACTTTTTATTTTATTTATTGCTTTTTGGGTCACACCCGGTGATGCACAGGGGTTACTCCTGACTCTGCACTCAGGAGTTACTCCTGGCGGTGCTCAGAGGACCATATGGGATGCTGGGAATTGAATCCGGGTTGGCCGTGTGCAAGGCAAACACCCTACCTGCTGTGCTACCGCTCCAGCCCCAAATAATTACTTTTTAATTGATTTTCTTTCCCTTCCTGTTGTGATGACTGGCGGGGGCAAATACTAGGTTATGGGGCTCACTGGAGCTGCACTTTTCTGCTGTGCTCAGGAATCTGAACAGCACCGTCAGAATTGTATCTAGGGGGTCAGAGATTCCCAGTACCCTATATGGTCCCCTGAGCTGAGCAGGCATGATCCTTGAGTGCAGAGCCAGGAGTAACCCCTGAGCATCGCTGGGTGTGGCCAGCCCCCCCAAAATAAAAAGAAACTGAAGCATGTTCAGTCTGAGTGATGCTGGGGATGTCTCATGCTTCCAAGACAGGACCTTTGGTCACTGAGCTATCCTTAGGCCGAACCAAACCATTTTTTTAGGAAAACATTTGCTTTGTGGTTTAATGAACATGAGTTCAATAAACCAGCTTAGTTCTGGTTGGGTTGGTTTTACAGAATGTTTTATTCAAAGTCACTGGTTTTTATTTAAAAGAAAACGGGATGCCCTTTTTTTATTTGACTGTAATCCAAGCCAGAAGTACTAAACTACTAAGCGTGGGCTATGCCCTGGTCCCTTTTGTTCTGGCAATGCATGTTAGCTTTTTGCTGGGGAGGGGATAACCGTATGTACTCAGGGCTTAATCCTGGCTCTCTGCTCAGGGATCAACTCCTGGCAGGCTCAGGGCACCGTATGGGGTGCCAGAGCTCAAACCCGAGTCAGTCGTGTGCAAGGCAAGTGCCTGATTTGCTGCAATAGCTCTGGCCCCAAGCTTCTCAGGAAAATCTATGGTCCCCTTGTAGATCATAAACTCTAGAATTTGTCTTCTCTCTCAGAACACAGAAAGCCATTTGTTCACACCATTTAGCTTCAAACAGTGCTCAGTCCTGAGGACCCATCACCTTACAGCCACTTAGGAGAATAGAGGTTTCCAGTTGAGTGGGACAGACTTCTGACCGGGTGGTCTCAGGTGAGTGATGGAGATGTAGGGATACTGCAGCAGAGGACAGTGGACTCTGGGAGCCCCTGGGTGTGGGAGAGGCGAGACTTCTCTGGAGTCGTGCGGCAAGAAGCAGACTCTAGTCCTGGGGCCCAGGGGTCACAACATGCACTCGGTGATGCTCGAGAAAGGAAACCAAGGAGAAGTAGCTCGAGAGTGAAGCTGAAAGTCAGGAGGGAGCAACAGCTGGGAGGGGCTAAAGGCAGACAGGGGGTTTCTGCGGCTCAGCCACCTTGGTGAGAAGGGGGAGAAATAAACATGTGGGAGTGAGGTGATGTGGGATGAGTGAGAGTACGGGTCTTCTCAGGAAGTTAGCACAGTGGAGGCAGAACTCATTAGGGGAAGTGTTTTTTTTTTTTAATTTATTTTTTACACCAAAGTCCTGAATGCTTACCAAGAGGCTGATGAAGGAAACGGAAAAACCAGGAGGAACTGAGTGAAGTGAGAGCTGGGAGAGTGGCAAGCCCAGAGCTTTGGGGTTCAGTGGGCACTTGACTCTCCTGAGAAACCCTGGTCCCAGTTTTGGTCTCCTGGGGACCTGGCAGGCAGGCAGTGGGAAGGACTGGTGTGGCCACCCTGCCGGGACCACACAGCCCCCAATACTTACTTATGCCTTAGTTGAGAGCAGTCCTCTCCATTTTTTTTTTCTTTTTGGGTCATACCCGGTGATGCTCAGGGGTTACTCCTGGCTTTGTACTCAGGAATCACTCCTGGCGGTGCTGGGGGGGGGGGGCATATGGGATACTGGAAACCGAACCCGGGTCAGCCGTATGCAAGGCAAACACCCTACCCACTGTGCTACTGCTCCAGCCCCTCTCTTCATTCCTTATGGGGGTGAGAGATTTGGGCCACACCTGGTGCTGATCAGGGCTTAGGGGACCACATGGGGTGTTGGGGCAAGTGCCTTACTCTTTGTACTACCACTTTGGACCCAAGTTCAGCATAGCTTCTACTGATTTCTGTACCCTTAGAACCTTGTTAGCCCTGGCCTACACAAGAAAATGGGATGGGGTGATATCCTGTAAACTGAGAAGGGGAAGAGCTGAGGATTCTTGCTTAAAGAAATGTCCAACATACCGCTTATATTTAAAATACTGGTCCAGGGGTTGGAAAGATAGCACAGTGGGTAGGGCGTTTGCCTTGCACATGGCCAAGCCAGGTTTGATCCCCAGCACCCCATGTGGTCTCCTGAGCTCTGCCAGGAGTGATCCCTTAGTGCAGTTAGGAGCAGTAAGCCCTGAGCATCGCTGGGTGTGGTTCCAACTGCACCCTCACTCCACCCCAATAATCGGTCCAGCTACCATCTAAATTAGCCCAAATTCTGCAGAAATCTGCCAGGCCACACATGGATGCAGATGCTTGATCCCCAGACAGTGCAGGATGTGAAAGGTTCCCCTGCTATCTGTGGGGTGTGTGGCTGACCCAAGTCCATTGTCCACCATCAGCCTGGACTTGGCCACACAGAGGCACCTGAGGGCAGTTTGCAGGGAGCAGGATTTCCTTGCCAGACCCTGCATGCTTCCTCAGAATGTCCCGAGACAGTCTCTGCTTGGTCTCTCATGCTTCTTTGAGGATGACTGATGTTCAGAGCCCCTTGGTTTCCGTAGAAGGATCAAGGGCTGCCACCCAAGCCCTCTCCCCTCACCAACTCGGCTCCTGTGCAGAGGTGACGTGCCATGTGCCCCAGCCACCTGGAGACGCTCTGAGTCTGGTGCAGAACCTGGCTGCCACCGTGGTTTGTTAGGACTATGGGTTCAGCCCACTATGGCTCCAGCTTACTTTGCCTCCTTGCTAGCCTACATTTCCAGCCCCCTAGGCGCAGTTCAAGCCTCCCCCATCCCCCGACCTCTGAGCATGCTTTGAAGGGCCAGCTGGGGTGCAACCTCTTGCTCCAACAGCCTTGAGGAGCCCAGCTCAAGGATGAAATGCAGCCACGGCAAGCAGCGTTGTTTGCTGTCGTGTGGATGAGCGGGAGAGACGGCAACAGGCACCTCCCTCTATCTGTGCTTCCACTAATCCCACCTTTCCGGGCACCCCTGGAGCTGGGTGCAGCCTTATGAGCCCGTTAGCCAACGGGATATGACTAAAAACAGAAGGTCAAACCTTTTTCAGGGGATGTGGGGGACCACACCTGGCAGTTCTCAGGGAACCCTACATGGTGCCGGCGATCAAATGTGGTGGGTCAGCTATGTGCAGGACAACTGCCCCACCCCTGTAATCTATCATCTCCAGCCTGAAAAGTATGACTTTGCTTTATGCCCTTATGCATGAAGCTCCTTGTTCGCCACATTCTTTTTTGCTTCTCCATGGGAAAAAAGGACAGCGACCTGGCTTCTGCCATGACAAGGATAACATTTTTTTGGGGGGGGGGACAGTGTTTGGTCACATGCAAGGAAAGTACCCTAATCCTGGGACAATCTCTCCAGCACTAAGACCATCTTAAGGGACAGCAGCACCCCGAGTTGGGAGGATGCTGGGTCTCTGGACCGGGCAGACTGTCATGTGAGACATAAATGAGCACTCACATCATGTAAAACGAAAAGGTTTGTGCCTAGGCGTTAGGATGGACGTAAAACTGGATGGGTCACAGAGAGCTTAGCTGGCTCGAGGCTGGCACTGCAGGGTCTCCTGAGCAACGCTGGACTGAGCCGCGTGCTGCACCCCCCCCCCAAAAAAAACAAAACAATGGGCCCAGAAAGTGCCGAGGTGAAGGTGCTTCCCTTGCATGTGGGCCCCCGCTCAACTCCAGTCTCCTGAGCACGGCCGGTTCTGACCCTGGGACACAGAGAGGCGCCATCTTTTAGCACCACCAGGTGAGGCCCCCCAACCAAGCAACCCAAATGGAAACCAACAAACAAAATCGGGACTGGAGAGTGTGGCCTCTCTGGGCTGTCGAGACAGAACAGTAACAGAGGGGCCCAGAGTGTCCCGTCCTGGCACGGAAACCCACCTCAGACAAAGGGAGAGACATTTCCTCAGGGAGTCATAGCTTTTATTACCTGATAATCCCTAGTGTGGTGCCAGAGATACCGCTCTGGTCCCTTTCATCCCCGTGTGGGCGGTGGAGGGGGTGAGGGGTTATTTACAGAGCAAATGGGGAATATGATTTGAGAGGGGAGAGGAGGGGCTAGGGGACAACCGATTTCCTCAAGAGCTCAGAGAACTTGTGCTTTTTTTCACTTCGTTGATGAGCTACCTGGACAGGCTTTGTTTCTTCTTCAGGAGAGATGTATGAACCAAAGAACAATACAGCCCTATTTCCAGGCCGAGGAGTGCACGATATCAATCCAAACATCACACTATTTAATTCTCCAATAAAACATTGGAAAAAGGACTATCAGTGCTAACACATTTACATAAAAAATCTCCACCTAATAGGTAATAGAAGCCTATGTACCAATTTCTAAAACAGTTATAAGATATATACACAATTTTGGGTATATTAACAAAACAGAATATTACAAAATATTAAAGGCAATTCTGTCCATGGGGTCTCGTCGCCTGTTACTTGAAGTTGGCATAATCTGAGAATGCGTCGATATATTCCTGCACCACCTTGTAGCAGAATTCGTACTGTTCCTGGAGAGGAAATGCGGGGGAGGGGGGGAAAGGTCAGTTGTTAAAGAGCAGAATATCCCCAAAGCTCCTAATAGATCAAAAAAAAAAAAAAAACAACGCAACAGAGGGGAATGTTGTGGGATCTCTGCGGGATGTTTGCCAGAGATCCTGGTCATCTTTCAGGGGTGGGTGGGGGTTGGGGGAGCAAGCTGCTCTTCGCAATGCCAAGGTACCATGTGGTGCTGGGGGCTGCGGGCGGGCCTCCTGTCGGCACAGCTCGCCCAGCCAACCGAGCAGGCTCCAAGCCCCGCTGCCAGAGTTCTGACAGCTTTTTCCTGCAGGCCCGCTGGGCACAGCCAATTTCCTAAGCGCTCGCCCTGAAGGTGCTGGCCCCAGGCCTACAGGCCAGGCGGCAGCGGGGGGAGGTGCCTTCTGGCCCACACCTCACTGTGCGAGGCTTAGGCACCGGGGCTCACAGGCCGCAGCCATTTCCGAACTGTGTAAAATGCACTTTTCCTTCCCTTCCAGGCGGTTCCAGCTCCGTGGAGTCAGGACTCTTCTGAATGTCAGTCTGTTTCCATATTCAGTGCTAATTGCAAAGAAGACGGTCAGATGTTCTTGGGGAGAAGGGGAGGAGTTCCTTGACTGAAGATCAGGGGGCCGAGGAGGGGTCATTCTCAGCCACCCCATCCAGGCAGTTCAATGTGAGGCCTGAGTCCACACTGCCGTATTATCTCCTGGCTCAAGACTGCTAAACGACTTCTATTATTTGGCCATTAACTAGCCGTGCTCAGCACTCAGGGATCACTTCAGACAGGGTTTCAGGGGGCCAGACATGGTGTTGGGGATCGAACCTGGGTTGGCTGCATGCAAGGCAAGCATCCTATCTGCTGTGCTACCTCTCTGGTCCCCCAGCCAGATGTAATGGGGAGCCTGAGCAGGACTCCCGTGAGGCACAGAGGCACCCACTTCTGGCCCAGAGGGTCACTGCACCTCTTCCTGCAGGTGGCTGTGCTCCCAGTGATGTCCTGGGGAGCTCAGGGCAGGGCACGACTGTGGTCAGTGTCTGAGGGAAGAGCCTGCCCTGGGCTGGTCCTCACAGAGGGGGCAGACAGTGTGGTGTGGGGCCGGGACATGGGCAGCATACCAGTGTCTGGACCATGTGTGGCCTCTGCAGCCGTAGGCTCTTGACGGTCTGGAAGACATCCAAGATCCCCTCTGCTTTCACCCGTTCCAGGACTGTGCTGAGAGCACAGAAGGTCCCTGTCCGTCCTGCCCCGGCGCTGCAACAGAGGAGACACACTGACCACTCGGCCACAGGCTCAGTGCAGAGCGGGCGCCACACTGGCAACAAGCAAAGGAAGGGCTGAGAGGAGCGGCTCTGGACACATGGCCTCCCATGAACAGCTGGCGGGTACACGGATACCCTCCCATTACCACCTGCTTGGCCTGCTGGGCCTGGACCTGCCTGTGTGACCGTGGTGAAGAACCTCCGTTCGCCCTCTCAGAACTGAGCCTGCCCTGCCGCTCCCTCAGCAGAAGCCTCGTCTCTCCTTCCCCGACGAACCCTGCTGTGTGGGCGTGGGCCCGGGACTTCTTCTCGAGGCCGCTCACTGCGCTTTTCTAAACCCTGGGAATCCCGACCTGACCGTGGCACTCCTCACCCACTTTATGTCACCAGTAAGCCCCTTCCTGAATACCCGTGTATAAGGATGGTGGCAGCCAGTGCCCCCCAGCATGGAGACATGTGGTCTGGGAAGGGAAGGGAAGAAACATGCATTGCAGGCGGGGCGGGAAGAGCTGCAACTGTCAAAGAGTCAGGAAGGCTCTTGAACAGGGTGCTAGGAAAGCAGGTACCCGAAGCAGGCGAGGACAAGGCGCAGTGGCTCCCTGGAACCCGAGCAGCTCAGGAACAAGGCAGCGGTGTATGGAAGCAAGGAAAGGGAGAGGGAGGTGGAGCTGAGGCGAGAGTCCTTGCCTCATGCGGGGCCCAGCAAGCTGTCACCAGGACTCGGAGTAAAAGTGTGAAAGGCCTCGAGTGTGAAAGCAGCTTTCTGGCTGCAACGCTGAAGATATGATGGAGAAACCAGTGAGGCCCGTGTGGATACTGGACAGAGGGCCCTGGTGAGGGGAGTGAAATGCGCTCAATGCAGAAATGATGGTGCGTGTAGGGCGCGTCCATGCACCAGAGGCACCCATGTCAGAGAGAAAGAACAGGCTGGCTCACAGGTTTCTCAAATGGGTTCAACGATGTCTGAATTGTCTCTTTCTTTTATCTTTCTTTTTCTTTTGGGTCAACAACTGGCAGCTCTCAGGACTTACTCCTGGCTCTGTGCAGAGGGATCACTCCTGACAGTGCTCGGGCGACCATACAGGATGTCGGGGATTAAACCCAGGTTACCACATGCACAGCAGGCACCTCACCCACTGTGCTCTCTCTGGCCCCCTAAACTGTGATCTCAAACATGCCCCATAGTCCCCCAGCCCATCCACCTTTCCTTCATCACTGATACCAGTGCTGGTAGCTGCCTCAAGCCCAGAGACATCCTTGTTCCTCCTTCATGGCTTTTTTTTGGGGGGGGGGTTGGTTTTTTTCACCCGCACTCGCTTCTCTCCCCTTCTGCTGTTGCGATGTCTCAATCCCCACACTTGTCTGCAGTACGTGCTCGTTGTGCCAAGGCAGAGACAGTGCATCTGGGGTCTTATTTGGTGATATGGGGAGGTGCCGGGGATCAAATCTGTGATCGCATGCTTGCAAGGCGAACACTTTACACTGAGCCACACCCTAAGTCCCTGTTTGCAGTTTGTTCAGTTTCCTCCAATCTATGTTCAAACTTGTTCTTTAATCTCTTCCAATTCCTCTTCTCTCCTTTTTGTTTTGGGTTCCACCTGCAGTGCTCAGGGGACCATATTTAGACCAGGGCTATGGCCTAAGCTGCATGCTAGGCAAGTACCTTAATCTTTTTTTTTGGGCCATATCAGCGATGGTTACTCCTGGCTGTGTGCTCAGGAATTACTTCCGGAGGTGCTTGGGGGACGATATGGGATGCCAGGGTCGACCCTGGGTTAGTGTCACATGCAAGGCAAGTGGCATACCCTATGTATCACCTCTCATGTCCCAGCAAGAACCTTTATCTTTGAATTATTTCTTGGGCACTTTCTGGTGCTTCTTTTGTTGTTTTGGACCACACCTGGCTGTGCTCAGTAGGGATCACTCCTAGCAGTCCTGGAGGACCATATGGGGTGCTGGGATCAAACTTGGGCCAGCCACTTGCAAGGCAAGTGCTACCCGCTGAACTATCTCTCTGGCCCCTTCTAGTGATTCTTAAGGAGGCTTGGCCCTTATCTACATGGGGCTGAACTGATCCTGATCAGTGCCACCTGCCCAGTAGCGTTCTCCCTTTTGTTTTTTTCGGCCTTACCTGGCTATGGTCAGGGGTTACTCCTGGCTCTGCACTCAGGGCTTGTTCCCCAAGAGCTCAAGGGACCATATGGGGGGAACCTGTGTTGGCCAAGTACAAGGTAAACAAGTGCCCTGCCCTCTGTACTACCACTCTGGGTCCAGCCTAATATTTCAACATCAGTTTCTTGAGCACTTAATGTGAATTTTCTAAGATCCTCTCTTACCGAAGACACTGACCCGGTCCTCAAGCGGGGCCCATGTGCCCACCACCGTGCTCTCGGCCCCTCCCAGCCCACTCACCTCCCTCGAGGCTGAGGCCAGCAGTACCTGCAATGCACAGTGATGGGGTGGTTCCCTGACTGCTGCTGCTGCTTCTGCACTGCCGCGATGATGCTAATCATGCCCTTGCCGTCGCTGGGGATCCCCACTTCAGGCCAGCCGTGGAAGTGGAACTGTCGGATCTGCCGGCTCTTATTCTCCTTTAGAGAAACAGGGGTCAGCAAGGGAAAGGCAGCCTGCTTTCCCTGAGGAAGCAGCTACCCAGCAGACTGCTTTACCCTGGTGTTGGTGACCAGCAGGTCCCTGACAGTGTAGCTCTCACATTCCTCTTCCTTCTTCAGCTCGACCGTGATGTCGCCATAGGAAACCAGTCCGTCAGAGGGCCAGTACTGAGCACACTTCTCCTGGAGGGGGACACGGGGGAGGGGGGTTGAGACTCCAAATACCACGAACGGAAAGGCAGTGCTGCCCCATGGTACTCGGGTGAGATGCCTCTCAGAACATCCCCCGCTTACTCCAGCACATTTCATCCCCCAGGTATGAAAACCTGGAGGTCATTCATTCTTTTTTTTTTGGGGGGGGGCGGGGGAGACCGTTTTTGGATCATACTCAGCAGTACTTAGGCGCTATTCCTTTCTGGCTCTGAGCTCAGGAACCACCCCTGGAGGTGCTTGGAGGGCCATATGTGGTGCCAGAGATCAAACCAGGGTTGGTCAAGTGCAAGACAAGCTCATTAACCACTGTACTATCTCTCCAACCCTGGCCATTATTCCTGTTTTGGTAGTTATTTTGGGCTCAGTGATGCTTAGGGATACTCCTGGATCTGTGCTCAGGGATCATTTCTGGAAGAACTTGGGGGACCATATGGGGTGCTTGGGATTGAACCTAGATTGGCTATGTGCAAGAGAAGTGCCTTTCCCATTTCTCAAGCCCCTCTGGTGATTATTTTATAACATGACTTCAATTAACTTTTCATCTTCTCCAGGACATATAAATACTTGATCCCACTTTCAGAGATGATCACTTTTTTGATTTTGTTTTCCCACCACCTGGCAGTGATGACCCCTGGCACTGAGCTCAAGGATCACTCCTGGCAGGTCTAGAGAGACTGCATGTGGTGCTGGAGATCAGCTCCTAATAATCACATTTCTTGTATTATTTATTTGCAGTCATTTACATTACTAACAGGGTCTTTAAATAGCTCTGACCAATGGTCATGGCTACATATAATACTCAACAGCAGAGTAGAGAGAGAGGAAGAGTGAATGTCCCAGTTCCTTTTTTCCCCTCGGGGAGCCAATCATGGCAGTGCTCAGGAGAACATGCAGTGCTGAAAATTGAAGCTCCAGTCCTTGGAGCCATCTGCCCAGAACCTTTTTCCTTTGCTTTCCCTTGGGTTGTTTCTACCATTTTTTTTTTTTTTTGATGGTGGGGCTCACACCTGACTGCTCAGGGCCTACTCCTGGCTCTGTGCTCATCACTCCTGCTGATGCTTGGGAGACCATGCAGGGTGCCGGGGATCAAAGCCAGGCGGGCTATGTGCAAGATATGAGATTCATCCCCTGTACTGGCTCTCTGGCTTCTGTTTCCATGTTTTTCAGATGCTTTCACCCATCACCTCCCTCCCAGGCCAGCATCCCTTATCCCCTTTCTCTTGATCCCAGTCTGCAGAGCACCATGTAGTTGGTGGGGCCCACATTCTCCCTGTGCCTGTGCTAGGGAGCAGGCGCTGCTTTCTGGTCTGCTGCTGCTGCTGCTGGAGGAGGCTCAGTTCCTTCCCTTGCTCTTTGGGCAGGAACTGCCTCTTTTTGTCTGTGTTCCCAGACCCTTGCTTACTGCCTGCATGAAGCAGGCTCTCAGCAGGCGTCTAGTAGATAAATTTGTTCAGTGATGCTGAACACATGACAGTATAAATAAAACAAAATATACTTTCCATTACTTTAGAATTAAAGAAATAATATATATATTTCTTTTTGGGGGGGGGGTGCTTACACACAGCAGTGTTGGAGCTGCTCTTTTTTTTTCTTTCTTATTTTTCTTTTGGGGGCATACCTGGTGATGCTCAGGGATTACTCTTGGCTTTGCACTCAGGAATGACTCCTGGCGGTGCTTTGGGGACCATATGGGATGCTGGGAATCAAACCCGGGTCGGCGGTGTGCAAGGCAAACGCCCTACCCGCTGTGCTATCGCTCCAGCCCCGTTGGAGCTGCTCTTGCTCCAGCAGCACCACCACCACCACAAAACCTAACAAACTTTCAAGGGCTCTTTACACTACTTTATAAGGTCCAAACTCTTAGGACCTTTATCACTTGAGCCTTCTTGGTTTCTCCTGGCTCATTCTCTTGATTATCTCCTGCTACACTATGTACTAGGTGCCCACGCTGCTGTGCAGAATCTCAAAAGAGTTTTAAGATAATAGGTACTTGTCTGAACAATAACTGGGCCACCCAGTAATACAAAACAGGGATGGGGGGAGGATTCCTGAGAATGAGAGTACTTAGTAGAGGCTGCAAAGTATTGACTCAGGAACAGAGCTGAGATTTCCTATAGTGAGCGAGGGCTGACTGAGGGAACAACACTACTTTAACTGAAGTCTTTTTCTCTCTTGAAACAATTTTGTAAGTGTGTGTGTGTGTGTGTGTGTGTGTGTGTGTGTGTGTGGTGTCTCCCGTCTTTAGCTCACACCTAGTGGAGCTTGGGGACATATGTGGTATAAGCCTACTCATTGTACTATCGCTCTGCTCCCTGTTTCTGTTATTTCTAGTTCCAGTCTCTTGTGTTGTGCTCACAAGCCCTGAAGTTGATCTCTCTTTTTGGGAGGCCTCCTTTTTAGGGATATTCCTATCAAAGCACTGCCTGGAAACGGCTCTGTGGATAGTTTAAGTGAACCCCACTTCCTGCTCTCTATACCACCCCCTTGGTGGTCCTGTCTCCTAGGCCCTGGAGCTCCATACCAGAGTCTGGGTCTGGCTCTGCAGCCCTATCCCCGGAGTTCTGCCCTGGAGTTCTGCCCTGCCTGACTGAGCAGGCTCGGGAGAAGTGGGTGTGCATGAAGGTGGGCTGGGACTGGAGCACATACAGGAGAGGACAGTGTGAACTAATCGCATGGAGGATCAGGAACATATTCATCTCCCAGTTCTGAAAAAAGCTACTGCTTGCTGACACACCAACTTGCTAGGCAATATTCCCCAGAAAAAGTTCCTTGGACAACTAAAGTCAAAGTAAAAGCAGCTTACGTCAGTTTAATTCAGAGATCTAGACTCTACCCCCACTCCCTTTTTTTCATGCTGTCTGTCTCCCATGGCTGAGGACCCCTGGAGCTCACCTGGCCTCTCTCCTCCAGTTCTGTCAGCATCACGATAGAGCAGGATTTCCACTCCCAGATCATTCTCCAAAAGTCCTCAATGGTGTGGAGAAGAGGGCCCTGGCTGGCGATGTACGAATCCTTCTGGCGGTAGCCCTGAACACACCAGGTCAATGGGAAAGCAAAGTGGTTTATCAGGAACAGGCTAGTAGGCACGACAGGCCTCTGGAAGGCACGGCAAGGCTTGGAAGCGGATCTCTTCCAGGTAGTGTCCCCCTCAGGACCAAACCTTTTCTGACCAGTCTGAGTCTCTCCATGGGGAAAACGGGGGAAAGAGGTTATCAGGGCAAGACTGAAGAGAGTTGGATGGGAAAGACCAGAGACTCAAATTTTCAGTATTTGGCGATCATTAATTTTGGGGGAGTATGTGCGACTGAGGGTCAAACACAAGCCCTGTGCACGGCAAGCATGCCCACTTGTGTATTTTTTAATAGACTTAAAGACAATCGGCCCAAGTATGAGACCCAGATGGAGTGCTGGGCACAGCCGCCACTTACATCAATGAAGGAAGCATTCACGTAGTCTGTGTTTTCCTCACCCCTCTTGACTGGAATGATCACTCTGTTGAACTCATCTGCAGAAAGGACAACAGTTTGTGACACCCTCACACCATCTGCTTTCTCTTCCCTCTCTTTCCATCTTTCTCCCCCGTCCCTAGAATTGACACCAGGTGGCAAACATATGACAGTGTCCAGCCCAAGAGGGAGAAAACTCTTGGGTCTTCATGCTCTTTTAGTGGCTCTCCTGGAAAAAAGCCATTAAGAAACTGGGACCAGTATGGTGTACTGTCATAGGACTGGATCATTAACTAGTACTGACATATGGAAGGGTGGAGGGAGAGGAAAACTTTGGGGCCCGGGGTAGGGAGAGAGCTCTTACATGGAATGATCTGTAAAACCCGGTTCTTCTTCATATTGGCCGGAAGGTTTCCAGTTCGCATCTTGTCATTCTGGATTTTGATAGATGTTAATTTCTAATTGGGGAAGAGAAGGGAAAATGTAACTAAATTTGACAAGATAATTCTTGTCACTGGACCTGTGTCTCTAGGTCACTTTTACTACACACTGCTATTCTCTCCAGAGCCTGGGTCTCCATTTCCACATGTTCCTGCTGGAACACTGTTGATTCTGCCATTAAGCTCAATACAAAAGCCAGAAGAATGGTAAGTATGGCCATTTGGGTTTCTACGGACTTGTCTGTGAGTCTCTTGGACCTGAACTTTATGAGGGCTCCAACAAGGATACTAGTTCCACAGGAAGGAATAGAACTTCCCTCCGTTCTCTCCATAGTATTCCATATGGCTGTTTGGAAAAAACTCCTGTTTTGGGAGAGGGAGAACGGGAAAGGGGAGGCAAGGCAGCAGCCTTCAAGTAGTGCTCGGGCTCCTGAGAGGCAATACTTGGCCCAGCCACTGGGTCTCAGCATTCACTGCATAGGCCTGGTGATGTGGGGCTGCTGAGGCCCAGCCGTGCTGGAAGTCCCAGTGCCACTCTGGCTGTGTCGACAGCTTTGAGGGACCAGAAACTTAACTTTGGGTCTAGTGAATCCAAGGCAAGCACTTCAGCCCTTTGAGTAATCTCCAGGGCCCCTGCCAGATTTTTAGGAAGTATTATTCAAATATAAATTCTCTTCCCCTAATTCAGATGCCAAAACATGTCCATAAAACAGCATAAACTTCATCTTGTTAAAAAATGAAGAGTCTCAGGTCCTAACTAACTCAGACCTGACTCAATCTGTGTTGTCAAAGGATCTGAGGTAATTCCTGTGAACAATATTAGAGAAGAATTGCTTTTATTTTTTTTCTCTTTTTTAGTCACACCTGGCGTTGCACAGGGGTTACTCCTGGCTCTGCACCCAGGAATTACTCCTGGCAGTGCTCAGGGGACCATATGGGGTGCTGGGAATCGAAGTCGGGTTGGCCGAGTGCAAGGCAAATGCCCTATCCACTATGCTATCACTCCAGCCCTGAGAAGAATTGTTTTAAGCGAAGTTTTCCCCACCCTATCATGCTTCTGGAAACGCTTCCATTGGTGAGACATTCCCTAGTTGTGCTGAGAACCAGTCTTAAGAGCTTATCTCAAAGACAAGCAATCTATGGTCCATGGAGCAAATGTGATCTTGCTATTTGTATAAAAATTTTATAGAAATTGGGGCTGGAGTGATAGCACAGCGGGTAGGACATTTACCTTGCACGCGGTCGACCCGGGTTCGATTCCCAGCATCCCATATGGTCCCCCGAGCACCGCCAGGAGTAATTCCTGAGTACATGAGCCAATAGTAACTCCTGCGCATCATTGGGTGTGACCCCAAAATTAAAAAAAATATTTACAGAAATACAGCCATGCTTATTTGTTTTATCCATGGTTATTTTGTGCTACAATAGTGCGAAGTAGTAGTGAAAGAGATTAGATGGCCTTCAAATTGTGAAATATTTACTATCTTAGGTTTGTTTTGTCCTACATTAGAATCACTGGGAGAGGGGGAGAGCTGGGAGATGTAAGAAATAACTTGCCTGCGGGGTTGGAGTGATAGAAGAACGAGTAAGGCGTTTGCCTTGCTGACCCGGGTTCAATTCCCAGTGTCCCATATGGTCCCCCAAGCACTGCCAGGAGTTATTCCTGAGTGCTTAGCCAGGAGTAACCCCAGAGCATCACTGGGTGTGACCCAAAAAGTAAAAAAAAAAAAAAAAAGTTAAAAAAAAAAAAGCCCTGCCTGCTTATCCCTCCACCCAACACCACCCAAGTGATTCTAATGCACAGCATGGGTCCAGGACTACTAGGGTCTGGGTAAAAGGTTAGAGACCCACCTCCTTAACCAATTATGGCTCACAGGGGTTTCACTCTACTTGGGGAAGTCAAGCACCCCACCCTAGCCAGATCATACAGACTGTTTAAGCTGAAAGAGGCGATTCAGTTTCAACTCACCTTGAACTCTTCCTCTAACCCATTGTTGCTGGTCCCTGGAATTTTGTTGTAAATTTTCTGCAGGTGTGTTTCTAGAGAGGTCACTTCCAGTTCTGTATCTCCATAGAGATAATGTTCTAGAAGGGCTTGGTATATGAAGACATACTGCATCTGAAATGCGGATGATGCCCGAGTTTCCAGTTACACATAACATGGTTCTTGGGGTACCCAGATCATTGCTCCCACCCCAATTCTTTCCAGTTTGCTTCTCCTTTGACCCTAGTAGGGATAAAATGATTTGCTCTTATCCCAATCGATTAAGGCAGGAACTAAAATGTCTGAGACCTCCCCTGGGGGTGCCTAGCTTGGGGATAGGGCCTTATTTGACACCCATCTGGAGTGTAGTCTGGAGTGGACAGACTCAGGTCCTGCTCATTCCAAGAGCACAAATCCAACAATTGTAGACATTTCCTGTCTGTTGAAACACCAAAGCGTGAACCCTGTGCCCTATCCATAGAGTCAATCTGCCTGCTGTTTCTGAACATGCTCACCTGCATCACAACTGGGCAAAGAGTGGGCACTGGTTCTCTCAGCTGCTCACACACCTATTTCCCTAAGGGCCCGTTGCTTAAAGTCCAGAGCAAATAAGTGACAAATGCCCTTCCAAATCTTCTGACACAACTTCCTCTACACTTGATGTTAATTTTAATACATAATTTACAATAGCCCTCCATCACACTGTTTGGTCATTTACAATAACCTGGGATGCTGAATAATCCATGAGACAGGCAGACATCCTGGAATGTCCCTCACCTCACCTCACCCAGAAATCACTCACATCTGTTTGCACCATCTGGCAGCGCTGTGCCCGGATCCGGCTCACAAAGCCATACACGTCCACCTTCCGCTCTGTATGCATCATGTCCAGCATGGCATCGATGACGACAAAGGTGCCAG
Source organism: Sorex palustris (assembly GCA_028565675.1). Lineage (NCBI taxonomy): Eukaryota > Metazoa > Chordata > Mammalia > Eulipotyphla > Soricidae > Sorex > Sorex palustris. The sequence continues at coordinate 5,926,914 of JAOXYA010000045.1, read as the reverse complement.
TCCGGCCTACACCAGCACTGTATCAGAGAGAAGGGCAGTTACCAGGACGGACAGTACCTCTTGTGGGAAGACAGAGGGAAGCGGAAGCACAGGCCGAGGCTTTCTTTTGGCTTCTAGTGTTGAATTCTGACTGGGGTAGAAATCATGTACACCCAACACCCCACTGGACCTTGATCACTTTACCTCTAGCTAAGATCAGGGAATTTTGTGAGACTTAGAAGGTTCTAGAGGTTCCAAATTATACAAGGCAAAACTTAACCTAGTTTCTGGGTTTCACAGCTGCAGATCCCCACCCCCCTCAATTTCCTTTCTTCCCTTTTTCTTCAGGAGTTTTCTACCCAGCACTGAAACTTGAGGAGTCTCTGACAGCAGCCCCAGGGGCTCCAGAAACCTCTCTGCTAATCTTATAAGCCAGATACCATGGGTACGCCCTCACTTTGGTTAGGGGAGCAAAACGTTCTATGAGTGAGAAACCAAGAGTCGGGGCACACTGACCTGCAGTGGACAACGATGGCCCCTGCATACTGAGGGTTACAGGCTTTCACCTTCTTGAGGAACTTGAGCATGCCGATTGGGGTGAAAGGCACTCCGAAGTCTGGCCAGCTGGTGAAGTGGAACTGAGTGATGAGGCGCTGCGGTTTTCTGTTGGTCATATCACCCACCTAGGAAGTGCGGAGATTCTGTGTGTTGACCCCGGAAGGGCGGAGGACAAGGACGAGGCTTAGGGGACAAGGTCAGCTGTGGTTGCTAGTCAGGAAGTGAGAATACACCAAAGGGAGCTTTAACCATGGACAGAGGAGCATCCTAAGAACCCCATGGAAAGGTGGTGTCCTACAACATTTACTAAGTGAAACTCAGATGTTAAATGACCTGAACTAATAAATGACGAGGTCAAAACTAAAAAGCCTGACTTCTGATTACAGGTAAGCCCCCCTTTCACAGCATTAATCTGCTCTTTGGCTAAAGGTAATTTTGGCTCAGATCTGCTGGGCTGTGCTGGAGGGGCAAGACCAGGGCCCACCACAGTCTCAATAGCAGGAGGCTTTGGAGAAACAAAGCAGGAGAGACAAGATCTCAGAGATTATATCTGAGGCACCAGGATTATACATAGAAATTCCATTCTCTCCTAGTCATAAATATACTGATCCCTCATGGTTTCTTTCTTTCGTCACACCCAGTGATACTCAGGGCTTACTCCTGACTCTGCACTCAGGAATCACTCCTAGCAGTGTTCAGGGGACCATATGAGACGCTGGGGACTGGACCTAGTTGGCCACATGCAAGGTAAAGGTCCTTCCTGCTAGACTATTTCTCCTGTCCTGTTCCTTCAAGCTTTGACAAAGAAGCCCTAGAAGCCCAGGTCTCAGGTTTCAGAATGCAACACAGCCACAACTTATTGAATCTGGATCACTTTTTCGTTCGTTTTTGGGCCATACCCAGTGGTACTCAGGGCTTACTCCTGGCTCTGTGCTCAGGAATTACTCCTGGAGGTGTTTGGGGGTTGAACCTGGGTAGGCCACAGGTAAGGTAAATGCCATTTCCTGTGTACTTTCTCTCTGCAACCTCCCCGGCATCCCTGCACCATTCACTCTTGAATAATGGGGTGGTAGGCACAGACTGGGAGATGACAAGCCTGCCCCACCCTCTTAGTGTAGCAGGATCCAAAGGAGAACTGAAAAAGGGGTACCTGCTGAATGCAGAACTTTCGCACTGTGTAGTCCACAAGAACGGTCACATCCTCTACTGACACACGGATATTCCCGTAGGTCCAGCAGCCTTGGTCTGGCCAGTACTGGGCACACTTGCACTGTAAAGGAATAGACACACATTCCCTTACCCCAGATCTCCCATGCGTGGCACATGCAGAGGGTCTAAAAAGAAAGGAGCAGATGAAAATCCCCAGAAACCCCGACGGTTTCTTATCTCATCTCAGCAAGGGGCACAAATGATTTAGAACAATCTCTTAAACGTATGTGGTTCCTTGGGGCTGGAGTGATAGCACCATGGGTAGGGCGTTTGCCTTGCACGTGGCCAACCCGGGTTCGATTCCCAGCATCCCATATGGTCCCCCGAGCACCTCCAGGAGTAATTCCTGAGTGCATGAGCCAGGAGTAACCCCTGTGAAAAGCCGGGTGTGACCCAAAAAGCAAAAAAAAAAAAAAAAAAAAAAGTATGTTGTTCAGTCCTTAGTCCTTTTAGCTCTTCCCTTCTACTTCCTCAGATGAGGGCAAACCAGAAGCCATTTCACCTTCAAAGTCTGTACTTTCACCATTTATGCTCTAAGGGCACGCCTATTTGAAACTTGGCAATCTGCTACGAGGAGCCACCAGGTACTCTGATGCATGTCAAAACTGTCATCAGAGGTGCTAGGCCTTGTCTGGTGTCTTCTAAGTATCAGAGGTCTGGTCGGAAATGACCTAAAGTTCAGCCCTACTAGATTCTCCTTAAGCACTTTGCAGTTGCTGATCAACACACCCAATAACCTTGTTCTGGGATCAGGGTGATGGAAGGTCCTGAGTAGACTGTTACCGAATGGGAATTCCTCTCTGAGACACAGTCCAGGACTCAGTTCAAGACACAGTCCAGGACCTGTGCTAGCTATGGACCAGTTATGGAGCTGCCAGACAGGGATATAGAACCACAAAAATAAAAGGATTGGTTAGAAGGCTGTCTGCAGATCATGCTTGCACCTTAGATGTCCTTGTACCCTGCAGGGTGTTCAGTTCATATAGCTCCTTTGCCAAGTCAGAAGGATCAGCAGGAAACCAGAGGAGTGAGTGACTATTGAGATACCAGTGGGTGGGAGTGGGGTGTGGGGTGTGGGGTGTGGGTGGGGTAGGGGATGGGGAAGCTCCGCTGTCTTGGACTTGGGTAAAGCCCCAAGTCCTTTCTTTCAGTTGGGGGGGAGGTGCAGTGTATGTGTGGGGGCACTGCTAGTGGTGCCAGAGGTAGACTTGCGGTAACATGCACTCCAGCCCTTCCCCATACTCTGCCCCCACACCCCTCCTTCCAGTTTTCTCTGGAAGCAGAGTGAATTGGTGGGCTGCCAGAGCAATATAGGTAATGTGTACCTGAGGGTCACTGGGCGTTTTGAGGTGTAGCCTGGCAGGCACACTGCGCTCAGATTCTATCTGGATGAATGGTGGCATGGTAGTCACACAGGGTAAAGAGCACAGCTCAAGCTTACTCCTTCTGCTCATCAGGCCTGTACTGGGCCCGCATAGAATTTTTCCACTCACCTCCTTTCTCTCCTTCAGGTTGGTTACCATTACAATGGTGGCTGTGTTTTGCTCCCAGATCATCCTCCAGAAATCATTCACTGTTTCTTCTTTTGGTCCTAAAGCAGCCCAGAGAAAAGATGAGGAAAACATAAACCAAGGCTAAGAGAGATGAGAGGAAATTTGGAACCCTCATTTCTGACTTTTAGATCCATAAGCCCCCAGCGGCATATACAATCCACTAACTGAACATTACCTATGCATCTATCATACATAGGGGTTGAGCTTGTCAAAACAAAAAAATACACAATGTCTCCCAAGGGTATTTATTGTTGAACATTAGAAGTCATTAAAACTCATGCAATACTTAACATGGGCTAGATAGTGAGTGAAAATTCTTTAAATCTTTTATTTAGAGCTTACTCCTGATGCTGTGCTTAGGGAACTTGTATGGTTCTGGGGATTTAACCAGGTCAACTGCATGGAAGGCAAGCACTTTACCCCCTATACCATCTCTCCAGCCCCACTGTTCTTTAGTTTTTGTTTGGTTTAGTTGGCCCTACCATGCTCTGAGATTGTCAAAAGAAATGTTGGCGACCTGCTCAGGTAGACATTTAAAACTAATGTCACAATATTTTCCAGAGCGACACTAGAATTCCTTTCTTTTTCTCTCTATTAGGGATGCTGGGGATCGAGCCTGTGTTGGCCATGTGCAAGGCAAGCACTCTACCTGCTATATTACTTCTTTGCCCCCAACACTACAGATTATGAAACAAAAATGAGAGCACAAACACAGAGAGAACGGGGGTTGACACAGAAGAGAGGCTAAAAGAATCCTCAAGGTATTGGCGAAGGGAAGACTCAGGAAGATAACTATCAGAGGCTTAGATTCAATTAATACAGAATGGACAGCAATGATTCTAGAACAATTCTTACATAAAAATTAAACCTCATGTATTTGAAGGTACTGGAGAGGCTATATATGCTGATTTTTTTTTTTTTTTTTTGCTTTTTGGGTCACACCCAGTGATGCACAGGGGTTACTCCTGGCTCACGCACTCAGGAATTACTCTTAGTGTTGCTCAGGGAACCACAAGGCCATATGGGATGCTGGGGATGGAACCTGGGTCGGTTGGTGCAAGGCAAATGTACTACCCTCTGTGTTATCACTCCAGCCCCTACATGCTTGCCTTTTTTTTGGGGGGTCACACCTGGCGATGCATAGGGGTTATTCCTGGCTTTGCACTCAGGAGTTCCTCCTGGCGGTGCTCAGGGGACCATATGGGATGCTGGGAATCGAACCTGGGTTGGCTGCGTGCAATGCCCTACCTGCTGTGCTATAGCTCCAGCCCCCACGCTTGCTTTTAAACCACAAATTTTGGGGAAAAAATTATTGCCAAGTTTATAAAATACTAAGTGGATAACAAAAAAGGGCAATTATTAATTTCTCACAAAGAGAAAACCTTTTTGTAAAAAAAGGAATATATAAAAAGACTTACAGTACTAGGAGCTTCAGCTCTGATTAACACTGTTATAATGTTAATAATGAACACTATCCTTCTCTGAGGTGGTGGGGTGGTTTGGGCCACACCTAACAGTGTGCTCAGGAGTGACTCTTGGTGGTGCTTGGGGGACCACATGTGGTGCTGGGGATTTAAATCAAGGTCAGTTGGAGGCAAGGCAAGTATCTTTTTTTTCTTTTTATTTATTTATTTTTAATTTTTTATTAGTGAAACACCATGAGGTACAGTTGTAGACTTACAAATTCTGTACTACCTCTCCAGCCCAATGAACATTATGTTACTTAACTCTATTGGTACAAGGGATGTGTGTGTGCATGTGTCTGACAGGGATACAGTTTGTAAGAAGGTTAAATTATTATCTATCTCAACAAATCAACACACAAAAAATGCATTACATTAAAAAAAATTAGAGGTCATCAGGCATGTGAAAGAGTTTATCATCAATTATTACCAGAAAAATGCAAATCAAAACAATGGGATATTCTCCCACACCAGTGAGAATGGAACATATCACAAAGATTGGAAACAACTCATGTTGGTGAAAGGACAGGTCATGCATCAGCCGGTGCCAGGGGTCAAACCTGCCCCTCCAGCATGCAAAGCAGGCACATGAGCTCTTTTCCCAGTCCTTGGTTATTTCTCAAGAGGAGCGCCATGGTGTTTTTTGTTTTGTTGTTTTTTTGGCTTTTAGTTTCACATTTGGCAGTGCACAGGGGTTGCTCCTGGTTCTGTGCTCAGGAGACCATATGAGATGCTGGGGATAGAACCTGGGTTGGCCAAAAGCAAGGCAAACTCCTACCCACTGTACTATAGCTCTGGCCACACATCATAGTGTTTTTAATAGAATTTTAGAGGTGAAGACATCTGTTAGCAGGCTATGAAATGAGTGCAGAGTGTGTATGGGATCTAGGGACCCTGCTCTAAGGGTTCCTAAATTACATAGGTGTGAGTGAAAGTAGAACTCAGGTAGAGGGAGATAAGCCAGGTGGACGTGGTAAGGATCCTCTCCAGAGACTAATTCCAAGTGGTGCTTTGGGTCTGGTAGTGCCCAGGGGCAACCAGGGCTGCATCCTGTGATGCTTGGGAGACCATGTGGTGCCAGACTTCAAACAGGGTTGGCCACAAGTAAAGCAAGTGCCTTAACCCCATACTATCTCTCTAGCATTCTGATTTCAAATTTAAACTCTGTGTAGCCTGCCTAGAAGTAAATGCTCCGGAAGAGCCCCAAGACATAGGGCCTTTTCAGACTGTGTGTGCGCGAAAGGAAAGAAGACTCTCCAATTTTACTCTCCAATTTTTTGGGGTATACTTATATCAAAGAACTTCCCATCCCATACATTCCACTGACCTCCCCTCATCTCAGAGAGAGCCAAACCCAGAGCTAGCACACACAACAGGTGCTCTCCCAAGAGGCCAGAAACTCCAGCCCCCAAAAGCATTTCTTTTTAAGGATTCTTGACACAGAGCCATCAAGAGGCAGGCTCTCAGCTCTAAACCTGAAAGGAAATCTTATTTCTTTCAGGTGGGATGAAAATGAAATAGCCACTGCATTCTTAGTAATCTTTTTAGCATCTGGAAGGAAAAACCCAAAACCACCAGGAGCTAAGGCCAAGAGAAAAAGCTTTTTCATTACTTTACCTTGTGCAGCAATGAATTTGTTCTTTTCTTGGTATCCCTGAAAAGTGGGAGAGGAAAAGAAAGTGAAAACAAAAAATCCTTTAGAATTTTTTGAAACAGAAAAATTGAAAACAAGTTAACAAAGACTTCCTTGTAAAAAAATTCAGGCAACGAGCAAGGATTTCCATTCTAGAAATTTCCAGGGCTTAGCTCTGGATACCAGTAATCAAAGATAACATGACCTAGGCAGCCCTCTGAAAGTAACTCTGTTGTTGGGCCACATTCAGTGGTGCTCAGGGGCTATAAGCATATGCTATGGCCGGACCCCATATTGCTTTCTCAAAGGAAATTAATAAATACTGGTATAAAATACCTGAATATTAACTCCTAGCTAGTTCCTGTTTCTGACAACACGGGCCTTAATGTGAATGGAGAACACACTAAGGTAGCCTAAGAAGGATATGCAGGGTTCTAAGGGTGAAGCTGGGTTCACACTAGAAAGGAAAAGTATTCTTTTTCTTTTTTTAGGATTATTTTTAGTTTATTATTTTTTTTCCTTTTTGGGTCATATGGGTGATGCACAGGGCTTACTTCTGGCTCATGCACTCAGGAATTACTCCGGGCAGTACTCAGGGGACCATATGGGATGCTGGGAATCGAACCCGGGTCGGCTACGTGCAAGGCAAACACCTTACCCACTGTGCTATCGCTCCAGCCCCTTATTTTTAGTTTTCAATTTTAAACTTTATTTTTTTGTGTTTGGGTCACAACCAGCAATGCTCAGGTTTACTTCTCACTCTGGACGCAGGAATTACTCCTGGCGGAGCTCAGGGAACAACACAGGATGCTGGGGATAGAAGCCAGGTCAGCGGCATTCAAGGTAAGTGCCTACCTACTGTACTGTCTCTCCAGCCCTCTCCCACAGTCTCTGCAACTACCCAATTAATTTATAATAAATTCCTTTGGCTTAAAAGAATAAATTTTAAAAGTACAGTGTTTTCTTTTTTCTTTGTGGGTCACAGCTGGCTCTGCACTCAGGAATTACTCCTGGCGGGTGCTCAAGGGACCATATGGGGTGCTGGGAATCGAACCTGGGTCAGCCGCATACAAGACAAATGCCCTAACCGCTGTACTATCACTCCAGCCCTCAAAAGTACAGTGTTTTCTGCAACAAAGAACCCCAACAGATACCTTTAACATTCAATGCCTTCCAAGATCAAATACCTACCAATTTCCCCAAACCTCATCCCTTTCAATTTCTCATCTTATACTTTATAACCTAAGACTGCTTTTTCCCCCCTGGACTTTGCTAGGCTTCTCCTTTTACTCTGAAGTTCTGGATTATCTTTCTTCTCTTGAACTTGGATTTAGTCTTCAACATTAAGCTGTACTAGGTCACCAGGTTGGCTGAATGTTTCTTTGTCTAAGCCCCACAGAACCTGGCAATCCTGTCCACATACTTCACATTCACTGCGCATTACAGGAAACAACGGAATGTGTTGTTACCAGGACCATATCTTCTCTCTGTAACATCTGAGCTACTCAGTGTCTGAACATTTTTCTCCTTTGGCTTGGAAGATGATATTCCTAAGAACTGAGCAATTCTAGTATCCAAGACAGTGACAAAAGTGTAAGCATGTGATAACTTATGGGCTGTTGGCCCTGACGGCATTGGAGAGGCTTCTGGGAAAGATTATGCTCTTTATTTTTAAAAACTTATCATTTTCTGGGGGAGGGTTTATCCATCTGGCAATGCTCAGGGGATCCTGTGAAATGCTGGGGTTCAAACTAGCATGCCATAGGGAATGCAAGCACCCTCCCCTCTGTACTCTCTCTTCAGCCCTAGGTCATGTTTTTTAACAGATAAAGGTAAGGCCAAAAACTTCTCCTTTGCAATGCATGCTGCACTGACAAGAAATACTTAAAACTGCTACAGCCCTCTTAAGACTTTGTTAATAGGCTCAAGTTATCGAAGCAGGAAAGATGGAAGTATCTGGATTCTTTTCGTTTAGGGGGACCATACCACTGGGACTCAGGGGTTACTCCCTGTTGTTAAACAGGGGTGGCACCCAGCAGTACTCAGGTGACCATGGGGACTAAGGAACCACAAGGAACTCTCGTGGGACTAAGGAACCTCAAACTCAGGCCTGCATGCAAAGCCAGAGCACCAGCCCTTTGCCTTCTCCTTTGCTGGAGCTCTTCCTGGCGCAGCTCCCTAACCAGCTTGGTTGCTGGGCTCCTGTGGGGAAACCCTGTGTCTCGGCATTGAGGAGGCTGAGCTGTTGCCAGGGGAACCAGCATTCCCCGGCAATTAGCATGGCTCAATGGCCTTGCAACTGTCTGTGACAGGGTTTGAGATTATGGAGTGTCAGCACCTGTAGTGTCTGTAAAGCTTATTGTTCCGCCTCTATGTTAGCTCATAGAAATCCCATGACACCTCGTCATACTTCATCCCATCTAGCTCATGTAAACTATAGATTTCACCTTCCTCTCCCTCCCTGTCTTGTGATCTGCCATGTCACGCATCCCTTTCCTATCTATATCTATCTACCTAACCATTATCCTCCCATAAACTTTGTCACATAACCAGTCTGTGACCCGCATGGGTGGTATCTCCCAGCTTATCCATGGTGTGTGTATCTTTGAGCCATCAGCCGTTGATCACGTGATAGCTTCTGTGTTGCCAGGTCTTGTAGCTGCATCTGAGAGCTCCATCTCTGGTCCCCAGACTCCCTTGTTTTCTGAACCACATTCAGGGGTACTGGGCTGGAGGTGGAGCTCAGGAGACCATGTGGTATTGGTTGAACCAGGGGCTCTTACATGCAAAAGCCCTTCAAATCATCTGGAGTTTTGGGAATTGATTTTTAGTCACAAACTCACTAGCCCTAGAACTGACCTCTATCTGTCTTCATATTATTAGATACGTAAACACACCGACATATACCACTTTCAGTTTAGCACTATCTGTAGATTGCAACAATCTGATATACCCTGCCTCATACTGCTGAAGCCAACCTATTTTCCGTTTCATCATAATCCCTGATGGCAATATTCCCAAGTTGACCATTTACCACCCCCATATTCCTTATTTACCACCTCATTTCTTTACCAAGGTTCTCTCTTTCCAATTATAAACATGACCATCACTATGAAATATACACAGACTCTCAGGAATGGGCTGGGGGAGAGAGCTCAAAGGACTGAAGCACATGGTTTATATGCAGGAAGCCCAGTTTGATCCTCTGGCAGCACTGAGTCTCCCAAGCACAAGAAGGGACCCCTGAGCAACAAGCGAGGAGTAGCCCGAGCACTGCTGGTGTGGTCTGCCTCCAAACGCAGAACCAAATACAGGAACAGTTCACCAAATTCATTCTGGTTATCGTTTATTTACTGGCTCCACTTAGGCAACACACACACACACACACACACACACACACACACACACATACACGCGCGCGCGCGCGCGCGATGGGGGTGAGATCCAGCAGTGCTCAGTCGGGGCTTACTGCACCTGATGCAAGGCAAACACCCTATCAGCTGGACTACTGCTACAACCCTAGATAATGGTTAAGACTACCCCTCCTGAACATTTCTTTTTTCTTTTTTGGGTCACACCCAACAATGCACAGGGGTTACTCCTGGCTCATGCACTCAGTAATTACACCTGACGGTGCTCGGGGACCATATGGGATACTGGGAATGGAACCTGGGTCAGCCATGTACAAGGCAAATGCCCTACCCACTATGCTATCACTCCAGCTCCCCTCCTGAACTTTTCAACCAAACTCTGTACACATTAAATAATTATTCCTCATTTGTCTGTCCCCTTCACCGCTGGCAAGCACCATTTCTACTTTCTATAAATTTGACTGCTCTCATTACCCTGTTGTATGTAAGTGAAATCACACACTGTGTCTTTTGTGACTGGCTTATTTCATTGAGCATAATATTCTCAAGATTCAATCGTGTAGCAGCTTGTGCCACAATTTCCTTCCTTTTTAAAGGTACGTATCATGTTTTGCTCATCTATTCTTCCACCGACGAACACTTGGGCTGCTTTCACCATCTGGTTGTGATTAATGCTGCTATATACATGGGTATAGACATAAATCTTGAAAGACATCAACAAACTGCAAAGATGCTCCTGGACCCTGGGCAAGGCTGAGTTGTCCAGAGCATTCCAGAGGAGTGGGGGCGGTTAAGCCCACCACCTGCACAAACAGGAGCTGAAAACCTCCATAGTCCACAATCACTACCATGCTCACGGCCAGCGGATTTGTGACTGAGATCTCCAGGTTCTCAGAGTTGGGGATGGGCTACCTTCCCCCATCTCCCTGTACTTCCCAAAGCCTTGGCAGTCACAACCATGAACAGCCTTGGGCACAAAATATGTACATGAGTATACAAATTCAATCAGTATTCTCTTCATGCATCCTGCTCTAGTAGTCAGGCTTGCTTTTACCAGCTTGCTTTTTCTTCAAATACTCTCTACTAGCTCCTTCCCCCGGGGCATACAACATATTCAAGTTTACTATACCTTCTCCATAAACATTTTCTAAATTACCCTTACACTCCACCCTGTTACCCTACCCACCAATTTTACTTCTGCTTTCAGTTCTTGGTTCCTAGTAGAGAGGAATAACCAGATTTACCTGGTTTTAAAATGTCATGTCCTGTTCTCCCTTATTATAGAAAGCAAGACCTGCTTTTGTTCTTAGTTCTCTGAAACAAGCTTAATAAACGATTTATTAATTCTTACAAAAAGTACACATTTACGTTTATATTTCTGCATTAGAAAACTTTTGGAAATGATATGATATACACAACAATATATTTAAAATTATCTACTTGATCTTTAAAAATGAAATGACAAAATATACTTCCTAACATGCAGTTGGATGAAGAGAGCATCCAGTGGTCACTCAAGGTAATGAGGAAAGCTCGTGTTCCTTACATTTATAAATGAAGCATTGATGTAATCAGAATCTGGAACTCCTTCAACTGGTGTCAGGTGAACTCTAGAGTGGTCGTCTAGGAAAAAAGAGCACTGGTTAAATTTCATTTACATCCAATTTTATTTCTTACTGATCCTGATGCAACCCAAGGCAGAGGAGATATCTATGTCTATGGATACAGAGATCACCACAGAGCCTGGAAAGCTACCCGTGGCATATTTGATATGCCAAAAACAATAACAATAACAATAACAGATTTCATTCCTCTGACCCTGAAAGAGCCTCCAATATAGCAGCACTGGGAAAGACGAGTAAGGAAGGCTGCTAAAATCTCAGGGCTGGGATGATTGGAGACATTACTGGTGCCTGCTCGAGTAAATCGATGAACAATGGGATGACAATAATACAGTGATACAGTGATGGATACAGAGGCATGTGTGGGTTTTACATATATAGTCACTGCAGGACTGTTTATGACAGCAGTAAGTTGGATAGATCTCAACTATCACTACAGAACTAGTGAAATTGAACCCAGGGGCTTATATATTTGAGGCATGCATTCTACCACTGAATGTGGATATCCTCGACCCCCTGCATACCAGACACTTTGAAAGAAAGATAGTTCTTGGGGGCCTTCCGGGTTGTGCCTGGTGATGCTTGGGGGATCATATGGTGCTTGACATTGAAGTGGGGTCAACTGTACACAAGGTGTGTGCCTTAACCCCTCAGCTATGTCTCTGGAATCTCAGTCCCAAAGCTTCAACCTGTTTTTAGTAGTAATCCTTCTACCACACACAAGATTCTTTCTATTCTTGATCTTCAGTTTCAGGTGATATCCCAAGAAACCCTACAAGCACTCACAAGGCAAGATGTTCACATATCGATTTTTTTCCTTATTTTCCTCCTTGGAGGCAGCTTCACAGGTGGCCTGGATAGGACAAGCAGGGAGAGCCTGAAAAGTTAGGAGAAATCAGAGAAATTAGTACCAGGTTATGCCCAATCATGCAACCTGATGTACCAAATGCTAACTTGGCAGTTAAGGTATGCCTCTTCTTGAGTTGGGGGAGGAACGAAGATGGACCCTGGGTAAATACTTTGAGCCTAACACAGAGTGCCTCTCCTCTACCTACCCTGCCATTGCTTAGGGCAGTGTTTCTCAATGTTTTTCTGACTACAGACCCCCTCTAACCTTGTTTCCTTCCTGTGGTTCCCCTTCCTACCCTACGTGGTCCCCTAGCCTTGTGCCATGGTCCCTCATTAATATGATTTTTCACTTGTTGGATCCCTTGGAATATCCGGAGGGGACTTAGTTGAAAAAGGCTGCTTAGAGTTTAAAACCAAGAATCCTCAAGGAACAGAATGTTTTTCATGGCACTTTTAAGTCTAGCATGATCTTTATAGAATTACTGTAGGTTAAGGGAATCATTACAACGCTAGGTAACAATGGAGCACTCTGTTAAAAAAAATAAAAAAAGAAACAGAACAGAAGGGATGAACATTTATTTGATGCTAACTACCAAGCAAACGTGAACTAAATCTTGATGCAAACCACAAAGTGGGCCCTGGATAGTCAGCTGAGTTAGGTCTTTTTTAGGGGTCTGACTATGGGTTTGACAAGAGAGTCTGTCAGCCTCAAGGCACAGATGGGTAGAAGGGTATTCACATGGATTCAGGAACCAGGAAGCCAAGATTAGATGAGGTGATACTGAGCATGTAGCAGTTCTGGAGCAAAGTTAAATGTTCTAGTGCTGGGGGTATGTGGATGAACACAGAACAGCTTGACAGAAGACAGTCTGAGGTTACATGATTTTAAAAATTTGTTTTTGGGCCACACCAGGCGATGCTTAGGGCTTACTCCTGGCTTGTGCTCAGGGATGGTTTCTGGCTTTGCTCAGGGGACCACATGGAATGCCGGGGAGGGAACCCAGGTCAGCCACATGCAAGGCAATCACCCTACTGCTGAACTACTGCTTCAGCCCCTGAGCTCACATGATCTTTAGTAGATCTGCTAACCTTTCTAGGTCCATATTTTCTCATCTGTAAAACCAGGATAATATTGGTCACAGAAGGAATAAGATAATCACATTATCTTATTAATCTGGCAAGAGTTCAATAAATTAGTTTTATAAGAACAGGAAGCTTAGTTTCATTATTTTAAATATGCTCTTTTGATGTTTTATATATTATATATATTAAAAACCCAGAAAACAAAAAGGGACATAGTTTTAGATTATAACCAGACAAATTTTCTATTTGGTTACATTTTATAAGCTTCAAAAATATTTATACTCTCTGACCACACAACTGTACTCCTGAGAATTTAACATAAATAAATATCTGTGTACAAATTACTTTACTTTCGTCATTGTTTAGAATGACTCCAAACCAAAAAACAATCTCACTATTTAGCAGTAGCGAAACAAGTTTTCTGCATTACTTCTCAGTCATTCTGCCAATAAATTCACAAGTGTATCTATTAGGTACAGAGTAAAACATGGTGAATCCATCATATACACAGTTATTACTTTCATGGACAATACAAATTTGTGGGTAATACCAAGACAGACATTATACAAATACAACAAAAATTATAAAGTCACCTAGTATGACAAACACAATAAAATTATTAGAGAAAATGTCAGATAGCCCAAGAAATATCCAAATGTACATATTTACAGGTCTTGATGAGAAAGAAAGTGTGTGGAAAATAGTATTCTAGGTACAGAGATCAGCATGTGATAATCCAGAAACAAGAGGAAACTGTGGCTTGTATGAGGAACTGAAAGTTCAATGAGGATATTACATAGGAGTGGTTGGTAGGGATGGTGAGACAAAGTGAGAAAACAGTCTGGCAAGGCTAACTCCTATGTTTCCATACAGATCCTTGAACAGAGTTTAATTTTGGATTTTAAGTGCATGAGTGAATCATTCAAGATTTAAAAAGTGCAATTTACATGTTGAATAATCACTCTGGCTGCTAGGTAGAACATGGACTTGGAGAAAGGCAGAGGAAAGCAAGAATATAAATATGGGAAGAGGATAGTACAAAGAGTGATAATACGTTGGAATTACTAGGTTTGAAGATGGAATGGAGGGAAGGTGAATTGGGAAGAAAAAGACATAAATGAAGACAGTTCTCTGACTTTCAGTATGAAAATTTAAAGGAAATGCCAACCTAAACAGAATCAATGTTGTCAGATATAAACTAAAGCTTGAAAGAGGGAGCAAACAGATTTTATGGAAACCAGCAACACAATGGTAGAAGATAGAGTGAAAGATAAAGAGTCAAGGACTCCATCAGCTCTCATTTACTCAAGGATGTCCTTTTAGAACTAAAATCCTGTTGGCTCAGCATGTTATTCTGAGAGGCAATTTCATTACTCGGACACTGCCAACAAAGGTGGGAGGAGTAAAGTTTTCTGAGCTGTACTCTGCACATGGAACTGAGACAACACAATAGAGTGAAATTTCACAATTCAACCATTTTTCTTCATCCACATAGACTAGATTTTCACACATTTCCATCACAGTATAGGGCAGGATGAGTTATACATACTTAAACCTCTTAAAACTGGCCCAGAGGAATTATTTTTCCTGTATCTATATATTTCCCATAACAATATGGTAACAGAAAGACATTTGAAAGTAGTTCTCAGAAATAAGGACCACACCTTACAGTCCTCCCCACACTACCCCAGGCTTTTGGATCACACCTGGGCGATGTTCAGGGGTTACTCCTAGCTCTGCACCCAGAAACTACTCCTGGCCGGGCTCAAGGGTCCATAAGGGAGTCCGGAGATCAAATCGGAATTGGCTGTGTGCAAGGTAAAAGCCCTAACCGCTGTACTATCACTCTGGTCCCCCACCTCATAGTCCGATCAGCACCTCCAGCTTCCTCAGTCATGATGAAGAAATACTAGAGAACTCCAATTAGCCTGAGAATCCTAAAGGAAAGATAGGAAGAAAAGGAGCCACCATTTGAGACAAGAAAGGAAAGGATCTGTTAAGAGAATATCTGAGGGATGTAACAGAGCAGGTTCAAGAGAAATCAAGCAAACAGGGGGGCCTTGCAGGACTTCGCTCTTCAGGCTGGTGTTCTTCCCTGAACACATATCCCGCTTGTTTGTCTCTGTATTTCTTTGTGTGTTCTTTCCACTCTGGAGAACTCCATGTTCTCTCTCAAACACATACTTCCCGCTCTCTGTAACCTTGTATCTTTCTAAACAAGTTGTAAAAACAACTTTTCTACACACACACACACGAAAAATATAGATAGAAATAAAAAGAAAAAAAAAACATGGAGATCCCTGCTTTGAGTATTATGAGCAGCTGGACCAGAGGCTGGGCCTTAAGATGTGAAAATCTCTATAAACACTAGGTGGCATCAAACACCATTTAAGCCTTTATAGGCAGCAAGGTTTTAAAAAATGTCAGTTATAAATTTTTTTTTCTATTTCTAGATGAAAAAAGATACCTATCACCCATGTTTACTAGATTTTTTTTTTTTTGGCTTTTTGGGTCACACTTGACAATGCTCAGGGGTTATTCCTGGCTTTGCAACTCAAGAATTACTCCTGGTGGTGCTTGGGATACAATATGGGATGCTGAGAATCAAACTCGGGTTGGCCGCGTGCAAGGCAAGCACTCTACCTGCTGTACTATTCCTCCAGTACCTAGAAGCCTTCTGTTTTTTTTTTGTTTGCTTGTTTGTTTGTTTGTTTGTTTTGTTTTGGGGTTATACCAGGAGATACTCAGGGGTTACTCCTAGCTTGCACTCAAGAATTACTCCTGGAGGTACTCGGGGGACCATATGGGATACCAGTTATTGAACTGTGCTACCTCTCCAGTCTCTAGGTTGACCCTTTCACCTTCTTTTTCCTCTCAAGAGGAACTTTGGGGTAGTGTTCACCATTCACACAATCACAATCACAAATCATCCTGTTTGCCTCGAGCAGGCCTCAGTAACGTCTCCTTCATCCTAGCCGTGAGATTATATTCAAGGCTCTTTAGGAGAATGAGACCCATCATTGTTACTGGTATTTGGCATAT
>JAOXYA010000045.1:5852984-5865391 GCA_028565675.1 Sorex palustris | reverse complement strand
GATATGCCAGACACAGTAACAACAAAAATCTCCAATGGAGATGTTACTGGGCCCGCTCGAGCAAATCAATGATCAACAGGAGGGCCTTTACCTTTTATTACAACAAAGGGACACACACATATATAATTGATGCATTTATATATTCTAGCATACATAAAAATAAATAGCTATTAAAAAGTGTTCATTCTGGAGCCAGACAGATAGTACAGCTGGTCGGGTGCTTGTCTTGCATGCAGCTGACCTGGGTTCGATCCCTGGCATCCCATATGGTCCCCCAAGCACCACCAGGAATAATTCCTACATACAGATTAGGGAGTAACCCCTGAGCATTGTTGGGTATGACCCAAAAACAAACAAACAAGCAAAACCCCAAAAGTGCTTATCTGGGGTCAGAGAGATAGTACAATGGATAAAGCACTTGCCTTGCACACTGCTGACCTGGGTTCAATCTCAGCATCCCATATGGTCCCTTTAGCACTGCCAGGAGTGACTCCTGAATGCATAACCAGGAGTAACCCCTGAGCATCACCGGGTGTGGCCCTAAAACAAACAACAAAAAAGTGCTCATCCTGACAGACACCCCCTACACACACACACACACACACACACACACACACACACACTGAAAAGGAGGAGAAAACGCCTCTGCTGGGTGTGGTAGGCAGAGCTCTAGGTTTCGAATCCTGCCATTGGCTGGGTGACTGGATTCTCAGTTACTCTTCCTGGAACCTCCCATACAACTTGGCCAGTAACCCAAATGCAGTTCCTGCTCTTTCCTGAAACAGCTGTGCTGTGGCCAGGGAACTGTGTGCCGGCGTGTAGATCCAGATCTTCAAACCAAGAAGAGGTAGGTCATTAGACATTCCACCCTGGGAAGGAGAGAGCAGTGTCGCAACCCCAGCGACAATGTCTAGAGCAACAGCCCATTCTCAGCTCTCACTGGGGAAAACCTGCCCAACCTCCCATTCTACTTCATGCAAAGGGTGTATCTGTCCACAGCTTCGGCCCATGGGCACAGATGCCTGTAGTTAGGCATTTGTCAGCCACCTCACAAGTGCCTAAGAATTGCAGAGTTCATGCGAAAAGGGCTCCTATTCCTTTAGACAAATCACTTCCCCTCTCCAGCCTCCTTTCCCCATGGAGCAAATGGAACAATGAGTCATTCACTCAACAAATGCTTATTGAGTACAGACCAAATGCTGGGCACGGCAGGGAGTAAGACGGAAAAGGTCTCTGCTCTCAGGAACTTACGTTCTGGACCAGGAGACAGACAATAAACAACGCGTACAAGAAAATTTCCCAAATGCTGTAATGAAAATAAAGCCAGGCAGTGAGATAGACTGTTGAAGTAACTGACTGAGGGTCACAGGTCTTTTCAGGCCACTGCTCTACTCCCCAGGGCACTTGCCAGAGTTCTGTACCCAAGAGACCGCAGTGCCTTTACACTGAGAGTGGGACTGGAGAGATAGTATAGTGAGTACGATGCTTGGCTTGCACACATCAGAACCTGGCTCAAGTGATCCTTGAGCAGAGAGCCAGGATAAGCCCTGAGCCCCACCGGGGATGGCCCCCAAACCAGAACAAACTGAGAAGATGACTGTAGATGCCATGCCCCCAGATCTTCTCCCTGGGCCACCCTGGATAACCTGAACTGACAAAGAGATGGTTTCAAATCCTCTGTCCCCAGACCCACAATCTTGGTCCTGGACTTAATTCTAGCCCAACCTTGGCAGGCCTTGGCTTTACAAAAGATGGCAGATCCAGGCCTGCTGGGAAAAATCATTTAAGGTAAAAGGCACTGTATGCTAATACCTATTGAGCAAACCAAGAATTTGAAAATAAGAATTCTAGTTCATAAAATATTATCTATTGTGCATGTCAAAACTCAGCAAATATGGATGGATTTAGTATTGATTTGCTCGAGTGGGCCCAATAACATCTCCATCGTGAGACTTCTTGTTACTGTGTTTGGCATATTGAATACTCTCAGTAGATTGCCAGGCTCTCCAAGAGGGGCAGAGGAATTGAACCTGGCTCGGCCGGGCTGGCTGCGCAAGGAAAACGCCTCATTGCTGTGCTATCACTCCAGCCCACGGATTTTGTATAAAAGAAAAAAATTTAAAAAATTTTAGTTAATAAAATGCATTTTGGGGTTAGAGCAATAATACAGTGGGCAAGGCATTTGCCTTACACATGGCTGACCTGGGACCCATCCATGGCCATATGGTTCCCTGAGCACTGCCAGGAGTCATCCCTGAGTGCAGAGACAGGAGTAATCCCTGAGCACTTTACCAAAAGAGCAAAATAAAATGCATTTTGATGTATTTAGAGGGAACTGCACAAATGACTGCATAAGGCTTATCCTAATTCTGTGCTCAGGGATCAGTCCTGGAAGACTCAGGAGACCAAATCCCAGGTCAGTCACTTGCAAGACAAGTGCCTTATCAGCTCCAGTCTAGCACCATGTTTATCAGATAGCAAAGTTGTTTGGCACTAAATATTGCTTTATTTTTATATTTCCACAATTCAAATCTTCACATTTCATTAGGATTTCATCCCCAAAGAAACCAATATATATATATACATAAATATATGTATGTATGTATATATATATATATGTATATATATATTTGCTTTTTGGGTCACACCAGCGATGCACAGGGATTACTCCTGGCTCTGCACTCAGAAATCACTCCTGGTGGTGCTCAGGGGACCATATGGGATGCTGGGAATCGAACCCGGGTTGTATGCAAGGCAAACATCCTACCCGCTGTGCTATTGCTCCAGCACCTAGATACTCTCCTTTTCCCCAAAAGTCCAGGGACCAGGCATTCGCATACTCCCTGCTGCACCTCTAGAGAGATGGTCTCAGGTGCTGGAGAAATAGGGTGAGAAAGGATATGGGAAGAGAATTCAGAGTGCCTGTCAGTTACCAACATAAGAGCTGCACACAGCTCTATCAATACTTCTTCAAAGTATGTGACATGGTAAGTCATGTCACGTACTTCAGCTGGAGAACTTCCCCAAACATCTTCGCACCAACTGCCTTTGAATTCTGTTAAATCCATAGTCTCATTCTTAAATCCCTGTTTTAAAATACAGAACATATGCTTGCATGAAGGTAATTTATATCCAAATATATCCAAATATAAATCAAATATATATGATTATGGATTATAAATTTAATCTACATTGCTCTACTCTGTTCATTATGAAGCAAACTCAAGAAAAGATAGTTTGAGATCTTTTCTTATTTTCAGGGCAGAGGAGTACTGCCTATGCCCTGCTTTAAAATTATTGCTCTGACCAAAAGCTTATTTTCTTGAGATCTCATTGCCTCTCTGGTGAGATTCTGCCTTGGGAGGGAGGCGAGGTGAGAGGACAAAACCACAGAGAGCTGATTCCTCAGCTGAGCTTCAAAATCACTGGAGATCTGGAAGCATGTTCCAGAATAAGCACATTTCCCCAAGAGAGATTTTTTTTAAGTTTAAGAACATTTTTAATACAAAATATCTGTCCCAAGCACTATCCACAAATGATCACTCAAAAGAGTACGGCCAATCCACAGTTTCGGTGATTAAAAAAGTCCATCTTCACACAGATATAGGAATGGCGGCCATAGACTCCCAATGTTGCTGAGCCCAGAGAAACTGCCTACTAACCTCCAGACTGCTAGAGAGGCCTGGTTTGGGGGCTTCCCTGCATGATAGTCACAGTTGTGTTGTGTCTGGAGGGAGTCAATCATCCACCGTGTCCATTTCAAACCAGGCCTGGTCAACCACTTTGGACCATCTCCTGATTGTTATCAGTTTTATCTCCTGAGACCCAATCAGAGTCACTGCACTTTAGTCTGACCAGAAACTTGTCTAACATTGTTTTTATCAATGGTTTCTCATTTGATCTACTCTTTAGGAAGGAATACAAGTCTCCAAGTTAAAAAGTATCGCTTTTACCCAACAAGACATCCTCTAAGTCACCAAACAAGTGTTTCCCCTCTGCCATCCTCTACTTTGCCACCTCCTAGAGTGCTCCCAGCCAGCCTATTCTTCCACAGGCCCTGCCCTGGCACACTGACCAGCACCAACTGCCACCTCCTACACATTTCAACAGAATTTTTGTCTTTATTATAATAGTATCCAGACCTCACAAGACAGTTTTTTTTTGTTTGTTTGTTTGCTTTTTGTGTCACACCCGGTGGTGCACAGGGGTTACTCCTGGCTTAGCACTCAGGAATTACTCCTGGCAGTGCTCAGGGGACCATATGGGATGCTGGAATCGAACCTGAGTTGGCTGCATGCAAGTCAAATGCCCTACTCGCTGTACTACTGCTCCAGCCCCACACTAGACAGTTTTGTGTCCATAGATTTCTATCACTCACTGAAGACTGTAAGCTTCTGATTGTTTAAATCACAGACTGCCTTTTTTAAAAAATATTGAATCACCATGAGATACAGTTACAAAGCTGTCATGATTGAGTCTTAGTCCTACAAAGATTGAACACCCATCTCTTCACCAGTGCACATTTTCCATCACCAACGTTCCCAGCATCCCTCCGCCACCTCCACCCCATTTCACCCCCTGCTTCTGTGGCAGGGACCCTCCTTCTTACTCTCCCTCTACTTTTGGGCATTATGGTTTGCAATACAGATTACTGAGAGGCCATCCTTTTTGTTCCTAAGTCTATTTTCAGCACACATCTCCCATCCCGAGTGATTCCCTACAACCATCATTAACTTAATGGTCCCTTCACCACCCCAACATCCCCAGCACATGAGGCAGGCTTCCAAATCATGGAGCAATCCTCCTGGTCCTTGTCTCTACTATCCTTGGGTGTTAGTATCATATTATGTTATTTTATATTCCACAAATGAATAGACTATCTTTTGTAAATCCCTCCATACCTTTCATTTACACATAAGCATGGTTCAATAAGTGTTAAGTGGATAAAGTGCAAATGATGCTCTGTTACAAATATCCTAATAAATGTTTAATAACACAGTAACATTATATATGGCCACTGTATTATTTTGTATGTTACCAAAGAAAATATTACAATGATATGGATGTCTCGAGTCCAAACTCGGTGAGTCGAATTTTCTATCTGTAGAAGAGAGAAATAGTGCTAAGTACCCCCTTAATAGTATCACACAGATTAAATCAACATATAGGGTAGCAGTGCTATTTCAGGAATTAAGGCACTTCCTTTGCATGTGACTGACCCCAGTTCAATCCTGAGCACTACAAGTGATTTCTGAGCATGGCCAGGTTTAGCCTCCACACCAAAAATAAATAAATAACCATCCTATATATGAAATGAGATTAAAACCACATCTGTCAATGGTAAACACTCAATAAATATTACTTTTTATTCAGTTAATTTGATGATGCCTGACTGCTAATATGAATTCAGGCATTATGTTGTATACCTATACTGGGTTCCACTCTAGTTTGAAAGGCAGAGTATGATTGATTATATACATTATCCAACTGCCATTTTAGGAGCTAAGACAATGTAAACATTTGAATCTTTCATAAAGAGGAGCAGATGGCTGACATGAGAAAGTTCTCAGTACTTAGTGACTATCATTGCTGGAGATGCTTCCAGCCCCTAAGGGTTTTGAACCCCTGGGGGAGGGGGAACCTTGGGAGGTAATAACTCTGGGTTCCCTTTTTCAGACTCTCTACCCCATCTGCACACCAGATGACTTTATGAACCAGGCTGCCTGCTCCCCCAGACAGAATTAACCCAGCTTCCTGGCCCCATGGGGGAAGGTCTGGTGCCATCTCTCTGAATCTCTCTCTCAATGCATCCAACATCATCCTGTTTTGGCAAAGCCTCTAATCACACTGCCACGCAGTTACATAGCAGAAAGCAGTAGACTCTACCCAAGGCTCTTATATGAGGATGCTGGAACAGGCACTGGGAACTTTGGAATACAGAACAACACTGAAGGAGCTTGAACAAATACGTTTCTCACCTAGGCTTCTTCTTGAATGGTAAGAGATAGAAATCCCATTCAAATGTGCTAACACAGGTTAAAGAATATATTGTCTCATGTGATTAATAGGGCCAGAGATGCTCTATTAATGTTGGGAACCTGGGAGTGTCCTTTTGAGAACTGCCATTTGAGCAGAGGTGCCAATTCTAGTGCAGGGAGCCATGCAGCTATGTAGAAACACCATGGCCTTGGCTGGAAGAACAGCCCAGAGGACTGAGGCAGCAGAACAATATTTAGAGTTGGGAAGTAGAATGAAATGACCAAAGGAGAAAATGGCAAGGAGGAGAGGACAAGTTGGTAACTAGGTTAAAGCTGTTCAGACCTCAGACACTGTAAGAACGGTGGGGCCTTACTGATCAGATAGACTTTGACCTGATGTCTCATGATTCTCATGGACAGGAGGAGATATATTCCCAGGGAAAATTGTGTAGCTGAAAAAGATCAATTATTAGAAAAGAGGAGAAATGTTAAGGGGAAAGCACATGGATTACCATAGCACTGTAGCACTGTCCTCCCATTGTTCATCGATTTACTCGAGCGGACACCAGCAATGTCTCCATTTTGAGACTTGTTACTGTTTTTGGCATATCAAATACGTCAAGGGTACCTTGCAAGGCTTTGTCATGCGGTCGGAATATTCTGGGTAGCTTGCTGGGCTCTTCGAAAGAGGCGGAGGAATCAAACCCAGGCCGGCCGCATGCAAGGCAAACGCCCTACCTGCTAAGCTATTGCTCCGGCCCATGTGTACCATAAACACAGAAATTCAAAAGCCAACTTTGGTTGGAACAAATTAACTTTCACATACACTTTATATTTTGTAATCACTATACAGCATATTGGGCTGGAGCGATAGCACAGCGGTAGGGCGTTTGCCTTGCACGCAGTCAGCCTGGCCAAGTTGGGTTCGATTCCTCTGCCACTCTCAGAGAGCTCGGGAAGCTACCGAGAGTATCTCGCCCACATGGCAAAGCCTGGCAAGCTACCCATGATGTATTCAATATGCCAAACACAGTAACAACAAGTCTAAAAATGAAGACATTACTGGGCCCACTCGAGCAAATCGATGAACAACAGGAGGACAGTGCAGTGCTACATGCAGCATGTTATGATTTGAGGATCTTAGAATCATAATACTAACACAGATCTCCCAAGTAGTACAAATATAACTCCAGCACCACCAAACAAATACATATGTGCACACATACACACAGGCACACACACACACATACACACACATTCACTGACAAAAATGGCTTAATGAAATGGGCATTAATAAAATCACATAATTGTTCGTTTACAGCTCAATTATTACATGCTTATAATTACTTTGCAACCTCCTTTCAAAGGACTGGAGGTAACATATTCATGTCTATTTCAATTTGCCCAGTGCTTAGTAAATGATCTTATCACAGTTCTGTCTTACACAAGAAACCGGAAATAAAACTCCCCATCTGTGCGGGTGTCCGTTGGAAAGGGGCAGGGGAGAGGGGAATAGAGAGAGAAAATCCTGAGTCATCAAACCAACTACTAAATCCTGGAAACTGGGAAATAGAAGGGAAGAGACTATTCATTTAATTCATTCACTCAAAGCAGACTGAACTCTTGCCATACTGAGCTTAGAGTTCTTAAAGTACTACAGAGAAAGGGTCCGAGCCTGGTTTCATGGAGATTATAACCTAGAAAGATACCAAAAAGAGAGAAGGCAGTATCTCAACTCAAAAACTTCTACCCCAGTTAGAAAGAAATGTTTCATTATAAAATTATAAAGTGGTCTCAGAATTTGTTTTCTTAATTTATTGAATCACAGGGAATTACAAAGTTACAAAGATATTTACGATTGAGTTGCAGGTGTACATTATTCCAACACCAATCCCTTCACCAGTGTCCACTACCCTCTGCTAATGTCCCCAGTTTCTCTCCCTCCTCCAAACTGCCTATGTGGCTGGCATTTTTGCTCTCCCTGATTGTTCTGTGTTTCCCTTTTTTAACTTACCCCCACCTAGTAGTAAGTTTCCTACTCAAGTTTTTGTTTTTTAACTAAAACAAGAGACAGCACTGTAAAACAAAGTGGTGTATCACATTATAATACGTTTAGTTGTAAGTGACAGATGTAACAAACTGACTCAACTTAAAAAGGGGAAAGAGGTAGTAACTGACTCAGAAAAATAAAATATCCAATTTAATGCTAGCAGCTGCAGGTTGACTTTAGGTTGACCTTGTGACCACTCACTTTCTTGCATATCCTTTCTTGCATATTCCTAGATTTTAGGAATCTGGCATTCTGCCGGGTACAATTACATGTCAGTCATTTTGCAAATTGTGCTTTTTAAATTTTCAGATTGACCAACTGATTTCAAAACCAAGATTTGGTCTTCTGCAATGTCTCATTCTGAGCAATTAGTTAATATTTTCGATGTGCATCTTTGGTTCATGGAACCACTGAACCAACCAAACATATGTGATGACCAGATTGACACTGGCTTACTTAACCTAACTTCACTTAGGGGATGTTCACATTTTTTTATTATAAAGGAAAGAAAAAAGTTGAAAGTGAAGTGTCATCCTCTTTATTTGCCACATGAACATGACAGAGGTCCCTCAAGCTTTGGAATATAGAGGAATCTTAGGAAACAGAGCAGGATGAGGGGAGATGAGCATATTAAATTCTTTTTTAATTTCAAATTGGCAAGTTTTTTTTATTAAAAATATTATCAGTGTAAAAATAAAACTTGGGTTTGTTCCCTGTGTTTCTTCCTATCTCCTTTAACTCTACCACTGGTACATACATATAGCACAACTTAATTCAATTTTGGCATTATTCACCAGGAGAAAATATCAATTGTGAACATCAAGGACACTTTCCCTCGGTATTATTTTTCTGCATCCCTCCACACACGCACTCTAGATTCTATCACAATTGCTTGGCTTCAATTATTATGCTAGCAGGACTACAGATCAGGCAAACTGATTTATGCTTATTAAGGATATTATAAAGGATCCAGATGAATGGCCAGTTGAAGATACCTGCATTGAGATCCGGAGGTAGAGGAGGCTTGATATCTCCAAGCCTACTCGGATCGGGGCTGAGCATCCTCCACCCAGATCCTCCAAATGCCAGTAGGCGGGGGTCACATCCACCAACTTGCCCCCTGGTGCCGTGTAATCCCATCAACGGCCAAGACTCAGAGACTATAAAACCCTGCTCCCGGAAGCGCGCAGACACATTCGCGGCCGTGCGACATCTTATTATCTCATTTCTACTTTGGACAAACTGGCAGGCTACTGAATGTAACCTGCCCACACTGCAGAGTCTGGCAAACTCCCAATGGCGTACCCAATATGCCAAATACCAGTAACAATGATGGGTCTCATTCTCCTAAAGAGCCTTGAATATAGTACTTTCTTAAAAATCTCAGGGCTAGGATGAAGGAGACGTTTCTGGGGCCCGCTCGAGGCAATAGACGAATAACAGGATGGTCGTGATTCGTGAATGCTAGCAGCAGCCACAACTGGATGAAGAGTGTCAGAAGCTGCCACCATACATCTCCACATACATGGATGGGCCCGCATACAGCCTCTGTCACTGCTGGGCTTCGTTCTCATATAGGTACCCTTTGATGGAGCTAAGGAAACTTAGCTTTGGCTCCTTCACATTATGTCCTAGCAGCTCAGCCATCCTGAGTTAAAGAGAGTGTCTTTGTCCTCATCTTCCTCAAATGAGTCCCTGAAAAGTCTCTTGGGATTGACCCCAGGTTAAGTGGCTACCTGAGACAAATAATGAAGTCTGTCTGAGAAAGTGCCAAGTGTTCAGTTGTGTCACTATTACTCCAGTCATCCACAACCTAGAATGAAAAAAATCAAGGTATGGCTGCCTGGGACAAGCGGATGGATAGTTAAAAGGCACAGCCCAGCGGACATCCAGGCCAGAAGAGCTGTTATCCTTTTAGCGCAACTCCATCTGAAGTATACATTAACCTGATTGAGTAGCTTAAAAACAGAATCCTAGGGAATCCTGTAAGGTAGGGTAGGATATTTAGCTCAAAGTCACATAAATGAGTTCACAGACAGGGTTCCAGGCCAGACATATTACTGCTTAGTCAATAGAGACCCATGTTCTAGCCATCCAAAATTTCCACTTCATTCCACTATATTTTTGAAGGTTCCCTACACCAGCTTCCAAAGAAGTTTCTTGAAAACGCATGTTCATTGGGTTAAAATCACTATATAAACTCTTTTGTCACCTGTTACTCATATATTCACCCAAACACATTTGTTTTGGGCAGTTTGAATTTATTAAAATTTAATTTGACAGGATACAAGTCATGAATTTTAATTCTGTACATATGTAGCGGAAAGTATGTATATTTTTAAATGCAATTTAATATTGTGCACATTACATAATATACTAAAGAAAGATAAAAACATAATGCTTAAATAAAATCCATAAGATATGGTACATACAAAACCAAATGAAGTGATTGAATACTTTGCTAAACATTGTCAATGTAGAATTACAGGTACACAAATTCTCACTGAACTATGGAAACTAATCGAGTATTTTCATTCACTTTCAAAACAAGCTGCTAAAAAATGTCTCTAAGCCATTGAAGCAAATGTTTGTAGTTTGTGCACTGGAACAATGCCAAAGTCTTACTTTCATAATCTGCGTAAAAATGTGCAAACATTTTTTTAATCTTACTGAATTTTGATATAAGATTTGGTAAACAAAGTCTTGCCAGTTGGTAATGGGTTTGCCTCTTTATTGCAGGGGCTGGAAGTTGAAGAACTACATTTCCCAGAATCCTCTGGGAAGCATCCTGGTGGTAGTGAGCTGGGGGGGGCGGGGAACCTTCCTGAGAAACTATAAGAGGCTCAGAAGCAAAGCACTGGTACTACTACCCTGAAATCAGTGAGAGCAGGGACAGAAATTTCACATCTGAACAGCATTCTCAGCAACTTGCCCACTTCCGTGTGGTAGGCTATTAAGCACTAGTGTTATGTCTCCTACAATTCCTGTACTCCCTGGATTCCTAAAACATAGAGTTGCTTTTTCTAATGTTTGTTCCCTCGAGTTTTCTGCATGTGTCATAAGCCTTGAATTATTTTGCATGAAAGCACATCCTGTTTAAAATGCATTGAGGAATTTAAGTTTTCACTCATGCCTTAAAAACATAAAAACTTGTCAACAGTGTATATGTCTAAATGTGATATGTGATAATAGGTCATGTCAGACCCTGAGCCCAGGAAAATTTGAGATCTCAAGCAAATTGAATATTTTTACTACCTCCACGTAAAATCTTTGTATTTTATTTATTAGATGCACATATCAGTTAACTTCTATAAAACTTCTTTTTAATGATAAGAGGACTATTAAAATAGTATGAACAAGCTTGCAATTTTCTTTGAAATTAAAGAAATAAGATTAATTTTTGTATTTAGGGGATGACTATGAGTCAACATATGATAAAGCAAGTATACTTAGTGTTAACGATGGAAATGAGTGTTGAGGTATGAACGTTCATAGTAACATTCTTCCAGTTATTTGTATATTTTAACATGTTCCTAACAAAAAACTGAGGATGGGAAACACACTCAGCTCAAACCTAAACAATAATGTAGGTAAAATTAATATTTTCTCAGTACTTTTTAAAAAGCAATGTGATTTACTTGTCAGATAAACATTACGACTCATCACCTTTGGGGGAAATTCTTTTCTCCTAAAAATAAGCCTATAGTATCATTAAACTAATACATGTAAATGTATAATTAATTACTCAATAAGTATTTACAGGTTGTTACAAATAACACCCTTTGAAGTCATAAGAAAATTGGGTTTGATTATGATATCATACTATGCTCTACTCTATAATTACCAGGAGCTGGAGGTGTCAGTAGTTTTAATTCTACCCACTAGAGTGCATCTTACAACTCATTTGCAAAAGAAAGTACTGTTGCCACAACTTTTAAAAAACTAATATTAGCACTACAGACATAGTACAAGGAATAAAGCACTTACTTGCATGATACTAACTCAGTTCAATCCCTGACACTGCCAAGTGTAGCCCCAAACTACCCCCCAACATAAAATAAATAAAAGGTTATTAATTAATAAAATTTAATTCAATTGCTTGAGTTTGCAATATTTTCGTAGGCAAAATGTTCTGATCTCATCTTCCCATACATCAAGACAACATCTATTTGTGTGCAGAAAGTAGATAAAGGACCAAACATGATAACCTCTCAGCGTCTGTATTGCAAACCATAATGACCAAAAGTAGAGAGAGATTATGGGGAATCATATCTGCCATGGAGGCAGAGGGAGGTGGGAAATGGGGGGTATACCGGGGATATTGGTGGTGGGGAATGTGCACTGGTGGAGGGATAGGTGTTTGATCATTGTGTGATTGT
>JAOXYA010000045.1:5793390-5805228 GCA_028565675.1 Sorex palustris | reverse complement strand
TTTGGCATATTGAATACGTCACGGGGAGCTTGCCAGGCTCTGCCGTGCGGGCGAGATACTCTCGGTAGCTTGCCGGGGTCTCCAAGAGGGGCGGAGGAATCGAACTCGGATCGGCCATGTTGGCTGCATGCAAGGCAAACGCCCTACCGCTGTGCTATCACTCCAGCCTATAAAAATGCTTAATAAGAAATAATGCTGGGGACATTGGTGGTGGGAAATGTACACCAGTAAAGGGATGGGTGTTGGAACAATATATGACTAAAACCCAAATATGAACAGCCTTGCAACTGTGCATCTCACTGTAATTCAATTAAAAATAAATAAATGAACTTTTAGAAAAAACAATGCAGGGATTGGTACAATAGTACAGTGAGTACAGTGGGTAGGGTGCTTGCCTTGAACTCGGCCGACTTGGGTTCGATTCCCAACAACCCATATGACACGCCCCCCCCCCACTAGCCCCACCAGGAGTGATCACCAAGCACAGAGCCCAGAGTAACCCCTGAACATTGCAGGGTGTGACCTAAGCTCCCTCCAAAAAAAATAAATAAGAGAAATAATGCAAATACCAATAAAGTGACTGAAGGAAGTTCAATTTCACTAGAAATCAATTAATTACTAAGTAAGCAATAGCACAGCAGTAGGGTGTTTGCCTTGCACGCAGCCAACTTGGCCAACCTGAGTTCGATTCCTCCACCCCTCTCTGAGAGCCCAGCAAATTACCGATAGTATCTTGCCCACACAGCAGAGCCTGGCAAGCTACCTGTGACATATTCAATATTGCAAACATAGTAACAACAAGCCTCACAATGGAGACGTTACTGGGCCTGCTCGAGCAAATTGATGAACAATGGGAGGACAGTGCTACGGTGCTACAGGTGAAGACATATTGTGGGATGCAGGGGTGCAGGGTTGGGCAAGGGGGTTGGGGGTGCAGGGGTCGAGGCAAGGGGAGTGCTACTCAGCAAGACCAGCCTGACCTTGGCTTGGCACGTGGGTCGCAAGCATAGGTTAAGACCTGCCAATGCCAGTCCTAGGTTTATACATCAAACAAGCCCTTGTACCTATTCAAATTAGGAGACACAAACAAAAGTGTTCAGAGCTTGTGGTTCTTATCACAGTTAAAAGCAAATACAACAAACTCCAGCTAAAAATAGCAATAAAGAAATACCTTTAAAAAACACAATGGCGAATTAAAAAAAAAAAAGAAACAACTCATCACAACCTGAGATTATTTTAACGAAGTTACACAACCACGCTGAAATTAACATAGGGTTTAAGATGACACCGTTGCTGGCAAATTAATGTTTAAAGAGCAAGGTCGTAATACACACAGAACTCTTCCTTATTTCCTTTAGGAGAGGGGTGGGCAGTAGTGTGAGACAGGGAAGGGACCCAGAGGTGACTTCAAGGGTGTTTTTAATCTTCTCATTTTAAGTTGTTGGCAGGCTCACAGGTGCACATTGATTACTATGCTTCATAATTTCTATGTTGTTATAATTTTCATTTGTATGTAACATAGAGGGCATATTGACAATTTCTTTTTCAAATGGCTCAAATATTTAAAGGTAAATAATGGTGTTTTAGGGGCCAGAGCGATAGCACAGCAAGTAGGGCTTTTGCACCGCCAGGAGTAATTCCTGAGTGCACAGAGCCAGGAGTAACCCCTGAGCATCGCAAGGTGTGACCCAAAAAGCAAAAAAAAAAAAAGATGTTTTAAATGGTATCAGAAGATGGGGCTGGAGGGTTATATAGTGGGTAGGGTACTTGTCTTGCAATTGCCGACCCGGGTTCGATCCCTGGCTTCCTACATGATTCCCCCGAGCAGTGCCAGGAGTGATTCCTGAGTGCAGAAACAGGAGTAACACCTTAGCAGCTCTAGGCAGGGCCCCCAAACAAACCCCCAAACAAAGGAAAAATCCAGAGTACTAAAATATTGAGAAATTGAGAACTTTTCACCATCAACAAAGTTAAAAAGAGGGTCTAGAGAAATAGTACTGTGGGTAGGGTACTTCGCTTTGCATGTGGTCAACCCAGGTTTGATCCCTGATACCCCATATTGTCTCCTGAGCCCTACCAGGAGTGATTCCTGAACCCAGAGCCTGGAGTGAATTATATCCCTGGAAAAAAGTTTAAAGGTAACTAACTAGGAAACAATTATGTGCAATTTATAACAAAAGGCTAGTATCCTTAATCTCTACTATTACTACTACTCCCAATTAATAACAAAAGTCAATCATTTCTTTACAGAAAAATTAACAAAGGACAAAAGCAGACAGAAAGGAAAATACCAATAAAAAGTAGGCTCCACATGTGGGGAAGAGAAATAGACTTTATGAGGATGTCAAAACTCATTTATATGATGCAGAGAGATGAAGGACATGACAACCTCTGCAAGCTGCAGTCATTTCTCACCCTGAGATCACCTGCCTGCACTCCTTGACGATTTTACTTCTGATCACTTACATGCTCTTGAATGCTGGTCCTGTGATATACCATATAGATAATTCATGCAACAACCTTCTCCATTCCTTAAGCATCTCTCCTATCTCCACCCTAGCTTAGAACCGATAAAAGTCATCCCTAAATAATCCCAACAACAAAAAAATCCCTGTCCAAACACTTTCCAACCTCCTGATTAACCTCCTTCTAGTACCTAAATTCTCTGGTCCCTTCACAGTATGTTCCTTTCATCCTGCCTTCTCTTTTTCTTTTCTTTCTTTTTGGGTCACACCTGGCAATGCTCGGGGTTACTCCTGGCTCATGCACTCAGGAATTACTCCTAGCAGTGCTCGGGGGATCATATGGGATGCTGGGAATCGAACCTGGGTCAGCTGCGAGCAAGGCAAACACCCTACCCACTGTGCTATCGCTCCAGCCACTTCTCTTTGTTTTCTTACTCTCCTCTCCACATCCATCTTAACTTCCTTGTTCATTTGTTTGTTTTTGTGTGTGTGTGTGGAGGACACACCTGGTGGTACTTAGGGCTTAACCCCTGGCTCTGCACTCAGGATCACTCCTGCTGGGCTCAGTGGACCATACTGAACACCAGGTGAGCCACATGCAAGGCAAGGCCCCGCCCACTCTACTGTATCTCCCTGGCCTTGGCTTTGTTCCATTTTTTAAATCACTCTAGCAAACACTTTGTTTTGTTTCGTTTTAGGTCCACAACTGGCAATGTTCAGGGATTACTCTTGGCTCTGCACTCAGGAATCACTACTGGCAGTGCTCAGGGGACCATACGGGATGCTGAAAATCAAACCCGGGTTGGCTGCCTGCAAGGCCAGCACCTTACCCATTGTACTGTCTCTCCCGCCCCACCCTGGCAAACGCTTTTCACTCTCTCGCCCATTCATGTTTTTAATGGACTCAATAACCCCCCAATACTGGTTCTTTTTGACCATCGCTCATCCATCTGCATCCAGGCAGCAGAAAGTTCTTATTAGAAACACAGGACCACAAACCTCATGCAGGCACTTTGCACAATCAGACACAATGTCCATGACCCATTCGCTCTCCTGTCCATCTCCTACCCTAGTGTCTCCCCCTTAATTCCTCATCCTCATTCCTGGAGAAAACCAAGCAAGCAGACAAGAACATCCATAACTGGATGTACTTTTGGACACGCCCATTTACCTACACTTGCACCTGGGTTCTCCTGAATACCCCCATGGAGAGCTGTTTCTGAATGCAGCTGAGACTGGCCTCTTGTCCCTTCCATGCACAAGATCACAAGCCCTTTGCTTGCCATAGGATGTTGCTCGAGCCGTTTTCCCATCTCTTGCATCACTATATTTCTCTTTCCTGTGAGTTTTCCTCATCAGTGTCTCAATAAGCTATTTTTTTCTCTTTTGGGTCATACCTGGTGATGCACAGGGGTTACTTCTGGCTCTGTACTCAGGAATTACTCCTGGCGGTGCTCAGGGGACCATATGAGATGGTGGGAATTGAACCCGGGTCAGCCGCTGTGCAAGGCAAACGCCCTACCTGTTGTGCAATAGCTCCAGCCCCATCAATGAACTATTTTTTTTTCTTGGTCTTTTCTGTGTTCCTCCTTCCTTGTCTCCTTGATCCCTTTGGAGCAAAATTCAATTCCTCTGTTCAGTGTTTCAGGTCTCTCTTCTACGTCTCTCTTATATCCTTCTCTCTCTCTTATTTTTTTGTGGGGAAGTTGATGCTCCGGAGTTACTCCAGGCCCTGTGTTCAG
This sequence comes from Sorex palustris, assembly GCA_028565675.1. Lineage (NCBI taxonomy): Eukaryota > Metazoa > Chordata > Mammalia > Eulipotyphla > Soricidae > Sorex > Sorex palustris. The sequence continues at coordinate 5,801,021 of JAOXYA010000045.1, read as the reverse complement.
GAATTACTCCTGGCAGTGCTCAGGGGATCCTACATGATACTGAGAACTGAACCCCAGTCAGCCACGTGCAAGGCAAACATCCTACCCACTGTAGTATTGCTCTGCTCACACCCCCCCCCCCCATACCCACTTTCTCTCACATCTATTCCTATCTGACTTTTGGCTCAATACTCCACTGAAATAGCTCTTGTTAAGGTCAATAGACAATTCTTAGTCTATCATCTCTGGAGCAGTGTTTGAGGCAGCTGATTATTACCTCTTGGGGGAATGTGTTCTCATCTAGGCACCCAGGACACAACACTCTGATTTCCTTGTACTTCATGGGCTGCCCAATCTTGTTCCCCTTGGCTGGTTCCGTATCTCCGTGACCTCTAAACACTGCAAACTCCGGGATTCAATTCTTAGGCCTCCTCTATTTTCTATCAACACTCACTCCCTTGGTGATTTCATTCATTAAAGTTTCTATCTGCAGCCTGAGCTTGTCCCTGGAGAACCACACTCATATTTTCATCTGCTCTCCCGGTCCCACTTGGATATTTGGTAAGCATCTTCAACATAACGTGTCCAGGGGGTGGAGTGATTCCCTGCGTGCAGAGCTGGGAGTAAGCCTTGAGCACAGCCAGGGGTGCCCCCACCCCACCGCAGCCAAAAAAGCCCCAACAACACCACAAAAATAACATTTGCAAAACCAAACTCCCAGTCTTTTATCCTCCCACGCCTTCTCCTCCTCTTCTCATAAATGGAATTTCTTTCTAAGTTGCTTCAGTCAGAAAGTCTGAAGATATTTTTGACTTCACTTCCTCTATTTCTCTTTCCTTCCATAACAAATCCTTCATTCCTGCCTCTGAGACATATCCAGAATCCCTGGGGCCAGAGAGAGGGTACAGTGGGTAAGGAGGTTGCCTTGCATATGGACAACCCGGTTCAGCCCTTGGCACCCCACATGGTACCTTGCACACCACAAGAAGTTATTCCTAAGTACAGAGCCGGGTGTAAGACCTGAGCACAGCCAGATGTGGCCCCCAAATGAAAACCACCAGAATGCTGCTGTTCCAGACACCCTTTATCACACCTGGCCTCAGCCTGACTCGTCTCCTTGCATCTACCTTTGCCTCCCATATTTGCTTTCTACACAAGAGCTAGAGTGAGACTGCTCAGACACAAATAAGGTCGTGTCAGTCCAACTACAACCTCCCCTCTCCCCCATGACCAATCACAGGGCTTCCATGATGTTCAGAATACAAACCAGCATCTTTATAGGGGCCCCCAGCTTAGCCCTGCGTGCAGCCCCCAAAGATGCCACAGTTTTGTCTTCCTGCTCTACCCTCATTCCTGACGTTCTCACCCCCTGAGCCTCCTTCCAGGCACTCAGGCCTCTGGCTTTGCCTTAAGGAAGGTTCCTGCCTACAGAGAAGCTTCTCCCAGATGCACACAAGCTCCACTTTCATTTTATAACATTTTATTTAGTCATGGTGAGTTACAAAGTTGTTCATGACTGGGTGTCAGGCATACAATGTTCTAACACCCATCCCTTCACCAGGTCCACTCCCCTCCATCAATGTCCCCAGTTTGCTGCTGTTCCATACACCCTTTGGTGTATGTTTCACCAATGTCCCTCTCACCCACCAGCCTGCCCCTATAACAAGCACTTTTAAATAATTCTTTTGCCACTGTGGTTTACCATACTCTTGCTGATAGGGCTCCACGCACGACTTTCAGCACCTTTCAGCTCCCCATCCTCCTCCCGCTGACCACTTCCCTACACCACTGTTGTAGCCCTCTCTTCCCTGAATTCGATTCCTTCCTATGCCTCTCTTTCTTACTTCCTTCAGCTGTCGGTTCAAACATCATCTTTTGGGGGCAGGGAGATAGCTCAGAGATCAGGAGCACTTGTTGCAGAAGCAAAAAACTGAGTTGCATCCCCAGCACTGCATGCTCCCCGCCCCTGGGAACCACTGAGTATGGTTCTAGTGACCCCTGAGTCATGCCATGTGTGGCCCTAAAATTGAACCTTCTGGTCCATTTATCCCAGTACATCTGAGAGTGGTTCCCAAATGCCCTGTGCACTGCTTTAAAAAGGGCATCTTAAACCATAACACCCAAAAGGAGAGAGAGAAAAAGAGGGAATGTGCCTGCCACAGAGGCAGGGGGGATGGGGTGGGGGTGGCAGGAGGGATACTGAGAACACTGGTGGTGGAGAATGGGCACTGGTGGCAGGATGGGTACTCAATCATTGTGTGATCACAAAAGTTTGTAAGTCTGTAACTGTATCTCATGGTGATTCATTAAAATAAATAAATGAATACAATAAAAAATAAAAAGGGCTGCAGGGGCTGGAAAGATAGTATAGTGGGTAGGGCGCTTGCCAACCAACCCAGGCATCCCATATGGTCCGCAAGCACAGTCAGAGTAACTCCTGAGTACAGAACCGGGAATTAGTCTGAGCACTGCCCAGTGTGCCCCGAAACAAAACAATGAAAAAAAGAAAGTGTGTGAAGTGTATGTGAGTGTGTGTCAGGGTGAGTGTATACTTGAATGTGTGAGTGTGTATGTGGGTGAGTTGTGTGTGAATGTGAATGTGAGTGTGTATATGTCAATGTAGGGGAGTGTTGAGGATGTGAGAGTGAGTGTGCGAATGTGGATATGTGTGTGTGTGTGTATATGTGAATGTGGATATGTGTGTGTGTGTGTATATGTGAATGTGGATATATGTGTGTGGTTGGGGGGGGTATAAATGTGTGTGAGTAAGAATGTGCCCCAACAAAACAAAACAAAACAAAACAAAACTACAACAAAAGTCGTACATTGCAGCACCTCCTGGTACTCTGATCTTGCCTGGTGATTTTTCTTTTCTCCCATGCCAGGTTACTTACCCTTTTATCTATTATGACTATTGCTTCCTCTTCTTCTTTGATTTTTTTAGGGGAGGCCTAAGCAGGGCTCAGGGGCCTGGGGGCTACTCCCAGCAGTGTCTGGGGTCCACCAGCACTATCCCTGGTGGTGCTGAGTTGGAGCCATGTGGTACCAAGGATCAAACTTGGGGCCCAGCACATGCCAGGCATATTTCCCCAGACTCGACTTTGGTCACTGGCTAATCTAAAGCATATAGAAAGGACCCTGGCACCAAATAAATGCGAAAAAAATTATTAGTTGAATGAATAAGCAACATGCTGACTGATTAGAATGTGTGTGACAGGGATTCTCAAGATTGCCGCCAGGAATGTCAACTGAGATCATCTCTGTCGAGGATAAATAACCATCAGATTAAAAACTGCCTAGTGATTGTCTTTTTCATACATGTGCAAAATAACACAAGAACAAAGTCATTTGCAAGTTTTATCCTTGAAAAAAAAATTCCAAAAGCCCACACGTCCAGTAGCAAATGTGCACTATAAATTACAATCCATCCACAATGAAGTAGTTTACAGAAGCAAACAATTTTTTTCTTATGACCTTGGATAAGCTACAGCTATTGATATTTTTTAGAGAAGAAGAAAGGTGACAGACATGTGTAGGTGGCACTATTGGACAGAAATCAAGAGAATGGTGGCCCCCAAAACATCAAGCTGCATTTCTGGTCCATGCCTCAAGTCTCTGGAAACCTCAAGAGCTGGGCCAGCTGCCTGTGGGGCTGACAGTGGACGGGGAGAGGCAGAGGTGGGGCCTTTGTCATAAACCCTTCGAAGCTTCTTGAGCTTTTGTGCCTTGTGACTGTAATGTGTTCAAAGAGGCTTTGTTTGGGTCTGGAAAGATCTCTAGGATACAGCGTTACCAGGAACAAATGGCAACAAGGGGATAAGAGGGACGGGAGCTCTGGAGGACGGGAGCACAGGGATGGACCAGGAGGGGGGCTCTGGGAAGGACAAGGAAGGGAGCTCTGGAAGGACAGGGGGAGGGGGTAAGTGGGTGCAGGGTGACTTGCCATTACTTGTTCCTTTTGTGTTTTTTGAATTGTGCACCTTGTGTAAGCGCTTCCCATTCACAGATAAATAAAATCATCTCAAAACTGGTGGGAGAATGCTTTTCACATACAGCTGTAGATAACTGTGTGGCTAACAGTATTTCCCTGTTTTTAAATGGAGGAGCAGGACCCTTGGAACATCGAGTCTCCAGCACAGGGTCCGACAGTGGAGGACCACCGTCCAGCCTCGCCACCAGGCCCACATGGAGGCCCCAATCCACGGCAGCCCCTCTCCATGTCCAGCCTGCTCCGGACTCGCCCTGCCTTCCAGGCCCCAGTCCTGGATACAACCCCTCAGCCTGCCTGGCTCGTGCAAGAAGGCCCCCAGGGGCTTTACTGGGTCCCTGGTTGGTGACTCGATGATGTCTGAGCTTCCTTCCGCTCACAGCCATCAACAGGGTGAAGGAGGACAGGGAGGTGCCACAGTGCTCTGCAAGTGACCACGCTGCCCTGGCCCTGCAGCCTCCGGGCCCCACCCCCAGCCGGTACCTGTCAATAATGACCGGGTCGGAGGGCGTCTCGTTTCGGTTCCCACAGCTCTTCCGGTCACAGCATCGGCTGAAGAAAGGATGAGGAGGGAGGAAGGAGGAAGGGAGGTGGGAGAGAGAGATTACAGTCTGTGTTTGTACGTGTGGTGGAAGTGTGTGGTGTGAGCCTGTGTCATGCACATGCTGTGTATGTGTGTGTGGTGTATTTGTGGTGTTTGTGTGGTGTAGGTGTGGATGTGTGTGGTATAGTGTATATGTGCAGTGGGTGTGTGTACACAGTCTATGTTGTGTATGTGGTGTATTATGCTTGTGGTGGTGTGGAGTGTATGTGGAGTGCATGGGTGTGTGAGCTGTATATGTGTGTGTGGTATGTGTATGCTATGGGTGGTATGTGCATGTGTGTGGTATGTGTGCAGTGTAGATGTATGCTATATGTACTGTGTGATATGTGTGGTGTATGTGGTGCAGTGTATGTATTATGCATGTGTGTGGAATGTGTATGTGTGTGGTATGTGTGGTATGCATGTGTGCAGTATATGTGGTATGTATAGCATGTGTGTATATATGATATATGTACATGTCTATGATATGCATGCGTGTGATGTGTACATGTGTGGTATATGTATGTGCCATGTGCATGTATGTATGTGGTGTATGCATTCACATGGTATGTGTGTATAAGTATATGCATATAGTTTATATGCAGTATATATGTGTGAGGTGAGTATATACAGGAGACGTGTATGTATGTGGTGTGTGTGTGGTGTGTGTATGTATATGGTGTGTGGCGTGTATATATACAGTGTGTGTATGGTGTGTGCAGGTATATGGTGTGTGTGTGGTATATGTATGTATATGGTATGTCTGTGTTGTGTGCATGTATAGTGTGTGTGTGTGTGTGTGTGTGTGTAGCATGTGTGGAATGTTGATGGCCTGCCCCTGGCTATGGCACCTGAGTCAGAGCAGCTCCCTCCCGGGCCTGGGAGAAAGGCAGTGAGGGTCCCTCACAGGGACGGAGTTGAGAGCATGGCCTGAGGGAACCCTGGCCAGGACACCCTTGTCCCCAAGACAAGGTCCCAGAGAGGTTCGGAAGGGACTGGCTGCTGGCCACCAGCAATGTTTCTCTTCCAGGGAAAGCATGTGGTTACTGGCTGATGGCTGCGGACCAATGGGGTGCTCAGTGCCCCAGAAGGCTCCCCCTTGTCACCAGCCCTCCCCTAGGTGGGCACAGTCCACATCAGAACTTCGAAAGCCATGCTCTCTCCCTGCCGGAGAAGCTGACCTAGAAATGCCCAGCCCAGGTCCCCCACCTGTGGCAGGGAGGTGCCCTGAGTTCGCCAGGGAGCAGCCCGGTTTCCTTCCTGCAGCTCTGAGCTGCACGGGAGCCGCCCTCCGGGGCTCCCCTGAGCACTGTTAGTTAAGCTTCCTTACAAAAACACTCACATAAACAGGCCAGGCTAATGGGGCCTCAAGGACCCTCTCCCCCTGCCAGCTTGGGGCCCTGGGGCCTCCCTCAGCCCGCCTCCCCCTGCCAGGCTCCCCCAGGGGGCGGGGGGTGGGAGGGCAGGCGGTGGCTGTCCCTGGCAACTTCTGGGCCAAGGGGCAGAGTGTGGGTGCCAGCCCGCCTCACCTGCACATGATCTCGTGGGTGAGCAGCACTCGGCACATCTCGGGGTTCTTGTCCTGCCCCTCGTAGATGATGGCCTGGGGGAGTGGAAGGAGGCTCCTCTCAAGTCCCCGCCCGCTCCCCAGGAAGACACGGGCACCTGGAGGACCCCAGAGTGCAAAGCAGGAGCTGGAGGCCTGGGACCCCTAACAGAGCCCACCTCCGTGGGGGGAAGCGTGGCCAAAGGAGGCTGCAGATTTCGTCTGTGCATGGGCTGCTGAGAGTGGGCTGTGCCCGCTCCCTCCCACACCCCGGAAGCCTTTGGCTCCCACTCACTGACCTGGTCTCTCTAGCCTGTGGTGCCAATGGATGGGCTCACCCTGCCCCGTTCCCAGCCTCAGACTGAAGGAAGCATCAGCTCCACGCCCACCACCCACCCTGCCAGGATGCCAGCACGGAGTCCCCCTAGCTGCAGACCAGACCTCTGAGTTTGCAACCCCCAGGGGCCTCCCAGCTGAAGCCCCCACTTGTGGCCTTTCTCTCTGGGCCCCCTTAACTCCACACTCGTCTCCCCACAGTCCTGCGGTGCCACTGCCTGGCCCGCCTGGGGGACCGCAGTAACCACAGAACTTCCAGAAAGGAGCCACTTGTTCCCCCACTGGGGCTGGTGGGAGCTGCCAGAGGCCCTGAAATGGGGGGACCAGGGAGGGGGGTCCCATCTCTGCCTGCAACAGGTGTGAGGCTGGGCCCCTCCTCACCAGCAGGCCCCTAAGACTGGGGGGATGCTTCCTCACAGACTCCCCCAGGGCCCAATTGGGTTCTGATTCCCTGGGGTTCCCAGGGTGCACCCTTCTGAGTCCCTTCCCCACCAGCGGCAGCTTTGCACCCCTCTTTTACTGGGTCAGTTCACTCACCCCCCTGCAACCCCTGAGGCTGGCTACCAAGGACACGGCTGGCTTGAGCCGTGAAGAGCTATGGGTCCTGCAAACGCTGGGGAGCTCATACTCCCCCAGGGGGTCACGCCAGACTCAGGCAGACACAAACCCCCAGACCCCAGCCTCAGGGGCACAACTCTGGGGCTGTTGGTTCCTCAGGGCTCCTGAGATCTGGCTGAGAGGAGGCTCCAACTGAGACCCCCGCCCGGAGCAGCACCCCCTGCCCAGGCCTGGCCCCCTTCCCTCCTCCTGCCAGGCTTCTCACTGCCTCCCTGAGAAACCACCCACACCTGCCTCGCCCTTGGAGGCTGCTGGGCCTCTGGAGACGGTGAGCTCAGACCTGCTCGGCACTTAAGGCGATTTTATCCCATCTAGGAGGCATGAATGGGCTGAGAGGGGCAGAGTGCCCGCCCTGCAGAGAGGTCACGAGTTTGAGCCCCCAGAACTGCCCACACGTTCTCCCTCTCTCTCTCCCTCTCTCACGCTCTTTCTCACTCTTTCACTCTAGCTCCTCTTTCTTTCTCTCTCCTCTTTCTCCCCTCTCTCCTCTTTTTCTTTCTCTCTCTCCTCTCTCTCTCTCTCTCTCTCTCTCTCTCTCTCTCTCTCTCTCTCTCTCTCACACACACACACACACACACACA
>JAOXYA010000045.1:5779832-5793290 GCA_028565675.1 Sorex palustris | reverse complement strand
CTCTCTCTCTCTCTCTCTCTCTCTCTCTCTCTCTCTCTCTCTCTCTCTCTCACACACACACACACACACACACACGCGTATGTATGTGTGCTACTCCCCAAGATGCAACCACCACAGTAAATAATCATCCCCTAGAAGGCGAAAGCCACACATCTTCCTATGTGTGCAGCAGGGGTGGAGAGGGGTGGGGATGCCGCAGCGGGAGGGGGGCAGAGACTGTGCAGGGGGGGTAGGGGCGGGGGGGGTGAGGACAGGCCTGCGCGGCTCGGATGGGCTCACCTGCTTGGACATGGAGTCGATGAGGCGCACGTAGAGGTCCTGTTCTGTCCGCAGCCCTGGGCAGGGAGGGAGGACGGGGCTGGCTGGAGGGGGCCAGGGAGGCCGCCTCACGCTCCACATATCCCCCTGCCCGGATCCTGGGGCCCCTCGGCCCGGAGGAGGGGGCACCAAGCCTGACTTCACTCACCGTTGTTGTACACCAGCCGGAGGCGGTAGTGGATCCCGTTATTGGTCTTTTCCGCTCCAGGCTCCTGCAGAGACACCACAGTGAGGAAGCTTCTAGTGCCCAGGGACCTGAAAGCCCCCCCCACGCCCACAGACACACAGATACACACACCCTTGTGTCTCTCTGTCCCCCATAGCCATTCACCCTCCATCTGCCCATTCACCAGCCTGTGAACGGAGTGGGGGGGTCCCCGCATCCTCCCGCCCGCCCGGGAGCCCACCAGCCTCTCACTCGGTCCTTCTCCACGAAGTCGATGAAGGCCGTGCGCTCCACCTCCACGGGCTGCCCCTGCCGGTCGTACATGGCCAGCACGAAGTGGAAGAAGTTGGATTTCCTGAGGTTGGAGGGGGGCTGCTTCTCAAAATGTGCTCGCGCCAGGCCCACGCCACTGTGGGAGAGGAGGAGCTGGAGTGCCCCTGAGGTGGCCCCCAGAGAGCAGGAAGACAGGAAGACCCCTTAGCCCTGCCCGGAAGAGGGGCGGGGCGGAGGGGGCCAGAGGGACAGGAGAGGGGGGAAGACACTCGCCTTGCAGGAAGCTGCCTCTGGTTCCATCCCCAGCACCAGGGAGTGACCACCCCCTCCCCAGAACAGAGCTGCGAGTAGCCCCCCAGTATCTCAAGATGTGGCCCAACGCACCCTTCCCCCAGAAAAAACAAAATCATTGGAGGGACCAGAGAGATAGTACAGGGGGTAAGGGAATTGCCTTGCGTACCGCTGACCTGGGTTTAATTCCCTGTGTCCCACATGGTCCCCCAAGCCTGCCAGGAGTAAGCCCTGAGCACAAGTGGCTCCCAAACAAAAAACAAAACAAAACCAAACAGTAGATTGGATGGACACTCTCCCCATCCTCGCTGGGTCACTGTAGTTCCAGGCAGAGGCTGTGGCTCGAAAGTCACCCCAGCCTGCACCCAGTCTGCTCCTTGGGTGGGGAGAAAACCGCAGATTCTCCTGCCAGGCTCACCCCAGGATTCGCACAGGCCTCACATTTGAAAGGCTGACCTTGCAACCCCACCTGTCTGTAATGGCTCTCACCCCCCAAGGGTCTCAGGGCAGCCTGGGGCAGCCAGGAGGTTATGGAACACCCCCCGACCCAGCCCAGGGCTGTTTGCAGCATAGCCCTGGGAGATGATGATATCCTCCATACCATCACCTGCCAGTCTCACTGAGACATCAAAATGGCTCCAGGCCCCGGGTCTGTCCAGCCTTGACCCTAGGCTCTGGCCAAACGCAAGGATGCCCTGTCCAGGTGCAGAAGCCTGTCTCTAGCCTGTCAGAGAGACCCAGCATGGACTTCCTCCTGGCCCATCAGACACCATTCCCAAGTGCAAAGCCAGCGTGAGAGCAGGAGAGGAACCAAGCCCAACCCTCATCACCAGCCATGTCCCAAAACTCCACGTGTGCAGGCACTAGACTTGTGGCCCTGAGCAGGAGCCAGACACAGAGCTGGAACTGAGGGGTATCAGATACCCAGAACTGCAGCGCAGGACCAAGTGGTGAATGGTCCCTGAAGAGAGACTGAGACAAAGACAAAGAAAGGCCCCAAGCAGTAGTGCAGGGGCTTGGAGGATCTGTCTTGTAGGTATATGGTGATGGGTTCGAAGCCCTGGCGTCTCCCATGTGTAAAGTCCAGTCCTGGCAGTTCAGCTGTCTGTGATCACCGGCACTACGAACAATTTCCAGCTGCACTGCAGCCAGGTGTGTGTGAGCACCAAGAAAATGGGGGCGATCTCCGACCCCAGGGAGCACCACAACTAGAAAGATGTTTGCACAAGTGCGAGCAACACAGCTATGCTGAGAACACACATGAGCAACGATAGCTCGTCCCACCACCAGTGTGACAACCAGACTCGACCCAGAGGGCAGCCTGTACCGACACCTGTACCCACTGACACATACTTCAAACTTCATGAGCCTCCACTCCCAGCCACAAAGAGTGCAAACCTCTGAGAGCACCAAGCCTGACTGTGGAGCACTGTGAGCTGATGTACGACCGCTGACAAACACCACAGTCAGCTCTGTGCGTGTGTGTGTGTGTGTGTGTGTATCCTGTGTATCCCATCACACACACACACCTCCACAAACATCACAACATCAACAGCCACAAAGGGAAGGGCATGCAGGGAAAGATATAAATAAAATACAAAAATCACAACTCCAGCAGGAAAGGCAGAAAATGAAGATTGTTGGGGCTGGAGCAATAGTACAGCAGGTAGGGCATTTGTCTTGTACGCAGCCGACCTGGGTTCGATTCCCAGCACCCCATATGGTCCCCCGAACACCGCCAGGAGTAATTCCTGAGTGCAGAGCCAGAAGTAACCCCTGTGTGTCACCGGGTGTGACCCAAAAAGCAAAAAAAAAAAGAAAAAGAAAAAGAAAATGGGGATTGTTGGTGGGATGATGGGAAGACCTCCAGGAGATGGTGGCTTTCCCTGGGTCCCCTGGGTCCTTAGAGGGGGAAAACAGGAGCTTTACAGCTATATCAGAAAAGGGCAGGATAAAGGGTTAGAGACACCCGTGAGTGCCACCCAGATTTCAGCGGGTAAAGTGAGGAGAGAGGAAAGGCTGTAGTGGAAACACCTGAATCCACGCCTTGGGGTGCAGACTTGCTGCTCTAGACTAAGTCTTTCTGACCAGTGTCCCCCAAATCTCCTGACTCCAGGTCATGTCTCCAGAGAGGGGTGCAGTGGCCAGCATTGCTGGGGAACATGGCTTCCCAACACGAGGGGGAGGAGGCCTCAGACACCCCCCAGGAACATCCTGGATTGGTCCGGCTCAGGCAGAACGAGGCACAAGCTCAGCTCATGGCTGGCGGGAAAGACGCCCTGCGTCCTGCCTCATTCGCCTCTTCCATCAGCCTCTCCGGAAGCCACTGGTCACAAGGAGGACAGCCCGGTGGAGGCACCACCTGGAGCAGACCCGAGCCCTCTGCCTCGGCAGCCTAGACGGTACCCTGGACTGCAGTCTCCTGAGAGACGGGGTGCCAGACCCACAGAGCCAAGCACCTCCCTCAGTTCTGACTCAGAAACACAGGCAGGCTCGCTGTTTGTTCTGAGTTTGAGGATACTTTTTTTTTTTTGGAGGAGGGAGGTGTGTGGGGGAAGACTCCCAAACAAGTGCTCTCAGTGCCCAGAGCCTCAGGCAGCATTCTCAGCCAACTGTCCAGTGGGTCAATGCGAGGGCCTGAGGATGAGGTCCTGCCTGACTGTGCGGGTGCTGGGGATCACCCTGGCCAGCCCGCCCGTACTGGGGTCATCCAAGGCTGCACCCAGCAATGCCTGGGGGACCGTGTGGGGCCAGAGGTCAGCTTCCTGCAAGGCACAGGCCTCTAACCCTGCTCCATCTCTCAGTCCCTGGGGGATGCTCTGGGAAGTACACGCCACCCTTTCTTGACCACAGGGCATTTTTGCTGAGGGATGTGGTGTGGGAGACACAACTGAAGGCCACTAGAATTTTCTGAAGGCTGGCCAGGCTCAGATGGGCAGCTAGGGGCATGGCACTACAGAAGGGAGAGGCTCAGAGGGTGGGGCCCCCAACGCGGCACGGTGCGCCACTGCACCCACGCCGGGCCCACTCATCTCTACTTAGTGTCTCTCCCTCTCCACTGTAATCAACACGCTCTTCCCGGCTTCCCCTGAGGCCAGAGTCTCTGGGATGCTGCAGACTTGAGAGGCGGGTTAGGTTTTCACTTAAGACACACTTCGGTGCTAACGGACAGAACAAAACGCAGATGGCCCCCCTCCCCCTCCCCTCCTGAGAGCCTGCTCGGAGCCTGGCACTCCGTGAGAAATGCTGATTTTGTTTATATTTTTGGGAGGAGCAGTCACCCGAGCAGGGATTGGGGCCCAGGTAAAGCAGCATTGCAGGGGCCAGGGTGATGGGACAGCGGGGAGGGCACTTGCTTGCCTTGCACATGGCCGACCTGGGTTAGATCCCCGGCATCCCATACAGCCCCCCTAAGCACTGCCAGGAGTGACCCCTGGGTGCAGAGCCAGGAGTGACCCGAGTACCATCGGGTGTGTGTCCCCCCCCAGAAAGAAAAGAAAAACCAAAATCACCTTTGCTTTCTCGGCTGCCCTGGAGTCATCTCCCTGGCTGACTCAAGGCAGAAGTGATGGGACTTGTTCCATCTGTGATGGAGAGGCGGGAGAGAGGGGGGCTGCTGCTCCCACCCTTGGTGCCCCAGCAGGTCCCTGGGGGGGCAGAGGCACCCCGCTCCCTCTCCCGCTGTCCCTGTCCTTCCCACAGCTTGGGCCTTGACCACAGCTCATCTGCCTGGAGGTGGGGCGCACAGCAGGCCCCTGATTACTGCTGATGAATATGCTAATGAGCCTGCCGCCAGACTCCTCCCTCCTGGACCTGGCTGGGGCGGGAAGAGACAGGTTCCAGGGTCCACCTAGGGGAGAGAAGGGCACAGGGTATGGGGCTTTGTGGAGCCATCTCTGACCCCGCACGTCGCCCCTCTGTGAGGCACCCAAGCAGGGAGGGGAACCCAGACAAAGGCCCTGACCCACAAGGGCTGGAGGTTGTCCAGGCACCATCACATTCTTTGACACCGATCCCGGGTACTTCCCCAGCCGGGTTCCACACCAGTGCCCAGTAAACTGAGGCCAGCTGCAGCTCCTCCCTCCTGCACTCCTGGCAGAGAGCTGCCGTCTGGCGCTTGGCGGCCTGCCCGCCCACTCCTGATGTCTAGACCAGGCCTCCAGCCAGCTCCCTGTCCAGGGCCTGCCCTGCCAGTGGGATGGGGTTCTCGGGAGCAGAGGTCAGGGGCCCCAGGAGGGGAGAGGCCATCACAGCAGCTGGGGCAGTGGGGGGGGCTGCACTGCCCCCACACCTGCTTCCTCTGAAGGGATGGGGGGGTCCATTTCCAACCAGCCAGCATGGGGGCTGCCCTCCCTCCCCACCTCGCTTTGGGCTCTGAGGCGCACAGGTCGTGCTCTTGGCCTCACGCCCTGGTTGTAAACAGTTCCGAGCGGGGCCCAGCCTGCCGCCCGAGCAGCAGGAATGACCGCGCGGGCTGCCCCCCAGCCAACAGTGGCCAGGCCCGAGCGGCCGTGCCGGGAACGTCTCCAGCTGGCCTGCCCTCAGCCCCGCCGGATGAGCACAGGGAGCAAGGGGCAAGAGAAAAGGTTTGGCCTTCAAGCACTTGGAAGGAGAGACGGACACAGGACACGGGGCAGATCTGAGCTGTGCCTTCCTCTGCAGGCCTGGCTCGATGCCCATGTCTATCACCTGTGACAGGGGATCAGCCACCCACCCTGCAGTGGGCACTGGGGAGAGGGAAGGACAGCTGTGTGCTGCTCCCTTTGGGAAGAGCTTTGTGATGAGAAAGTCAAGCCGGGTGAAAGGACAGAAACACAGAAGCCGGCGAACAGGCCAGAGGAGAGTCGGGGCGGAGTGCAGGCGGGTGCTGGCGCCCCTCATTCACCTTCTCACACTAGCCTGGAGAGAGGCTGAGGAAGGACAATGGGAAGGACAATGGGCCCTCCCGATTCCACAATCTCCAGAGGGGATGGCAAGAGCCTGACACTAGGATGCTGGGATGTGAGGGGAGTTAAGGCAAGTTTCTTTGCCTTTAAAAAAAAAAAAGAAAAAAAAAGGAAGAACCCCAAGTCTGGAGATTCAGGAGTTTTGTCGAGGTTTCCCTAGAAGCAGACCCTGAAATAAGGGTTCTAATGCAAACAGTTTATTTCATTATTTTTTGTTTGTGTGGGAGGCACACCCAGCGATGCTTAGGGATCACTCCTGGTGGGACTCAGGGGATCATTGGTGATGCCAGGGATCAAATCCAGGTAGATCGTGTGCAAGGCACGACCCACTGTACTATCTCCCCAATGCAGCTTATTCTGGAGTTGTTTCCAGAGAAGGAGGCTGGCAGGAATGGGCAGGCCACGGGAGACAAGAAGCTCATAAAGGCACATGACCAACAAGATTCCCCGTGGCCACTGCAGTGCCACCCCAACGGGAGCTCTGAATGCTTCAGCATTACCCAGCCCCTCTGTAGGGAGAGAGCTGGGGCAGCTTCCCAATGTCAACCACTCATAGGCTGGGGGACTTCTGGGTGTCATTTCTCAGCCACTTCCGGCCTGCTGTGCAATGCACACATGGGTGCTTGAACCCAAGGTCCGAGTGCTCAGGAGTCAGATGCCCCTTGAGCTGGTGTCTGGGGGGCGGTGGTCAGGGGGTGTGCATGGAGGGGGGTGGTGGTGGTGCCAAGCATAGTTTCCAGAGACCCCCACCCCTCGGGTGACAACATGGAAACCAGCAAAGCTACAGCCTCAGGCGCCTGAGTGCAACATGGCAGATGAACACCCCAAACTGCCTCCCCACGCATGTACGGGCTGGAGCCCCAAATCCAGCAAGTGCTCCTTTGTCCAGCAGGAGGCATGTACCCGCCCACCCTCTCCCCAAGGACCTGTTCCCGGCCAAGGCGGCAGAGTGAGGCCAAGAGTCAACTCCACACTTTCCCGAGTCCAGAATAAGTGACAGTCTGTCTCTTTTCTCTCTCAAATGTTTGACACAAAATTGTTCAACACCACTTTCCTATCAGCTCCAATATGTGCTGAGTTGGTGGGATATTGGTTCCTGGGTTAAAAAACCTGGATTTCGGGGGGGGGGGTGCTCATTTTCCTCTTTCCACCCTGGCCCATGCCCCTCCCCCCACGCCTTCCCATCTTCTGTTCTGAAATAGGCCAAAGTTAGAGGAGACCTGGCAGCGAAAGACGTAAGGCTCACAAGCTCGCTGTCTGGTAGGCTGTGGGGGGCGGCTGGCATGGGCCAGGAGCTGCCTGGGGTCTGCATCGGGCATCCAGGACAAGGACAGCGTGACCTTCAGAGATGGCTCCTGTGCTCACTGCACAAGGACCGTGGGGTGTGGGGAGACAAGCTGGGGGCTACAGAGGGGCCTGTCCCCTACTGCTGGGGCTGCTCAGCAGGTTCTTGGAGAAGCTCCTTTTCCCCTGTGGAGCTTGATGCCCTGAGCCACTCCCTCGCAGCTGACAATGCTGCCTCAGTGTCCAGCAAGGTCAGACCTGTCTCTGCTTTCCCAACTCTCGCCACTCCAGGCTGCCTCCTCAACTGCGAGCTTATCAGAAACACGAACCTTGTAGGGCCTGGGGTGACTGAAAGGGTGGGAGCACCTGCTCAGGCTGACCCAGGGTTTGATCCCTGGCATCACAGGGTCCCCCAAGTACCACCAGAAGCAGGTCCCCAAGCACAATGCCAGGAGAAATCCCTCAACACCACCAGCTGTGATCCCCAAATAAAGCAAAACAGAACAAATTGGGGTTTTTTGTTTTTGTTTTGTTTTTAGGGTTTTTTTGGGGGGCACACTTGGCTCTGTTCTCAGGAATTACTCCCAGCAAACTCAGGGGCTATATGGGGTACCAGGAATTGAACCCAGATCAACCACTTGCAAGGCATACCCTTCCACCTCATCCGCTGTACTGTCACTGCAGCCCTCAAACAGAACAATCGGGGGGCAAGGATGTGGCTCAAATGGTAGATAAAGCACTAGAGCACATGCTGTGCAGGTGCGAGGCCCCAAATTTGATCCCCGCCCCTGCTGGCCCCTTTCTTCTCCCCCAAGAATTGCCCGGGTGGCCCCCAAGTATCACTGGTCCAAATACTGATTAGTACCACTGGGAGTATCACTGGTCCATGAACACTACTACAATTTAAAAAAAAACAACTATGAAGGCTTTAAAACATGGGGTGAAATGATAGTACAGGGGTGAAGTCAATCTCTTTGATCCCTGGCATCAAAGGGTGCCCCGAGAGGGATGCAGCCCTTGACCCTCCGACCCCCAGCATGCCGAGGGTGACAGGTCCCTGAAGCAGCACATTCTCTAGCCTCATGCTGAACCACTGGCCCAGATGACCGGGAACCACCAGTGAGGCCATGGGTCGCCCAAGCACCACTTGGGAGGCCCAGACAAAGTAAAACAAAACAAAAGCACATTCCACACCCCACTGAGAACACCTGGAGCCTTAGCCTCTGCCTCCCCCAAGGCGCCCGGGCCTTCTGCCCCTGCCCCAGCATCACCTAGCTGCTGCCTGCTGACAGCTCACTTCTAGGCTGTGCCCGGGATCAATTTGATGGTATTGCACTAAGATGCTGCGGAAGGGAGGACAAGCTCTGGGGCCCTCAGCAATGAGGAAGCCTGGGCGGAGAAGCAAAGAACAAAAGTCTTGGGGCTGGAGCGACAGGACCGTGGGTAGGGTGTGTGCCTTGCATGTAGCTCATCTGGGTTCAATTCCTGGCATCCCATACGGTCTCCTGAGCCCACTAGGAGTGATTCCCTGAGCACAGAGCCAGGAGTAAGCCTTAAGCACCGCTGTGTGTGGCCCCAAAGCAAAATGGAACAGAAAAAAAAAAAAGTCTATGTCTCTGGCATCTTATTCCTCTTCTGATTTCCCTCAAGTCCCTGCGAAGTCTAATTGGTTTCTGCAGTGTTCGGGACTCAGGTCTCACTGTCCCGTAACTAAAGACCCCGTGGAAGATGTCTGCTGCTGCTGTTGTTCTGTTTTCTGCTTCGCTCCGTGCTCCATACCCAGCACAGTCCTGAGTGAGTCCCAGGGGAGCTGGGCCATGCATGCCAGGGAGATCCCACACCACGGGAGAAGCAAGAGCGTTAGTTCTTCTGTTGCCCACCTGGGCCCGCAAAGTCCAGCCCACTTCCCTTCTTCCTCTCTATCACTCTCCCTCCAGGCGCCCACTGCTCTCCCGATCTTGGCCACAATCTACTGGCTTAGCCAGGGCCAGTCTGAGATGTTCAGGGCATCGCTGTGCCACAACTCAAAACTAGGAGATCCACGGGGCAGGGGTGGGTTGGGGGGTTTCCTTCTGAGTCAGTGTGGGCAGAGGGAGGCCCTGGGGGTCAGTCACAGCCCAGGTGCCCTGTGCTGCGGAGGCCACTTCCTAACCCCAGCGTCCTCGGAAACCTCAGCCACTGGGATCCCCACTAGCCACCCCCTCCCCTTACTCTCCATCTACCTGAACACTGCCCGCCCCCTGGCCCCCACCCCAGGCCGGCCTGCCAGGCCCCAGGCTGAGGGCGGCTATTAATTATTAAAGCACACAAAAGCATTTCCTAGCAGGGAGGCCAGCCTGCTGCTGCTTACAGGAAAGGCTTCACTCTCAGGGTATAGCGAGTGTGCTGGGACCGGCTGGGCAGGGCTTTTGGGGAGCTGGCCCAGGTCTGCTCGGGGGTCTCCCCAGGCTGGGACCCACATCCAAAGGAGAGCTACTCGGGGTGATATCCTCCAGGAAGACATCATGGGGTACTAGTGGGCCAGGGAAGGAGGACTGGGTCGAGGGGTCTGAGAATTCAAATGCCACTGCCCAGGAGGGGACTGTCCCAGCCACAGGGTCTGCTTGGGGTCCACATGCAGAGTGCCTTCGAGGGCGAGCCCGACAGGGCCAAGGCCCCATCTCACCTCCTGGGTCGACAGTGCAGCCTCTCTTTGCTTCCCACCTCTCAAGAGCTCGGAACTTTCCTTCCCATTGGCAGGGACACCCCCCCACCCCGCTTGCTGATTTCAGCAAGCTGGGGGCCTCAGCCTCCTCCCATAAAACCTTGGCACTGCAAGGCTGGGGAGTAGACACTGGCTACCTTAGTGCCCACTCCCTGGAGTCAGTGATACACTGGTGACCACCAACATGGAGATGATGAAAGGGGGTTTAGGAGTCCCTCGCCTGCATTCCTGCTTTGCTTCCCACTGTTCCTGATGGTCACACCCAGCCCGCCGCAGTGGACACAGGGCCAAATGAGGCCCCATCCTTGCCCTGCAGAAAGGGGGCAGGCTGGCCGGGCAATTAAGCCCGAGAAAGAAGCAGAGCCCATGGGACTGGGTACTGGGTAACTTGGTCTCTGCGGGCAGCACTCAGAACCATGTCCCCAGCCTGCGGGAGCACAGGCGGAGGAAGCTGGTGGGTCTTGGAGAAGCAGGAGTTGATTCAGTGCATGTGTGGGTGCTGGGGCAGGCAGAGGACTGGGCTCAGAGAAATGCCCACCTCCTCATCACTGTTGGAGGCCAAAATAGCCCACAGGAGTGATCCCTGAATACCGAGCCAGGAGCAAGCTCTGAGCATCACCAGGTGTGGCCCAAAGCAAAAACAAACACAAAACGGAACAACGACAACAATAAAGAAAGGAAACATTTCTATATGCATTAAAATATTCTGAAATAATACCTTTAAAAAAAATAAGGGCCTGGGAGACAGGACAGACGTTAAGGCGCTTGCCTTGTACACAGCTGATACTGATTTTGTTCTCTAGCACTGCGTACAGTCCCCTGAGCAGTACCAGAAATGAGCCCTGAGCACTGAGCCCAAAGTAAATCCTGAGCATTCTCAGGTGTGACCCCACAATAGAACAAAAAAGTTAGTGGCAGGGTACTGAGCATGCAAGTCAGCAGTGGAGCCCAGGCTTATCACATGTCAGATCTGAGGGAACTAAATGCCGGATGCGGCCACACCCCACAGAAGGTGAGACTGGACGCAGGACACAGAAGGAAAAGTCCTTGTCAGCCTGGTGGCTATGGAGCAAAGGCAAGGAAAACATCCAGGCAACCGTTACAGCCGAAGAAGCCCCCTGGGAGAGCACACAGCCCGGGAGAGCACCCCCGCACCCCACCCAGAGCAAGTCCTTTTCCTGAGAGGAGGGTGGGAACCTGGGCAGAGATGGAAGAGTGAGGCAGGGATGGACATGAAATGTCTGCTGCTGCTTTAGGATAGAAAGACCTGGGCAGAAGAATGCCCAGGAATGAAGGGAAGCAACCACAGAGGCTCTGAGGAAGAAAAAGATCAACCTGCTCCCTCCTATCAGCAGAGGAGAAATCAACAAATGTTGCGGGGATGGGGAATGGGTCACTCTCAGTTCCACTCAGGATCTGGGGATAAGCAACCTGGGGCTGCAGAAAGGCCCCTCTCAGGGGTGCTTAATGCACCCCCCCAGGCCTCCGGCCAATGGTCAGCACTGCTGGTGGCTTCTGGGAGGGGCCCGGTGCTTCCCTCCCTCCAGCCACCAGCCACCACCCTCCTCCCTCCTTGCTGCCTTATTCCCTACCAGCCACGTAGGAACAGAAGAGGAGAGGGGAGAAATAGGACCCTTCAAGCCCCACTGTTCCAGACCCTCTTCCACCCAGCTCTCACACCACAGCTGCTGAGGGCGAGGAAGTGGGAGCCCCCTAGAGAAACTGACCGTGCTGGCTTAAAGGGAAAACTGGAGTCAACCCAAACCCAGGCAAGACCAAGAACAGGAGCCACACAGCAAAACACACACTCATGGCAAGGAGGATGCGTGGGAAACCCGCCAGCAAGCTGTCAGTGGTTCCGTTAGACGAGGGATTTTTGTCTTCTAGTTTCACTTTGCCTGGAATATAGCCACACCGGGAGAAAAACTTGTGTAAACGGAGTCTCAGGCAGGACCTTCCTCTTCCTGAAGAGATGAGCTGCACAGCTCACCCCTCTCCTGGGGCTCCCTCCCTGTCTGCCAAAAACAGGAGCAGCTTTTCCCTTTGCATGAGTGTGGCTAAGAGGTGACCCTGGGCCAGGGCTGTGTGTGTGTGTGTGTCTGTGTGTGTGTGTGTCTGTGTGTGTCTGTGTGTGTGTGCATCCCTCAAACCTCCAGAGCAAGTCCCCCTCCATCCCTTTGCGGGCACAGGGGCAGCACTGCTCCAGCGCTAACCACTGAGAACTCTGCCTGGGATCCCCACCTCCCAACTCACAACTAGGGGTGCAAAAACTTGGCGGGGGACAGGTGTGAGAGCTATGGGGAATAACCTTTAAACTTCCCTTGCAAATTAGGAGTCTGGGTTCCGTGCCCAGAAGCGTGTAAAAAGTCAGAAGAGATGGGCTCAGATTTCCAGGGACTCTCTCCGCTCCCCGCCGCCCCGCTTTCCACTAGATTCCCCACAAAACATCTTGGGGGAAAGTGGGACCACTCAGCCAAGACGTCTGACGGTCCGCAAGGCATCTCTTCCCCGCTCCCGAGGCCCCAGACACTTCTGAGCTCGGCACTGCCCCAACCTCCAACTCCGAGGGGCGTGGGAAAGCAGAAAGGGGGCTGGGTTTCGCGCCTTCCCTGGCCGAGTCGCAGAATCAGATCAGGACAGACTCCGGGACTGCCCAAATAGGAGGGGGCTGACGGTTCCAGGACGGCAGATGGCTGATGGTCAGGCTCAGGGACTGCGCGGATCGGGGATCCCTGCTCCCCTTCCCCTCAAGTTAGGGTCCGCGAGCACAGTGAAAAATCAGAGCCAGGACGGCCCGGAGGGGCGGCAGAAGCCCCGCCCCGGCCCGGCCCGCCCCGCGCCCCCGGGAGGAAGCGCGGGCGCTCGGGACTGGGCGGACAGGAGAGTGCGCCGAGACCGTGCAGAGTTGGGGTCCCCTGCAGCCCTCGGCCCCGACCGCCGAGCCGGCGGGGCCGAAGGCACTGCGCTGCCTTGCAAGCCGCGCGCGCCGCCGGGCCGCGTCCGAGCGCTTACCTCTGCGCCGCGGTGCCGGCGTCCAGGATGCCCGCGCCCTGCATCCAGGAGCGCACCGAGCCCAGGCCGGCGGGCAGCAGAGGTTCCTCCTTCAGACTCAGCCCGCCGCGGGCCACAGCGTCCTGCGCGGGGAACATAAGGGCGCGCGGTCGGGGTGGGGGCGCCCGCACCGCTGGGGACCCGGGTCCCGCGTCTCAGCTCCGCCAGACCCGACGGCACCGGGCGCCGCCAGCAGCGCAGCGCAGCGCAGCGCCGAGTTCCCCGCGGCTCGGTGCGCACGAGCCTCTGGGGCGCTCCCTCGGAGAAAGCGGGTCCGCGAGCGCCGGCGCGGTCCCCTCCCCTCCCGGGGCGCGGGGCGGGGAGGTGGAGACGCAGCCCTGCAGAGACTGCCCCTCCATTTTTGAACCCACACTGGGTGGCGCTCCTGGACTACTCCAAGCTCAGTGCTCATAGATTTTCCTGAG
>JAOXYA010000045.1:5759313-5777098 GCA_028565675.1 Sorex palustris | reverse complement strand
TGCCAGGCTCTGCCGTGTGGGCGAGATACTCTCGGTAGCTTGCCAGGCTCTCCGAGAGGGGCGGAGGAATTGAACTCAGGTCGGCCATGTTGGCCTCTTGTAAGGCAAACGCCCTACCGCTGTGCTATTGCTCCAGCCCCAATAAGGTCATTTTTTTAGGTCCTGGGGGCTTTTTTTGCCTCCTTTACACAATTGACTAAAGTGTGGCTGAAGTGGTGGCTCTTCTGGGACACCAGTTTTCCCCGAGGGAGTGTTTTCTCTGTGCTCCCAAACGTGCTGCTGATACTTCTCTCAAGATAGTCACGCATACTGTGCCAGAGCTATGATAGTCCAGTGGGTAAGGCACTTGCCTTGCACATGGCCATCCTGGGTTTGATCCCTGACACCTCCTGAGCCCCACCAGGAGCGATTCCTGGGCACAGAGCCAGGAGTCAGACCTGAGCACTGCTGCTGGGTGTGACTCAAAAACAAAACAAAAACTGAAAATTATACATATAGTTGCATCTTCTGTGTGATTTGTCTCTCAAAGCACTGTTGTTTGAGGGCAGGAATCACAGTTTTCTGGTGGTTGTCCCTAGTAATGGGCATATGATATTTACTAAGTATTGGCTGAAAAAAGAAAAAAGTCAAATAAGCAGACAGAAACATTAAAACAGGTTATAGATCCCCTGGGTTTTGTTCTCTGATTGTTTAACCCAGACTTTTAGATAACATGAAAAAAATCTTCAGTCGCTCTTTTAGTGCATTTTGAAGTTACCACATCATGGATGGAAAATAGAGCAGTGAACAGAATAGTTTGTGGTTGTAACTAGTGTTTGCTTTTCTTCCTCACTTTAGCATGTGGGTAATGCGTATCTCTAGTGATTCTGGCCTGCTCTGTCTCCAGGCAGTAGGGATTCCTGGTTTTTTGGGGGCTACACCCAGTTTTGTGCTCAGGAATCCCTCCTGATGGGCTTGGGGGGGGGGGCGGATCATTTAGGACCAGGGATCAAAACCGTTCAGCTGTGCTCACAGTAAGTGCCCTATCTGGTGTACTGTCGATCCAGCCCCCGGGTCCCTGCTTAGAGTGGGATATGGGGCTGGGCTTGCCTTATATCCCTGTGGGGATTACCATCTGGGTTCCCTTGGGAGCCTGTGCCTCATATTCCTCCCAACACTTATTGCAGGAAAGATCCACACCCCGATGGAATACAAGGGGGAACTGGCCTCCTATGATATGCGGCTGAGGTACGTGATGCGGGGGCTGTGGGTGAAAGGGGTACTGGGGGGCGGGCAGGCACTGTGCCCATGACTCTGCCCCCCTCCCAGGCGAACATTGGACTTGTTTGCCAATGTTGTGCACGTGAAGTCACTCCCTGGGTACATGACCCGGCACAACAATCTGGATCTGGTGATCATTCGCGAACAGACGGAAGGCGAGTACAGCTCCCTGGAACACGAGGTGAGGGCCCAGGGACCGGGAGAGCAGCAGAGGGCTGCCCTTCTCCCCAGAGCCCTCCAGCGGCTTCTCTCTCCCCGCAGAGCGCCAAGGGTGTGA
Source organism: Sorex palustris (assembly GCA_028565675.1). Taxonomy (NCBI): domain Eukaryota; kingdom Metazoa; phylum Chordata; class Mammalia; order Eulipotyphla; family Soricidae; genus Sorex; species Sorex palustris. The sequence continues at coordinate 5,775,561 of JAOXYA010000045.1, read as the reverse complement.
TTGAGTGCTTGAAGATCGTCACTCGAGCCAAGTCCCAGCGCATCGCAAAGTTCGCCTTTGACTATGCCACCAAGAAGGGGCGGAGCAAGGTCACGGCTGTCCACAAGGCCAACATCATGTGAGGCCACGGCTTTGGGCGGCAGGTTCTCGGAAAAGTAAATCCCCCCTGTCCACTCTCTCTCGGCTGAATCTCTTCCCTTTGGTTCGTGAACAGGAAACTCGGGGATGGCTTGTTCCTGCAATGCTGTAAGGAAATTGCCGAGTTATACCCCAAAATCAAGTTTGAGACAATGATCATAGATAACTGCTGCATGCAGGTGAGGCGGCTTCAGGACCGCTCTCCATGGTGCTGGGGGGAGGGGGAGAGGGAGAGGGGTAGGACTCTGCTCCATGCCCGCATCTTGTCCCCCCCAGCTGGTGCAGAACCCTTACCAGTTTGATGTGCTTGTGATGCCCAATCTCTATGGGAACATCATTGACAATCTGGCTGCTGGCCTGGTGGGGGGAGCCGGCGTGGTCCCCGGTGAGAGCTACAGCGCTGAGTACGCAGTCTTCGAGACGGTGAGTGGGGCTCCCTGGCCAAGGTCCTCCTCTTCCTGAGTGGTCCCCGCCCTGTGCTGCTGCTCCTCCTCCTCCCCCAGGCTCCTCTGGCACACTGCCTTGCCTTCTGCCCGCCTATGGCCCTGCCCTGACTGCCGCCCCTCTCCCCACAGGGCGCCCGGCACCCGTTTGCCCAGGCGGTGGGCAGGAATATCGCCAACCCCACAGCCATGCTGCTCTCCGCCTCCAACATGCTCCGGCACCTCAAGTAGGTCACGGCGGGCTGAGGGCAGAGGTGAGGTGGCGTGAGAGGGGCAGACAGGGCTGGCATCTGACTCTCCTCCTGTCTGCATTGGCAGTCTCGAGTACCACTCCACCATGATTTCTGACGCCGTGAAGAAAGTGATCAAAGTCGGCAAGGTAAGTCTGGAAGGGCTTGGCACTCCTCTGGGCCTCGCTGCTGTTCTCTGGGAACCTGAACGGGGCCTCCTTCGCCACCGGGTGCCCACAACACCTGTTGCACCTACCCTGATCTTTCCCTCCCTCTCAGGCTGCCTGTCCATTTCTGCTTCCTAGTCCCCGTCAGCTACTCCCTTTCCTGCTCCACCCTCCAGCCCCGGTGCTGTGGGTCTGAGCGGGGGCAGGCCCGGGCGCCTGGCGAGTGGAGCAGCCGAGGGACGAGCAGGTAGGGCAGAGGATGAGACCCTGGCGCCCCCTTGGCTCCGCCTGGAGGCCCATCCTTGTCTGCCTTCTGTTCTTTCCTTCCTTGGTCTCTCTGTTCCTCAAGGCATCTCATCACCAGTCTGCTTTGCCCGTCTTCATTGTCCTCCTTCTCAGCCATCCTGCCTGCCGTGCCACCTAGCTCAGATAGGGACTCTCAGGAGAGAAGAGTGGATGGGCACCTCCCTGCATCTCTGCTGTATGGCATCTCCCATCTTGTCCCCCCTCTCTTGGATTCCATCTTCCATCTCAGTGCCCTGCCCACTCCCTTCATGGGCTCTCTTCTCTTCTCCCCCACGGCCATTGCCGCTGGTGGCTCTATAGGTGCGGACTCGAGACATGGGCGGCTACTGCACCACCACCGACTTCATCAAGTCCGTCATCGGCCACCTGCACCCCCAAGGGGGCTAAGCCCATTATTCCTTGCAACCTAACAAGGACCATCCCACCTCCACATCCCTTCAGTACAGTGGACCAGCCAGAAGCAAGCCCTTAGGCCTATAGCCAGACCAGTCACTGCCGCTCCTGGGCAGAGCCTAGGTTGTCCTGAGGCCGGCTTCCTCAGGGACCTGAGTAGCAGGTGGGGGGTGGGGGGTAGGGACAGGGCCTAGGCCTAGGCCGCTGGGATGATGGCAATTCTCCCCCACAGGTCCGAACTTCTGACATGGGTGGCTATGCCACCTGCCACGACTTCACTGAGGCTGTCATTGATGCCCTGCCCCACTCATAGGCCCCACCCATACCCATAGCTGGTGCCCAATAAAAACACTGATCACATTCTAGGCAGCCTTTTGTCTTTATTGGGGGGATGGGAAACAGCACTTGAAGCACATGCCACCCAAGGGAGTACAGAGAATGTGTCCTTTAATCATCCTGGGGGTGCTTTTTTTGCGACTTTTTCTTTTTCTTGGCGCTGCTGCTCTTGCTGCTGCAGCCAGCTTCCTCTGGCCCACTGCTGCTCAGCGGCTCCTCTTTGAAGGAGGATTTCCGCTTTTTCTTGGAAACAGCCTTGTCCCTGGCTTCTTCCTGATCGCTAGGTGGCGACCTCTTCCTCTTGGGAAGACTTGTACTGCAAGTTGCCTCTTCGAGATCATCACTATTAATATGCTCATCCTTGGAAAATGATTTTTTCTTCTTGGGCTTATAGGAGACAGAAGGCTCCTCCTCTTCCTCCTCCTCCATGCCATTCTCCTGAGGCACCTCCTGCACCTCCCTATTTTTTTTCTTTTTCTTCTTTTTGGGCCGTTCGCTGGGTTCCTACAGGGGCAAAGAGCCAGAGACATGTCATCTACTGTACACACAGAAACAACCCTCCCCCACTCCACCATTCCAGGCATAAGGAATCAGGACACTGGTAAGGATGTGAATGCGAAGGTCTGCCTCTGAATGTAGTTGGGAAATACACTGAAATGACCCCCACAATGAAGCCCCGGAATTACTGAACAACCCATGTAGCTAGCCATCTTGTTTGAATTCTGGAAAGGGGGATGCAGAAGTGTTGAGCCAGGCACTGTGGACCACAAGGAAATGACTCCACCGCAGTGCACTGGAGGCCTCCCCCGGCCCCACTGTGCAATGCCACCACCTCTAGACACAAGAGAGCAGGCCGAGCAGTTCACACTCCTGCTGAAGATTCCTGGGAGGCAGCAGAGGACAAAGCACACTTGCCCAGGGTAGGGGTGTGTGCTACAACCAGCTCTGGGCTCTCAGCACCTAATTCCTTCCTATAGGATCAAGAGGTAGTTTTGAAGATTGTTGCAGGTCATCCTCACAGCAGGGCCCAAGGAAGTCTGCACTGGAGAGCACAGTGCGCTGGGCACGTCCTGTGTCCTGCTGCAGGAATCCCGCCTGGGGCCATGCTGACTGCCCCCAGCACTGTACCTCACATTCCTCGGCAGTCTCGGGCGTGCTGCTGTTCCCTGAAGAGGCCAGGGCGACCGCGGCCAGACGCTTCTTCTCCTTCTTCAAGCGTTTTTTCTCCTCCTTCTCCAGCCTCCTGGCAATCTCTGCAGCCGCTTCCTCTGCCTGGCCAGAGAGAGGTGCTGGAGAAGCTCCGAAGGGCCTGGGAGAAGGTTCTCCAGGCCTTCTTTCCGACTTCATCGGATCAGGCTCATTAAATCAGTTTTTTTGTGCCTCCACTCCACAAGGTCAGGCCAAAGAGAGCTCATCATCTCCAACAGCCAGCTTGGGTGATCCCCACCCAAGCGCCCTCCACACTGACCTCAACCATGGCCTCCTTCATGACATCCAGATTCTTCCGTGGAATCTCTCCCGTCTCATAGAAGGACAGCCGCTCCTCAACTTGTTCTCGAAGCTTCTCCCCAAATACACTTGTGGGCACCTCTGAATATGTATGTGTGTGCGGGGCAAACAAAACCTGTCAGCCCCTAACCCCTAGGGGGGAAACAACCCCCCCCACCAGCATCCCCCTCAAGCTTCACTCAGACCCAGAGTGTCACCACTCACTAGGTGAACTGCTGTTGACGAAAAATACTGACATCATTGTAGAAGCTCCTCCCCACCCTCCCGGCCCCTTTCCACAGCTGCTAACACCTCACTACCCATACCAGAGAAGCAATCGATTCGTGAGGCAATACTGCATTTGTTTGCCAGGTATCGGGAGATGCGGCCCTTGTTCTTGGCAGCTGCTCGACCAATGAAAGTAGAGTGGAAAATGAGTCCATATTTGGGAGTGTTACCCCTTGTCTTCAAGGCTCTGGGAGAAGAATATTCAGCAGAGACTTTGTAATCAGAAATTTCTATCCCCCACCCCTTTATCCCAGACAACTGCCCCCAAACCCTCTCCTCCCAAGGGAGGCGGTCCCTAGCAACCCACAGCTCCCAGAGGCAGATGGAAGTCACCCAATGTCGCTGACCTGGAAGTAACGCTGGGCCCTGGGAATCACTCAGACACCAGGACAGGCCCATCACCCCACAACAGAGGCCTGTATAGGTCAGGGAGCCCTGGTCAGCCATCACCGTGATCCCCCAAACAAAGCAGTGGGCACCAGAAGTGGCACCTGAGTGTGGGCCAGGTGCCCCCACCGGTACCTGAACAGGGCCTTCTCAGCCCCAAGGATCTGCACAGTGGACGCCGGGTACTTGGCCAGGTTGGTGAGACTGCCAGCGTGAGCAATGAGGCGCGCGCCAACCTGGAGAGGGATTCGAGAGCGGGTTGGAAGAGCTGGAACGGAGAGTTGCCAACCAGAGGACCACCCTCTGCTCCAAGCCAAACCCAAATGGATACCGGGGGTCCCCCCCCCTTTACGTACCGCTTCCCCTATCAGGGCGGAGAGACTAGGGGCCACTTGGCTCATCTTGGACCGCAGGTAGGTGTGCAGGCTCTGCCGGTATTCTGACAAAGACACCACTCGGCTGGAGAAGCTCTCTATATTGATCAGGTCGATAGCCGATATATCCATGCCTAAGAAAGAGACCAGTGTGAATGCAGGTGTCAGCCCTCTCCATGCCCAGAGCCTCCGCCCAGAGACCAGGCTCTGCACTGACCCATGGAGGACCGTGAGGCATCCAGAATGGCCCTGGCCTTGGCCCCATCCATCGTCAGCTCCTCCAGCTTCTCCAGTTTCTCCTCGCTCAGCTCCCGCCGGTTTCCGATGAACTGTGCAATGCGGCAGTATGTAGCGTTGTCGTTGACGATCTTCACCAGCTCCGGGAAGTGATAGCCGTACCATTCCCTGCGAAGAGTCACAGTCACTCCCTGGTCCAAATGGGGAAGAAAAAAAAAAAAAGCTACGGCCTGAATCCGCCCACACCCAGGCTTTGCCTAGAGGAAACAAACTGATCCATTTCCAATCCTCCTCAAGTCCATGTTACCCCATTCACAATACAGACCAGGCAGAGGGCCTGGGCTGGGGTGTATATGGGGTGGGATTACTATGCCTCCTCTTTCTATACAGTCAGTGTAGAGAACACAGCCTGTGGTAAGCACTGGGAGGCCCAGCCCAACCCTACAGCTAACCCCCTCCACTCCCCAAACCAACTCTGATGGCAGATTCTGAAGGCAAAAAGACCTCCAAACAAACCACAGCATCAAGCTAATGACCCAGATCCACAGGGGCTGCCCCACATCTTACCTGACACGCATGGAGAAGGTATTGATGTCCTTGTCCAGCTGGTCCAGAAGACTAATGGACTGGATGATCATATTGTCCACCCGGTTTACATTAAACTTAACCTTGGCACGAGAATAGCTGTGCCCCAGACCTAACTGGGCTTTACACGCAGAGAAATCTGTCAGACCATTCACCAGGTTGTGGAAATGCAGGCGGATCCCTGCAGGAGGGCAGGAGAGCAGTGAGCAGGGAAGGGCTCTCTCTGGGCAACCGTAGGTGCCAGCCAAGCAGAAAGGGGCAGCAGCAGCAGCAACCTTAAACACTTTAGGTAATTTTCTGGCCGCCCCCCTACTCACCCCCCCAAGATGCAAAGCCTGGGGTGAAGGTCAATGACCTCACCTCGCATAATCTCCATGATGACGCCTCCTGTCTGGCAGTTGAACCCCAACTCCTCCTGTATAGCGGCACCGATCTTGGTGTCTCCAACCCCCAGGAGCACCTTCTTCTTCTTGGATGGCAGGTAAGTCTCCAACAGCAGGCGGAGGTCCTCATGGAGGATCCCTTATGGCAAAGAGAGCTCCCATTAGCATGGAATCCCAAAGACTCCGCCCCCTTACTTGGTGCCCCTGCAGAGCATGCTGGGATGGCATGCCTAGCGCCTCCCCCTCCAGGCTTTGCTCAGGGACAGGTTGACTTCAATGAGTGCACTCAGGGGATTGACAGATACAAGTCATCATTGCAAAGCCTCTTATGAAGGGGGAGAACAGACCTTAGGCCAACCAACACCACAAACCTGTTTGCCCTCAAGGAACAGAACACCCCTTCCCGTTACACGAACAAAGGAGAGAACCTCATTTAACTGTGCTTAGCATTAAACCAGCCACCCATCTAACAATGATGCATCACTACTCTGCCCACGGTGCACTGTGTGCCTTCAAGAACGTTTCACCTCCCATGCTGCCTAAACCTTGACATCTATAAAGCCATTTTAATTTACACCCGGTGCCTGGCCGATACTCCTAGATGCGCAACAGATTCAGGCCAACTCAGCTGCAGAAAGGGACGCCCCCCCCCCGCCAACCTCCGCGCAAACCCCGCCTCGAAATACCCAGCGGCGCTGGACTCACCTTCAGACACAGCATTGGCATTTTCTAAGGCAAGCTGGGACGAGGAAAAGGGACAAAAGGCCACAAGACGCACGATGTTGTGGAACTTGCCCAGGTTGAGCACGCACTCCTCCACCTGGGGGGCAGAGAAGAGGGCGCGGTGGGGGGTCTCCTCCGGGTGCTGGTCGCCCGAGGCGCCCTCCAACAACGGTGGTCTCGATTCTGAACCGGGCGCCTGGGAAACGCGCCCCTGCTCCCGGATCCGACGCGGGGAGGCGTGCAAAGGATGGAGGCCCGCGTGCCCCCCGCCCCGCCCGACCCCCGCGCGTCTGGACCGCGCGCGGCGGCCACGTGGGAGCGCGCGGTGCATGCCGGGGCCGGCCGGGGCCCGCCGCGCGGCCCGGAGCCCCCCGCGGCTTACCCACCTGCGGCAGCAGCAGGCTGATCTCTTCCACCTCCTTCAGTGCCAGCAGCGCGTAGCCCACCGCGTGCTCGAACAGCACGTGCAGCAGCACCTGCAAGGCAGCGGCGGCCGCGCGGGCATCAGACGCAGCTCCGCGCAGAGGCACGGCCCCGCCCGGGTTCCGGCCTGCGCCTCGGCTCGCGCAGGCCCGAACCCCAAGCTCAAAACGCGGCCTGGGTCGCCCCTCACTTCCCTCCCCCACCCCGCCCGTACCTCTCCTTACCATGGCGCCCGCTGTCGGCCCGGCTCGCAATGCGGCGCAGACCCACCGGCGCGCGGCACCGGACCCCGAAGGCCGCGCCTCCGCCGCGCCGCCGACCAATCAGGAGCCGGGCGCGGTGCCAAAGACCAATCAGAAGCCGGAGACGGTACCACTCCGCGCAGCCGCGGGGGGAGCCGGTCGGTGGCGGCGGCGGGTGGTGGCGCCCGGAGAGCGGGCTGCGCCGGTCTGTTCCGGCCTGGGTTGCTGCGTGCGCGCGCGCGCACAGGGAACCCTGCGGGGCGCTGCGGGATCTGCGGGCCGGGAAGGGGCGTGCGTAGGCGTGTTACTGGGCAATCAATCGTCCAGCCTGCGTGTTTTCATCCTGCACCGTCGGATCGCGGAGCTTGGCTACGTGCGGTTGCAGGGAGGGAACTTAGGCTGGACCCCGCAGCGCTCACGCCGCTTCCTGCGGGCCCATATCTTCTCTCCCCGCATCCTACGTCTCCAGACCCCGGCCTCTGCCGCCGGCCTTGCAGCCCACGCTGCCCAGGACCCCGAGGGTCACTCGCCTCCCACTCCTTCCGCCTTCGCGGTGACCGATCGGAAGGGCGGCGCGACCCTCCGGGAATCGCGCTCCCCCTAAAAGCTGGCTCCAGGAGGTTACGCAGCATTTTTATTGCTGATTATTTGGAAAATGAAGGTAGTGGGCAGTAGAGAAACGCGGTCTCTGCCTGCCGCTTTCCCCTCCCGCGTCCCCGCAGGCCCCCGGCCCGGCTTGCCGGCCACGTGTTGGTTGCTCACCCTGTTGAATGGGCCCAACGGACGCCTCTCCGCGGCCTTTGCGGAAATAGGAACTGTTTTGAAATTGCTATTGCTTCAATAATACCAGAGCTATACACCCCAAATCTGGCCAACCTTAAACAGTACTTGTTATGGCTGGTTTTAAAAGAACATTAAATTAAAAAGCCTCCCCGCTTTTTTTTTTTTTTTGGTCACTTAAATTCACTTAATTGCCTTTCATGAATTGAGCAGTCTCGTTTTCTTAGGAGCGTATTACAAATAATCCAAATTCTGGGTTTATTCTTAAAACCTATTTATTAAATTTATCATAAAATTTGATAATCTCAGTACTGCTCACTGCTGCTCAAATCTGTTGATCTGTATCATGAGTCTGAATCAGTTACTCTAGTTCACATTTTTTAAAGAAGATGTGTGTTTTTGGTTGGTTTTGTTCTGGGCCCACACTCGGTGAAGATGCTCAGGGCTTACTCCTGGTTCTGCACCCAGGAATTAGTCCTGACTGTGGCCTATCTGCTGGTACCTTCCGTCAGGCGGTATAAAACAAACTCATTAAAAAAAAAAAAAAGGTGGGAGAGGTAGGAGAGAGAGAGTCCCTGGTCTGGGATTAGATCCTTATCTCCCTGGGTGTGACTCTTCCCAAAGCAAGGGGGGAGGCCTGGACTAAGGTGACACCCACCTTCCCCAGCCCCACAGGCCCCAAATAGCTCCTCTGGTTAAGCCTTAGAGCTGAACTGTTCCATTTGAGGTTCGATTCCCATGTGGTGTCCCGGGCACTGCCAGGAGTGATTCTCAGTTGGCTGAGAATCTAGAGGGAGCCCCTCTTACCTCCCAATTCTTTTGTGGCCGCTAAAAGGAGTCCTTTGGGTTGGTGGCACTGGCACTTGAACTCGTGTTCTGCTCTTCCATGACAAGGATTTTCAATTTATCCTGCTGGAGATTGCATTTTCTGACTTGTGGAATTCATACTTCTTGTCAGTTCTAGAAACTTCCATCCCATTGCTCCCAGTACTGGTGTGCCCTGGTGAGGGTTTATTTTATATGTCAATGTAACTGATTTTGAGGATGCCCAGAGATAAAGCAGGTAAAACTTTATTATGGTCAGGGGCTGGAGCAATAGTACAGCGGGTAGGGTGTTTGCTTTGCATGTGGCCGAGGTTCGATTCCCATCTGGTGCCCCACTGCCAGGAGTAACCCCTGAGCATCTCTAGGTGTGACCCAAAAAGCACTGCACTGTAGCACTGTTGTCCCGTTGTTCATTGATTTGCTTGAGTGGGCAATAGTAACGTCTCCATTGTGAGACTTATGGGGAGCTTGCCAGGCTCTGCCGTGCAGGTGGGATACTCTCGGTAGCTTGCCGGGCTCTCCAAGAGGGATGGAGGAATCGAACCCAGGTCGGCCATGTGCAAGGCAAACGCCCTACCCGCTGTGCTATCGCTCCAGCCCAAAAAGCAAAAAAAACAAAACAAAACCTTTATTACGGTCAGGATGTATCTCAAGATGTTTCCAGAGGAGTTTGAGTAGGGGAACCGAGTCAAGCAGATGTCCTGCCCAAAGATGAAAGGGGTGTGTGGGGGGGGGGCGAGGGGGGCAGGAATCACCTAGTACTTGGAGACAGATGAAAAACAGAAAGAGGAGGAAGTAAGACTTGGTTCTCACTCCACTGAAACTGAGACAGCTATCGTCTCCCAGCGTGATATACCAGCCCTCTTGATCTCAGGCTCAGATCTGGACTTGGAACTCCAGCTGCACTCGTCTTGGGCCTTCCTCCTCAGACTAAATCCCACCTCCATCACCAGCATTCCTGCTTGTAGGCAGCAGTTACAGGCAGTTGCCTGTTATCTCAGGAGCCAATTCTTAGAAACCTCCCCCTCCAAAGAGCTCAATCTACCTGATTTCAGTTTCTCTGCAGTGTTCAGGGGTTACTTCCAGCCATCTCGGGGGACCATGTGGTGTTGGGATTCAGCCTGAGGCTCCAGTCTGCAAAGCATGTGCTCTCACCCTTTGAGCTATCTCGGGGCTTCTGTTATATTTCTAAATATGATCCTTGCCTCATTCAGTTAAACTTTGCTTTTCTTTAATGGGTATTTCCCTCTGGGTTTTGCTTTTGATGTATTTTTACAAATTTTGTATTGAAATCCTTCATTATAATTCAGTCCCAAGTTTATTCCTTATTCTGATGGCTTCTGCAGCCCACATGCTGTTTGATTGGCTGTAAGGTTGATGTCCTCCTTGCTTTCCCTTGTTACTTTGTAAACATTTGTATCCTCTTTCTCTTTCAACCCCCAGCCACCCATCACTGCCTGGGACCCTAATTTTGCTCTAGGAAGGACATATACCCTTTGGACAAGAGTACCAGCTGCTACTCCTGACAAATTTTGAGACTCCACAGACGTGTGGGCTCCCTAACCTGAGATTTACTGTCCTGATATATGATCCCCGCTTCTGTCAATTTCAATTCAGTTCCTTAAGTGCCTGCGTGGCCCTGGCAGCTGTCATCATTATACATGCATTAGACCCAGGAGACTAATTTTAATCTGCGGAAAACTCACAGACCTGAAGATTGGAGCGGGAGTGGGTACTGGGAGGACTTAGCTGAGAAATGAGCCCAAAGCTACAACTATTCATCTTCTCACAACCCAGTGGAGCAATTCATTTCAGATGGCCCTTCATGGGCCCCAGAAGACACAAATAAGCTTTGAGCTAGAGGGAAGCTTGGAGACTGTATGATCTAATATCTTTCTTTTAATTTGGAGATTTGGGACCATAACCAGAGATACTCAGGGATCACTCCTGCCTCTGTGCTCAGGGATCACTTCTAGTGGTGCTTGGGGGAGTGTGTGGTGGTACATGGGGAAGTCAGCCATGTACGAGGCAGTGCTGTGACCCCTGCACTTAACTCCAGCCCTCTATGTCTGAATATCTGTATCTGTATATTTGCAAATGAGAAATCAGTCATCGATGTGAACACTAAGCTTTGAAAAGAGCTTTGAACTCCAAGAATCAATGACTGATTTCTCATTTGCAAATATACAGATACAGATATTCAGACATAGAGGGCTGGAGTGATAGCACAGTGGGTAGGGTGTTTGCCTTGCATGCAGCTGGCCTGGGTTTGATTCCTCCGTCCCTCTTGAAGAGCCCGGCAAGATACCGAGAGTATCCTGCTCACATGGCAGAGTCTGGCAAGCTCCTTGTGGTGGATTCGACATGTCAAAAACAGTAACAACAAGTCTCACAATGGAGACGTTACTGGTGCCTGCTCGAGCAAATCGATGGACAACCGGGACGACAGTGCTACAGTGCTAGTATTCACATAGAAATGATTCCACCACTATTACAAATAATTCTGTGTGTGCTCAGATTGTGTGTGTATGTGGGTGTTGCCTGTTCAGTACCATTCTAGGCCCTGGGGATACAATATTAAACAGACCATCTTTGGGCCAGAGGGATAGTATAGCAGCTAGGGCATTTTCCTTGCACTTGTCCAACCTTTGATCCCCCTCCGGCATTCCATATGGTTCCTGGAGCCCACCAGGAGTGATCCCTGAGTGAAAAGCCAGGAGTAAGCCCTGAGCACAACTGGGTGTGACTCAAAAATCCAATAAAAAACAACAACAACAAACCCAGATCTTTATATAAAAATAAACTTCCTGCAGTCATAGAGTTTGCTCTCTAGGGGGAGAAGGAAGACCAAGGAAATAGCAACTATAAGATGTCAGGTGGGGGTAAATGCTTTGGAATGTGGCCTTGTCTTACAGAGGCTGTTGAAAAGGCCACATTGAGCATCATCTCCAGCATGGAAGTAGTGCCTAGATGGCGGTGAGCAATCAGGATGTTGGTGAGGTTCTGATCGCAGACTCACACCCCAGGGCACGGAGCACGGGGTTGGCATGGAAGACAGCCTGCGCCCTATATAGCTCAGGAGGGCCGCATGTTTAGAAGGGATCTTAGGGCACTCAGAGAAGCACAGCCCAGTTGAAAAGTGAAAACAAATGCCAGAATCTGCTGGAGGTGTGAGTCACCCCAACCCAGTCAGTTTCCTGAAGGACAGAAAAATCTAACACGTAAGATCTAGGACAGGAAGGTTTGTTTTGGCGAGAGCAAGAGGCAGTGGGTTGAATCTGGGGACCGTCTGGATCCTGTAGCAAGTAGAATCAGAGATGAGCTTGGAGGTGACGGCTCGGAAGCTGCCCTAAAGCAGCGATTCCCAATGAGGGGCGGGGTGGAGGAGGGCTGTGGGTCTCTAGGATATTGTACAGGTGAAAACCATGTCCATGGGGTTATAGCACGAGATTAGAGAACTAACTGGCTGGACTAAGGGACTCTGGAAGGAAACAAGGCTGGCAGGGGCCATGGCTGGGAAAAGTTTGAGAAACACTGTCCTAGAGGCCAAGCAGTTCTGGGCGGGGGAAGCTCTGGATTTCATCAACCTGCTCCAGGATCAAGCTTTATTTTATCTCTTTTTTTTTTTTTTGGCGTTTTGGGTCACACCTAGCGATGCTCAGGGGTGACTCTTGATTCTGCACTCAGGAATCACTCCTGGTGGTGCTCAGGGGACTGTATGAGATGCCAGGGATCGAACCCAGGTTGGCTGCACACAGGGCAAATGCCCTCCCCCCAGAACCAAGCTTCAAAGTCATATAATGAGGCTGGAGAGATAGTTCAGTGGGTACGGCATTTGCTTTGCACTCAGTGGACTGCATTAAACCCATGACATCCCAGATGGTTCCTGAACACCACCGGGAGCACTCCCTGAGTGCAGATCCAGGAGCTAGCCCTGGTGTGGCTGGCCCAAAGACAAACACATATGTGAAAGTCATGGAGATCCTGGCTGGGGTGGCCTTGACTCATTCCCTGCAGCTGTGACTGTCCACCCCTGGGGAGGGACCCTACAGGGTAGCCCGTGTGCCTTTTTCATTTGGTCCTTTGGGTGTAGGGTCAAAGGAAAATAGAAGTGGAAATGGAAATGGATCCACCTTTGGGTGTGGTCCTTTAACCACCATAGGGCCCTGATGGCGGGGATCTATGTTTCAATCCCAGTACCTTGGACCTGGAGGAAATCAAGCTTTAGATCCACGGGCCTTGCAAGCACGTGGTCCTGAGTGCCCATCCTTGTTGTTCCACATAGAAAGAGCCCGATTCTGGCCGCTTGTTGTCTGAGCTTGGCAGCCCTGCTGTCTGCAGGCCCCCAGTGCGCAGACATCACAGCCAGGTGTGTGTGTGAGCACCGTGGGGGGCAGGCGTGCAAACCTTGACGATGCTGTTGCTGGGTGTGTGGGCACCATAGCCTGGTGTGTCTGCAGCTTCAGGCACCCATCACTGCAACATCAGCAAGAGGGGAAGGCAGTGAGAGGGGTAGAAAACCCCAGGGACTATTTCAAGAGTGGGCAATTTCATAAAACTACCACAAGATGGCACTATTCACTCGTGATGAATGATGAAATCTGTACAGTCAAATCCTACAACTTAGTTTTTTTTTTTTTTTGCAGGGGTACTGGTGGTGGTGATGGCAGCGGCGGCGGTTTTATTTTGATGGTTTTCAAGCGGTACCCAGGGAGCCCGGGGACCACTCTTGGCAATTCTCAGCTAATCTGGCTGAAGGTTGTTTGCCAGGGTATGAAAATGACGTGCCAACTCAGCACTGGGGACCACTAGGACCACCCGTTGATGCTCAGGAGCTACAGGGGCCACACTCAGCAAGTTGCTGGGGATAGAATCATAATTGGGTACAATCCGCTCCACCCCAGATGATCTCCCTGCCTGCCCCCCAACCCCCCCACCCCATAACTGAATATATACAACATAGTCTGCAGAGGTCAGGGAGAAAGAAAAGCATCCGAGAACTATCTTCCATCTTGGGTGCAGAGCTGATTAGAATGAATGAGGATGAACACATAACTGGGATGATGTGTTTTTTTTTATGTTTTTTTCTTTTTTCGTTTTTAGTTTTTGGGCCACACCCGGCGATACGCAGGCAGGGTTTCCTCCTGGTTCTGCACTCAGGAGTCACTCCTGTCAGGGGACCATATGGGAAGCTGGGGATCGAACCAGGGTAGGCCGCATGCGAGACAAGTGCCCTCCCCACTGTACTACTGCTCCAGCTGGGTTGATGGTTTGTGTGCTCAGACCTGAGCCTGGGGAGGTTCCATCACGCTGTCTTCTGGGACGGGGTAGGGAAGGGAGGCGTTTAGCCACACTCTGGGATGCTAGTGGGCCGGGGAGCGTTTCTTCCTGGCTCTGTGCTCAGGAGTGACCCCTGCTGGTGCTTGGGGGAACTACATGTGGTCCAGGCACTTAGAATTAGGCGGGCTCCAAGCGGGGCGAGTAGCTTTACTCCTCTAAAGGCTGGCCCAGTGTTTTGTGTCTTTTTTGGTTTGGGGCCCACTTCCAGAGGTGCTCAAGGGTTACTCCTGGCTCTGCACTCAGGGATCACTCCTGGAGGTGCTTGGGCTGGGGGACCGTATGGGATGCTGGAGATGGAGCCTGGGTCAGTCGTGTACAGGGCAAATGCCGTCCCTGCTCTACTGTCAATCCAGCCCAGCGTCTTATTTTTTTTACTGTGAACTTAGTACAAAGCATGGTACTTAGTCTGACGTGCATCAATTTGTTGAATCCTAAGATAATGTGGGGGAGGGGTTCCGATGCCCTTGCTAGGAGAAGGGCTGGTGACTGTGGTCTCTGTCGCCATCCCCTGCCCCGCCTCTGACCTTGGGCCTTCCTTCACTTTTTGCAAACTAATACTGCCCTGGAGAATAAACGATCTGGCACTTATGGCGCTGTGGCCAGCTGCCAGCTCAACACCAAGGCCAGCTCCCAAATTTGATGGCATGGGCATACTTGCTGGTTTTGCCCTTGGAAGCTGTATTCTCTTTTTGTTCCTAGGGACTGAAAGTAGTGGAGTCCCTACCCAGCTTACCTGTAGATTTTAAAGGTGGATGCCGCCCAGGAGAGCATATAAAATTGTTGCGCGATGAAAGATGAAAAGGAAGTTTATCGATAGGACTGACCCCACAGGAAGGAGAAGATGGAGGTTTCATAAAATATTTATCACCCCCCAGCTTTGCCTCTCTGCCCTATCTCTGCCTAGTTCCTCCATTTACTTTTCTTTTGACTCCCTGTATATTTTGCTTTGTTTCCTCTGACATAATATTTTGCTTCCCCTCCCCTGCTGAGCCGCCCCCTCCCCCCACTGCACCACCACTTCGCCTAGGATCTCTAACAAGAATCCAACAAGAGGGATAGTACAGCAAGTAGGTCCCTTGCCTTGCACGTGGCCCACCCAGGTTCGATCCTCAGCACCTCATACAGTTCCCCGAGTCTCACTAGCAGTGATTCCCAAGCACAGAGCCGGGAGTAAGCTCTGAGAACCACCAGGTGTGGCCTAAAATACTAAAGCAAAGCAAACTGGGCTCTCTGCCCAGGAGTCTGAGCAGAGTCCTGTTTGCTGGGCAGGTTTGTTTCTCACTGACCCCTGCAGAGGCCCAGGGGAGGGACTGACTGCCCAGCATTGGGATGGTCTGTGATGACCACAGGGCGGCTTTCGTGCCCTGCAGCTGTTGGTGTCTGGCCTGGGGCCCCCGACCGTGCAAGCCTCAGGGAGATGGGGAGGCCTCGTGAGCAGCACCCAAAGGGGGCTGTTTGCTCTTTTTTCTTAACTAAGGGTCACAGCAGTGGTGCGGGATGGGGATGGCTGGGGTCCGAGTCCCGTGGTGCCCAGCAGGGCGCTGGGGCGGGGGAGGGGCACACAGTGTCCCAGGCAGACTTAGGGCACCCACAGACTAGACATCTGGCCTCTTCCTCACTCCCAAGTTGTGTTTCTCTTCCTTTCTTTTTTTCTTTCCTTTCTTCCTTCCTTCTTTCTTTCTTTTCTTTCTTTTTTCAGGAGGGTTGGTGCTTGGCGGCAGATCCCAGGGTCTCAGTCAGGGGTCACTCTGGCCAGTGCTCAGGAGACTGGGCAGTGCTGGGAAGGGCACCCGGGGCTCCCACGTGTAAAACCCCAGCCCGGCCCTCTGTGCTGCCTCCCCGGCCCCAGAGGGGTATTCTTATGGGTGTTGAGCATGTGATTAGATAGGGAACAAATGGCTCGAGAAGCAGCTTCCTTGAGGAGAGTAAGACTGGTGGCCTATGCCGTGTCCTTGGCTCCAAGTACGGGTCCTCTGAGCACTGCCAGGAGCCGTCCCTTTGCACAGAGCCAGGAAGCCCTGAGCACCCTGGGCAGTTACCATCTCCCCCGCCCCCATGTTATTTTACGTTTAGGGCTGGAGAGAGCACAGCGGTAGGGCTTTCGCCTTACAAGCGGCCAACATGGCCGACCCGAGTTCGATTCCTCCGCCCCTCTCGGAG
>JAOXYA010000045.1:5738015-5759213 GCA_028565675.1 Sorex palustris | reverse complement strand
AACCCATTTTGTTTTATCGTATGCAAGCAAGTAAGGGGGAAAAATAATCAGGAAAACTATTTTACTTAAAAAGTGCAGAGCCAGGAGCAACCCGAGCATCGCTGGGTGTGACCCAAAAAGAAAAAAAAATAAAACAAACTCTGCATGCATGATTATGTGATCCACAAAGCAACTGGTGTAAGAACAGTAAAATGTGTCATAAGGAGGATATAAGAAAATGGTTAGGTTAAGTCTAAGCCAGAGCCTTTGAGGTAATGTATTAGTGAAAAATACAGCATATGCAAAAATGAGTAATAACTCAAACTTTGTTTTCAGCAGTCTGCTAGATAAAAGGTGATTTCTGCAAATGCATTTTACTATGTGAGAATGAATTATTGAAAGCATCTGTTTTCACCTGTACCCTATGATCCCAGTTTTAGCAAGTTTTTTAAGTTGCTAAAACTAGAATCTTAATAGCAACACACTAACAATACAGAATTAACAAGAGTGGAAATACAACTTTAATCTAATCATACCAATGTTCAGAAACTAATCGGTGACTAAAAACATAGCAGTAAAAGAATTAGCACCATGAAGCATACATAAACACATCACAGAAATGTATGAAATCAGCACAGGGGCAATAGAGCAAACAAACATTACAAAAGAAAAATCAGTAAATTAACAGTAAGACACAGTCACGGGTTTTGTAGTTTTTTATTAGTCTCTTCAGAACACACCCAGCAATGGGGAGCGGGTGGTCACACCTTGGATGAGCTACCATAGTCAACCTGTAAAAAAAAAAAAAAAACTTTAAAAAACATCTGACACCATTTGATGATGTTACTAGGCACTGCAACAGCATCTCACACCTCGAGACAATGAAACAAATATCCATACAAAGTAGAAATAAAGACTAGGTTCTCCAACAGGGTCCAGAACACAATTCAATGGCAAACACTTTGAAAGACATCCAAATGCTCATGAGGCAAAACAGGACAGGAACTAGGCTAAGACTCCTCCATTCATACGCCATTGGTGTTCCATGGTTATTGAAATGCCAAAAAGAGCAACAGTGATTGAAAATGTCCACTCACAGACTTGACCACTCAGACAGAGACAAAGGAATCTACCCCAAGTTTCAGTAAAAGTTGGCAGAGTAAAATGAGAAAAGAGGGGGCTGGAGAGATAGCACAGCGGGCAGGGCATTTGCCTTGCACTTGGCCGACCCGGGTTCAATTCCCAGCATCCCATATGGTCCCCTGAGCACCGCCAGGAGTAACTCCTGAGTGCAGAGTCAGGAGTAATCCCTGTGCATCGCCAGGTATGACCCAAAAAGCAAAAAAAAAAAAAATAATAATAATAATAATAAAAAAAGAGAAAGAGAGATCAGAAACAAATATTAGTATTTAAATCTGCTTAACATTGTGATGTTATACATGGTTGGTTTTTTAAAAAATAACAATATTTTATAATTTTTTGGGGGGGGTTGGACACACCTCATAGTGTTCAGGGCTTACTCCTGATTCTGTGCTCAGAGGTTATTTATGAAAGTGCTTGGAGTGTGATGTGGTGACAGGGATTGAACCAGGATTGGCTCATATTTCATAATTTAAAAAAGTATACCCTGTAGGGTTTTTTTGGGGTTCATACCCAGTGGTGTTCAGGCATTATTCCTGGCTCTGCAGTCAGTCTTGGCATCCCATATGGGATATGTATTCATGTTCATATGGGTTATGGAATGCCAAGGTTTGAACCTGGGTTGACTGGTGGTGTTTGGGGGACAATATGGGATACTGAAGATTGAACCTAGGTTGGCTGAGTGCAAGGAAAACAACCTACCTGCTGTGCTATTGCTCAGCCCAGTAGATTTTATGTTATTATATTTTTTAATGTAGGAATACTGTTATTTATTCAGTCACTGATTAAGATGACTGAAGGAAGCATAAACTCCACTATCCAGTTGGTTTTTAAAAAGAAGAAAACTATTATTTTTACCAGTGCATTGCTGATGACAGTTACCTCAAGTTCAGGATTCTTGCTTCCCACATTCTTTTTTCTTCCTTTCCTACTTTCCTTGAGCATTCATTGTCTTTTATGTCATAGGCATCAGGCCAGTGTTGGAGATACAGAATGAACCAATATTCTGATATGCAGGATGCTCTGGGAATGGCCAAGGATCTCCTCAGCATCCCTGAGACTCAGCCCTCTGACATTTCTAGGGAACATTCTAGAGGGTGTTACAGAGAATCAGAACCCACACCTATGCCACATATCTGAGCTGCTTTCAGTAACTCCAGTATCATTTGCATGTGTGAAGTTTCCTCTCCACCCCACACAGAAGTCATCTCACCCCTGAACACAGCAGTCAAACCACCAAGGAATTAGTCACCCCCATCCACACACATTTTCACACCTCCAAGCTACACTCAGTCAGCACCAGGATCTGGTATATGAATGCCCTGGATTGGATCTAGAACAATAGAACAGCAGGTAGGGCATTTGCCTTACACGTGGTCAACCCAGGTTCAAACCTTGGCATCCCATATCCCATATGAACATGAATACATATCCCATATGGGATGCCAAGATAGTACTCCTAGGCATCACTGGATGTGAACCATCCCCTATTCCCCCCAAAAGCACAAATGCCCTGGATCCCTCACCCCTGAGCAGTCTAACAGGGCATATTATTTCCTGGAGTGCCCCAGCAGCATGTAAGTTCTTACAGTGATATGATGCATCTTCCCGTTCCCTTCCTCTTCTCCCTTCCCCATCCCATTTGACTGGCATTTGAATTTCAGTCTCAGGATCTGCTTCTGGGAAATGCAGACCACAGAGGTCCCCAAAGAAAAAACTGCCAAGGAAGTGTCAGCTGTAAGGGGAGGTTTCCGTGTGGCAGAGCCAGGACCACCCCAACTAACTTACAACATCAGCAAAATGGCTGGGATGATGAGGCCCGGGTTGGCGAGGAAAGCAAAGATCTTGCCCAGGAAAGTGGGGAAGTCGTTTTCGATGGTCTCTTGGATGACTTCATACATTCTGTTTTTCCCACTGGAAAGAGATGACAGGTTACAGCATGCCACCGAACTCCTGGACACACCCAACCAACTGTCCATGCTCCCCACTGGAGTGGTGAGCTGCCACTTACCTCTGCTTTCCCCTAAGAGCCAGAACTTCGCTCTGTAGGGACTGAGTAGAACGGGTCTCCATGGGGGCCGCCACTTTGGATTTTGTCTAGGACTTATGTCTGGGAAGCTCCCTGGCTCTGTACTCGATCTCTCACAACTTCTCACATTCCATTCATTTTTATGCCCGATACCCTTTTCTGCAAGATGGAAATACGTTTTCTCTCTGCTCTCCTGAGTGGAGGTCACTTTTGACGTAGATGTAAGACTGACTTGGAATTTGGGGTGGTGGGGGAAGAGGCTGGCAGGGACAATGTTACTCTGATGAATGACCTCACAGTGCTTTTCAAAAATACCTACAATTGGGTCCAGGCTGCTGGAAGATTGAGAGGCTTAGGCAGGGGGTAATGTGAAGTGAGGTCGTTTGTGGTGACCTCTGTGGCTTGTTTCCCCAGCCCATTAGTTAGTCCATAATTGGCTCAGAGTTCGCAGCAGATCTGAGAGTGGAGACCTGTGTCCCCTTTGGCAGGTGGCCTCTCGTTTTTCATAGCTCCTGAGTGGCTAAGTCAGGAGTCTTGATGTTTACTTACAAGCCTCGATGTTGCAGCTTAGAGGTGAGATGAGGCTGTGACACAGGTCACATTGCTTTTTATTTGGGGGCTACACCCAGCAGTGATCAGGGCTTATCCTGGCTCTGTGTTTAGGGATCACTACTGGTGGTGCTAGGGGGAATCGTATGGGGTGTTGGGGATCCAGTGTGGGTCAACCATGTGCAAGGCAAATGTCTTACCCACTGGTGTACTACCTCTCCGGCACTTTCTGCCCTCCTCCTTTTAATTTCCTCAGATAAATCTCCAAATTCATCAGAAATTCACAGCTGTTGGACATAATCCAGCTAAACTATCTCTGGAGAACATGAAGTCTCCTTTCTTCCAGTTGAAAAAAATCACGTTCCTCATTTACCAGTAGTGGAGTAATTACATTGTGTTTGATTGTGGGAGCTGAAGAAATGTATCCAGAGAAAACAGACTTGTTCCAAGAGTTAACAATTTCCATCAAGAGCAGCTGTTTGAAGAACTGTAGACATGAAAGCAGTGTCCTATTCAAAAACAATGTGAGTGATTTCCAGCACTTTCCCATGGTTCTTGATGAGTCAATTGGCTGATGCTACTGATTCCGCTCCTTTGCTAAGGAGTTAATGCCAAGTTTGAAGTGAATGCAGATTGGATTTCTATGACTATTCTATGTGGAACAAAATATGGGTGAGCATATTTTCAAAGAAGTGGAGAAAACACTAATTTAGGACAAGCTGAACTGGAATCTGCTATGATGTGCTAATAATGATCAAAATAGAGAGAGAACAGAAAAGGGCTTAGCTGGACCAATTTACAGAGCTTGTGGAATTTTTTTTAGGTGTGTACAGACTATGGCATTCATTCTTATTCATCAGTAGGTAATTTGCAGAAAATAATCTATCAGATGTGACTGAAACAGTAGCATCAATGGAGAACCTCATTTGCTCTCATGACTAATCATTTTTAGGTTCGTAAATTTTTGTCAAAAATACACATGAAATACCCTGACTTGTCCTGCTACTGTTGGTGGGGTGAATGCTTGAGGAGGTCTGGACTGCTGCGAGTCTGTATGAGGACGAGATCATACAGGAGTGAAGGTGCTTGCCCCATACTTCTGACCCCACTTAGATTCCTGTGAATACATATGGTTCCCCCTCATCCAGCATCGAAGCTCCATAAAGATGTGAATTTTTGCTTTTTTTCTCCCTCTTTATCTAGAAGACAATTGCTCACCACTCAAACTAGACCCATCAATTATTCCTCAATGGTGTGTGTGGGGGACACACCCCATTGATGCTGGGGACCAGGATCATATCTGTTGGTGCTGGGGGCTGTTCCTGGCTCTGCTCTGAAGTAACCTTTGGTGGTGGTGCTAGGGATTGAACTGGGGGCCTGTTGTGTGCCAGGCAAGTGCATATCACTTTTTGTTTATTTGGGGGGGCACACTCAGCAGTGCTCAGGGCTTGCTCCTGGTTCTGTGCTCAGGGATCACTCCTGGTGGTGCTTTGGAGGACCATATGGGGTGTCGGATATCCAGTGTGAGTCAACCATGTGCTATCTCTCTAGCCCCACACCAAGCATTTCTAAATGAGAAGGTGGCATATAAAGGGGGAAGTGTCTTCCATCAGCTTGAATCACGGAAGATCTTTTTACTCAGTAGATGGAGAGCTTTGCTTTCACGTTTGAAATGAGGCCCATGGACACAGTATTTTTCTGCAGTAACGTATCTCTTTAGACAATGTCTACTGAACTCATCTAATTTGTATTCTGAGCTCTCATTGCAGGCAAATTCTTCGTGGCAAGAGTCCCAAAGATGCACCAGTTCTAGTGGCACATGTGTGATGGTGGGAGTGGAAAAGGGGGAAGAGGGGCACCAGGTGACCTAGTTCAATCCATCTAGGACAGACCCAGCTCTCAGCACACCAGAAGGGCCCACAGTCGAAGGGGGATGGGAGGAACCTGATGGTGTAGGCCGCGGGCATCAGGCAGGGGAAGAGCACCAGCAAGAGTCATGTTAATCTCACCTACAGAAGATGGAGTCAGTCAAACAGATCAGGGAAATAGCCAAGGAGTAAAGAGAGCAAGCACTTAAAAGGGGGGAACACAGGTCAGGTCACTTCCTCTCTGTCCTCTCACTATACCAGGATGGAAGGTGGAAGAGCAACAGTTTTCTCACGTGGCCAGAGAACAAGGAAAGTCAAAGGGATAAAGAGCAACAGGCACTGGGCCTTAAGAGGCAGCCGTGGTACCCCTGCAATGGACCGCAGAACAGCAAACCTCCGACCAAGAGAAAACAGTAGGTGACAGGATAAGTAGCGTTGTTCACTGGCGAGGACAGTGATGTGTGTGTGTGGGGGGTGGTGTTGGAGGGGGGGAATGTTCAGGACATGTAATGATGTCAGACATGGGAAGCACAGAGAGGCTTAGACATTGGGGTACCCAGAACTACCTTTTGAAACTGTAAGCTGAAGGCAATTTCCCATCATAAACATCTGGGGGGTTTGGGCAGATTTTATACACAGTTTTCCCTAAGGACCCTCTTGGGAGCTATTGAGTTGGGCTCTAACAATTGTAAATGTGTGGTCATTCCATCCTTAGATCAGCCCTGCCACGGGGATCAGCCACCCATCAGAGTCGCACTGGGGGCGGGAGAAATAGTACAGCGGGTAGGGCACTTGCCTTGCATGCTGCAGACCCGGGTTCAGACCCCAACCCCACATATGGTTCCCAGAGTCCTGCCATGAGTGATCCCTGAGTGCAGAGCCAGGAGTAAGCCCTGTACATGGCCAGTTGTGCAGCCCCCAACCCCCACCAAACCAAAGAAGAAGAAGAAGAAGAAGAAGAAGAAGAAGAAGAAGAAGAAGAAGAAGAAGAAGAAGAGAAGGAGAAGGAGGAGGAGGAAGAGGAAGAGGAAGGGAAAGAGGAAGAGGAAGAGGAAGAAGAAGGAGGAAGAGGAAGAGGAGTTACGGGTGAAGAAGAAGAAAAAGAAGAGGAGTAGTAGTTACAGAAGAAAAAGAAGAAGAGGAGGAGGAGGAGGAGGAGTTACACTGGGCAATATGGTAGCCATTTCACTACACAGCTATTCGAAGTAATGAGTTCATTTTAACAGCCCCATGGGGGCTGCAATGAAAAGGAATGAATTAATGGGAATAGCCACAAGGTTATTAGAAGTAATTAAGAATAAAATGGAGAAGCCGTTTCTCCATCCTTGTTTCAGACCCATCACAGGCATGGGACGTGCTGGTGGCGGGATTTCCCTCCCGCACTGGGGATGCCCAGCCGTCCCAGGGCCCTCTGCAGGCGGGGGCGCACCTGAAGGGCCCGCAGTCGAAGGAGGGCGGGAGGGACATGATGGTGTAGGCCACGGGCAGCAGGCTGAGGAAGAGCACCAGCAACAGGAGGCCCATGTAGAAGTTGTTGGACCGGGAGGCCTTGAACACGCGCTCGTGGGGCACATTGCTGCTCATCACTGCCCAGCACTGGAAGTACATGGAGGTCAGCAGGCGCAGCACGTTGACCGCCACCAGTCCCGGCGCGTAGAAGGAGCCCATCCTGGAAAGCAGAAACCACATGCCCGCTTGGCCTGGCCATGGGACTGGCCCGGGAAGGAGGTCAGGAGAACCGGAGGTGAGGTCAGGGGTGTGAGGTCCAGCTGCGTCCACTGTAGGTGCCCAGGGAAGCGACTGCCTGTTTTACCCAGATGCTCAGCGCCAAGCCAACACCAGCCATTCCTCAGGAGACGCTTGAAGCAATCCCAGGCCCAGAATTTTATTTTACCACTCTTCCATCCCAGACACTAGCCTATCCTCAGGCTGTTTCTCTATACTGCACCCCCCTCAACCCCCCAACAGTACAGCAGCTCAGAAAAAAGATCAAAAGGTATTCAATTAAGAGACTGGACGCCTAGCTTGCAGAGCTCTTGTCATTTTAAATCATTCCCTGAAGTTTTACAGGCTAAACTCTCCTCTCAGAACATGAAATCCTTCACTAACTTAGTTTTTCCCTCCCCTCCCACCCACACTTCTTCCTTTTCTTTCCCTTTTCTTATTTATTTATTTATTTATTTATATTTTCTGTTTTGGGGGCCCCATCTGGCAATGCTCAGGGGTTACTCCTGGCTCTGTACCCAGGAATCACTCCTGGCAGTGCTGAGGGGACCAGATGGGATGCTAGATCAAATGCTGCGTGCAAGGCAAGCACCCTACCCGCTGGGGAATTCTTCTAGCCCCACCGCTTCCCTTTCTTTGTCTTCTCTCTTCCTTTTCCTCCTTCTCTCTTCTTTCCCACCTTATTTGGCAAAGCAGGGACTTGCTGTCCCTTCTCCTGTTGTCCCTTCTGTCTTTTTCTCCTTCCCTATCTGTGTCCATGATGGTACACGAGTGGATTAGACACTTCCTTCAGGTGAAAGAAGGGAGGATAGAGAGAACTGATGGTTTTCTCAGTCTCTTGCCAGATAGTTAAACTGCAAATCCTGGGATTCTAGTTTTTTAAAATACTTCCCCCACCCTGCTCCCCCCCCCACCCCAGCGCAACCCTCTAATGGATAACTCACCAGATCATTCCTTGGTTGAAGATCAACCCGAGCACATTTCCACTAATATCAAACTCAGCATATGAGGGCTGGTAAGAGAGGGAAGAGGAAGAGGAGAGAGAGGGAGAGGGACAGGGAGAAGGGGAAGGCGGAGGGAGAGAGAGAGGGAGAAATGGAGAAGGGGAGAGGGAAAGGGAGAGATGGAGAGGGAGAGAGAGATAGTGTTAGTTGCATGCCTATTAGCCAACTGACCACACAAGGATCACTCCATCTGAGGGATCTTGCTTCAGTAAATACGGTGGAGTCTTAGATTCAGGGTTATTTTTCTGTAGCACATTTATTTTTATTTATTTATTTTTTGCTTTTTTGGGTCACACCCAGCGATGCTCAGGGATTAGTCCTGGCTCATGCACTAAGGAATTACTCCTGGCGGTGCTCAGGGGACCATATGGGATGCTGAGAATCGAGCCAGGGTCGGCCATGTTGGCTGCATGCAAGGCAAATGCCCTACCTGCTGTGCTATCGCTCCAGCCCCTCTGTAGCACATTTTAAACTTATTTTTTCATTGTCATACAAGCAGTGCTTAGGGGTATTTCTAGCTTAATGCCTGAAGGTTACTCCTAGCATGCTTGAGGGACATGCAAAGTTGAGGGAATAAGACCCAGATTCCCACGTGCAATGCATAGGCTCTAAGTCCTTTGAGTTACTTCCCCAGCTCCATGTTTTCAATTCTTAAAGAAAAGTTTTGAGGTAAGTAGTCAGGTAGGGTGTTTCTCTAAGCAATGAATTTCAGGAAATCATGAGATTTGGAGAAATGTTTAGAGAGACAAAGTATGATCTGAAAAGGAGCTAACCATGCACAAACCTGAGACTCAAGACACAAGCTAGGAGCCTCAAGATCCTTACTCAAGGTTCATGATGCCAGCTCCCGAGCCCAAAAGCTAGGTCCTTCAGGACACAGTTCAGCAGGAACAAAGGGCCTGATAGGACTCAGAGAATGAAGACAATGCCAGAATTCAAAGTTCTTCTCTACAATACAAAATATATTATTTCGGTTCTGCTTTGGGCCAGGGATTGGGGTCCAGGATGGAAATATCCCAAATATGGTGGTGGGAAGGTGTAATGGTGGTGGGATTGGTGTTTGAATATTAAATGTAATGAAATATTATGAACTACTTTATAAAATAAAAAAGAAAAAAACCAAAGTTCTTTCCTTGAGAACTTTCTAGCAACAAATGTTTTCTGCACAGAAACCCTGTGCTTTTACAAGGCACCTTGTAAAGTACCTGTGTCATCAGCACCCCCCCACCCAGTTCTTAGTACTTCTGACTCGGTGCTCAGAGGTCACTCTTGGCAGGGCTCTGGGGACTATATGTGGTGCTGGGGATCAAACCTGGGTCAGCTGTATGCAAGGCAAAATTTGGTCTGTCCTTACTTGCCCGGGCTTTCATCTCAGAGACAACATAATGGTCACTCTGGGCTTTCCTACGTCCCTACAATAAGTGTGTATTTTCTTCCTTTGACTTTACAGCACTCCATCCTGGAACTGCCTGAGCCTTTCCTGTGGGTTTCTCCCACTTTAGGGGTTTACTTCTCTCTCCGGAGAAACGTACACTCTTTCTTGAATTCATTTCCCCCTAATAAAACAATTCGCCTTCACATCTGTCTTTTTTTAAAAAAAATATTCTCTTGGCAAAAGACAAAACCTGCTGGAGGTCAATGCTAAGAGCTGCAGAATAATATTTCAGGCACAAGTGTGCAGGATGGCTGACCACAGACCTGCCAATCCTGTTCCTGAAAAACATCCTGCTACCCAGGGTACGAGGAAACAGAACACTGTTCACTGCATTCAGAACCCATGGTGCATAATCAATACCACCTGCAAGAAAAAAACCCCTCTGCTCTAAGGCTGGGCAACGCTACCAGCCCGAATCCCAGCTCAGACTGTTCTCTTTAGTCTTGTCCACTTCCCTCTCACAGGGAACTCAATACACCTGTTTCTTAGATGCCCCTCTGCAGCCTTTGCTTAATTCTTTTATCCTGAAAGCACCAGCCACAGTTGCTCCCGTCGAGACTGATTTCTTCTTTTTTTTTTTCTAACAAGAGCATAACCTCACCTCTGCCTGAGAACCACAGCTCCCTGAACATCTGGGTAGCAGGGACCAGCTCGCATGGCGTGGAGATCAAGTGGGTCTCAGGTGCAGCTCGATGGCTGCCCCAGCAAGGCTGGCGGGATGTCAGAGTCACACCACACAGCAGCTCCTGCAGACTTGGCCTGTCCTAACTTCCCAGGGCTCTCGTCTCAGAGACAACACAATGGACAGTAGGCAGGATCCAGGCCATCCTAGTGAAGTTACCTGTTCTCTGTCTGTGGCTGCTCTCTTTATTTTCCTTATGCATTTTAATAACCACTGTTTCGAGTCTCATAAATCTGTAATATTTTCCCCAAAATGGTGAGTTTTTACCTTCTTGAGCCAGCAGCCTGAAAATATGTAGTCCCCTGACCCCAAAGAAATATTTTTTTGGGATTTGGATTATACCTAACTGTGCTTACTGGAAAGTAAACTGGGTTTACTTCTGGCTCTGTGCTCAGAGGTTATGCTTGGCAGGGCTCTGGGAACCAAATGTGGTGCTGGAGATCAAACCTGGGTCAGCTATGTGCAAGGCAAGAGCCTTAAGCCCTGTCCTAGCTCTCTGGTCCCCAAGAGGATATTTTATCAATGCTCTATTCATGAATGCTCCTTGAAAATAGAACTAAGGAATCTATCTAATAAAGAAATGCAAATCATGAAGTGAGCAACCAACTGCCAACAAAGCTTTAAAAACACATAAAAAATCAATCACATTTTCAAGTCTACTTCATCCCCCTTTTCTTCTTATCCTCTATTTTGAGAGCAGTTGGTAGAAAAGAAAGGAATCTGCCAGACTGTAGGATTTCAGAATGGTGGGTCTGTGTCAAGTGCTTGAAGAAACCCAAAGTTTATGAGCACTGGGAAATAAGGGTTTTCACAAAGCTTCAACCTGCTTCCAAAACACAGATGAGAAGATCCAAATGATGAAGAATGAGAAGTTAGGAAGAAAGGAAGGCCAGGGAAGACCGATTGAAGAAGGAAATTACATACACAAGAATCTTGTGTGTGTGTGTGTGTGTGTGTGTGTGTGTGTGTGTGTGTGTAACCAGGAATTGAGCCAAGGGGTTTAAACATGTGCTCAACAGCAAGCAAGCAAGCAAACAAGCAGGAAAGAAAGAAAGAAAGAAAGAAAGACAGAAAGAAAGAAAGAAAGCAAAAGAAAGATGCCACCTTTTTTGAGCACAAGTTTCTTTTACTCTGTTCTCTGATCAGATGATGTATTTGCCTTGTTGCTAAGACAGGATTGAGTAAGCTTGTGAAAAACTGGCTGGTCACTAAATGAGAAATTACAAAAAAAAAAAACCCTATTCTGGAGCTTTTTCCCCCCAGGGACAGGCCAGGGCAAGAATGATGCACAGCAATGAGATGAGTAGTGTGATTAAGGGGGGAATATCCCCACTTCACACATGAATATACCAGTGACTATTGGTTGGGATTGTGAGGTGTGGTGGAAATACACCAAGCTTATGAGGTGAGAGTCTCTGTCTGCTCCTGGTGCAAGCACATGCAGGTAGGAAGAGCACTTTCCAGGGCAGTTAGGGGAGAGGCTGAGTCAAAAGAGATTTCTCAACGCAGAGTCCATAAACAGGACTGATGGTGGGTGTGTTCTTGGTGTGTTCCAGAACTTTCTGAGACACTAATAGTGATATCTGCCCTCCCTGACCTCAAGATTCCATTCGTCTCAAATGAAGAACTCCCATTTTCCACTCTCCACTTTCACAATTTGCCCTACTGCATGCACAGTGCGGACTAGCGGGGTCTTTGTCAGCCCTGATGGGAGCTGATGTGGTTGCATTCCTCTCCCTGCTCATCACTGAGGTTGGTGGGCCGCCTTTCCAAGGCCATTTCCTAGAGAAACAGTTCTTATTGTTGATTACACACAGAAAAAGAAGATAAGTTCCTCTAAGAAGGTAAAGTAAAAAAAAAAAAATAAAAGAGACCTGTATATTAAATACTATTCCACAGAGCCTAAATGGACATTAGCTGCTAAAGAAACACACAAGATTGCATCAATGAGAATGGCTCAGAGTCCCGAGAATCTGTGACCTACAAAACCGGCCTCTAGGTCCCAGCACCAGCAGTAGTTCATGAACCGCACAAAGCACGCACGCAGGAAATCCCCCAGCAGGATGGTGATGTAGGTGACCAGCATGTCCGACACTGTCAGCCTCATGAATTCCTGCAGGAAGGAACAATGGGGGAAACGTCTTGGTCAGGGTTTGACCTTCCCCACTTTTCCTGACTGCCTTCAATCACATCAACCACACAGACTTCCCTGCCTGAATTCTCTGGCACTCTCTGGTGAAAGTGATCAATTTAGGACACAACTTGTCAGGTTACTGATTGCAGAGCTTAGCCATAGTTTCTGAACGTGTTGCGGCTGATAACGATGTTAGCCTTGTGGGATTATTGGGAAGCTTCATGATTATGTATGCAAATCTCCTGGCACTTTGACTCTGCCCAAAGCTTGGTAGTTATCAGAACTCTGTTGCTCAGAACTAGAATCTGAAGGCTAGTTTTTTGCCCACCAATTCTGAAGTGCCAACTGTACCAACTCAGGAATCTGACCACTCTCTGGGGATGGCACCTGGCTTTCTTTACTTCCAGCTGCTTGAAATTTTTTCTTGGTATATAGATAATAATGCAGGGTTTTCCTAGAAGTACACAGAAACAGAGCCCAAAGCAAAGCTTTCTTTGCTATATAGAGTATTCATAATTTCTGATTTTTTAAATGGAAATGATCTACTGGACATCATTACACCATGTATTTTGACATCTGTAAGTATACTGGCGTGCCTAGGGGGCCCAAGGTCTCACTTTATTCATTTTTACAATTGATCTTAACCTAAAAGCCAAGAAGCAATGATTGGTTGATTTATCTCTATAACCTCCAAGACGACTGGTAAATTTCTCTGTGAATGGCTGATGAGTTTTCAGGATTCTCTTCAATTAGAAGCCGGGTTAATAAGTCTAAGTAACAGACAAACCCATGTGTTTCTGTCTCCATTCTGGGAAAGGTGATACTCTGGGGCCTGGGATGCAGGTGGGGAGATGTAGGTGGATGGGACCCAATGCCTCAAATCCATCAATACCAACAAGTGGTAGGAAAGGCATAGGGCAAGAGGGATGCTCCAAAAACATGAAACAGTAAATGAGACAGCAGAATGTTTGCAAGGATACACAGGGGATGGTGCTCTCCTGTGCAGAGGATGGGTTTGCAGATGTGAAGACTCTATTATATGCAGCAGTTTATAAATGCCGTTGGGGATGCCCAGTTACTCTGTCCATGAGAGAGTGGAAGATTTGAAGACTATGAAGATGTCTGGGCTGGAGGAGATTAAAAATGGTGCGTTTGAGTCTTCATGAAGGAAGGGAGGAAAAGAAAGGCACCCTGGATCCAGAGGGTGGACCTGTGGGCAGTGTGGGATATAGTCTATCTTCCGTGGTGCCCCTTAGCCTCAGTTAAAAGCACACCGTGTGGGGCTGGAGTGATAGCACAGCAGGTAGGGTGTTTGCCTTGTATGCGGCTGACCCAAATTTGATTCCCAGCATCCCAGGAGTCTCCCGAGCACCCCCAGGAGTGATTCCTGAGAGGAAAGCAAGGAGTAACCCCTGTGCATCGTCGGTTGTGACCCAAAAAGAAAGAAAAAACAACAAATGGACACCGTGTGATGCTCTAAGTGGGGAGTTTCTTTAGGGGGGCCCAGGAAGAAATTATACTCTGCATGTCAGTGGAGAAGCAGAGGGAGGAGCCCTGTGCAAAGGAATGAGCTGGAAGAAGAGCAGGCAGGGAGCCCTCTGTTACCTGGGAATATCTCCAACTACTGCCTAGGATGGTAACAAACCCTCCTAGATTCTGAAGTCCACACTGTAAAAGCCACAGAAGTGGTGGTGGATGAGGATATGGTAGGATACAGGGAAATGGTAGTTTTTGTTTGTTTGTTTGGTTGGGTTTTTTTTTTTTTGCTTTTGAGTCATTCCTGATGATGCTCAGGGGTTACTCCTGGCTCAGAAATTACTGAGAACTCAGAGAAATTACTCCTGACAGTACTTAGGGGACCCTCTGGGATGCTGGGATTGAATCCGAGAAATGGCAGCTCTTAATTTGGGGAATTCTAATGAAAACCATCACTCTCTTTACAAAGAAACACATAGATATATATACAACCAAAAAAATCTTGTACCTCAACTTTAGTCATGGTTTCCAGGGAAAGAACTACAGGCTTTGTTGAAATCTGCTCTAAAACTTGAAACAAATCCAGGAGGTATTGACTGTACAGAACACACATAGAAGTAAATCCAGAGGATTGATATACAGAAAATATAGAGAAATATGTAGGCCATTAAAAAACTAGGAGTGAGAAAGTAGAACTTTTAAAAGAAATACCGATTTGAGATTTGGAGGCTTATACATGGAAATGTGGTCCTGGAGGAACAGTACAGGGCTTTGGGGACCTGCCTTGTAAGTGTACAGCCCTGAGTTCAAATCCTTGGTGTCCCACATGCAGGGCAGCTCTGCTTTTTAAATCCGTCATCTCTGTTTTCTGCCATCCCTGGTACCAGTTGCTTCCTGGTGCATTCTAGCCAGTTGTGCTTGAGCACAAAGAACTGGGTATGACCCACAACTCGTCCCTAAATAAAATGATGTCCAAATCCCAGGACATCAGCAAGCACCACACTCATAACTCGTGTGCTCCCACTGAGAGTGCCACCCCCAGTGAGCATGTGTGAGGAAACATCTCCCAAGTGAAAATCCCTGTGAGTTCTGCCTCCTGAGGTGCTTCCTCCATTCCAGCGCCCCTGAAAATCGCAACTTAAAATGTGTGGGCACCATGGCTAGGCGTGAATGCTACCCTCGGTTGTCAACAACAATGAAAGGGGGGAAATAAAGGAAAGACAATGGGAGCACCAAGGAAGGAATAACAAAAAAGTGAGAGGAGTGGTCAAGTTTTCCAGGACAGTATGGCTACTCACAATGCCCACAGCTGTCTCCCAGCAAGAGCCCCGGGGCACATCCGCAGGGTGCAGTGGTGGCCGGGGGATGCTCTCATTCCAACCCGAGGAGTTGTAGTAGTTAAACAGAGTCCAGTGGGTGATGTTCCTTATTGTCTCTTCTTGAGAAAGCTAGAGTGGGGGTAGAGACGAGGGCCAGAAGGAGCCAGAGATGCCCTGACTGTTGTTACAGGAACATTGAAATGAACATGTGCCATCACACCCCACCACTTGGTCTCTGTATTCCCGCTCAATACAGTCTGTCCAGAAATGCTTTTCCAGCTTTCTAGTCTATACAGAAGATGGAGGGATATTCCCTGAAGTCCTGGAGTCTTTTATTTTATTTTATTTTTGCTTTTTGGGTCATACCCACAGATGCTCAGGGGTTACTTCTGGCTCTGCACTCAGAAATTACTCCTGGCGGTGCTCGGGGGACCATATAGAATGCTGGGGATTGAACCCGGGTTGGCCTCGTTGCAAGGCAAACGCCCTACCTGCTGTGTTATTGCTCCAGCCCCAAGTCTTTTAGTTTTTTAATGAAGTTTTCTTCATAAATCATTATCCATCCATTCTTCCATCCACCCGTCTAATCAATCACTCTTCTGCTTTACTTGGGGGATGTCCAAGCAGGACTGAAGGGGCCCTGTGGCCAGTTCCCCTTGATGCTAGAGCAATCTGGCTCAGCTTGGTGACGTGGGATTGTTCTACCCAACAGTGCTGGGGTCACTGGGGCCCTAAATAGAAGAATTCTGCGCCACTTTGAGGTGGGGAGGAGCATGCAATACCAGGAATGGAACTGCAAGGCAAGCACCCCTGAGCCATCTCCCTCATCCTCCTCATTCTTCTCTAGGGAATAATTTATTCAGAGCTTATAAGGTAGTGGTAAGGGAAGAACATACAGGAGAGTCAGAGCTTTTCCAGGAAGCTCAGTCCAACAAATGACAAAAATGACCATAGGGATAATTACAAGTAACAGTGTAGAAAGAGCTATGGGAGATCTGTGGGAGCCAGGAAGCATCCACATCAGTGAATGGCAATCACAGAAGACTTCTTGGAGGCAGTGCCACAGGAACCAAAACCTCAGGGGAACTAGTCATATGTGGGAGAAGGACTAAGAGGCAAGGAACTGTGAGGCTGGAGCAGAGTCCTGGGCAGGAGGGGAGTCAGAGATGCTGCGGGAGGTTAGGTAAGAGCCCGGGGCAGTCTCTTGCTAAACCTTCCAATAGTTCCTGTGAACCACGGGACAAAGTGGTTCACACATGCGCGGAGGAGTGGGGGGAGGGGAGTGGCACCCGGGCTCTCAGCCACCGCACTTT
The DNA here is from genome assembly GCA_028565675.1 of Sorex palustris. Lineage (NCBI taxonomy): Eukaryota > Metazoa > Chordata > Mammalia > Eulipotyphla > Soricidae > Sorex > Sorex palustris. The sequence continues at coordinate 5,742,560 of JAOXYA010000045.1, read as the reverse complement.
GCACATTATGCAGTTCAGCGGTCCTGCACATCTGCTCCTCTGCTGCGCCCCCCCCCACCCCCCCACCCCAGTCCCTGGGAGTTCAGCAGCCCCTCTATGTCCTGTCGCATAGCCCTGGGCTTGCCCCATTAAAGCCGACCTCACAGCCGCTGCCACTCACAAGGTCCCCCGGTCACTGTGTGCACCCCAGGGTATCACACAGCAGATGTGCCACATTCTAGCAGCGGGTGCGGTTTCTTGCGGTGGGTGACACAAACCGCCGTGGCCCATTATCTCTCCGGACATTTGCCTGGCTGGTCAACGTTTAGGGCAGCCATAAAGCAATATAGGAAAAAGCACAGGCAAACATTTTAAAGGCAAGAAAAGATGGCATCAGATGTGAAAAAAAGACAGTCAAGAATTCCAGCGGAGGGTCCGGAGAGATAGTTCAGGGCTTAAGGCAACTTGCCTTGCATGCACCCGAGCTTGGTTCAATCGCTGGCACCATATATAGTTGGCCAGGTATGGACCAGTACCCCCCCACCCCCCCCCCAATAAACAAAACAAAATTACAGAGTGACATAACTATTACTATCATGGCCAAGAATTTTTTTAAAGCCTGTTTTTCATTTACTTATTTATTAATTGTTTTTGGGTTGGGGCCACACTCAGATACTGGGGCTACTATTTGCTCTGTGCTCAGGGGAACTCACAAGTACCACGATCTACAGCAAAATATAACGGTGGCTGCTTCTGGCTCAGAGGATTCTGTGGCTCTCTTTTTCTATTTCACTTTTCAGAGCTTTCCAAAATGTATTCAGTGCCTGTGATTATGGTGAGGATATTATTAATGTTCTAATAAAAGGAACTATAGGACCAGAAAGATAAAACAGCAGATCAGGGGCTTACCTAGCACAATGCCAGCCCAGGTTTAATCTGCAAATGGTCAGGCCCTAGTAGTGATCCCTAAGCTCAGAGCCAAGCCCTGAGCACTATTGAGTACGACCCAAGAAACAAAGGGGGAAAAATGTAGAAAAGAATGACAGTCACCAGGAGCTGGGGAAAGCATGTAGCATTACCTTGAGGTGAACATCATCCATGAGGGCCAATAGAAAGGTGTAGAGGTTTCCCAGGAAGAGAGCAAATATGCGACCCAGCTGCCACTTCAGTCCGACTCGTGGGTGGTAATTCTCCAGGATAGCGATGGTTTCAAAGAGAGGGGGACAAAACATTCCGAGCAAGGACATCACAATTTCTACCTGAGACAGAGAGACAGCCAGGTCATTAGTGTGACTGAAATTACTTGTGTGGTCCTCATCTGTGCACCCCCAAGGCTACTCCTTTCCACCTCCCTGTAGCCACCTCTTCAGCCCCAGGAATGCCTGGGGTCTCCACAAATTGGTGTGTGACCCTGGTTAAGGCATCCAACACCCTCTGAACAGCTAATATATAACCCACTCTCTATCCCACACGTGATTGGCTGTTATCATGACTGTGGCTGTTGGCATTGATAAAACAAGCAAACTTTCTTTGAGGAGTCAGTGAGCTAAGCCCTGGGGTACCTCTTTATGTTATGTAAGAGTTGGGAGCTGGATGAGGGTCACCAGGGTAACCCTCATCTTCCAAGCATGGAGAACAGGAACTAATAATAAAGGGTTGCAGTCAGCAGTGTGCATTGGAATCAGCTCGATGGCTGTGACCTCCAGCCCTACCATTTGCTGCTTTTGTAACTTAGGAAAAGTTACATCACTTTTCTGAGATTCTTGTTTCTTTATGCATAAAATGGTAATGACAGTCCTTGGTGTTAAGAGAGAAGAAATAATGCACATAAATTTACTAGCCTGAAGTCTGGTATGTTGTAAACACTCAATTCTGGCTCCAAGTTTTGGGATAATTCAGACTTTGAGAAGATCATATTGTACCTAAAATTGTTCACCATGTGAAGAAAACATGGCGGGTGGCCAACACTTCTGAGCTGGTCCTGACTTCTCTGCTGTCTTACACCGACTGGTCGGTTTGACTCCTCCTTGCCATCCACCTCAATACATACATGCTCGTGAGATTATTCTCCCCTGGAACACCATTGTCACAGCGTATCTAGCACTGCTCTTTGAGTGCTGGTTCAATGATTCACCTCATTATTCCTGCACAAGATGCTCATATTTTCAACTCACATAGATAACCCCCACCCTCTGTCCCCAGTACATCCCTAACCCCAAACATATTTGTTTGTTTATTCCTGCCTGTTATTGTGTGGATTCTGATTTATTCTTGTCAAGCTCATGCACTCTGCTTAAAGGCAGAATTTATCTTGGGCATCTTTGTATTCCTCTCTAGTACCTTATCATCCTTATAGTTTAGATGAGTTAATTATAAGAAGCATAATAAATGTCCCTGGAAGAACAACATAGTGTCTGAGGGCACTTTCCTTGCAAACACACAGTCACAGGTTCATGTCTCCAGTGTTCCATGTGCACCGTGCACAATCTGGTGCTGTTTGAACCCAGAGTTCTGCCATCTCCCATCCCTGGTGTTGCAAGTGGTTGGTTCACTGTCCTTCCCTTCCTTCTCTCCTGAACTTCTTACTCAGCAGCAGCAGCAGCAGCAACAACAACAACAACAACTTAGTAACAATAATAAAGGGGAAAGAAGGAATTAAAATTTATCTGGTGCGGGGCATAGAGAGATAGTATGGGGGGGGGGAGTTGAGGCACTTGCCTTGAACATCATGGCTGACTCTGGTTCCATCTCTGGTACTGTATATGGTCCAGTGAGCACAGCCAGGAGTGATTCCTAAGCACGGAGCCAGGAGTAAACCCTAAGCATTGCTTGGCACCAATACTTTGTTTTTGCAAAATACTTTGCTTTTGCAGTGGGGTGGAAGGGGAGGGTGCACACCCTGTGATGTTGGGGGTTACTCCTGGCTCTGAACTCGGGAATCATTCCTGGTGATGCTCAGGAAACCATATGGGATGCCAGGGATCAAAACTGGGTCAGTTGAATGTAAGGCAAGTACCTTATCTGCTGTAATATAACTCCACCCCCCCCCAATTCTTTTAAAATCAATCTAATAATGGTTGCTTTTAAACTCTGATTTAGATTTAAATCTACTTTGATTTGTGTTTTATATTTAGGCTATTACTTTCATATCTCTATTTTTGCTTGTTTTACTGGGGGAGGGATACTTTCTTTTTCATTTTTTTATTTTTTGGTCCCAGGGACAGAAACTTGGGTCTCATACATTTGAGATATATGTTTTATCATTGAAGCACATACCCAGTTCATGGTTCTTTCTTTTTATTTAACTTTCTTTATGCTTTTGTGGTAATCCCCCAGGGTTTAGCTAGGTGGTTATCTTTCTGATCTCGCTTGAATTTCCTGTATCTATGGTCAAATGATAGGTGATTAGTATACCCACATACCTAAAGTCTGATTGGCTCTCAGCTAGAACTGGTCATAGGGTCTCATTAGCAAGCTAATCTAGGATTGCTCATGTGGTAAAGGTTCCCCAAACAGAAAACTCCAATCTATAAGCACCTTCCCAATCTGCTTTTATCACAGTTGCTACTATCCTATCAACTAAAGAAAGTCAGGTGACCTGGCCCAGATAGAATCAAAGGATGAGCTATAGACTCCACCTTTTCCAGGGATGAACGAGAAAATTATGTTGAAAATAACTGTGTAGAGAAGAATGGAAACATTGAGACTGGAGAGATGGTAAAGTGGGTCAAGTCTTACTCGTGGATCACCTGGATTTGATCCCAGCACCCCATATGGCCCCCTCAACCAAATCAGGAAGGATCCTGAGCACAGACACAGGAGTCAGCCCTGAGCACTTGGGCAGTGCACCCCACAAAAAAAAGGGGAAAACATTTTTCCCTTTTATTGTCAAATACCACAGGTATAAAATTCCAAAAAGAGATATCTGGATTAAATATAATCACAATAAAACCTAAATGAGTTTATTGTGACTTCTTTCAATCACTGAAATCACTCTGCAAAATATCAGTATGTTTTAAGGCAAGAATAGATAAATAGATCATGGGATAGAAAAAGGAGCTCAGAATCACAATTCTGCATTAACAGATACTTGATTTATGAAGTATGGCACTGTGGAGCTGTACGGGGGGAAAAATCACCTTTAGAATAATTGGTGTCGGGATAACTGACTATCCAGTTGACTGACATGTTAATTAAATCTAGCTTTAGCTGTGAAAGCCAGCCCAAAGGCCTAATAATAGGTGAATACTTGTTCAAGATGTTCATGTCACTTAACTGGAAAGGAATGTAATTTCACTTTAAAAAATAAGTCTCATAGACTAATACCCAAGGACAATAGAAACAAGGGCCCGGGAGGAATGGTTTATGGTTGGAAGCTTGCCACAAGTGGTGGTGGGGGAGGACAGCTCGGATAGAGAAGGGACCGCTAGGACACAGAGAGTTGGATATGATCGCTCTGGACAAGAACTGAGTGCTGAGAGTAGGTAAAGGGATATACATTATAAGCTTTCAGTACCTGTATTACAAACCATAATTCCCAAAAGAAGAGAGACAGAAACCAAGAGA
>JAOXYA010000045.1:5650584-5664348 GCA_028565675.1 Sorex palustris | reverse complement strand
AGTCTCCAATGGAGACGTTACTGGGCCCGCTCGAGCAAATCGATGATCAACGGGAGGGCCTTTACCTTTACTATATAAAGATTTATATAAAAATTTCTTGGGTGAAAAGAGTTTATGATGGGAAAACGTCGAGAAGCCCTGCTCTTCCATCTCCAGCCCCTCACTCTAAGCAGTTTTACCAGAAGAGCTGGAAAGAAGGAGTTTCCAGTTATGATTGAGGAGCCAAATGTGCTGTTAAACACAACAACTTGTACTTATTGAAGGATCTGCTGACCCCCAGGAAGAACAATCATGGCCTTCTGGCCTGGAGCTGCTCTCTCCCCTGCAACACTGTAATCCAACCAGGCAAGGCCTGTGAGAGGACAGAGCTCTGCAGACAAGGGGGGATGACTACTGGGAAGAGAGCTGAAAATGACTTGTTCAGTTATTAAAACAAGAGCATGAGGGGCCAGTAAGATGGTCCAAGGGTTAGAGAACATGGCACCCAACACCAGTTTGATACTTCTGATACTGGGCATGGCCCCATGAGCACTGCTGAGTATGGGCCTTGGAGGCTCCTGAGCACTGCTAGGATAGCCAGTATGGTTGCTGGCCCTGGAGGATCTGAGTGGCAAAGCATCCTCAGGCCTCAACACTCCACTACCAACCCACTTAGTCCAATATCGTCAGGAGAGGCCCCTGAACACCATTTGGGAGGCTGCCTCCTACCACTAACAAAACCAAACCAAAACAAACCCTCAAATCCCAGGCACGCCCACAATGAGCATGAATATCCAAAGAGATCAATGTAAGAGCGGACCTAAGGTATCCTTACACTTGGGAGGACCAAGAGACAGTAGACCAGAAATTTGACAAGGGGCATCTGGGAAGGAGGCGCAAGAGCAGTTCTTGCTAAGACCCTGCCCACTGTGGTGGTCTCGAAGGGCATGTCCATCCTCAAGGCTGTGGCTACTCTAAGCAGAGCCCTGAGGCCATGCCTGCTAACTCTTCCTCCCTGGCTGAGCAGGAGCTGTTGTCAACACACAAGTTGGGACCCACTTGTAAATTGTCTGAATGTTTACGCTCCCTTTTCTTTGATTGCTGTGGCCAGGTGTTGGCTGCCCGTGCTCGGCTGTGGTGTTTGCAGGGGGCCACACACTTGAGTTGTGGTGTTGGAGTTGTACTTTCTGGTTAGAAAGTCCAGTGGTGGTCACACTTTTGGCTGCAGAGCTCACACATATTTAGTTGTGAGGCTTGCTGGGTGGGTGGGTGAGGGGATCTCACTCATTAGTTATGGTGCTTGCATCTGGCCGTTCACTCTGCTGGGGGTGCTGGGGACCCCAGACAGCAGAGCCTCCAAGACTGTGCTCAGCACACGTGGGAATGTTGGAAATGGAACCGAGGCCCTTTTGCTAGCAAGGCAGGTGCTCTCCGTGACTCAGCCGCACTCAGGCTCAGTGGTCTAAACTTCGGACTCCTGAAACTATCCACAGATTCATCCACAAAGAATGGCATCTTTGTTAGCTTCAGGTGCTTAAGCAGAACCTCTGACTAATCATATGCTAACCCAGGAATGACCTGTAGGAAGTCAGGCTTAAAAATAAAAACAAGGATTAAAAACAAACAACCCTTAAGCACAAGCATTAACCACCACATGAATCTGAGAAAAATAGACTCCGGAGAATTAAATCTGGCAAACAAATCCAGGAGGCAGAGAGCGAAACAAATAAACAGCAGTAATGATCACTTGTTCTGGAGGGACTAGAATTCAGTGTTGTAATAATATGTTGCACACAATGTTCAGAATTCAACAACAACAACAACAAAAGGAGACATTCAACACATACACATACACATGCCAACACACACAAAACCTAGGGAAATGAACCCAAATACAGGGGAAAAAAGCATTCCATCATCTACAGTCTGGTGGGGACAATTTTGTGTTAAACATCCCAGACTTCAAAGCACCATTATAAATATGTTAGCCTAACAAACCTGCAGAATGCTCCACCACACTATGGAATATACATTCATCTCAATTACATGTTAAACATATTCAAGGACGGAACTCATGTTAGGCAGAAAAACAAGCCTCAATTTTTAAGTTTGATTTTTTTAATCTTAAAGATTCCGATAGTTTCCAACGCATTGTAAAAAAAAAAAACCCCCCACACACAAACAAACCATTACAGAGAAAACCCATATATTCTTTACCCAGTTTTCCCTAGTGGTAGCATCTTAGAAAACTCTCTGTAGTTATGGTATCACAAACAGGATGCTGATTCTGGTACAATTAAGAGGAAGCACAGACCAATGCAAGGACTCACAGTCAATTCCATGCTGTATTACTCTTTTGTGCTTACATCCATACTCTCTCTTCCACTACCTTCTTAACTACAGGCAGCCACTGATCTGCTTTCCATTTTTATAATTTGTCATTTCAAGAATTTTATATAAATAGAACCATGTAATATGTAGCCTTTTAAGGATTTGCTTTCCGCTCCGCTTGGCATAATTCTATGGATGGTCTTCCAGGACTTGTGCATATCAATAACTTATTCATTTTAATTGATGAGTCATACTCCATGGAAACGAATGTACCACAGTTTACTCATCACGTAAAGGGCATTTCAATTACTTCTCAGTGTTACTACAAATAAAGCTGACAATCATCCAGGAGCAGGATTCTGTGTGTACGAAAGTTTCATTTCCTGTGTTAAATGCCTACAATTTCAATACAGCTGAGCTGTATGTTCGTTGCAATTGAGCTGTATGTTTCTTACATACTTTGTTTTATTGTGAAGTAACTTCCAAGACTATTTTCCAGAGTGATTGTAATATTCTTCCAAAACTATTTTCCGGGGTGGTTTTAACATTTACATTTTCATCAATAATGTAAGAGTGATTGTTTCTCTGCATTCTTGCCAATATTTGGCATTGTCATTTAAAGGAGTCATTCTGTTGGTATATAGTGGTATTCGTTTTAGTTTTAATTTGCTTTTCCCGAATGGCTAATAATATTGAACATCTTTTCATATGTATTTGCCATCTGTAGATGCTCTTCATAAAAAGTTAATGTCTTTAGCTCACTTTCTTAATTAGATTGCTTTATTACAGTTGAAAGTTGAGACTTCTTTATATATTTATATACTAGTTCTTTGTCAGATATGTGATTTGCAAACATGTCATTGTAGTATGTAGTTTTTCCCTAATCTATTAAGTAGGATCTTTAGCAGAACAAAAACTTTGAATTTTGATTCAGTCAAATTTATCATTTTTCTTTATTGGGATCTCGGTAGAAATTGCAGTAAGTCTGTATATCAGTTTGAGGGAAGAATTGACTTAACTATGTTGGGTCTTTAATCCGTGAAGATGTGTGTGTCTTCCCATTTATTTAGATCTTTTTTGATTTTTTTCCATCAGCATTTTGTAGCTTGAAGCATATAAATCTGTAGATGTTTTATTTGATTCACATCTGAATATTTATTTTTTTCTGTGACTGATAAAAGTATCTTTAATTTTGATTTGGACTGTTCATTGATATTGTATAGAAATGCAGCTGATTGTGCAATCACGGAAACTAAAGGTCTAATACATATTTGGTCCTATTTTCTGGAGAGCCCTGACTAAGACAAGCACCATTACCATAATTGCTTCTCTGCCTTGATTATTTCAACTTAAGAATTCTGTAACCCAATCCAACCAACAAATAGAGAGCTGGAATTTCTCTGAAGGACAGCATTGCAGGCTTGCAAAACCTGTGAAATGATGTTAGTGAAGAGCTGTTGGAGCCACAGGGTCAAGATACTGCGATGGAATCCCTCTAATTAGTTGTCATCTAAGGGTTGAAGGTTGGGTTAGTGTCGCTGAGCAATTTTTTTTTCTTTTTGGTTCACACCCAGCTATGTTCAGGGGTTACTCCTGGCTCTGCACTCAGGACTAATCCTGGCGGTGCCTGGGGGACCATATGGGATACCGGATATCAAACCCAGGTTGGCTGTGCCCAAGACAAATGCCCTGCTCAGGTCTCTCCCTCCTGCTGAGCAATGTTAAGACCAAGGTTAAGACTGGAGAAACTTTGGCGACATTGGTTTTCACTCTGTTCCTTAAATATATCAAACTTATGTCCACTTTAGTACCTATATAAATCGGCTTTCTTAGTTATCAGCAAAAGAAATGGACTCTTATTACTTAAACATAGGGGAATAGAGCAGAAATTAATAGAAAATGGGAGAGGATGTTCAGAGATATATGTCTGATCTCCAGACACATTCACAGACATATCAGGAGAATATGGGAGTCTCCAGAGGGCTAAGAAGCCAGTAACAAGAGACAGTACGGCTGCTTTATAGTTCTAAAACTAACTTTAGCAAATTTACAGTCTATAAGTTCATCCTGAATATTTCTATTTCTTATCATGAATTGAATCTATTTTCTATTCCCTTGAAACTGAGAGGAACTTTGTAAGTACCTTCATAAAGAGAACGTGGCAGAAATGACACTGTGAAAATTTCCAGTACTAATTCGAAAGCAATCTAGCTTCTCTTGGGCTCTGTGTATGGAGGTACTTGACTTTGTAACCCAGACACTGTGTTGTGTGAAGACCAGCCCACATTGGTTGATACTCTAGAGAAGACAGAGTCAGTTTAGGGCTCAGAAAAAAGTTAGCACTGACCACCAGAAACGCTGAGTAAACAGCTTGTAGATGATCCCAGTCTCCTACTCATTAAGTTGAGCAGAGGCAAACTATTCTACCAGTCCCGCCAAACTGCAGAGTCATGAGCACAATGCCTGTTATCACTATTTTAAGCCCCAAGTTATGGAGGGGTTTGCAACACAGCAGTTCATTACTGCAACATACAGCAACTGTAGCAGAGCAGAAATCACCTGGTTAGGGATGCTGCCAGGGCTCTACCACCACCACCTCCTTTGATGCCCTCTTGTTTCACCTTTCAGACTCAGAATCCCAGGAGAGAGCACATGCCTATCTGAGTCAAGAGGCCCAGTCCTGGCAGGACCAGGAGGCAAGCTCAAGAAGCATCCTCAGGGGCTGGAGAGATAGAGAGTACAGCAGGTAGGGCTGCATGAGGCCTACCCAGATTCAATTCCTGGCTTCCCATGTGGCTCCCAGAGCATCACTAGGCATGATTTCTGAGTGCAAAGCCATGAGTAAGCCTTGAGCACTGCTGGGTGTGGCCCCCAAATCAAACTAACAAGTAAACAAAACAAACAAGAAGCTTCCTGAGCCAGAGGAGGAAGAGGATGGGGAAATGACCTTTGCCCCAGAACAGGGAGGAAATGATACTTCTAAGAAGTCCTGTTTAGAGAGTCCAAATCAACAGAGCTCCTGCTCTGCCTGGAATTCCCTCCTTGATGTTCCATAATAAATGTCCCCTTATCTCCATCTCAGAATCAGCTTCCCAGGCAGACATTGAGGAAGGTGGGCAGTTGGAATTCGCTAGAAAAATGAAGGATCAGGAGCCACTGTGGGGGAGATTCTCTCCAAGGACATATGGAACCTGAGAGGGGACAGTGCCTCCTGTGTTGGGGCAGGTGGTCTGTGGAGTTCCCCTCCCTCTTGGCAAATGACTAAGGAGAGAAATGATGATTCCTGAGGTGGAGGGGAAAGACCTGGTCTGATGTCAGCCCTGGGACTATTTTCTGAGAACTGGGTGGACAGAGCTAGAAGGATGCAGGGTTTTGTCAAGCTTCTGAAATCAGCTCGCCCAAGTATCTCAAAGGGAAAGAAGGGAGGGCTCAGAGTGACAAGCAATGCCCACCACTGACCTCCAGGACCCCTAAAGTGTGTGGGCCCAACTGGAGAGGCTCAGAACTGGGTGAGAAATTCCAAAGTGGAGATATCAAGTTTGGTCTGGGGTAGAGAGGGGTAGGGACTGGATTCAACTGAGGTCAGGACTCAGTAGAGGATCATTTTAATTTTGGTTTTTGAGCCATTCTTGGTGATGCTCAAGACTTACTCCTGCTCTTAGATCACTCCTGGCATTGCTCAGGGGACCCTAGAGATGCTGGGGATTGAACCAGGTATAGTTTCATGCAAGGAAAGTGACTCACCTGATGCACTATTGCTCTGGTTCCCCGTACAGGACACCCCTGTGGAAGGTCTGGGTTGAGCTCAGGAGTTGCACTCACTCAGCAGATTGGAGCTTAGTCTGGGGCTAGGATTTGCTTGAGGTTGGAAGGAGGACTTCAACCAAGGGTCAGAACTCTCGGGGGCTGAACTGAGTGTAGCACAAGGTAGGAGCTGCGTCCTGGGTCAGAGTCAAGCCAGAACTTAGCTGAGGTCAGAGCCAGGCCTGACTATGAGGGCAGTGGCTGGGTCTTACAATAACTCCAAAGTCAGGACCCTGTCTGAAGGGTCAAGACCTCGAGTCATAGCTCCATCTGGGATCATTGGCACAAGAAAAAGTCTCATTTAAGTTTTCATTCAGAGCCTCCCAGGGGCTGGGCCTCACTCATGTTGGGGCCTGGTTCTAGGCTGAGCTGAAGCCTGGCACCAGAGCTGATCCCCAAGTAAGCAGCTGAGACAGCAGCTTGTTCTGCAGCTGAGTCAGAACAACACCACACACTAGCCAAGCCTGGCTAGTACCTGGCATCTGTAAATGCAGTTTTATTGCATTTTATTGCAAGAAATCTGCACTCCCTCATGTACACACTCTGTTCTCATGCACTGGAGATAAAGCAGAATGGTTGGAGCAGATACAATAGGGATGGAAAAACACAGAATCTCTCCTCTCTGGGCCACCACGATGAAAACTTGCCAACCCCCTTTCCAAAAGTCTCAGCCCCCTTCTGGCAGGTGACTTGCCCTAATATAGAGAACCTCCAGGAAGCTCAGCTCTGAAGAGACCCAGGGCACACAAAGGAGGCAGGGGGGTCACTGCAGATGGCAAGCCCCGAGGCTGGCATCCGGGGCTCCCTGGGCCAGACACCTCCTGGAATTTGTTGTGCCTGGAATGGCCTGTTCTGCCTTGGCTCTGTGCATGGCTTGTCAAGGTGTGGCCCTCTCTGCCCACTGAAGCGGAATCCCTACTGTACACCCTTCCGGCAACTTCTCAATTGTGTGTCCATCCACACTTTCCTATGAGCACTCTACTTCTCTGGTTCCCAACCAGATGTTCTCATTGCCCCTGTCTTCTGCTTTCAGCTGGGGCTGGAATAACCTGTGGGGGAAGTTTTATCCCAGGGAGGAGCAGCCCAGAGGAGACAAGGGCAATGGGGTGGAATTGGAGCTCACCTCAGCGATTTCCTGCCCGAACACATTCTCCAGAGGCCATCCTCACTGCCGCAGGAGTGGGCCCTGGCCATCAGGGGGTCTGAATCAGGGTTGATTCCCTCCCTCTTCCCTTCGCCCTTCCTCTCCTCCCTTCCGCAGGCATTGATCCATGGGTCATTCCTTGATCACCATCCTGCACCCCAAATGTCCTTTCAGAACTAGCTTTCTGGGGTGCTCAACCCCAGGGGATGGTGAAACTAGATGATGGGAGGTTGGCTTTTGTGGGAAGAAGGTGGCCTGGACCACCCCAGGGGTGACCACCTGGAATGACACATAGCTTCCTTGCTGAAAGGAGTTTGTCTTGAGTGTGAGAGTTGACTTCCTGTTGGCTCCAGCCTCGCTTGCCCCACCCCCAACCCCACCCCTACTTCCTGCTTCACCGGTTGAAGTGAAGATTCCTTATTCTGAACCTCCACCTGTCCTTAAATGGAGTAAGTTGTAAAAGCCAAGGTTTGGAAAGTCAGTTCAGGAAGCAAAGCAAAACGAGAGAGGGGAAGTCATCAAAGGCACCCCCTCCTCTAGCTCGCCACCTTCTCTCCACCCTCCCCCCCTCCATGGCCCTACCCCCTTATACCTTATGGGATCATTCCAGAAATTCCTGCATTGAGACCTTGGCCACAAGGCACCTTCATCCAACATTGTCCCTGTGTCCGACTGACTCATGAGGCAAATTACTCTCTTGGGTTCAAATCCAGGAGGTGTCAGATTATGGGTGTGACCAGTTGGTTGTGTCCAGGTTATTTCAGAAGTCTGATCAAATTAATCCCCTGGCTTTGCTCCTTGCCATGACCAGAGAAGCTATCTTTAGGGCTTGGTGGTCTCCACGCTGCTTCTCATGGCCAGGGCCTCTGTTCTGTTTGGTCATGAAGGAGTGTGTGGACTGGATGCTGCTGGCAAGCTTTACCAAGTCCACACTGTTCTAGTAAAGAGGTAACTCTGGGCGGGGGGCAGTGGACTGGTCACTGGAGATTCCTGATGGCTGTCCATTGGTCGGATTTGAGGCTGCATGCTCAGAGTCCTGCCTGGCTTGGTGGCTCAGAGGTTGAGCTTCTCCAGGCCATGAAGGCTACACCTGTGTCTTCTCTGAGGCCGATTTTCCTGTGTTTGTAAATTTAATTTTTTCCTGTGTTTGTAAATCTTATTTTTAGGAATGTGTCTTTGAAGTAAGGTGAACAAGCAGCCTGCATCCTACTTCTAGCCCTAGCCCTCAACCAAGTGGCTGTGGGCAAGGGTCTTCCTTTGGGGGTACGTATAGGAGTGTTGAGGGGGTATTTAGGTTTCAGCTCTATCACTTGTGGGTTCTCTGACAAAAATCGAGGCAGCAGGGAGGTTCTCAAGTTTAGATGTGGCCAGAGCATTGCAGAGCTAAAATAGAATCAAGGAGAGCCGAAGAGTCGGTCGGGGCTGTTGGAAGGAGGTGGTTGGCTGGGGTTACCTTATTGCTCAGGTACAAAAGCATCCCTGCAATGAGGGAGACTGGGGAATGTGGTTGAGCATCCTTACATCATCCACAGTTGCCAGAAAAGGGATTCCTGAGTCTAACACCTTCTTTCAAAGATGGAGAAACTGAGACTTGCCAAGATTCACCAGGTGGGGTAGAAACTGAAGCCAGAGTCCTGACTCCCCCATGGGAAGGGTGAGAAGATGAGGAGGGAGGGAACAGGCACCAGCTCCTCCCCTCTTGTCCTTGTGGCCCGTCACTTGGTGGCGGCCACATGCACGATCACAAAGCCCTTGATGTCTGGGAAGTGAGGGCTGATGAGGTCCACCTGCAGTTGCCGGGGGCCACTCTTGGAAGGAGTGATGTGGAACTGGACCGAGGCTCTCTCCTGGGGCTCCAAGATAGGCACTCTGGGGTTGGAAAGGGGATGGAGAGAAGACAGAAAGGTGGGTTGTCAGGCTCGGTCCATTCTGAACCTGATCTGCCAGTTATTGCTTTTGGGGGGCCCTGGGGATCAAATTCACAAAGCCACAAACTATGGCTTGATAGTTACCCCTTGTCAATGTACTTTCAGCTTTGTCTTCCCTTTGTCACTTTCTACCATCAGGCTAGTCTCTTCCCGTGGCCTGTAAGTTCTTCATAGGTTCCTTTCCTGAAGATAACTCTCTGATTCCAATTATGCCCAAGGTCTAGATCAAGTTTCTTTTTCTTTTTTCCCCCCCCTGGGAGACCTTCCCTGATGATACCAACCACGAAGAATCCTTCTTTATAGATACTTGAAAAATTCCTCAATTTATCATGCAAGGCCCAGTTCAAAAATCAACAACTTTGGGGTTCTCACTGGTCTCAAACCACCCCATTCCAGTGGCTAACGACCACTCAGAACTTGGGGGTTTATCCCTCTGTACAAATTGCACTATTCTTTACAGAAAGGGATCTCTCTCTCTGATAGGGACTCTCTAAGCTTCTCTGTCTATATTGTCATTCTTAAGACTTTGACATGTGCCTTATAGTACAGGTCCCTATGATTGAGGTTCATGTGACTAGTGAGGGAATGCACAATAGTAAGTAGATAAATGAGTAAGGGCCTTAATTGGTGGAATAAACATGTGTGATAAAATGCATAGCATTGTAGCACTGTCCTCCTGATGTTCATTGATTTGCTTGAGCAGGCACCAGTAACTTCTCCATTGTAAGACTTGTTACTGTTTTTGGCATATTGAATACGCCATGGGGAGCTTGCCGGATTCTGCCCTGTGGGTGGGATACTCTCAGTAGCTTGCCAGGCTCTCCAAGAGGGATGGAGGAATCAAACCCAGGTTGGCTGCATGGAAGGCAAACGCCCTACCTGCTGTGCTACAGCTCCAGCCCGATAAAATGCATAAATGAATCAATGAGTGAATGAAGGTGTGAGGAGGGAGAAAGAGCAGATGAATGAATTAATCAAAACTGCATTGAATAGATGAATTTGTAATTTAACGATAAAATAAAAACTCGAATTAATCACTGTGATGGGGATGGGGGTGTGGCTCAGTGGTAGAACACAGGCTTTGCATGTGTTAGTCCCTGAGCTCGATGCTAGCATTTCTCCCAAGATGAACAAGAAATAAAATAAAAAGTGAATTAATGAGTGAGTGAGAGAGAAGATGATTGCATTCATGAATATATACAAGTGAAAATGTGAATGCATGAGCAGATGACTTATATAACTGAATAGTTAGTGAAAAAAGAAATGGATGAAGGTTGATATATCTAGACAATGTGCTGGTTCCTGGAAGTTCAGAATATCGCCCCTCTCCCTCTCTATGACCCATATTATAAGGAAAGAACCTCCTGGCCTACTTCCAGGCTGGCACTTACTTGATGCTGAGCTGTCCCTGGAGAAGGCCACTGCCTTCCACCATCAGCATACAGTCCTTTACTTGCTCAAAGAGTGGATTCACCACTATCACTTGCACTGCAACGGCCACTCCGACTGTAGCTGGGCCCAGGACCTAGACAAGCAACACACACAAGTCATCACTCATCTTCCTCATTCAACTACGTGGTCTTGGTGGGGCTTGAGGGTGAGCCACTCACCATGTCTCTTCCCTGTTTTACAAACCCCATTGCTGAGTCCTGTCCTCCTTCTAAGCCCCTGCATACACACCACCCTGACCCACTCCTACCCACCAGCCTAGCTCCTAACACTGGGCTGCAGCTCCCTATGGGGGTCATATAACTGAGTGAGGGGGGCTGTGAAAAATGTTAGACATTAATTTCAAATGTATTTCTTTAAGACTAAGCAGTAGATGTTTGATTTGTAGACCTATTTTAAGTACCTGGGTCATGTAGAAATTTCTTCAGCCCAAGGGACTTACAAGTGGGAAAAGTAGAAGAAGCCCTGCCCTAGAGAACGGAAGGTGGAGATACAAGCACAAAACCACACTCCTCTTTGTCTCCCCGCCCCAACCCCGCCTTTCCCCCCACTGATGCCCTCACCTGGCTCTGGAGGGAGCCACTGTGAGACAGGCTGAGTCCTGCAGACAGACTCACCTTGATGGTGATGAAGTCCTCCAGGGTAATGTCCTTCTCCACCAGGAGCTTCTCCCCTTTGGTGACAAGACACATGGCAGCCAATAGGATCTTCTTGTCCTCAGTGAGGTCGTCCTTGTATTGAGAGTATGATATTGTGATTGGGATCTTTTTCTCTGGAAGGAAAAGGAGAGGTGGGACTTAGGTGTGTGTATGAGGGGAGCTGATGCTCTTTTTTTTTAGTACCCAAAACAAGGGATGGAAGGCTCCATTCTTAGTCTTACCCTCACTATACTTTACAACCCACCTTGCTGTAAGACGGCCATTGTTGTCTGCTTATAGATAAAGAAACCCGAGGCTCAGAGAGGGCAATTTCTTGTTCACTGTTCTTGTTAACATAGCAAGTTAACCAAAGTGCCGAGATGAGATCGAAATCAGAATTGGGTCAGTCAGATAATGTGCCACTGGACTTTTCTCCCTGACCTCCCAGAGGTGTGTTTAAATGTCCCCTAGTCATTCAGCATGAAAATCTCTCAGTCTAATATTTTTCATCTTTTAGAAATTCATATACTGTTTAGTGTGTGCCTACCAGGTCCTATTCATCACAAATAGTCTCAACAAACTAGAAAAAGAGGGAAATTCTGTCAGCTTTCTGAGAGAGGGTTGGAGAAATAGCTCAAAAAGGGCTGAGTGCATACTTTGCATTCAGGAGTTGTGAGTTTGAATCCCTACACTGCATGGTCTGTGTGCACTGCCAGGATGGATCCCCTGAGTACTTCCAGGTATGACCCCAAAATCAAGATTAAAAAGTTACCCACAAAAAAGTACTGTAGCTAACAACATACTTAATAGTGAGAAATTCATGGGCTGGTGAGATAGTCCAGCAGGTAAGGAGTTTGCCTTGCAAGTGGATGACCCAGATTCAATCCCCAGCAGCTCATATGGTCCATTGAGCCCAACAAGGAGTAAGCTCTGAGCACTGCTGGTTATGAACCCCTAACTCTCACCCCAAAGAACAAAGTCCCCAAAACCAATAGTGAGAAGCTCAAGACTTTCCTACTAAGATAGGGAACAAAACTCTCTTACTATTCCTTTTTTAACATTGTACTGGAAGTCTTATCTAAGGCAGTAAGACAAGAAAATGAAATAAAAAGTATAAAACTCAGAAGGACAAAAGTTGTCTTTATACACATATGACAAGATAATCTATGTAGAAAATGCAAAAGAAATAACTCCTAGAGTTATTTAAAAACTCTAAAACTGGCACAAAATTATAGCAAGGGTACTGGAAATAAGATTAATGTACAAGGTCAATAATTTTTCTGTATACCAATAATAAATAAATGAATTTTAAATTAAAAGACTACTACTTATAGAACACTACCAAAATAAAATATTTAGGCACTGATATAAAAAAACATCCAAGATGCATATGAAAAAACTAGAAAATGCTAAAAAAAGATATAAAAAGAGCTAATAACTGAAGGCCCATTTCATATTTATAGATAGAGATATAATTAGTATCAGTATATCAATTCTTCCCAAAGTGATCTACACAGTCTAGAAAAGTCTACAGAAATCCTAGCAAGATATTATTTAATGAATATCAATGAACTGATTCTAAAGTTTGTTTTGTTTTTGGAGCACACCTGATGGTGCTTCAGGCTAAGTCCTGGCTCTGTGCTCAGGAATCACTCCTTGATGGGGCTCAGGACCATATTGGGGTGTCACAGATTGAACCAGACAGGCCACATGCAAGGCAAGTAAGTAACTTACCTGCTGTACTTAGGCTCCAGTCCTGATTCTAAAATTTTTATGAAGCGACAAAGGTCAATGGCAGTCAGTACAACACTGAGGGGGAAAAAAGGCTTACGAGGATGAGAGCTGGGGCTATGGTACAGCAAGCAGGGTGCTTGGTTTGCACACAGCCAGCCAGGGTCTGATCCCTGGCATCTTAGAGAGTCTTCTGAACCCTGCCTTGGCTATGCACTCAGGGATTACTCCCAGAGTGCAGAGCCAAGAATACACTCTGAACACATCAGCGTGTGAACTCCCCAAACAAACAAACAAACAAACAACAACAAAACCCAAACAAATAAATCATGAGGACACTGACAATTTTGAGGCTCGCAATAAAAATGCCAGTAAACACTGATATAAAAAACTGATATAAAAAATACAATACAAGATGCATATGAAAAAACTAGAAAATGCTAAAAAAAGATATAAAAAGAGCTAATAACTGAAGACCCATTTTATATTTATAGGTAGAGATATTGGTATCGGTGAACGAATGATCAGATATATCAATGGAACAAAGCAGAGCACCCAAGTAGACCCATATACGGTCCATTTAATTTTGAAAAAAGAATGAAGGAAGCCTAGAGGAAATAAAATCATTTTCATGAATGGTGCTAGAACAACTTAATAACCACATACCTCCAAATTAATCTAGACCGACAAAACAGACTTAAAATATAAAATATACAACTATAAAACTCCTTTAAGACAAAGTAAATATTAATCATGGTTA
>JAOXYA010000045.1:5628811-5642761 GCA_028565675.1 Sorex palustris | reverse complement strand
TCACGGGGAGCTTGCCAGGCTCTGCCGTGCGGGCGAGATACTCTCAGTAGCTTGCCGGGCTCTCTGAGAGGGGTGGAGGAATTGAACCCAGCTCGGCCAGGCCTGTGGCTTGCAAGGCAAACGCCCTACTACTGAAAAACCATACAATGTATGGTCTTTTATGGCTTTTTTTTTTTAAAAAAAAACTTTGTTCTCATAATGTTAATCCAGTTGTATCAGTACTTGATTCTTTTTCATTGCTGAATAAAGTCCCAGATGTGGATTTACCACCTGTTTTTTACTTGTTGGTGGAGCAGAGGGGTGTTTCCAGTGTTTTGTTTGGTTTTGGGTCACACTGGTTGTGTTCAAGGTTTTTCTCTAGATTTGGCTCTGAGCTCAGGGATCACTCCTGGCAGGAGTGGGGGAATATGGGGGTCCATATTCTGTGCTGGAAATTGAATCTGGTTTGGCATGTGCAAGGCAGCACCTAACCACTGAACTGTTGCTCTGGTCCCCAATATTTTCTCTTTTTAGTGATCTTAAATACTGTTGCTGTGAATGTTCATAGACATGTTTTCATGTGGTTATCTTTTTTAAAAGAAAAATAATTTCTCTTGGGTATATACCTAGAAGAGCATCTTCTGGATTGTGTGGAAAAGTAACTTTGAATGATTTGAAGAACTGCCAAACTTTTCCAAAGTAGTCCCACCACCATACTTCCTGCCAGCAATGTAAGTGTTCCAACTTCTCCTCGTCCTTCTCACCAAGACTTAGTGTATGTGTTTATAATTTTAGCAGTCCTAGTGGGTATGATGTGGTATATCTTTGTGGTTTTGATCTGCATTTCCCTAATAACTAATGGCATATCTTTCCATGTGTTTATTGGCCATTTGTTTATCATCCTTGAAAAAATGTCTATTCAACTCTTTTGTGCATTTAGAAAATTCAAATGCTTTGATTATTGAATTTTGCCTATTTCTTCACTGCTTTTTTTAAAGGGAGTGGGGTCCACCCAGATCACTCAGGGATCACTTCCAGCATAGCTTGGGGGACCATATGTTGTGTTGGGGATTGGACCAGGGTTGTTTTAGTACATGGCAAGTACCTTGCCCCTGGTACTATCTCAGGGTTTGTTTTTGTTTTTTTCAGTACTAGGGATCAAACCTAAGTCTCCTTCAAGCAAGGCACATACTTTACATTTGAGATGCATCCCTGACCAGTCCCCCATATGCTATTATTTTTTCAATTTGTTTTTGGTTTGGGGACCACATCTGACAGTGCTCAGGGTCCACACCTGGGTATTGTATTCTTGTTTGTTTCATTTGTTTCATTTTGAGATCACACTCAGCTAGACTTTGGAGGCTGCTCCTGGTCCCATGCTCTTGGTCCCGTTCTCTTGACCATGTTCAGGGGACTGTCCATTCTGAAGACTGAAGAAGAGCTTTCTGCATGTAAAACCTGCATGCCGACCATAGAGCCCGACCAGTGGCCCATGTTATTTTTATTTATGTAACCAGAGTCTTACACGCATCCTACATGCTCAGGAACGTCCCAGGAATGAAACCTGGGACTCCTCCATGCAAAGCTTTTGCTCTAGCCCTTTGAGTCTCTCCCTAGTCAATCAGTTCTATTCTTGATATCAAAAAATTTAAAGGCTGTGTTTAACCCAAGATTGTAAAGATCAGCTGCTATTTTCTTTTAAAAGTTTTTAAAATTATCTTAGCTCTAAATATAAGTCTATGGGTCATTACAGATAATTTTTGTTTATGGTGTGATATGAGACTCACTTCATTCTTTTTGTGTGCAAGAGGGATTGACTTTGGGGCCTCATACATGCTAAGCATGCCCTTCACCACTGGGTTACATCTCCAGTTTCCAACTTTATTTTTACATGTGAATAATTCAGTGGTGCCTGCATAATGTGTGAAAACGATCATCGTGTTCTTTCCCCGTGGAATTGCCATAGGACCCTTGTCAAAATTAATTGAGCATATTGTAAGGGCTTATTTCAAAGTGTCCCAATTATATTCCGTAGATCTATATATTCATTCTTGTGCAAGTTGCTTTATTATATATTTACACTACATTTTGAAACTGGGAAGTTTAGATTACCAATTATGCCTTTTTCTAGATTTTTTGGATATTCTGGGTCCCTTAAATTTTTCCAATTGAATTTTAGGGTCCACCAGAGGGAAGGAACTCAGCTGAAATTTTAATAGGAATTTTATAGTATGTAGCTTAATTTTGGATTATCTTCAAGTTTTTTAATCCACGAAATTAAAGATCTTTCCATTTGTTTAAGCATTCTTTAATTTCTTTCATTAACATTTTGTAGTTTTCAGTGTACAGTTCTTGCTTTTTGGCAGGGGAGAGGGGTGATCTCCCAAACAATGCTCAGGGGACCCCGGGCCACTCCTGGTGCTACTGGCCCATCAGGTCAGATAGAATTTTCTCATTGCTGCTCAAATAATTCTTCTAAAAAATATTCCTAAGCAGTTTACCCTTTCTGATTTGTTTCCTAGTTTAACTTGTTTTTCTAATTTCAGATTATATTTTGCAAGTGTCTAGAGGTACAATTAATTTTTATAAGTTGATCTTGGGTTTTTAAATCTTGCTGAAATTTTTTTATTGGTCCTAATAACTTTTTATGATTTTTTTTAGGATTTTATACATACAGGAGCCGGTCATTTACAAATAGATGTATTTGAAGGTAGGGGTATACCCATTGGTGCTCAGTGACTAGTCCTGACTTTTGTGGGGTCCCTCTTGAGGGTGCTCAGGGTGCTGGAGATGAAACCTCCGCCTCCTGCATGCAAATCATGCTCTTAGCTGGTGGAACTTTCTTTCCAGCTTCCAAATAAAGATATTTTTGTTTGTTTGTTTGTTTGGGGGCTTTGCCTGGAGATGCTCAGGGTTTACTCCTGGCTCTGCACTCAGGAATTACTCCTGGAGGTGCTCAAGGGACCATATGGGGTTGAACCTGAGTCAGCTGCATACAAGGCAAATGCCCTGCCCTACCATACTATCTCTCCAGCCCCAAATAAAGATACTTTTCTTTCTTTTCTTTTCTTTTCTTTTCTTTTCTTTTCTTTTCTTTTCTTTTCTCTTTCTTTCTTTCTTTCTTCTTTTTGGGTCACACCCTGCGATGCACAGGAGTTACTCCTGGTTCATATACTCAGGAATTACTCCTGGAGGTGCTCAAGAGACCATATGGGATGCTGGGAATCGAACCTGGGTCAGCTGCATGCAAGGCAAACACCCTACCCGTTGTGTTATTGCTCCACCCCCCACTTTTCATTCTGTTTTTTACAGTCTAAATATTCCTCTATTGATTTTCTCCTTCTTTCTCACCTTTCTTCTTTTATTCTGCTTTTATATTTAACAATTGTGTTTTCAACACAATGGATTATGTGAAATTTATCATCGCAATCATTTCCCCTATTCTGTTCTTTCATTGTCATATGCCAAGATGCTCATACTTGATGTGATGCACTGAGGTCCACACTGTCACAGCAATATAATGTGGGACTGAGGACCCCACTTAGCCTCATGCATGCCAGGCAGGCACTCTGCTACAGAGCCACATCTCTGGATTCCAGCCTAACCATTTAAAATGGCCCCCTTAGGTGACATTAAGTACATTTCCATTGTGCAACTATCACTATCCTCCACCTCCAGAACTCCTTTTTATCTTGCAAACCTGAAATTCTGTGCCTATTTAACAACTTTATCCCTCCCCACCCCCCCTCAGCAACCACCATTCTCTTTGTCTCCATGAATCTGACCCTAGGGACCTCAGGTGAATGACCTTAGTGTTTGTCCTCTATAAGCGGATGCTTCACCTAGCCAAATGTCCCTGGGGTTCATCTGTGTTGCAGCATGTAGCTGAGGAACCCTTTGGCTTTCTCACACCCGCTTGCTCATCCATCCATCTCTGATGGACACATGTTGGTGTCTATCTACTAGCAGCTTCTATTGTCTGTTAATAGCAGTAACCATTATGATCCGAGGTGCTCCCAGAAATGCAGTTATTATTCCTAGCGGTGGGACTCTACCCTGCAAATGGAGGAAGCTAAAGGCAGAGGTGAGGCTCAGAGAAGGTGTGCGGCAGAGGGAAGTCCTCCCCATAGCAGGGGAAGTGGCCTTTGGGGAGCCCCAGAGGCCGCTGCATTGCTCTCACCCTCTGGATATTTGTAGAGTCCTGTGATATCCACTCGGGAGTCGCTGCCCACGGCCTTGGTGCTGATGCAGCGGCCAATTTTCTTGGTGTCGGAGTATACACGCTCCCGCCTCTCGTCCCCGTGCCAGAGCCAGGTGATGTAGTCAGCGTTGACCTCCGCAAACACAAAGGGGCCATCGTGGGCCAAGTGCACGTCTCCCTCCCGGATGGCCGTGACAGAGGTAGGGCCGCACCTGAACACACCTGGGCGGGAAGGGCTGGTGTGAGTCGTCATGGTGAGGACACCTGGGGGTCTGGTACCCTCCTGGCAGAGCCCATACCTTCGCTCTCCTCCTGCGGGGTGGCATCCAGAACCTGCCAGCCATTGTAGGAGGGGCCCAGGTCCTGGCGGGCAAACCAGCTCTCGTTCCAGACATGGAAATTCCTGCAGTAGAGAGGGGAAAGACCAGGTGGGTCTCAGGGAACACTGAGAATGCTGAATGGAGGGAAGTTCTGACCTTGAGTCAGGCCCCGGGGGAACTGTGGTGAAATCAGGGAAGCCCTTCATCCTCCAGTACTGATAAGCAGGTATTCTAGGACCATACATGCACATGCATGTATGTAGGCATAGATGTATGGTGGCCATACATAAACCAGTATATATAGATCAGGAGCCTGTTATTCAAGCTACTCTTGGGTCTGGAGCCATAGTATAGCAGGTAGGGCAGTTGCCTTGCATGTGGTGGACCGGGATCCATCCCTGGGATCTTGTATGGTCCCCAGAGCCCCCCATCGGGTCACTGTCAGAGTGATACCTGAGCTCAGACAGAGCCAGGAGTAAGCCCTGAGCACTGCCAGGTATGGCCCACGAGAGAGAGAAAGAGAGAGAGAGAGAGAGAGAGCGAGAAAGAGAAGAAAAGACAGAATACTCTTGTTATCACAAAGTTTTGTTTTCCTAGAGAAGAAGACAGGAACAAGTAAGTCAGCAGATGAAATAAATGCAAGTGACAAACACTGAGAAGGCAAATAACTGCTGGCAACATATTCCAAGCAAATGACAAACATCCCAGACATGGCTGCAAAGAGAAAGAATTCACCAGAGGAATGGTGAAGGGTCTTCTGGGTAGAAGAAATAGTATGTGTGAAGATGCTGAGTTCAGAGTTTAATGTGTTCAAGGAAGTGGTGTGTGTGTGTGTGTGTGTGTGTGTGTGTGTTGGGGTGTGTGACTCTCTGGGTTGTGGCAAAGATGGAGAAGGTAGGGTTCAGATTTTCAGAATTCTGTCAGTCTTGGTAAAGTGCTGAAGTTTGCTACAAATTTTGAGAAAGAAACGGGGTGGCACATACGAGGCTACCTAGTAAGGTTCAGCAGACAGAAACTCTGGTTGCCTGAGTTGGGCGTCTTCATGGGTGGCCTGAGAATGTCTGTATAGGGCAATGGACTCTGGGAAAATAGCCTCATAAACATTTGGGGGGAAGGGGAAATCATGGAAAACCTGTGGAGTGATAGATGCCCCGACATCTGAAAGAGGATCTATCCACTCTTCAAGAGGAGAAGAAAGGATCAAAAAAGAGGGAGGCTGGGACCCCCGGAGGTGGGAGTGGGCTGCAGAAGGACCCCCTGAGGATGGGAGGCCCAGGCCTCTGGGAACCTGTGCTTCACATTCCTCACCTCCTCCCTTCCTTAGTGACAGCGGGTTTGACAAGGTTATTAGTTGAAGTCTTGTTTATAAAGGTGAGGTTTGTTCATGCACATGAGATGGCTACCGAGGCTTTTTCCATATAATGGAGGGTGGCTCTGGTTTCTACCCTACTCTTCCCCTCACTTACTATGTGGCCTCAAATTCCTTAAACTCCCCTTCCTTCCAGGATGGCTTCGACCCAGGAGACGGGTCTGCTTCCTGGCGCCCTCTTGTGTCTCTAGGTCGCTGAGAGCTCGGACTCACCACATGCTGTCCTCTGTCAGGTCCTCCAGTGTCCGCCCGAAGGAGTCCACATATTTGTCCACGCTCAGGTTCCTGTCCGTGTCATGGGCTGAGTTAAAGTTAGACACAACCCGAGTTGCGATCCCCAAGCACCTAAGGACTAAAGAGCAGGAAATGTGAGGGCCCGGAGGAGCAGGCTGATCCCGAGGCTCAGGGACTGGGGTCTGGGCTCCTGGTGCAGGGACGCCCTCCTCGACCTCAATCCGGCCATGGCTTCCTCCTTGGCTCTGTCTACTTTGCCAGGGATGACACTCCTTTCTCCACACCAGGTACACCACATCCCCTGCCCATTTTCTCAGGGAACTCCTGGCGACACCACTGCCACCCCCATTTGAATAGACAGGTTCTGAGACTGGTAGGACCTTGGAAGTTAGATAATAACCATAGAGCAGCCTGTCTATTTCTCTAAGGGAAAGAGGAGATCTTACACGACTTCTCCAAGGCACTCAATGAGCCAGAAGCAGAGGGAGGCAGAACTTTACAATTTCAAGATCAAAAGTCATATAGATGAGCTTCCTGGCATTTTTTATCACCAGATTCTATTTCCCCATCACCAAGAAAGATCAGTATTTGGAGGGGGCGGAGCATTTATGTAAACGTATGTAAATGAACGCAAACCAGGAAGCCAGGGAGCTGACTGGGGCTTAAGGACTCCTGTCCCCCGTACCTGTGCACATGACTCCAGCGAAGACCCAGCACTGGCCGTATTTGACGGGCTTGAACCTGCCCTTGAACCACTTGCGTAGAATGTCCACGCTGCCACGCCAGTGCAGTGGGCTAGTGCCGCCGCCGTACTTGCCCTGCCACTGGCCCTGTACCACGCCCCGGTCATTGTTGCTGTTCACCTGGACAGAGGAGGTCAGGGGTCCACCACCAGGTAGGGGTTCCCATTGTAGGAATCTCACCATCATAAAATCACCTCCAATTTTTGACTGCTTGGTTCATTGAGGGCCACCCCTGGCTTTTAAACTGCCTGATAGTGGATGTATCTGGCATTTTCCAGTAGCATTTCCGGAGATCATTTATCATTTGCACTTACCTTCCATTGGGATACTCTATCGTGGAGAATCATGTATGGTTTAGGGTATTTCCTGTTTTAATGTTAAAGACATGTTTTTCAGGTGGGGGAATGTGGGTGGCATAATCTTTATAGAGCTATAAATAAAGACAGGTAGCATTTGTGAAATGTTTGCATATGTCAGCATAACTTTTCATGCACGCGATACTAACTTGCTTGAGTTGGTGATGTAGGTTTGATAATTTTCCCTATTTTGGGGATAAGGAGAAAGCTGAGATTAGGACAGCTCCAGGGATTGGCTTAAATAACATGGTAAAGAAGTTAAGTGAGTCCAGGACTTGACTTTGGAGGCTGTCCTGCTGTCTGGGGTTATCATGTTCTACCTTTCGGGACTCACCACAACTTTTCAATCTTTGTGCTCCAAAGTACATTTCTCTGAGGCCTTAAGCAACCGAGAGGTCACATATGAGAAAATTAGTTGAGTTGATTTTTGGAATCAGAGATGCCCGCTGATCTCAACACCTGTTTGCTCTAGAGGTGCTCCCAGGCCACTAGCTGGCATTCTGGCCTAGAATAGACTCAAGATACTCTGAGAGGTGGGTTAGAGTGACCTCTCCTTGCATCTGGATTGGCCCTCAACTGCTTTAACCAATGTCTCTGGCAGAAGCTATGCTGAGTTTCTAGGCCCAGATGGTGTCAAGCTGATAGTTCCTATGCCTTCTTTCCAGGCTTATCCCTTAGGGTGAAGTCTGTGGCTATACCTGGTGACCCTGAGCTGGTCATGCCAGGAAGAAAGCCAAGCTAGCCATGTGGGAAGCCTACGTGGAGAGAGTGAGCCCTGACTGGCCAGTCCAGCTATTCCCGCCATCATGGCTGAGGACCAACCATGAGCGTGAAAGTGTTGTCTTGGCATTCTGGCTCCAGCAAGGGTGGCATGGAGAGACCAGCAGCCACTGACCTCCAGCACCCAGGGGTGCATGTCTAGTCCCACCACAGCACCCTAAACCTCACATTCCTTCAGACATCCCCCTTGGTTACATCTCACAGCAGAGACAAGCTGTCATAATGGTCCCCTGCCTAAGTCCCCAATCTACAAGACAGACTCCTCCGGGGTTGTTTCATGCCCTCAAATGATGGGTGGGGTGTTACGGTAGCTTTGAAATGAAAAACGACTTAGGGAGATCAAGCCCTGTCCTCTTGGGGTGGGAGCCAGGGACCCAGGAGGGGGTGTGTTGAGGGAGCCCAGGGTTCCTCACCATGGCACTGACAACCCTGGTGATGTAGATAGGGTCGTGGCGGCGGGACACATCGGTGGCCGGGTCATCCTGGAAACTGGGGCTTCGGTCGAGGATGGAGAGGCAGATGTTCAGGATGTCTTCTTCAAACTGCCCCAGAGAGGCTATGTTCAGAGGCCAGAGCCACACAGAGATCTTGGGCCCTCCCACCACTCTTTCCATGTCAATAACTTGTGTCTTATAGGAGTTTGTTTTTTGCATCCCTTTCCTGCCATACCCTTCCTCCACTCCTTCCCTCGGCAGAGACACCACAGAGCATCCCCCAGTCTCAGAAGTCCTTCCTTTAAGA
The DNA here is from genome assembly GCA_028565675.1 of Sorex palustris. Classification (NCBI taxonomy): domain Eukaryota; kingdom Metazoa; phylum Chordata; class Mammalia; order Eulipotyphla; family Soricidae; genus Sorex; species Sorex palustris. Next base: position 5,634,038 of record JAOXYA010000045.1, on the reverse strand, counting down.
GCCCTTCCTTTAAGAGTCACTGGGAACCAAAAGCTCAACCTTCATACTCCTTCACCTCCTTCCCCGCCACTTCCGCATTGATCCATACCACATTCTCCCTGTTGGGAAGCTCGTGAGTGCACACGGCTTTTGCAGACACCTTTGAGCAGATCCACAATCACCTTAAGGTGGGAGCAGATTCACAAACATATGAATGTTTCTGGTCATGATACTTTGGAGGACCCAAGAACCCTGGACTCACTTTCCCACAAGGAAATAAGTGGTGGATGCTGACCAGTGGCTACTTTCTGGTTGGACCTCAAACCCTCTAATTTATCATTCTTGTATAGCCCCTGAGCTTCTGACCCTTAATCCTCCACTCTTTGGAGGATCATCAAGGATCATCATCATCATCACTAAGGATCATCAAGGTCCTTAATCCAGCAGAACCCCTTCTTCCAGGGGGAGATCCAGAACCCACAGACAGCTCCTCTAAGCAGAACCTCAGGCTCTCCTGGCCACCTCATGGCTCTGCTCCCTCAGCCTCGGCAGGTCCTGCCCAACCATCCAGCTGTGGACACCCAACAAACCCCACCCTCAATCTGACACCTCCCACCATCCTGACTAGGGGTTTTCTTTCATGCCCTTTGCAGCTCTACCCCTTAGTGTGCACCACCCAGATACCTGTAACCCTCTAAGCCTGTGATGCTCAGTGTGGTCCCAGGCAGGAAGCAGTGGGACCCCTGCATCCTCTATAGAGATGCAACCCCAGGCCCCAGCACAGACACGCTGACTCAGTAGCTGGGGAGTGTGGCCTCCCTATCTGTGTGCTTTACTAGACCTCTGTGTTGGGGTGCAGGATCGAGTTGGGGAGCCCCTGACCTCCACTCTTTGACTGTCCACAACAGAACCAGCTTGTTCTCCTTCCAAATTGTATTCTCTCACTTCCTCTTCCCCAGGACATGCCCCAGGAATGCAAGGAGGGATTGGGGTGACCTTAGAGTCCCCCTCCCCCCCTCCTCTGCGCCCATCCCTCCCGCAGAGATCCCAGCAGACCAGGCATCCCCTTCTGTCTGGTGCCCCTGGAGACCTGCCCGTAGTTCCAGCCCTGCGCCCGGATGTGCCGCTCCACGCCTCGGAAGATGATTCCGCTGTCATTGAGCACGTATTCCCTTCTCTCTTCCTCCGAGGACAGGAACACGTCATCCTCTGAAAAGCATCGGCAGGTCCGGGTGGGCTGGGGCTCTGGCCTTGCTGGCCTGGGGAAGGGGCTACATCAGAGGTCAGCAGCAGGCCAGTGCCTGGAGGCTGGTAGGGGCGGGAGTGGGCAAGGCAGTGCTGGCTGGGCTCCCCAGCAGCCCCCTGATCCCTCTATTCTGGGGGGTCTGCTTTTTCCCTAGCAGCGATTGCCTCCCAACCCTCCCAAGTCAGCTCAAGCTAGAAGATGGATTTCAGAAGTCCTGACATCTCTGGGGAACCATACTCAAGGTCAACAGCAGCCACCTGTTTCTTAAATAATCACAATACCTACCCCTTTGCGTGTGCCTTGTACTTTAGAAGCTGTGAGTTTCTACCCTAATCCCATGAGGTTATTATTCCCACGTTACAGATGAAAGTACTGAGGCTCATGGGAAGATGCAGCTGATAGGAAGTGCTGGGAACCAAGACAGCTTTCCTTTGTTCCCAGCACCTGGTTCTTAGACCTGGTTCTTATTCCCTTCTGTGCTTCTCCCATAGACCCCATTCCTGCCCACTGGCCTTCTTATCCCCTACTATCCCTGCCCCTCACTCACTGGCTCCGTGGTAGCTACCAGGCACCTTCTCAGTTCATACCACCTTCCCATTGTTTACCTCCTTAATCCCAGTCCTAGCACCCGGGGCAGGTCTGCCTTCAGGACCCCCTCACCCCCTCACACAGACACAGACACAGACACACACACACACACACACACACACACACACACACACCCCTCAGCCCTGCTGGTTCTTACCTGGACACCAAGGGTTGAAAAGGAGAACAAACTCGCCCAGTTTTCGGTCGCTGTGTTTGCGGCGAGATGAGGCCCTGGCGCTCAGCAGGTAGCGGCCAATGACAGCATCAGGAGGGCTGGCCAGGCTGACGGTCACTGTGTTCTCTGTCTGGGCCTCTGTCACTGCTAGCCAGGTGTCACTCAGCTCCAGATCCGTGGTCTGGAACACAACTTTGGTGCGCAGGGTCTCCGATGCTTGGGGGCCTGGCAGAGTGTGGGGTGGGGCGAGAGACAGGGGGCCCGGTGGGAGAACAGCAGAGAACCTACAGGCCTGGACACCAACCTTTAGCACCCCCCAAACTGCAGGTGGGGGGACACTTGCAGGGAAGCATGTGACCAAGTCACATACAAGAGGGCCAGGGTCAGAGGAAGGTCCCCTTGACTGCCCAGACACCTGTTTCCTGGTTCAGGGAGAGAGTAGCAGGAACTTTTGAAATGGAAGGGGAGAAACATTCAACTCTAAAGTGTCAATCGATGTGTTTCCATGTCCTTCCAGAGTCTGGGGCCCCTTGGGTATCATTCAGCCAGAGAGCTGTCCTCCAAAGCTTGCAGGGTTGGGGACTCAGCCTACCTACAGGGGTCGCTTTCCCCTAAAACTCACCAGTTCCCCCTTTCAAAGCAGAGAACCAATTTGGACCTGAAGTCCCACCGCCAAGTCTTTCCCCACACAGACCAGCGGGGGCGCTGGTGAGCCGCTCACCTGTCTCCACCGTGAAGATGAGGTTCTCCTCACTGTCCAGCGCTCGGCTGAGCTCCAGGGTTAAGGAGAACATCTGGCTTCGGCGCACCACCAGTTCAGTCCCCGGGTACTCCAGCGTGTGGTGGGCAGCGCCGTTCCTGGGGCGCTGCCAATCTACGTCGACGACTCTGATCACTGAGGGAGGCAGGGGGAGGACAGGGAGGTGAGGCCCCACCCAGCTGGAGCCCCTGTCCCCCAGGTCTGCTTTATCCCACCTCTCACTTGCTCATCTCCCAATTCCCCCACCGGTTGATTCTAGTTATGCCTCTAGATGCTCCAGACGTCTCTGTGAATACTTTGCTTCCACGGGAGACCAGGGGCGCAGCACCCGCAGGCCTCTGGGCACAGCCGATGGGCACAGAACCAGCTTTGCTCTTTATTGCTCCTTGACACTGAACTCCACAGTCAACAGCACCAGAATTCCTGCCTGGGTGGAACTTATCCCGGGTTCGCTCCATCCTGGCCTACAGGAACACCGACCAGTAATGGTGTAGGGCTGTCTTTATTTTACTTTTATCTGGGAGAGGGTTTTCCCAAACAGTGCGCAGGGGTTCCTGTGATGATATTTAACCAACTGGGCAGGATGGTTCAATATGCGGGAGCAGCAATGTAATGCTTCTTGGGCTCAGCAGAGCTGAGAGCACTCCACCCATGCCTGGTGGTCCTGGAGCTGCAGGGAGTGGGGGGAGGGGGAGAGGGGAGGGGTTGTATGCAGTGCCAGGGGTCAAACTTGAGTCCTTGAGCATACGAGGCATATGATCTGACCCCTGAGACATCTGACCTTTATGAACCATTTAAAATTGCAAAATCAACTACAGATAGGACAAAAGTATCAAGAATATGGCATTTGATGGATGGCAAAAGGATGTTCTCTGACCACCTGAGCTGAAACAGGAGCGTAGGGGGGATGCCAGTGTTCCACTCTCAGCCGGGTCCCTGTGTGTGAGGAGGTGGTTTTTCAGCCCACAGTGCATGTCCAGGAAAGTGCCAGGAGTATGAGTTTGGAATGAGAAAATGATTTTGCTCTGGAGACGGATGTGCAGCGGTGATGCGGTGACTGTGGGGCCTGGCTGGGCGGGTCTCTGAGCTGGGCTTGCTATCTGGTACTGGGAATACTGGTGAGCAAGGTTGCTGTGGGCTGGTCTGGGTTGGGGGCCACACACTGTGTGGGGCTCAGTGACTTGGGGCAAAACCTCTCAGATCCTGACTCATGCTTTCATTGGATACATCCCCTTTTTGCCTGACCCATCTGCAGCATGGAAATCAGGATGGCTGGTGATTGGGAAGTACGTGCATGTCCTTTAGAGTGGGTTGTCTCAAACTTTCCCCATTCCAGGCACTTTTTTTTTTTGCTTTTTGGGTCACACCTGGCTATCTGGCTATGCACAGGGGTTACTCCTGGCTCTGCACTCAGGAATTATCCCTGGCGGTTCTCAGGGGACCATATGGGATGCTGGGAATCGAACCCAGGTCGGCCACGTGCAAGGCAAATGCCCTACCGGCTGTGCTATCGCTCCAGCCCCTCCAGGCACTTTTATACTGAAGAAATACAACTCAGGCAAGCTGTGCCTGGAACACCTCTGATTCACAGTGGGGTGGGTTTTGAGTTTGTTTTTGGTTATTCCACCTCCAGGAACATTTTACTGTTGCCACAGTTTTTTTATTCTTTTTCTTTTTGGGTCACACTCCTGGCTCTGCACTCAACAATCACCCCTGGCGATGCTTGTCGGACCATATGGGATGCCGGGGACTGAACACAAGCAAGGCAAACACCCTCCCCACTGTACTATTGCTCCGGCACCATGTTGGCACAGTTTTTATGACTTCTCCTTTCAGTGATGTGACCTCCATCTTCAAGACCCACAGAATGAGAAGCTAGTGCTTTGCACCCCCCAGGAACTGAGAACCCCAGATAGAGCCCACAAACAGCCACTCATTTTGATAACTGTTGGTGAGAAAGAGTACAGAGACAAGGAACACTGAGCAGAGCGAGCTGCCTGGTACTGAGGACACAGGCAAGTTTGACTCGAGAAAGTGTTTTGAAGCTGAGGCAGCACCGGGAAGAACCCCATCGTCTCAATCCAGGTAACCCTCTCCTCTCCCTATTTGGGGTGCATTTCTTTACCAGTTTCACTGGATGCTGTGGCATCAGTAGAATCCTCATTGCAAAGAACAATTTCTAATGTGTGTGTGTGTGGGGGGGGTCTGGTGGTGGGACCACCCAAAGCAGCTTTAAAAAATAACTTATTCTTTTAAAATGAAATTTACCCATATATTTGCAAATAATTATTTTATTCTGCTTTTAATAATTTCTGTTTAGTAATATATTTTCAAATAATCAAAGCAACATATTTTCTTTGCATGTGGATAATGTCTTTCATCATTAATTTAATTAAAATAGTTCCCGGCAAGCTACCGAGAGTATTCAATATGCCAGACACAGTAACAACAAAGTCTCCAATGGAGACGTTACTGGGCC
>JAOXYA010000045.1:5592913-5606282 GCA_028565675.1 Sorex palustris | reverse complement strand
ACAGGATCTCTGGGGAGCCAGCTCTTATAGTGTGTGTGTGTGTGTGTGTGTGTGTGTGTGTGTATGTGTGTGTGTGTGTGTGTGTTGGGAGAGACAGGCGTCTCACATGGGAGGACTAGGCAAGTACGGAGGACCTGAGCAGGTATTTGGAGGCAGTGACTGGGTTGACCCTAGCTGAGAACAAGCCACGTGAGTTCCTGGTCTTTCGGTTTCACCATTGAGATCATGAGCGGGCTGGCCTGCTGGGGCCTTCCCAGCCTGGCACTAGAACATTCTAAGATGTTTTGGAAAGGATGATCAAGGCAATGAAAGGAAACTTTATATTTATGGGAGAACCCACCTTCTCTTCCTGGAGGCTCAGTGATGAGCAGGCTTAAATGTGCATCCTATCAAATCTGGTGGAAACCAGGGGTGGAGAACTAGTATACATGCTTTCTTGTAACACCAGACCCCAGTTAGATGCTCTGCCATGCATATGATCCCCGAGTCCTGCCAGGAGTGATTCCTGAATTGACCCATAAGATAGCCTTGAGCACCACTGGGTGTGGCCCCAAACCAAAAGTAATAAACACATTAGTGGAGATCAAAGGGGGTAAATTCCTTTGTTGCCTTAGAACAGCCTGAGGATTCCTCAGACAGGGTTTTGGAGCAGGGACACCACTGGCTCCAGTTTTGTCTCTCTGTCCCTCTTTTACTGTGTGTCTCAAGCCAAGTCCTTTAATTTTGAGGAGCCTCCTATTCCACGTGTCCAGAGCAGGGATGGTAGTAACACCAACAGTATTTCCTGAGGTCATTCAATGAGATGACGTTTGAACAGAGCACTTGTACCTGACCACAGTTGGATTTGATATCTGATAACAACTAATCATCATGGTTTTCTCCATCACTCACCATTGCACTCAGCACCCGGCCGATGTACTTGGGGTCATTTCTGCGGGCTACATCAGTAGCGGGGTCACGGCGGAAATTCAGACTGTGATCCAGGATAGAGAGGCAAATGTTGAGGATGTTTTCTTCAAACTGTTCAAAATGGAACCGGATGTCATGAGGCAGGAAATGGGAAGTGGTGTGAATACATGAGCGTACAAAGATGACCAGAAAGGCCCCCTGGACTAAGAACTCTGAAGGTGCCACTACCGAGCCCTGTTGTCAACTCATCCAGAACCTCTGACACATGGGACTGAGTACTGCTGACCCTAAAGGAAACGGGACTCTCTCAGGATCTTGGGCCAGGGACGCAATCACTTAGCCTCGAAGTCTTTATCTGTATAGCAAGAGATTGACCTGAACTCACCTCCAAGTTCCCATTTTGTTCTGGCTGTGGTATATTATTTAAACTCCTAGGGAGCAGATTCTAAAGATTAAATAGCTCACTCGAAGCTGTTTTCGCAAATAACTTATCTGTAATAACTGCTTCTCAAATGGAGAAGATCAGCTCTCTTGCCTTGGGGTTTGAGCCATTCTCCTACTTCCAGTTGCCCTCCCCACCCCATAGGTAACTGGGGATTCCCCACCTCCTCTACCACCACCCCAGTTATCTCTCTAGCTTCCTGACCTTTTTTTAGGGTCCTGATCAAAAGTTCCTTCCTCAGACTGTGCCATCAAAAATCTCTTTAACAAATCCCGGTATTCCCACTCATAAATACTATATAGAGAAGCAAGACAAGGGAATGGATATTATCTGGTGATGGAAAAGCCTTGGCCCTGGATTTTAGAACTGACAATTTCAAGTAAGAGGTGGAAAATGCTGGGAGGGTGAGGAGGAGGACCAGAAGTACCAAGGACATTGGTGGGTGGGTCCTGGACTTTGCTGGTGGATATGTGAGGCAACTGTGTATATCAAAACCATAAGCATTGGGGCTGGAGCAATAGCACAGTGGGTAGGGTGTTTGCCTTGCTTGCAGCTGACCCAGATTCAATTCCCAGCATCCCATATAATCCCCCTCCCACCCCCGAGTACCGCCAGGAGTAATTCCTGAGTGCATGAGCCAGGATTAACCCCTGTGCATCACTAGGTGTGACCCAAAAAGAAAAAAAAACATAAGCACCAATGTTATTTTAAACCTGTGGCTCAAACTATAGCACTGTATAGCACTATCCTCCCGTTGTTCGTCAATTTGCTCGAGCGGGCCCAACATCTCCATTGTGAGACTTGTTACTGTTTTTGGCATATTGAATATCTCACAGTTAGCTTGCCAGGCTTTGCCGTGAGGGCGCAATACTTTCAGTAGCTTGCAGGGCTTTCTAAGAGAGGTGGAGGACTTGAACCGGGGTTGGCCCGGGTTGGCAGCATGCAAGGCAAGCGCCTTGCCACTGTGCTATTGCTCCGCCTGGCTCAAACTATAATAATTCAATTTAAAAATAGTTTTCCAAAGGAGTAGGGTGGCAGAGAAGGGGACCTTGAGATATGGATGGAGGATGTTGACATCGGGGGTAGCTGTAAAGTTGGAAAGAGAAAAAAAGCTTCCTTGTTTTTTGGTGCATTATAAGCTTTCCCCTCTTTCCCTTGTCTTTCTTCCTAGAAAATATGACACAGAAGTTTGACCTATGAAAGCTACAGTTACTTGCTCTAGTTGCCTCAAAATGGTACCTGGAAAGGGACAGAGGGTGAGGCACCTGCCGACCCTATCCTGGATATCGAACCCTCACCCTCTGTCTTCACCTACAGACACATACACAAACAGGCACCCTATTTCTCTGTTGGGAACAAAAAAGAGGACAGGACACCCTGAAAATATTTCAGGATCATCAAAACTGAGTACTTTGTGGACATTCATGGAAGGTCCCAAACAAAGACTGTGGTTTTGAGAGGTTGGAAGCTCCCCACAAGGGGAGTTTCATTGCTTTCCTGTGATAGAATCAAGAACTGAAACTACATTATTGTTCCAAGAGTCTGTGTTGGGTCTTATTCTCATCAGTATATCATGGTCTCAAGTTATTGCACCCAATTAGAGACAGTTTCATTTATCCTGCTAGATTGCAACCCCTCCAAAGATAGAAAATCTATCTTCTCTCTCTCCTTAGCCCCAGTGTTTAGTCTGTATCCTGGCACGTAGCCCTTGGTCAATAACTATTTTGTGAATGGAAAGAGTAAGTCAATAGGTTTGGGAACCTCTCCCTATCTGTGGAGACAGTTGCAGAGTTTCTTGAGTGATACAGACACTAACTCCCATTTACCTGTCCATAGTTCCAGCCAACCATGCTGATTCGATTCGCGCTTCCCACATAGATGATGCCAGCATCCTGCTGAACATACTCTTCCCTCTCAGCTTGGTTATTCATAAAGACACCATCGGCTATTTGACACAAAAGGTGGACATCAGGGATGAGAATCTTACATAATATTATAGAGCCTGGTGCTCCTCCCAATCCTGAGTACTGCCTTGTGGACTAGAGCATGCCCCACCTTCAGCCCTTCTTCCCAGCCCCACCAAGGAATAAAATCTTGGGTGGTGATGCTTCCAAATAATATTACAGGAGCCATGAAAAAGAACCTAGGTTGACTTGAGGGCCTGACAATGACTCTTTGGGAATAAAACACATGCTCCTTTAGGCAGAAATGTACTGGTGCCATTGTCCATTTTAACAATACCACTGCACCTAACTAAGCAGTGTGTAGAAACTCACAAAATTCCTGAGGGGTCTGGAAGAAATAGCAGGATATGCACATAATGGTGAGGAATTTGGGGTTCAGAGCAGTAGGGGCCCTTCCCAGATGCACTTGGCCTAGCTCAATGGCACAGCAGGGACTCAAGCCATGGCGTCTGACAGCTAGTTCCTGTGCTCTCTTCATAGCCCCCACTTGTTCCCTCATCAAACCTGTGCATGTGAAAATCACTGCCCCAAATTCCCTTCCATGGACATTGGCTTCCCTCCAAGGTGGGTAGGAGTGTGGGTGGCCTCAAAGTCCCTACCTTGCGACCAGGGGTTAAAGAGCACCGCGAACGTCCCAAGTTTCATAGGGGAGCCACCGGCTTGCAGGTTCAGCGTGTACCAGCCTATGGGAGCATTGGCAGGAATGGAGATGGAGATATCCAAAGCATTGTTCTCATTGGACACGAGCTGCGCACTCCAGCCGCTATTATTCCTGTCATTGGAGAGTGAAAACACGGCTCTGGTCCGGGCCGAGTCTGAGGGGCTAGGTCCTGCAAAAGAAGATTGTGGGCAGTGAAAATCAGAGACCCAGGGAAGAGCCAGGTCCCAGGGCAACCCGGGGGGCCTCTGAGAGGTCAGCATCATGCAGAGAAGCACTGTGGCTCAGCAGGATGAGTTCTTCTTGAAGACTTGACTCTCGGGCCCAGAGATGGCCACCTTGGCACAGGGCTGGCCTAGAGCTCAGAATCCAACGAGCCCTCCCCCAGGTCACGTTCAGTGTTCCAGGCTCAGTTGTGGGGTGGGGGAGATGTGAGGAGGTACCCGTGGAGGCGACAAACACCAGGCTCTCTGCAGGACCCATGTCTTGGCTCATGGTCATTCGGAAAGGTTGGCCTCTCCGCAGCACAAGATCTTGGGTGAAGTACTTGTCTGTGTGATGCGCCTGCCGGTTGGCATTCAGCTGCCAGTTGATTTTCTGGGGTGGTGAAGCTGGAGAAAGAAGAGGAAAGCTGAGATTCTGGGTGGCACGGATTGCGGAGTGGGGGGAAGTTCAAAGTCACCCGAGGGACAATTCCTGGACAGAGCTGGTTAGGGCGGAACCTACCTTCGAGGGAGACTCGAATAGAAATCCAAAGAGCTTGACAGCGCCCTGTCAACGCCCCTCAACCTCCACTCATCCTGCCTGTTGGGGTTACGAAGCTCTGCGCATACCATCCTCCAAACCCCTGCACCCCTCCAGCTGCCACTCAGCACCTAGGGAGTGGGCTGCAGGTTCAGGGGGGTGTGACCAAAGCATTGGTCCTTTCTGACCCTTTTTGCATGTCACTAAGTGGTAGAAGCATGAAGAGAACTAGAAGGAGGCTGTTTCTCTGAAATCCTCTGCCTCCTCTCACCTCCTTTCCTGTCCTGACACATCTACCCCAGACACCTGGTGTCTCTCACCACTCCAACACCCAGCAAATATTTATGTGTGTGAGTTACACTTTCTCCTGGGTATAGGCCTGGGTCTCTGAGGTTGGCAAAGAGCGTGACTCTCAGCAGCATTGCTAGGATAAGATGTGGGGCAATTGCTGGCCTGGCTAGGGGAGACTTTGCAAGTTTTGAGTGGACTAGACAGGAGGGATAGTACTGGGGGTAGGGTGCTTTCCTTGCATGTGGCCATGTGGCCAACTCTTTATTGAGCCCCATAGGGTCAGTCTCCTGAGTCCTGCCAGGAGGGATGTCTGAGTGCAGAGCCAGGAATTAGCCCTGAGTACTGCAGTAAATCTCAGCAAAAAAAAAAAAAAAAAAAAAAAAAGTGAGCAGGATAGACTATAGGCTCATGAGTCCTCTGGATAAGGTCCGATAAGGTCTTGAGCATAAGCTAGTGAAATAGTGCAGGGGTTAAGATGCTTGCCTAGCAAGCAGCCAGTCCTGGTTCAATTCCTGGGACCACATAGGAATCCCTGAATGCTACCAGAAGTGACTCCTGAGTATGAATTGATCCCTGAGCACAGAGCCACGACAGCGAAAGCATCTGTAGCTTGGGGGATACTGACTCTGGCCTGATATTGGGGGCGTAAGAATGCATGAAGAGTCATTTTCACCTTCCATGAGCCTCGGGTTAGCATAAGTAAGAATGAGTGATGGGATGGGTGACTCCCATCTTCCCCCAACTAAGGGTGTCCCGGACATGCAGGCAGGAAGGAGTTGCTTTCCATTACTACTGCACAGATCAGCAAGAACCTCGCTAAAATCTCTGGTTCTCAAAGGAAGAAAGTTTTGTCTGGATGCCTACCCGGGTGCAGGAGAGTGTGGTGCTCCCAGGAGCACTGAAGAGAAAGGAAGAGCAGGTTTATAGCAACCCATCACAGATACTCTCAGGAAACAAGATTTTGGGGCAGGCCAAAGGTGGTGACGAGAGGGTGTGCTGAGGAGATAGTCTTGCCACACGCTAAAGGTCCTAAGGCTTCATTTATTCGCACATATCTTCCTTCCTCTGAGAGTAATCGAACAACCAAATGAACATGTTTGCACCAACTCAGGGAACATATGGCTCATGCCAATATCAAGCGACTGGCTAACAGGCCATGGTGGGAAGGAGGCATGGGGAGAAAAGATGCTTCCTCTCGAGAAACAAGGACCAGTCAGAGTACAGGGCTCTGTCTTGGGCAAACGAGGTGCTGTAAGTGGCTGCAAAGAACTCAGTTGCTAGGTCTCCCAGGGGCAAGCCCACCACTGCGTTCCCTTCATTCTCTTCTCATGGAGCTGGATGAGAGTGTTCCCCTCTGTCACCCTGTGTGAGGATAAAAGGACATCTCTGTGGAGGGTGCACTTTTAAGTCTTTTGAATCTCCCCAGAGTTTCTCACCCCTCTCGTGAACCCCCACAGATGCAAGCTTTTATCCCCCTGGTGAAGTTCACTCTTCGGAGAGCAGAAACCCTGTGCCCAACCCACTTCTGCCAAGCAGAACAGATGGAGGGAACGGGGTGGGGAGAGGGTTCCACATTAGCCTACTTCTGCCTTCCCATCACGGGTTGCCCGCTGCTTCTCTGCTGAGGCTCTGGAGCTAATTGTCATAGCGGGGTCACTCAGAGGGGCCACTCCAGAAACCAATGGCTTTTCCAGGAGAGAACATGAGGAAGGTTAGACAGCTCAAGGAGAGAAAGGGTATGTGGCCTGCCCACGAGGTGGGGCTGTAGCAGGCTGCGTCTCCAGACACCGAACGTGCACCCCACCTGGAATGAAGGAGGCTTGCTCTACCTGGGGTGCATAAGACTATGCCAGTCTGCTCTGAGAGGCTCGCAGCAGTCTCAGTTATCTCAGATGATAATGCTTTCAGCATCATGCTGGGTCCACCCACGGACCCTCACAGGGACAGAAAACTGGTGCACACACACACACACACACACACACACACACACACACACACACACACACAGAGCGCAGGACCTCTTTGGTGCTCAGCTGACAGCTCCCAGCAACGGCTGCTCTGTTTTCTGCTGCCATGTATCTGCCTATCTGGAGCAATTCATGGGGGCAGAAGTGTACAAGCATGTGGCCTTTGGGGCCGGGTGTTCTTCTTAGCGAGAGGTTGTCAGGGTTCACGCCACCTGGGTAAGGACTAGTCTTCCACAGTGTGGCTCTGCCTGACTCTGGCCATTGGCGCTTGTTTCTAGCATTGCCGTGATATTCCTATGCAAGTATGTATTTCAATACTTATTTTCTATTCTTTTGAGAACCCCTCTTTTTTTTTCTTTTTGGGTCACACATGGCGATGCACAGGGGTTACTCCTGGCTCTGCACTCAGGAATTACTCCTGGTGGTCTTCAGGGGACCATATGGAATGCTGGGAATTGAACCTGGGTTGACCGCGTGCAAGGCAAACGCCCTACCTGCTGTGCTATCTCTCTAGCCCCAGAGAACCCCTCTTTTTAAGAAACTTGGGTGCAGATGCTGAAGAGACAGCTCAAAGGGCTGGAGAGCTTGGTTTGCATGTGGGGAGTCAGGGTTTGATCTCTGGCACCTTGTGGTCCCCCAAAGCTAGAAGTATTGGGGAAGGGGGTTCTGCCCAGTACCTGAACCCCAGGAAGTGCACATCTGCCTTAACTGTTCAGAAATGTCCCAGCCCAAACCTGACATGCAAGCAAGAAGTAAACCTCTGTCTTGTTACTTGGAGTTTCACCGTTTCCCAGACAGCCCTTATGCCACAAACACCTTACTGCTTGTATAACCTTACCCACTTATTCTGTGGCCTCCCTTGGGCAGTGAAAGCAAGAGAGGCTCTGAAGAACCTTAGAGAAAGGTGGCCGGGACTCAGAGGTCTCCATTCTCAACAGCCTGGTGCTGCTGTGGAGTCCCTGAGTCAACAGGAAACTCTGAATATGGTGTATAGGAGTGGAGGTCTAACCCCAGTGCTAAACTTGTTCTTCTCCCTAACACCACCCACCCAAACTCTATTCCCGCGTTCCCTCTCTAGACAAACACTTTTATCTTACAGATTTCTAGAGCAAATTGGGAATGAGTGGACATATCCTCCCATTCAGCATCATCAGACTTTGGGTGATCACAATAAAAAAAATTGGTTTGTGCCACCTTTCCATTACATGGGGCTCTAACTGACCCCAGCGGGCACCAAACAATACAATCCCTTACTAGGCACAAAGCATCGATGTTTCTCTTCTCCACTTTTCAGAACACTGCCAGTTCTTTCACCACACCCATCTACAGCCTATTAATGCAGCCAGATGGACAGTGAAGAAATCCAACCTTCCCATGTGACTCCTTCCCGCGTGGCTCTCTGAGTGGTTCCAGAGTGGTTGGAAGCAGCGTTTGGTCCACAAACCAGCTCTTAGATTCCCTACCCCCCCCCCACCTCTGGGCACTGTCCGCTTTCCACTGGCTCCTGGAGCAAACACCGCCTCTCCCTCTCTGCGCCTTTCTGGGCAGGGGGCACATCCCTGGGCGAGTAGTCTGATAGGCTGGGAGGCTTAAGACCAGGGTCCCTGGGTCTCTGGAGGGCACTTGCCTCCTTGGCAGCAAAGGGATCCTGTGACCTGCACGTGCTTCCCCGTGGGTGGTCATTGAGCTCCCACACTGCCCATCACTAGCACCTGGTTCCCCAGAGGTAGGGACATGGTGGGGGACAAGTACCTTGAATCTCACACATGTGGGCAAAAGTAATGAAGGATAGAGGGTGGGGAGCTTCTATTGTCTAGTGAAACGGTTTTATTTTGGAAATATGAAGAGGGGGGAGACAAAGAGAGGAGAGAGACACAAAGAGATACAGAGAGACAGAGATAGAGAAAGAGATAGACAGAGATAGACAGAGAGAGACAGATAGGAACAGAAAGAGAAGATAGACGAGAGACAGAGACAGAGGGAGATTTTGCTGCCGAAGCCCCCAGCCCCCAGCCGTTGGAGCTTCACTGTTTCCCAGACAGTCCACAGGTGCCGTGCTCTGCCTCTCAGCCTGCCTTCCATCGCAACTCGGGGATGTTGTAATTCCCTCTCACAGAGGAGGATTTGGAAGTCCAGTAAAGTGACGTCACTTGCCAAATATCACACACTCAGGCAGAGCCTGGATCCAAGCCCGACCCAGACGCCAGTTCTGCCCGACCACGCAGGGCTGCCAGTTGCTAGGGTGGTTGTGGGGGTGCAGAATTGGGCCCCGTTTCAAGAAGCTGCGGGAGAAAAAGCACCAGCCAGCACCTGCTCTCTGTGCGTCAGCGGCAGAGGAGGGAAGGTGGAGGAGAAGTTGGAATGTCTGAGTCCATGGCTGTGCCCCAGGAAAATCCCTACTCTCTGGAGCATGAGTATGGCCTCAGCCAGCCCCAGCCTGGACCACATAAATGCAGGCCTCGAGTGAGGAACAGCCTTGGTACTGGTACCCTCATCCAAGTCTCATGTTCCATGGTTTCAGGCAGCTAAGGTTCTAAAAATTGATGCATAGTAAAGTATTTTGAGAAGCCTCATCCAAAATAGTCTATGGTTATGATTGCTCTATTTTATTATTTTTATTATTGTTAGTCGCTTCATTGGGCCTAACACGTAAGTCAAACTTTATCAAGGGCATGTGCAGAGGAAACACATCGAGTCTAAAGAATTTGGTACCATCTGCGGGTTTAGGCATAGGGTGAGGGGTGGGGGTGGGGGATATTGAAGTATATAAGTGGGAACTGCTGGGGTTTATTGATGTTGTGTGGTTGGGGGGGCACAACTGGCAGTATTCAAGGGACCCTGCAGTCCTGGAAGCGGAGTCCGGGGCTCCCGCATGCCCTTTGAGATATCTCCCCCAGCTCCTGCTCTATTTTTGTTCAAAGCTCCCCTGAGTGGATCTAAAAGCAGCCAGCACTGAGGCTCCCTCCCTGAGGCTGATAGATCATTTCACATAAATCCGAGCTCCTTCGCCTAATTATCTCCCCCGAGCCACAGGGCAGCTCTGGGAGAGGAGCCAGACCTAGAGAGGGAACGCAGACAACCTCCCAACAATCTCCGGCCCCATCTTGGGACCTGGGCTGTGGGAGGGAGGAGAGAGAACGTCCTGGCCCAGCACACAGCCCAGGGTGGCATGCGGGCCCTGGGGAAAGAGGCTTCGCCTTGCTGGAGCAGGCCCAGTGGGGTGGAGCAAAACCCAGAAGGGCCGTGCAGAGCTGAGAACTATGGGTGGCCATGAGGAGACTAGGGGTGGGGGTGGGGGAGGCAGGCCATCCCCAGCCTCCAGGATTGCACAATGGACTCTGGTACCCCCACCGAGGTGAGAAGAAAGCAACCGCCCCATGAAAGAAGCTCCTGAAGTATGAAAAAGCCATGTGTCCCGAGGTGCACCCACAAGCACCCCAGGTCAGAGGTGAAGAAACTGACCACAGATGAAGCAACCTGCCCGAGATCTTTCCACTGAGAGGGTCAGAGCTGAGCGGCCGGCAGAGCAAGTGTCTGGGCACACCAGCCCGGCCCCGGGTCTCTCTCCCTGGGAATTCTGGGGCACTGGTAGTTTCTGGTGTTGGGGTTGGGGTGAGCGGTGCTCAGGGGCGCTGGGGCCCCAGCGGGTGAGCCTTTGTTCTGGAAAGAGGCAAGTAGGGGCATCCGGACGTGCCTAGAAGGGGCAGCCTGTCTCATATGGCCCCGATGATCTCTCACCCCAGTTAGAGAGGGCTATAGCTCCCTGGAGCACAGAGCGGGGTCTGAGCAAAAAAGCCCTCAGGGCACGGCCCCAGGAGTCATAGGGGGGGAGGCAGGAAGCCCATAAGAAAGCACAGGAGGAAACTATCTGTGCTCCTCCACAGAGGGGCTTGGGGACAACTACAGCCACTGGGTGTAGCGGGAAGATGCATCCCGGGAGCATCCCAGGAGCTGCTGCAAAGTTCCTGTCAGGCAGGCTCCCTGCCCACTGGGACAGCATAACCCCGGATAGGAGCGGTCACTGTAAGGGGGAGATTTTGCTCAGGTCTGTCCCTCCCGACAATGTGCCCTCTGAACCAGGACCTCCCAGTGCTGGGAGGATGGGGAGCAAGGCTTCCCCACTATGTGGGGTCCAAGGTCTGCATTCACATCTGACCTCCCCTTCTCGGGCTCCAGTTGGCAGCAGGCAGCCCCCATGCCACTTGGTACAGAGACCAGCAGGCCTTTTTTTTTTTTTTTGCTTTTTGGGTTACACCTGGCTATGCACAGGGGTTACTCTTGGCATTGCACTCAGGAATTACTTTTGGTGGTGCTCAGCGGACCATATGGGATGCTGGGAATCGAACCCAGGACGGCTGCAAGCAAGGGAAATGCCCTACCCACTGTGCTATGGCTCCAGTTCCCAGCATGCTTTTCTTTGCGCCCTTAATCCACCCACAGCTCAGCCACTTTCCCACTATGAGGCACCAGAGGTCACCCTGGTGGATACCCACAAGGAGTTTGCATTGGGCGCGGGGCATGGGGACCTCATTTACTTTTCTATTCCCTCTGCTCAGTATGCTTCTCATGCCACCAAAGTACACTGGATCAGCCCTACTCACAGTCCCTGGTCAACCAGTCTTCCCTTCTGCCAATCCGAGCCAAGACTGTCTCCTGGACCCTTTGGTTTGCATTTACTGCAGCCTGATGATCGTTCCCTGGCTAGCCACTTGCCCATGAACTGGTATCACCAAACACCATGGAACCATGAGGCCATGGGAGGCCAGAGACCACAGCTGGCAGCTGCCTGCCATCCCCCATGTACCAGGCAAAGGTCTGACCTTGGCATCCAGAAAGTGAAGTTTCCTTCCAGAAGCATCTCCCAAGCATGGCCCAGTCAGAGGCAGCCGAGCGAGGAGCTGCATGTGAGGCCGCTTTCCAGGAATGGAGGCACCTACCTGGCTGTCCCCTTACCTTTCAAAACCCTGATTTTCCCTTAACTAGCCAGGACCCCCTTCTCTGACCTAGAACGTCTCTGGTTGACTCCAATTTTGAGCTCAAAATGCTCATAAATCCCAGACCTGAACTTCAGGGCCCCTGAGGATGCCAAGGGAGGCTCCCAGTAGTCAGACTCTTCAGCACAGCGTAGGGCCTCTGAAAGGATGTGGTACTCATGCCCTGGGGCTGAGCAGGGCCTGGGAACTGCTGCCCATTCCTCTCTTGCAGGGAGAACAGTCAGTCCTGAAGGGGCCTGAAAACTCCCTATCTCAAGCCTCTCACCTGCCCTCCGAAGAGGGCTGGGCTGACTCAGGCTGTGCAAAGGCCCTGGGTACAGAGCTCCAAGGGACAACGGGGTTGGAATGCCATCCCGGGCTGCAGATCCCACAGGCGTGTGTGTGTGTGTGTGTGTGTGTGTGTGTGTGTGTGTGACTCCGCTCTGGTCTCAGGACATGAGCACCTAGTTTGGCTTTGCTCCCAACTCTACATGAGGCCTGAGGGTCCCCACACTCTTCCTGGACCACCTCCTCTTCCTAGAAGCATCTAGGTGTCCTGAGTGACGGCTGGCATTCTCTCTTGCTAAAGTCTCCAGGAGCCGAGGCGCCTCTTCTTGGCGCTCCCCGCATGGCCACATGCTCCTGGGGGGAATCAGGGCTGGGCAGGCGGCCCAGGCTAGCACCCATCCCGTTCTGGGCATCTGCAATCTCTGGAGCACCCAGCATTTTGCACCCACTCAGCGATTTCTCTGGCAACCCTTCCCCAAGTCCTGACTGCCGTTCACTATCTCCGACAGACTTACTCACGCCCTTGTTTGGGTTTAGCGTCACTGCCAACCCAGTGCACTGAGCACCACGACAAGCAATAATTAGCCAGCTGCCCAGCAGGGCCCTGTGCAAGCAGAGCCCAGATCCTCGACAGTGACCGCAGATGGAGCTTGGCTGAGGCACGGCTGGCGGTTCTCTCTCATCCCCTTCCCTACTGCTGCTGCTGCTGGTCGGGGCATCCGAGCCTTCTACCCCGGGAGGGTTGGGCTCCTGGTCCTGGCTCATCACTTCAAAGCACCTGCCCTGCTTCCTTCCGCATGTGAGTTTACTTAGGAGCATTCCAGCGCGGCTAATGGGTTCCTTCCAAGTCCACTCACATGCCGGCACTTTCTCCCTCCCTTGCAGCTTGGAGATGTGCTCTTCTTTGCCTGCCTTACTGCAGCGGGGCACCACTGCATGGAGAGACTGAAGAGGCAGGTTCCAGCTCGCTCAGTGCTCTCCAAAATGTCCCAGCTGACTCAGTCCTCCCACTCTGGGTGGGGGGGGTCACTGATGGGGGGACGGTTATAGTTACCTCCGGTACAATGATGGGGTGGGGGTGGATTTTAAATTCTTTGTTTAAAGAAGGTAGATTTCCAGGTTGGTGCTGAGTT
>JAOXYA010000045.1:5435725-5462323 GCA_028565675.1 Sorex palustris | reverse complement strand
TCTCGCCCGCACGGCAGAGCCTGGCAAGCCACCCGTGACGTATTCGATATGCCAAACACAGTAACAACAAAGTCTCCGATGGAGACGTTACTGGGCCCGCTCAAGCAAATCGATGAACAACGGGAGGACCGTGACCGTGACCGTGACTTAAAAAGTTTGTGTGCCAGAGAAACAGAAGCGCAATTAGGGAGCTTGCCTGGCACATGGTTGACACAGGTTTGATTTCTGGCATCCCATAGACTCCTCAGAGCCTTAGCAGGAGAGATCCCTGAGCACAGAGCCAGGAGTAAACCCTGGACCCCTCTAGACATGGTTCTCAAACAAAATCAAAACAGAGTTTCGGGGTCTCCTGATCTGTCCTTGCCTTTAACCCCTGGCTGAATGGGAAAGACTAGTGCTAGTGCCAGAACTAGTGCTGTTCCTGGCTGTGGAGATGGTTTGCTATCCAAAACTTATTCGGCTTACCTTAGAAAATATTAATAATGTCAATAAAAATGTTTGGATGATAAAAATTTCTTTTTTAATACCACTTTGTGATTACAACTGTTTTCACCTATAAGAATTTTTATTTTTATATTAACCTTCTAAAGTACTTACAACTGTGATGTTACATTCATTTTATATTTAAACAGCATGATTAAGTGAACATGCCCTAATTACTTAACCAAACAGTGAGACTGGATTAGAATCAGCCTAGTATAGGATGATATTAATGGAAATAACATGGCTGGAGTGATAGCACAGCGGGTAGGGCATTTCCCTTGCATGCGGCCAACATGGCTGACCAGGGTTCGATTCCTCCGCCCCTCTCGAAGAAGCCCTGCAAGCTACCGAGAGTATCTCGCCCCCACGGCAAAGCCTGGCAAGCTACCTGTGACATATCCGATCTGCCAAACACAGTAACAAGTCTCACAATGGAGATGTTACCGGTGCCTGCTCAAGCAAATCGATGAACAATGGGAGGACAGACAGTGCTACAGCCAACATTCATAAAATGATGGTCTAAATCATATCACTGCTACACAGTTATTAATAATAGTATTGAATTATTCTCTCATAATTTAATGATTATGTTAATAATATAATTATATAATTGTATATTGATTGGATTAATACTCTTAATAATAGTATTAAAAGCAATCGCATTTTGGGTCAGAGAACGGTGTGTTACCATTGCGGACTTGTTCGCCACTTCGACGGCGAATATGTTGAGACCTCGGTTGTTGACGCAGTTTTTACTCTGTTCGTTGTTGATGTGAATAATCGCTTTATTGTCAGACTGTAGAAAGAGATGCCACAAGCTGTGAGTCCTCCCTTTAATACATGCAGAGCAAAGGGGTATCGCAGCACCACCTGTAAGACCCCCGAGAGAGGGATTCACGAACCCCCACCCCGAAACTCAGCAGACCCCCTGGAGACAGAACCTGAGCTCTGGGCTGAGAAGGGCCTGATGGAAGTGACCCTGGGATAACAGCAGACGGCCTCCAGGAACCAAGGGAGGTGACAGAAAGACACAGAGAAGTGTACTTTCTCTGCTAGGCTCCAACAGGCTAAGCCTGAGAACCCCACCGGAAGCTCACCATGCCCGCAGTCACCCCAGCATTTCTGCACCTGCCCCCTGCTTCCTGGGCTCAGTCACTTCTGCTTTCCTGGCTTCCCACTTCCCTCTGTGACCCCCATCAGGGTCCTATGCCCCCCACCCCAGCACTGAGAAGTGCTGTGTCAGGCCACCCTGGTCCACGGCTCTTCTGCTGCCCAGCGCTGTGAACTGTGGGGCTGGAATGTCCTGGGTCCTATGTGTAAAGTGAGGGTAATACTTACTTGGGCGCTGTGAGAAGTGCAGGTGTTAACCCACGGGATGTGATTAAAATAGGATTAGTACCTCATTGTGGTGCAGGGCAGCTTGATTTTCTCTCAAGGGAAAGAGAGCGATGGAAGGGGAGGAAGGGGAGGGGACAGCAGAGCAGAGGGACAACGTGGTGACTGTCCTCGACTGTAGCACATACCCAGGCAGGCAGGGAGGCTGGACGAGGACCCCCCTCCACAGCTTACAGGCCCGTCTCAACACTGCAGTCCTTGAGTTGCGGCCCCTGGCTCGCTCACTTCCCCAAATCCAAACTCTGTCATCTTGTTTTCAAGATGACACGTATAATCTGGACCCGTGGCGCCAAAGCTGTTCATTTGCCTGCCTTTCTAATGCTTCTCCAAGTAAAACCCTGTGCTCCTGCAAAGGAGCTAGGCTAACTCTTTCCTCCTTGCTTCCTGCTCCCGCTCCTGCAGGTAATGCTGCACTCTGCATCTCTGGTTCCCTGTTATTCTTCAGGGGCTGGAGAGATGGCTCAAAGGGCTGGAGCACGTGCTTTGCATGAAAGAAGCCCGGGTCCACCCCTGGCATTGCATGATCCCCTGAGCACTGCCAGGGGTGACCTCCTGGCACTGACCCTACAGTAGCCCCTAAGCATTGCAGGGTAGGCTCCCCCTGACAAAAAAACTCACTCATTCAAGTTCCACACACAGCCCACTTCTAACCATAAATCCTTTCCCAGATTCTATTATCTAAACTAACATCAATCATAAGAGATGCAAACATGGCATAGTTCTGAACTCTTCATTATTAATTATCTCTTAATTATTCTCGGATCCCCTTCCAGAGTAGTTTGTTTTATCTTTCCAACTAGGAAATAAACTCTTCGAAAGCAGAGAGCATGTTATACTTCCTGGTGATCCCTCCTGTTTTAGGGGTGCTATTAAACAATATAGATTCATGTGGACATATGGGCATAACTAGCCAAACTCTAAGTAATTTAAGATATGTGTGAAAGGCTTAAAAGTAATGTAAGTCGGGGCTGGAGCGATAGCACAGCAGGTAGGGTGTTTGCCTTGCACGCAACCAACCAGGGTTCAATTCCCGGCATCCCATATGGTCCCCCAAGCACCGCAAAGAGTAATTCCTGAGTGCAGAGCCAGGAGTAACCCCTGTGCACTGCCGGGTGTGACCCAAAAAGCAAATAATAATAATAATAATATTAATAATGTAAGTCTCACCAGGAACTTAAAGAAGTCAATGGTCCTAAAAACTTTGTCACCTCTAATCAGATTTCATGAAATTCATAGTTTCTAAGAAACTGGATTTTGCTCCCTTTTAGAATGTGTGCTGTAGACAGGGGGATAGTTCAGGAATTAGGGGCACATGCTTGGCAAGTGAGGGTCCCCCATTTGATCCCAGTATCATATGACCCCCCCTTCCAGCACCCTTCAGGATGACCCTGGTGGTCCTGGCTGTTCAGGGCATATGTGGTTACTGTCCCTTGGACCCTAGCATCATTGAATTGTCATCTGGCTGGTTGAATATTTCCAAGAGTAGCTTCCTGAGCCTCCTGAATAGCAATTCAGAACCGTACTCCCCCAAAAGAAGGAATGTATGCTGTTGTCTCTTATCTTGCACCATCAGTTGTAGCTGGAAGGAAGGCCAAAGCTGGAAATAACTGGCTTGACAAAACAGGTCCTGGACAGTGGATACATTTAATCATTAGAATGATGATAGTCTATAGGACTTATTCTTTTGGAGGGGAGGGCTCTCAAGAGATGCTTAGGGGACCCTGTTGGACCACTCCCAGAAACTCGAAACCAGCTGGGCCAGAGGTTTAATGCCAGGACCTGAGGGGTAAGCCCTAAGCACTGTCAGGAGTGATCCCTGAGCACAGAGCCCAAATAAGCCCAGGGCACTGCCAGGTGGGGCCCCCAAAGAAAACAAATATCGTGCCCAGTTTGAGTTAGAACCTTAGGGAAAGATTAACTGCCTGTGAGTATTAGTATAAATGAAACAGGACATTCAATTACTACACAAGAATACAATGAGAAAGAAGATGACACATATTTGTAAACATCGCAGTTATGAGAATCACCAAATGGCTGTTACCTTGTTTTCAATCACTGATGTGATCCAGTTGTCATGCTTGTAAGTATGCACGATAATATTGTCATAGCCATCCATTGCTTTGGCCTCGCCTTTGCTAAGGACAGACTTACAAATGGCCTTCTCAAGCTGCCCACTGCAGGCCTCCATTTGCACAGCTTTCATTCTTGGTTTGGACTTGTCTGCGTATACTTCGATGACAAATGGGCACGCCTATTAGGAAAGAGAAAAGCAAACATTACTTCAGCCTTAATTCTAAAGTTTTAAAGTTCTAGATCTAGAACTTTAAATAGGTGATTAATTATAAGCATCTTTATTATTTGATTTTAAAAAGATGCACTGTTCTTTCCAGCTTCTTTTCCTTTTTGGGTCACACCTCGCAGTGCTCAGGACTTAGTCCTGGTGGGACTAAGGAGAGCACACAGGGTGTCGGGGATCAAACCCAGGTCTGCACCACGCAAGGCAAGCACCCTACCCATGGCACTATTTCTTTGGCCCATCCATCTTGTTTATCACAGGCACTTTTATGAAAGCATGAGATTCTGACTAAAGAAAAAAAATTGGTTCAAAGTTAGTGTAAGAACAGAGGCAGGGGAGGGAGTGCTCAGGGCTGGAGCATGTGCTTTGCTGGTGAAAGTCCCAAGGTCCACTGAGCACCAATAGATGTGACTCAATTTGGAAAACAATTTGGAAATGCTCAAAGAGTCTTTTAGAAGAGAATCTCAATTCTTCTCCCACAAATTTCCTCTTTAATTTAGTTACACATACAGCATGGACTTACCATATCCTTCATTTCCTCGGAAGTTTTTTCTCTTGAAGTTTAATATTTTAGCTAATTTGAACCCACTAGAATGAGATCTTTCATAGAAAATTTTATCTAGTCACACAGTCATTCTGGTTTTGCCAGATCTTATCCTTCGGGTTCTCCTAACCTGATTATACCTACTGATTCTTTCCAAGATTGTGATAAGCTAATTATTTTATTGCTTTGTGGGTCCCATCTGGAGATGCAGAGGAGTTACTCCTGGCTCATGCATTCAGAAATTACTCCTGGCAGTGCTCGGGGGACATATGGGATGCTGGGAATCAAACCCAGGTCAGCCACGTGCAAGGAAAATGCCCTACCCGCTGTGCTATTGCTCCAACCCCCCAACAGGCTAATATTATAAAAGCCTCCTTGAATGTCTTCATGGATCTACTGTGGTTCTTGTTCTTGTTTCAGATGAAACCGGAACATATGTTTCATAAGTCTGTTTAACTTCAATGTACTCTGTTTAGTGTAATGAATTGTTGAAAGTACTTTCCAGTATTTCTAAAACGTTCCTAAAAGATTCAAATATTTCTGTACTATCTACAGTATAGTATATAAGCCTCTATAGAACTTCACATACTGTATCTGCCTTTATCCTACTTGCCTTTGTCCATTCTCCACCACCAATGATCCCAGTATCCCTCCCACCACCATTTCCCCCATCCCACCCTGCCTCTGTGGCAGGGCATTCCCTTTTATTCTCTTTCTCCTTTTGGGTATTGTGGTTTGCAAAAGAGGTATTGAGTGGCAATCATGTTCGGTCTATAGTCTACTTTCAGCATGCATCTCCCATCCTGGGAGGTGGGAGGATCCTCCCAATACCCTTTACTTGGTGGTCCCTTCTCTATCTGAGCTGCCTTTTCCCCTAGCATGTGCGGCAAATGAGCCCTAATTTATATTAAAAAAAAAAAAAAACAAGCCTGAAGGCTGGAGCCGGAGCCATAGTACAGCGGGTAAGGCACTTGCCTTGCATGCAGCCAACCCGGGTTCAATCCCCAGCATCCCATGTGGCCCTGTGAGTGCTGCCGGGTGATCCATGAGTCCAGAGCCAGGAGTGGGTCCCCCAGCCATTCCCTGCCTCCTCCCCATAAAAGCCTGAAGGGAGAAAACTCATTAGCACCCGGAGGAGAGATGCCAAGCCCAAAGGCCACACTGGATGACTCCACTGACAGGGAATATCCAGCAGGCAAATCCAGAGAGACAAAAGGTAGATTAGTGGTTGCCTCGAGCTGAGAGTATGTGTTTGGGAGAAATGACTGCTAATGGGTCTGTGTCGGTTTTCTTTTCTGTGGGTTTATTTTTCCCCTTCTGATAAAAAATAATTCTGGAACCAGTGAGGATAGTTACTCAATGCATCACACACACACACACACACACACACACACACACACACGGACTTATTCACAACTTAAAAGGGGTGAAATAGGTCAACAGTTACTTAACAACAAAGCAATGTAGGGGTCAGGCATCCTTCTCCCATATTCAGATTAAGCCCAGAAATCTCCTTGGACGTAGCTTCTTCACCGGCAACACTTGCCACCACACCCCCCGCCCTGAGGACCCCAAACAGGATTTGGAGGACTTGGAATGCCACAGGTCTCCCTTCTCCTCTCAGATTAGGCAGGGAGCTGGGCTTATCTTTCCCTCTCACACATTCCAAAGTCCTGACTACGTCCTGTCCCTTTCTCCTTCCTGGGTCGACCAGCTCTCCTGGGGAGAAGTGTGAGCCTGTGTGTGTGTGTGTGTGTGTGTGTGTGTGTGTGTGTGTGTATGTGTAAGGGGGAGGGGGCCCATGTCCAGTGTCACCCCTACCAGGGCTTTGGGCTCACAGGCTGTGGGAGAACCTCAAATCCTTCTCTTTGGGGACGGGTCACCACAGAACTACGTGAGTGCTGGCCACTGGGTTGCAGTGACCACTGAACCCCGGCCCCTCCCCTCCTGCTAAAGGAGAACAAAGTGCAGGTCTCCAGGGGACAGGATGGCCCGTCCCAGCAGGCACTCCGCCTCTGTCCACTCAGCAGCCTGGCTTCTCCGGGCCTCAGGGTTCTACACAGCCCGGCATGTGGGTGGCAGAGGTGGCAGAGTGCTTGGCTTTTGCCACTGCTGGTGCCCACCATGGGGCAGTGAGTCATTTGCCGGCCAGGCAGATAGAGGGTGACAGGCTTTGCTTCCCCTACCCCAGTCAACCACCTGGGGACAAGAATGTGACCCTCCTTTCAGAGCCCTGTGCCCTTGCTGAGTTTGCATCAGTGTCCCGCATCCTTGCTGCCATGACGTGGACCCCTTAACTCACAGGCACGGGCCAGGGTGGGGTGCGGGACCCCTCGGAGTCCAAGTCCACAGGGCAGTGTTCTCAAAGGGTCGGGGGCTTCCCTCCCCCCCCAGCACAGGGCAGCTGGACATGGGAGGGCGCACCCCCCCCCCCACCACTGCCCCATGCAGGGCAACAAATCCACAAAGCACTCATGTTCAGATCACATATGGCTTCTCTGACCCCATCCAATAACTTTATTCACACAAACGTCCCTTAATTTACAAAGCCTCAGTCATTCATACACATTGGGGGAGGGGGGTCCACAGTGTTCAAGGAACTTAAATACAATGTCATCATACCAACCCAAGTAAACCAAGTACAAAAAATATTCTTATAAAGTTGTTCACACGTAGGTCCTAGATTACCAGCTTCTGTGCAAAAAAAAAAAAAAAAAAAAAAAAAAGGAAAGAAAAATAGATTAATTCGTATTCAAAACTAACTTTGTGCCTGGGGTTAAAGCCTCCCTCACACCCAAGTTGGCCCCACAACAAACACCGTCACTTCACCATCCTGCTTGCTCTGAGGCGCCGGGGTGCAATAGGCTCTAAAATGCTCCTAAATGAACTCCCTCAGCCGTGGCCTCTTGGGGGGGGGGGGGGGAAGAACCAAACCTTGGAGGCCCCTAGGAGCCCCTGCAGTCTGGGGTGCGGGGTCTGTGGGCAATCAATGGTGGTGTCGCTTTTGGACGGCCGTGCAAGTGTCCATCAGCCCCTCCAGGAAGCATCTTCTATTCCCGCCCAGACCCCCAAATCTGGATGGTTGAACACTGAGCCTGCTGGGGCCCCGTGTGTGTGTGTGGGGGGGGCGGTGGTCTCCACTGGGCCACACAAGCAACTGAAAGGTCTGAGGAAGGGGGACAGAGTCGGGGGGGGGTGCAGTGGCAATAACTCACGAACCCCATTTAGGAGTTGGAGCCACCACAGGCCACCTCCATTGGGAGGGATGCTTGGCTGGCAGGTTGGACATGCAGGTGGCGTGGCAAGGGGAGGTGAGGGAGGTGCCCTCGGTGGGGTTGCCAAGGCCACAACCCAGGCATCGCTCTATGCCCTCTGCTCCTGAGGTCCCCCCCTTCCCTGCCACTAGCACGCACAGGAAGGAGAAGCCCACAATGCTAGCTCTTCTTTCCTTAGAGACTCCAGCAAAAGGGAATCCTCTTATTGCTCCAAACACTGGTTTTCAAGGAAACGAGGGGTCTGCTGCGAGGAGGCCCTGGGGGAGGGAATGGCCCCACGGAGTGTGTGGGGCGGACACTGCCAGCAAAGGGGCATGGGGGGGGGGCGTGGGGGGGCTTAGCACCGCGGGGTTCAGGGTATCAAAGGCCCCTCTGCCTGCCTTCCCCTGGGCACCGCTTGCTGGGCCGCGCAGGGGGCAGGCCCTGTGGGGTGCCTGGCTCCTCCTGGCAGGGCTGTCTCTCCAGCTGTAAACAGGGAATTTCTACAGTAAACTTTGAACACGCTCCCGTGGGGCGGGCGCCACCTGGCCCTGGGGACAGGGTCCCCTGCTGCAGTCACACAACCTGGGGTGGTGGGGTGGGGTGGGGTGGAGATGAGGCCCAGGTCTGCGGCCTGACCTTAGTCAGGTGTCCTCCGGGATGGAGGTAAAGGGTGGAGGGCCTGGCAGCTACTAAGGGGCAGTGCCCCCTACTTCCCTCCATGCCCCCCACCCCCCAGTGCAGTCTGTATCCTCAGCTGAAGCTTGAAGCAAGCACGGAGGGGAGGGGAGCAAGTGTGCCATTGCCATCGGGAGGGCGGACCCGTCCCCTTCCAGCCGGCCGCTGAGGGGGCCTGAGGCGTGAGGGGCACGTGCGTCTGGGGGCCTGGCCGGGGAGGCCGTGGGTAAGGCACTAAGATCTGCAGGTTCCTCGCTGCCACAGGGAAGCGGAAGGGCTGAGGCCCTCCCTCCCTCCCGCGGGGGTGGGGGGGCAGGAAGAACCGCAGTTCTGGTGAGGTCTGGAAACTCCTAGAACTCGGGACTGACCTGTGCACACGCGTGGTGTTGCGGGGGCGGTGCTGGGCATGGAGCTACTGGCAGGCCCCAGAGCCCTGGGAGCAGGGAGGGGCGATGAGAGAGGGGTGGCTTGGAGGGCCGTGAAGGGCACTGCCCGGGCAGGGCAGCACCTGAGGGGAAGAGAAGGGGAAGAGGGGGTGGAGACATGAGCCCACCAGGTAAGGGGGCATGGGTGATGGCCACCACCCCCAGAACACACAGATGTCCTGTGATGTATGAGGGGTCCCTTAATGACAAACATAAAACCTGGTGGGGGGGGCACGGGGCAGCTCTGGGACCCCTCAGAACACAGGGCAGTGCTGGGGACAGAGAAAGATGAGCAAAAGGCCAGCACTGGCCCGCGGGGGCCTCACTGGGACACCACTGCCCATCAGCCCCCGCTGTGCCAAGTCTGTCTCAGGCTGTGCTGGTCTTGCCCTGCTCCCAGGGCTGGGGGACTGCCATTTGGGAGCCCCGCACAGCCCTTTAACACTCTCCCCCATGTGGGTGTAGAGAAAACAACACTACAAAAAAAAAAACAACAAATAAATACACAAAACAGAACCCTGTTCCCTGCCTCCGAAACCTCTACTTCTTCCTAAGGATGTGAAAGTCCTTCAGGGCCACCACAGGAGTGTCCGGGTGACAGGGACCACACGGGACGGGGTTCCGGGTTCAGGAGCCCCGGAGGAGGGAGAACACAGGATGCGCCACATGGGCAGGCACAAGCGGGAAAGGTGGGGGCGGGTCTTGTCCCCCAGCACCTCCCTGTCGCCACCACGGGCAGTGGACACACAAGGCCCCGGGATTGAGGCAGGGATGGCGCTTGATGTCGGTCACCACATGACCCTCCGTGATGATGGGAGTGACCCTGTTCTTGTGGCAACAGTCACCACGGGAGCCCCAGGGAGCCTTGGGTGCCAGAAAGGTCCATCTGGGAAGACGGCTGAGGAGGACTGGGGGTGGGGGGGAGAGGTGACAGTGTGGCCCTCACATGGGTGACGGGGCCCGGCTGCATCCTGGGCAGAGGTCTGGCATGAAGGCTTTCCTGGGGAGCGGCCTGGGAGAGAAGGTCACTAACAGAAAGGGCAGTGTGACACGGCCGCCTCTGCCTGCCACCCCGTGGAACTGGGGGAGGGGGAGGGGTGGAGACAAGAGGGAGTGCTATCTCCTTTCTGGAGTTCTCGGGCCATGCCCTGTCTTCTTCCAGGTGCTTCTTTGCCTCTGATCATCTCTTGAGGCCCAAGGGCTGGCCAGAAGCAGCCTGAGTCCAGCAGTTCCTGCATCTTGGCAGAAGGTGGTCCAAAGGGCTCCGCAGGTCTTCGTGGCCCACCCCCCCCCCCCAAAGTCCAGGAAAAGCCCCCGGGTGCTCCAAGGAGTGGCAGGCCCTCTGGGGGGGAAGCTGAGGGCTGCTCACAGAATCGAGAGACGGCTACAGACAGACGGACAAGAACAAAATAGCCCCCTGGCCCCTCATAAAAATGGAAAATGAAATTTATACACAGGCTTTGTCCATAGGGAATTTCTTGAGAGAAACTGGTGCCTGTCCGCAGCATGGCTTCCTGCTCTTGGTGTCGTAGTCATTTAAATGGGGGGTGGGGAGGAGGCAGGGGAAGAAAAGAAAAAGACAGGAACAATTTTAGAATTAAGCAAAACTAAAGGAGTGGGGGAAGCCAAACGAAAGCTTCACATTGCTGGAGCCCCAGTGGTCGGGAGATCGCCATCCGGCCACGCCGCCACCTGTACCCTCTGCCATCTTCTGCGTGAGTCTCGAGGAGATTGTGGGTCCCAAGGATCAGCCTGCAAGACAAAGGCAGAGGAGTGGACATGGGTCAGTGGGCTCGATACCCCACTGGGAGCCAGCACCCAGCCCAGCACTCAGCAAGCTCTGCTGTGCCCAAGCAACACACACACACACACACACACACACACACACACACACACACACACACAAACTGCCCCCGCTGGGAGCCACCTCCCAGCCCAGCACTTAGCAAGCTCCACTGTGTCCAAGCAAAACACACACACAAACACACAGACACACAGACACACACACTGTACTGCCCCCTGCTGGAGGTACACATCTCCGTCTTAAATGAGTTCACCAGACCCAGGTACAAACCCAATCAACTATCCCCCAGCCCAGCACTGAGCAACTGAGCAAGCTCGGCTGTGCCCAACACACACACACACACACACACACACACGCATGCACGCACGCACGCACGCACACAGACTGACTACTGCCCCCTGCCCAACACACACACACACACACACACACACACACACACACACACACTGATTGACTACTGCCCCCTGCTGGAGGCACACGTCTCCCTCTCAAATGAGGACACCAGACCTACCTACAAATCCAATCAACTAGCCTGTATCCTTCTGACCCCCCTCCGTCCTATGCTGTGGGCACCCCCAACTCCCCTTGATGCAACTTTATCCGTGGCTCCCCCTGGACTACCCTGGGCCCACATGACCCGAGAAACTGCTTGAGAGAATTCCCAGTGCTGGGTACAAACGCCCCTGGCCGGCCCGTCCTGTTTGTTCCCTCAGCTCCCTCTTCTCCCCTCTGCCCCCAAACCTGCTACCTGGACCCAGGGACGCCTCACTGATCGCTCCTGAGCACTTACCTGGTTTCAGAGGCAAGAACTGTCAGGCAGGCCTCAGAACCTGACCGAGCTGGGCTGTGTGCCCCTTGGCCACGCTGCAGACGCTGCAGAGGCGAGGAGGAAGACTCTGGGGGTGCGACCCCAGGGTCCTGGTCGCACCTATGTCCTCTGCTCCTCGGTCTCATCACCTGAACCTAGGCACCACAGGCAACTCAGGGAACACACGTGACTCTCGAGCTGGGCCCAGCCTGACTATCAGCCTCGGCACGGGGAGGGCCTGGACGCCAGCCTCACCTTGGCAGTCGGTCCTCTGCCCACCTGTAGGTGCGCGGTCTAAAGGCACCCTGAGTTCAGCTGCTCTGGGGCGATGAGTCAGCCTGGGTGGGGAGGAAGCACAGCCCACCCGAGGCCAGGTGGGCCCGACACTTCTCCCAAGAGAGGGTCAGGCCAGAGGAGCCGCGCTGGGAAGCCTGTGTGCAGGATCGGACGACTCATGCCAAGGAGAGGCGAGTGTCCCAGCGCCTGCAAGACGTACGCCTGTGTGCACTTGTGACTTGTGTGCGTAGGTGTGTGTACTTTCTGAGCTTCTGCTGAGTTTAGACCCACAGACCCTACATAATTCCTCTTCTGGAAAGCTGGCTTAGTGGATAATCCTGAATATGGAAAGGGCTTAATGAATAAAGATGGTCACTGAAGTGTTATTTAAATGAGGAGCAAACAACTCCCAAATCCAAAAATAAGAGACTTAAGCAAACGCTCTATCAGCTCAGTGATCCACTGTGGGGGGGAAATGAGAGGGCGTCAGCTTCTGAAGCACCGGGTGGGAGACCCACTTCCGGGTAAAGTGGTTAAGGGGGCTGTGGAGTTTGGGCCCCCACAGAACTACAAGAACCCCCAAGGAGTGGGGTGTCCCGGCAGGAAGCGCCACCATCAGTGCCACCGGAGGCATGCCCTGTCCCTCTCTGCCCTGCACTGACGCTGTGTGTGCCCATCCTACCGGCTTTGGTCTGCAGCGAGCCAATGGTGCCAAGCTGGTGGACCCTGGCTCCCCATGAGACCCCAGCTGGGCCCAGGAGGCTGAATGGATGGAAAAGGACCAGGTTTCTGAGGCCACACACGTGTCCTCGGGACGGACCTCAGCGGTGCCTGGTTTTGTCTTGGTGTGCAAGGCTTACTTACTCCTGGCTGTGCAATTGGGGATCGCTCCTGGGACTACTCAGGGCACTGATACATAGATAGGATGCTGGGGATCAAACTCGGGTCAGTTGCATGCAAGGCAAGCGCCCTGCCTGCTGTACTGCCACTCTGGCCTCTTCTTCCCCTTTTTAGCACCCATGTCCAGCCCAAGTTCCCTCAGCACAGCCGCCCTCTATATGCTCACCTAGCCAGCAGTCAGTGGGGCCCGGCAGCCTCCATGGGGAGCCCTGGCCAGCCCCACTTGAGAGAAGGTACACCCGTGCAGAGCAGGGGGACGGGTGGGAGGGGCAGCGCCGAGGTCCATCCCGGCACACAGATGCACACATGCACCGCTCCTGCTTCTGACACCCAGGCCTTCCCAAGAGACAAGCGCTCAGGTGGGGGCTTACATCCCCCCAGTTCCTTCCTTGTGGGACACAACCACCAGAAGGGTACTCAGGGTGGGGGGGGGGGTCTCGGCACCGAAACATCTGGCGACAGTGCTCAAGGGTTTCTGAACATGCTGTCACTCTCCTCCTGTTGTTCATCAATTTGCTCGAGCGGGCCCAGTAATGTTGTTACTGTGTTTGGCATATCGAATACGTCACGGGGAGCTTGCCAGGCTTTGCTGTGGGGGCGAGATACTCTCGGTAGCTTGCCGGGCTCTCCCAGAGGGCAGAGGAATCGAACTCGGGTCAGCCATGTTGGCTGCGTGCACGGCAAACGCCCTACCCGCTGTACTATCGCTCCAGCCTTCTGAACATGCAATGGCCAGAAATCAATTCCAATCTGACCACGCCATGCACCTGGAGATGAGTCTGCAGCGCTTGCCCCTGCACCATGCTGAGAGCCAAGGGTCACTGGGGAGCGAGTAGAGTTTCAGCAAGTCCTGCAGCCTAGGGTCTGTCACCATGAGGCCCCCACAATGCTGAGGACAGGGCTGGGAGCACAGAGGAAAGGAGCATGGTAGGACTAGGGGTATAGGGCCTCGCAGGCCATTCCCCTCCACAGCCCCTCAACCTCTGGGTGAAAGAGAACCACAGTCTTTGATCCTACCGGCCTTCCAACTTGATGTCGGAATGTAATTTCTGCGACGAAGTGACTTTAAATGTGAACAGGGAGCCCTCTGAATGAATGGATCTTCCTAAACCAGTGAGGTGACCACATTGTAAGTGGTCATTGTCCCCCCTGGCACACAGCTCTGGGTCCAATCCCAAGGTTCACACGGTGGGGCCCCCTCTCCTACCCCCACCTTTACACTGTACTGCCTGCTCTCTGACATGCATCAGGCTGACAGTCACAGAATTTAAACAAATGGAAGTCCCGACTATGGCCTTTTCTTTGTCTCTGGTTTGGGGGGTTGTGGGCCACATCCGGCAGTGTCTGGGTTATCATGGGGTGCCAGGGATTGAAGCCAGATCCCTTGACATAAAGCATATGAACGCAGCCCCTTGAATGATCACCCTGGGACAGTGAGGTGACCACACTGTACTTGGCCATCCTCCCCCTGGAGGGCAGCCCTGGGTCCGAATCCAGGCCCTATCACCCATTCTGTTTCTCCTGATCTGAGCCCTCCCATTCCGACTGGAGGATGGATGCACGGTTAGGGGCCCTTTGGAGACATACTGTGAGGAGGAGGGTTTGCGTGCAGGAAGGACCCGCTCCAGCACCCGACAGAGTAGACCTGTCTTACTGTCTTACTGGTGCACTTTGGTTCTGAGAGTCAAGCCTGTTCTGAGAACTGACCTAAAGTCAAAGCTCACGTTCGAGAATCTCTGCCTCATAGTGGCCCAGAGGTGCTGGTGGAGGGCGGCTCTCCACTCAGCTGCCCCTTGGGCAGGTCAGTACCAGATCACCCCCAGGATGGCCAGGCGGTGAGAACCCGGCCTCAATCCCCGGAACTGTATGGTCCTCTGAGCAGCAGCGGGAGGGATCCTCGAGGTGTGGTGCCCCCAAAAGGCAAACCCGGACAGCAGGTGACAGCAAAGGTATCCTGAGAAACCTCCAGTCGGCTCGGGTCGGCCTCTAGACAGGGGGTGCTGCCTCCCAAACTGCCACGTTTCTTCTCTGGGTGCTGCCCAACACTCTCAGTCACCCAAAGGAAAGGGGGCCCCACCCACATGACACAGCCCAGGGGGGCTCACACTCCAGCACCTGCTGCCTGCTGGGCCACATGCCCACTTCCACACACATCTGTCCAGGGAGGAATCTCAGAGGTGACTTCGCAAGTCACGACTCGAGGTATGCGTGGCGGGGAGCCAAGAATGCTCCCCTTGCCCTAAGTGCCCTGGAGCCCTGTAGCGGGGTCTGGCTGCTGCGGTGACCATGCAAGGCTTACAAGCAGTGCTCCAGGTGCGGGTGGTGTGGCATGGCCTCTTTCCCACGACAAGCCCAGAGGGTCCCAGGCGGTCACTGCAGGGTGACAAGGGGCAGGTCTCTCCTTAGTAGGATTAGCTCAAGTGACTCACCCTTGACTTAATGCACCAGCTAGCTGTCAGCCGGCCAGCCCTCGGGGGTCATGGCCCCGGCACTCCTGTCCACTCCCATCAGTGACATGGCCTGGGCCCAGAGGGCGTGCTGACAGAGCAGTGTCTCTGGGGGGGGGGGGGTGCAAAGCTGGGGTTGCCATGCAGTGGTGCCATTCTCATGGCACAGTAGATGGGCGTCAAAAGGGTGGGGGGGCCAAGACAAGGGAGGGGGGGTCAAGACAAGGGAGGGGGGGTCTCACTGGCATCTGTCTGGGTATGCAGAAAGAAAGGGCCTAGCACCTGGGAGCACAGCCCACAGGCACATCCCTGTCCCCTTAACGTGATCCCAAAGTCAGGAGCCCCCAGTTGGGTCTCAGACCACACTATGGCAGAAAAGCCGAAACAGGTTCTGTGCATGAGGAGGAAATGGGGTTCAGGGACTAGCAGAGAAATGTCCCGGTGTGGACAAAGCGACAGGACAGTGGGGAGTGACCAGCCCAGTTCAGTCCCCGGGTTCCCCCAGGTCCTCCCTAAGCTGCCCAGAATGATCCCTGAGCGCAGAGCCAGGAATAAGGCCTGAGCCTTGCTGGGGTGCCCCAAAAAACAAATAAGAGAAAAACAAAAAAGAAATGGGTGTTGTCAAGGCCTCAGGAGAGGAAGATCGGGTGTGTGGCCCAGCTCTGCTCAGCACCAGTTTTCTCGGTTTAGAAATGGGCAAGCGGTCACTCTGCTGGGCGTGGGGGCTACGGGCAGGTGCAGCATGGCTACACAGGCACCCAACAGGCTGTGAAGGCAGCTGGCCTGGCACCCTGGCACCTCACTCCATCACTAGAACGGTGCTCACTGAGCTGGCATGGAAGGCCCACACCCTGAGTCACCAGTCAAGGTGCCCCCAACTGCCCCCACCCCAGACTGGCCACCGTCCTCAGGACTGGGCAGGGCAGGGCTGCCCCACCAGGACCCAGCCCGCTCTCCGCGGTGTGAGGCAGAGCAGCGCAGCCAACAGGGAGCCTCGGAACTGCAGGGGCTGAGTCAGGGCCAGCCTGGATACAGGGCACACAGGTCACTACTGGCCGGAATGGCAGGACGGGGAGACTCGGGTCTGGCTTGGACCCCACCCAGATCCTGGTCCTAGAGGCCCTGGAGGCCCTACAATCCCTCTGTAAGAGACAAAGCAGCCCCACAACTCGCCTTGGCTGACCAGTGACATCTGGTGGGGAGCAGGGGGCAAGGGGCAAGGGTCAGGGGGGGGAGCAGAGCAGCTCTATGCAAGACCCTCTTGCCTTCCACAGGCATACCACCTCCAGAGGAGGCTGCCCTGGTCCTCTCGGAGGTGACTGCACCAGGTTGTGACCGAACAAAGGCCACTCCCAGTGGCTAAGGAGTAGGTGACAGTAATGTGAAATGCAGAAGATGCCCCCGTTCTCTCAGTTCTCTTTTTTCCTGGGGGTGGGGTGGTGGGGTCACATCCCGCAATGCTCAGGAATCTCTTCTGGGCTGGGACCATATGGGGTGCCAGAGACTGAGCATGGGTCAGTTTGCATGCAAGAAAAGTGTCCTCCATTTTCGTTCTCTCTCCCCCTCTCCTTCCTTCTTCCTCCCTCTCCCTCTTACTCACATGTGCGTGTGTGTGCATGCACACACACACACACACACACACACCCCAAGGCAGGGATGTAAAAGGAGTTCTGGGCCCTGCCAAGACTGTGGACCCCTGAAGGCATCTGAGTACCAGTGTGGGTCAGGAGCTATTTTCTTGGGGAACACTCCCAATCTGGAGGGCAGGCAGATAGGAGGCGGCAGGGAACTCCCCTCCATTCTACTGCAGACCCTTTCCCAGCAGCCGGGGGCGGGGGGGGGGAGGTCCCTTCTCCCCACAGCTTTTTGTTTTGTTTTTGGGCCACATCCAGCGGTGCTCAGGGATCACTCCTGGTGGGGCTTGGGGGACCATCTGGGACGCTAGGGATTGGGTCGTCTCTGTGCAAGGCCAATGCCAATCCCACTACATAATTGCTCTGTCGTCAACCCCATGCCTCTCCAAGCTGACCCGCTTAGTGTCTGCCGTCCAGTGCCCGAGAAGCGATGGGCTCCAAGTCACGTGTCGAAGCCCAGTCTGTGGTCCCCGACCCCACTGAGGACACACACTGGCAGATCTGAGGGGCAGCAGGGCACAGCCAATCTCAGAAAGGGAACAAGCAGGCACGGAGGCATGATGGGTCTCGAGGTAGACAGACGTCGGCTTGATCACAAGAATGTCTGAAGTCCCACTGGGCCAGAGGCTTGGCCTGCTGACAGCAGGGACCACCTCATTTCTGCTGCTGTGCCCAGGAGGGGCTTGTCTGCTGATCTGGGTGTTGCCCCACCTGCTAGTCTTTGTGCTCTGCCAAGGAACCGCTCGGCTAAGCCGCAGGATGCTGAGGTTTGGGGACCTGGGAGGGATTTCATGGTGACGCACATCACACAGCGAACATGTGGAAGCCCCCAACTCCAATCCCTCAGCCCTACAGGCGCGTGGCCTTGGTGGCACCTAAGGGACGGCAGGCCCTGCTGGCCCAAACACTAGCAGGTGTGACCCTGGCTCAAAGATCGAGGCTTTCTTCTCCTTCTTCTTTTTTTTTTTTTTGCTTTTTGGGTCATACCCGGCGATGCACAGGGGTTACTCCTGGCTCTGCACTCAGGAATAACTCCTGGCAGTGCTCGGGGAGCATGTGGGATGCTGGGAATCGAACCCGGGTCGGCCGCATGCAAAGCAAATGCCCTTCCCACTGTGCTATATTGCTCCAGCTCCAAAAATTGAGGTTTGAAGGTCTCTGGTGACCAGTAATAAGCAGGAGAGCCCTTGCATTACCCCCTGGTCTTAACAGGCAGTTCTGGGGTCCGGGACACCAGGGGCCCAGTCAGATGAGGGCACTGGGGTCTGTTTCCTGAGAACCACAGCTGGTAAACTGATACTGAGCGAAAACACGCATAGAACCAGCTAAGTGGGGGACTTTTGGTTTCGAGAAACAACTCTGGTAATTGGCAGCAGGCTACAGGGATACCTGAATTAATTCCCACTTCCAACTTAGTAAGTTCGGGACTGAAATGAGAGCTGCCAATGGCCCCAATTGGTCCCCGAAGAGACCAAGGTTCAGCTGCAGCAAGTGCTGTGATAAGCGGGCGGGCTCCTGGGAGAGTGGGACTTGGGGGAGGCCCTCCTGGGCCCTGTGCCGGGAGCACAGTGGTGGCTCCAGGGAGAGGCCGGGCTTCCAGACGGCACAGACACCTTGCGGTTCAGGCAGGCAAGAGTCCAACCAGGTCAGCGCAAGGTGGCCTGGGTGTGAGGAGAACTCATGGGCTCTGGTTACTACGCCAAGTGGTGCAAAGCCCAGCAGGCGGAGGGAACCGACGTAGGGTGGCGGGGCAGAATTCTCCTAGGGAAAGGAAGGGCACTGCAGATCCCGAGCGGGAAGTGGAGTGAAAACAAATGATTAATCTGGGAGGATCAGGCAAAAACAAACAGGCTGGGGGCCCAATGCGCAGCCGCCATTCACCCCGCGCTTGCTGTGTGCTGCTAATTGCGCCAGCCTCGACCACCTGGGCTCTGTCGGCACCGAGGGTCCCACGAGCACCAAGAGCACAGAGAAGAGAGTGGGGGCCCTGGAGTAAGTCGCCACGCTCAGGAGAGGGAATGCAGAGGCTCAGGGTCAGGAGCACAGCCTCCCCAGATGTCCTGGTCCCCTCTTCGTGCTTCCTGTGCTCGGGAAGGTGGCCCGTGAGTATGGGGGAGTCCCCAGCCTCCACGCCCTCCTTTCTCCACACCATCTGGAGTCTGTCCCTGGGCAGCCCACCGGGAAGCACGAATACAGGATGGCCACTGGGAGACAGGCCGAGGACAGAGAGCAGGGCCCCGAGCTCCAGGCCTGGGCTGGCATCTGCTCACCCCGTGCTGTGGCAGTGTTGGGCACCAAGGCAGCACACACAGGAGGAGTGGACGGGGGGTGGGGAGAGAGCGAACATGCCTGGCAGATGATTGGTGCACAGATGTCCCGGGGGGGGGGGCGGGCGGACGGTCATGGGACTGGGTGACGGCTCAAGGCCACGTGCCCTGCACGTGCAGCATGCCTGAGTTCTAGCACTGACTGTCCCCCAGGCCCCAGTGGCCCTGGGCGTAGCCTCCGACCCCTCTGGGTGGGAGCAGCGGCGTGGAACCAGCCAGGTCTGGACACCACCGGCCCGTTGTCAGGTGTGGCCCTGACCTGGGAACACTGGGAGGATCTGGCCCTCCAGCAAGACTCCAGAATGCATCGCCTTGTTCCTGCCACCCAGAAACAAACAAGAGTGACAGCTAGGTTACCAGCAAAACTGCAAAATTTGAGCAACCATTTGCTAAAGAGAAGAAAGATCTAGACTAGTTTCTACAAGAGTGGCCATGAGCACAGCCAGCCTCCATCCTCTGCTCCCTAAGCACTCCAAGGGGGCTGAGGGATAACCCCCAAGTCCCTTCCCATCATTAGCCTCCTGTGGGCATGTGGGGAGCGTGGAGGGCAGAAGGCAATTGGGACCAGAAGCCTCCCGGACCTGCCCCCTCTGCTCCTCTGCCATCTCTTCCTTAACCCCAAAATAGAAACTGTTCCCCAATTTACAAATTAAAGTGGCTCTCGAAATCAAGTTTGCAGCGAGCAATCATGGTCCTGATATTACGTAAGTACAGGAAAAAAGAAAAAAATGGAGCGCGAGATGCGTGTGCCCGCCAGCTGGGCCCGCCCCGTGACTGGACCCCGCACAGGTTCCCCAGCGCCAAAACGCAGACGTCAACAGCCACCACAACAAAGCACTGTGCTCCCGGCCGGAGGAGCGCCAGCACCCAGGCAGACAGGCACAAAAGGGCCACGAGGCTCTTGAGAGGCCGCCTTGCAGGAGAGGGAGCCTCAGCCCAGGGCGGGGTTGCACATCAGCCCCAGCTCAACACTCAGCAGGCCCCAGCCACCCCTGCACTCACAACTCACCCCAACAGCCCTCCCCGCCCCGGGAGGAATGGCCCTGTGCCCGTCAAAACCCATCTGTGCAGAGAGCCACAGGCCAGCCGCTGGGCGCTTGCCTTGCGTGTGCCTGGGTTTGGTCCTTGGCACCCCATAGGGTGCCCCGAACCCAGCCTGAGAGCCTCCAGGCGTGCCCTCCCTGTACAAAATATACAAAAACTAAACAGAAAACTCTGCTGTACCCCCAGCCCCCTAGAGTATCCTCCTGCCCCGACTCTGCCCAGGGACCCAGCTATAGCCAGGCACCTCCCGTGAGCCAGCAATCTTTCCCTGTCCTCACCTGCCCCCTTCAAGTCTTTCTCAGGCCCCCCTCCCCAACTCCTAGGGGGCTCTTCACTTCACCTGCTGGGCCAGTCACCCCTGCCCAGGAGCTTTGGGCCTGGGAGTAGCATCCTGCTGCCAAGCCTGCCTGCCTCTGCAGCTCACGGGGTCAGAACATACACTTCACATCAGGAGGGCCTGGGTTCAATCCCCCAGACCACACAGTCCCCCGGGCACTGTGAGGAGCAAACCCCAAGCACTGAAACAGGAGTATCCCGGAAAGCCATCAGGCGTGCCACCCAAAACCAAAACCCACCTTTTCATTTCTCATGACCTACCACAATTCTTCCGCCGCCTCCCGCTAGCACCTGTTCTGCACACTCTGGCAGGAGCAGGCCTAGGCTCAGGTCTCCTTCCGCCTTGCCCAGTCCCCTGCCAACCTCATGCCTGATGCTCCATCCCACTGCCTGGCAAATGTCTCAGCCTTTAAGTCTCAGGGCCAATTCCTTTAAAAGGAATTCCCATATCCCCCCACCCCGGGCCTATGCCCTTTGTTGTGTCTCATCCACACACCCCGGGAACTCTGTGACTGTCCCTGCCGGCCAGGTCTCACTCCTGGTAAGCATCTCCCCGGTGCCAGGCACACAGTCAACCTTGCCAGAATCTGGGCCCTGGGGAGGCGCGTCAGACCTCTACAGAGGCAAGAGGGGGCTCGGGCAGTACAAGTGCTGGCACCCACTCTGAGATACTGACTCCAGCCCTCAGCAGCAGGGCCAGGAACAGGGTCCACAGGTCTGTCCACAGGGCAGGTCTGCGCGTCCCTGGAGTGCCCACTGCATGTGCAGCCTCCTCAGGCCAGCTTGTGTTGCCTGCCCAGTGAATCCCCCCTTGAAGCCCGCAAATTAAGTGTTGGCCACCTCCTAGCACAGGGTCCTTTAAACAGGCTCTGTGCGAGACCCCAGGTTCAGAATGAGGGACGGGGGGGGGGGTGCACATAGAAGTGGCCAGCAGCTTCCGGTCAGGAGGCGGGCCCGTGTCCGCCGGCCCGCCCTCGGCCTTCCTTTGCACCATCCCGTCCTTGCTGCCTCCTCAGTCCCTCTTCCGCTGCGGGCGACCTCGCCTCTCACCGGATCCCTCACTTCCTGAAAGTCCGTGCCTACCTCAGTCCGGGCCTGCTCAGTGTTTTACCAAGTCCATTCCCCGGGCACCCGTGCCTACGAAGGAATGCCATTGTCTTCCTCTCCCTGGAGCAGGGCAGCGCAGGGTCACGCCTCACCCTTCAGAAACAATGCACAGAGAGAGACGAGCAGGGGAGGGGGCTGAGAGCGGTCCTTCAGGCACCTGACCGATTGGGGGGGTGGGCGGTGGGGCCTCTCTAGCAGTGTCCCAGGGAGCACTCCCATGTTAACTCGGGAGGGCCAGTTGGTTCAATGCTCAGGCACGGGTGCCGGGATGGAACCTGGGTTCGGGCCCTTGTAAGGCATAAGCCCCTGGCAGTCCTCTGAGCTACCTCACTGGCCCAAGGCATCCTGGTGTCCTGGATGCAAATGACTCAAGTCATTCAGAGTCTGAGCCAGGTCTAGGGTGAGGCGGGCCCCAGCCAGGCTCCCAGAGCACCAGCACCTGTGCGCTGCAGGGCGGAACCCCCTGGGGCGGGGGTCTGCATCCGTGCCCTGTCTGTACCCTGTCCGACTGGTCTGACCACCGCTGGCAGCAGCAGCGGCAGCCTCATTCTGGAAGGAAACCCCTGCTCCTGCCTCCCCGCTCTGGGCCAAACTAGAATCTCAACACAGAAACTCCTATCGTGACCCCCCTTAGGTCCTTCCACGGAGGAGAGTATGCATCAGTGGGAACTAGGCGAGGGCTGGGACCCCAGGCTTGGTGCCAGGCCCAGGGTGGCCCGCCCTGAGCTGCATACAGCCTGGTGGTGGGAAACATCTGGATTCTGATTAAGTTCCTCGGCCTGAAGTCTTGAAGGCTCAAGTCACTTTAGGGGGAAGATTAAAAAAAGCCAGCCTGGGGGCTGGAGCAACAGTACAGTGAGGAAGGCGTTTGCCCTGCACGCGGCTGATCCAGGTTCGATGCCGGCATCCCATAGGTTCCCCAACCACTGCCAGGAGTAACTCTTCAGTGCAGAGCCAGGAGTAACCCCCGAGCTTCGCCGGGTGTGACCCAAAAGGCCAAAAAAAAAAAAAACCCAGCCAGCCTGTTGTTTGTCTGGGGTGGGGCAGCATCCTAGGCACTTCTGCTGCCCCGTGCAAACCACGGGCTTGATCCAACACACCCAAGCACACGAGCTGGTTACTAACAACAAGTGAGCCTTCGCCCGCGACTTCCAGTTCTCTTTAGGTCTGGGGCAGGGCTGGGCCGGCTGGGGCGCTGCCAAGATCCGAGAGCATGACACTGGGAACCCAGGCCACCGCTCTGCCTGGGTCTGGCGCTCTCTGGGAGGACATGTCCTAGACATGTCTGCTCGGGGTGACGAGGAGACAAAAAGGGTGGCACGTAAGGGTGTTCCTTCCCCAAGAGAAGGCCAGAGCAGCGTGCGTCAGCAGGCACCTATCACCTCTGACTTCGGCACTGGAGTAGTCAACAAAGGCCACCACCCACCATGAGACAAGGGGACCCCCTCCCAACACACACACACACACACACACACACACACACACAGAGCAACCTGCAGGGTTCCCCTGCTGCCTTCCAAAGCTGCGGTGTTTCTCCTCCCTCAACCCCCCAGCAGCGGGCTCAGCCTTCAGTTGGGTCCCTAGACATCACTTTCTTTTACAAAGAAACAAAATACAGAATTCTGACCTGTGTGCAGCGCAGCCGTGAGTTATAGCTTTCCCCTGGCACCTCTAACTGAAAGTGAAATTCCTTTCGAGTTGGGAGATCCATTGCAGTGTTTTACAGTATTGATTTATTTTAAACTCGGCTGGCAGCTTTAAGGCCTGCCCTGCCTCTGAATCTCCGCCGTGCTGGAGGGCTCCATCCCCCCTGCTTGGTCACCCCCCCCCCCAAACACCCCAGCGGACTCCCTCTTGGAAATGAAAAGCGGGACTGCCCTCCTTGTTCAGGAGGGAAGGTGGTCGCTCTCGGCCCTGGCCCCTGCAGCCTGGAGGGGAACCTCACTTCACACACACACCCCAGGCACAAGCCCACAGCATCCTTATCTGGGGCGACCGGGCGTGCTCCACAGCAGAGGGCACGCACGGTCACCAGGTGTGGGGGCCAGGGAGAAAACCAGCCACCTTCTCTTCTACTCTGGGTCTCAAGCCTGCCGAGGGCCAGGTGAAATTCACCTGCCACAGGCTCATGACAGGGGACCAGTGGGGAGAAAGAGAAGGGCTCCTGGAGTCCCATCAGGGCCCCCGTCTTTGCAATGGTGTCAGACCTGTTCTATGGCTCTCATCCCCTGCTTGCAGTGAGGTGTCTCTCTGGGTCCCCTTTGGTGGCATATGATTAGGGGTCTCCCATTCGCCTTTGGGGCACTCCAATCCACCCTTGCTTGGGGTCTTCTGCATGCTGCTACCCAGCCCCGCCTTTCCTGCTGTCTGGGGCTGTCAGTGTGACCAGGGAACCCGCCTGAGAGACTGGCTGAGCTGACGGAGCAGAGGGAATTCCTGGGTTAAGAACAGTGTGAGAATATCGGCACCTGCCTTGGGGCCACACCGCACCCCTATTCCTGGTGCGGACCCCTCTGTGCACCTCAAAACAGAAAACTATCCCAACGGGCTTTGAAAAGGGGCTGAAGCACCTTAACAGGGTAATTAAGGTGCTTGTTTTGCAGTGATTCCACCCAGCACCAGGTCAGCCTAAGCACCCCCAGGAGTGAGCCCTGAGCTGAGTTGGGCGGGGAGGAGGTCCTGCATCCAGTGCGATCCAATTACCTCAATGCCCCGCCCTCTGCCCCCCTCCAAGCCAAAACAAAGAGGCTTTATACAGGGTAAAGGGGCAAGGGGGGAGGGGAGGGAGGAGGAGCTGGAAGCAAGTTTGAGAATGTGAAGTTGTTTTGGTGCCTCAGTAAGAGGAAATGAGAGCTGGAAGGACCCCAGCCAGCAGCACACAGCTGGGGAGTGCCCGGGGGTATCTGTCCAAGGGGATGTGCTCTGGGCTAGGTAGGGCCCAGGTAGACAGTGGGGTGGTGAGAACGTGGCTATGCAGCTGCCCTGGGGTAGGCATGTCCCTGACGCATGCTTTGATGTCCTACAGAGGCTTAAGAGAGAGATTAGCCCTGCACCCCCCCCCCCATCCCATTACATAACTAAGAGGCAGCTTCCTCTGGTGAGGCTGGCTCCAGCCTCCAGCTGCCAACAGCAGGGCAAAGGCCCCATCTGGGAACCATCTGGCCTTTGCCAACCTCAGCCTTTCCCCATGTGGAGCAAAGCTCCCAGGTAACAACACAGTAGCCAGACAAGGTCAGAGGCCAGTCCCAGGGCTCTGGGGAGGACTCTTGCCAGCCACCCAGGGCTCCGGGGAGGACTCTTGCCAGCCAGCCAGCAGGTCTTCCCCAGCTTCATGAAGGGCTAGTAAAACGAGGTGAGACAAAGCTGGGTTTCCATTCTACCTACTTAGGGGAGGGTGTGGGGGTGCTCCTTGGTGGTTCTTGGCCAACCTAGACCACATTTCAACTTGAGGACCCAAG
This sequence comes from Sorex palustris, assembly GCA_028565675.1. Classification (NCBI taxonomy): domain Eukaryota; kingdom Metazoa; phylum Chordata; class Mammalia; order Eulipotyphla; family Soricidae; genus Sorex; species Sorex palustris. Next base: position 5,437,107 of record JAOXYA010000045.1, on the reverse strand, counting down.
AATGCAAGGCTGCCTGCATCCCTGACGCCGAGGCTGACCTGGGCAACCCAACAGCACTCCGGGCCTCCCAGGTGGTACCTGGCAGTGCTTGGGGGATGGGCCATGCATTGCTGGGAACTGAACCAGGGTTGGCCACAATCGAGGCACAAGCCTTGGACCCTGTGCTGTTCCCTAGCAACCAGCACTTCTTCTCAGACCAGGACTCAAGCAGCTCAGAGGTTCTGGACCTGCATGGATCCAAGAATCACCACACACTCAGTGCTTTTGCCGGGAGTAGTACCCCACTTTTTTAAGGCCTCATCCACTTTGGGATAAGGATGATACACAGACATCCTCCCTCTGCAGTTTCAGGCTCCAGAGACTACATGGAATGCACCAATGAAACACACACACACACACACACACACACACACACACACACACGATGGGGGGAGGGCGCGCTTCAGCAAGAAACCTCTTCTCCAGTCTTTTGTGCTTATCTTTCCTTTGGGCACCTAGCTGCCTGTTCAGAACTCTCTTGTGCAGAGGAAACCACCTCTCAGCTTGCAAAACGCCAGGCAGTGCCCACATCCCGCATCTGAGGTGCAGTGCTGGCGGGGCAGAAGACCCAGCATGTTCAGTTATGAAAACACCAGAAATGTCCATCCAAGAAAGCAATAGTCAGGCGAAAGTGGAGGACTGCAGACCCCTTCAAATCTAGCTTCTGCGCCTAGGACTTTCTATGAAATCCTACGACCTGCAGAAGTTACTTGAAAGAAGTAAATATTAAAATAACGATCAGAGAGCACTCAGCACCCGGCCAATTATTAATCATCATCTTTGGCAAGTCGCCCTCCTAGAGCCTGATGCTGATCCCTCCCCCACTCCCCACAGGGGTCTCACACACAGCCCCATCTCTCTCCCCCTGGGTCTCAGCCTACACCCTCCCCTCACCCCCCAGGGAGGTCTGTCTCCTGTGCTTCAGGGCTACCTCCCAGTCAAAGAGGAGGGCCCGGAGGCCTAATCTAACCCACCCAGTCTGGGTTCCCAGATTCTCACCTAACACCCCTGTTTAATTTACCCTTCAGGGACTATTTTGAAGGCTGTTTAAAACAAACCTCATTAATTATGCACCACCACCCTCCTCCCCTGTTTTTTAGTTTTCCCGTATCATTTCTCATTACCCTGACAATGTGATACAATCTAGGTGTAATTCCCACTAAAAAAGCAATGATGTGGATGGCCAGTCCCTGCGTCAGTACGTGCAAGCATGATGCGAACTGTCAGGCGAAGGTAATAAAAGTTTGGATTCCCAAGACTGTTTAGGACCCACCAAGCTATTTAGGGACCCCCATCCTTACCCCAAGACTAACCTCATAAAACCACAAATCTCGTAAAACCAA
>JAOXYA010000045.1:5415244-5431669 GCA_028565675.1 Sorex palustris | reverse complement strand
TATATAATTTATTACTTCAATAAGAAATCTGATCCTGCAGCCACCCAGATAACATAGGAAGCAAAGAATATTTTCCATGACCCTTCAGGTCACACCAACATCTGATTTCCCTCAGCAGGCCTGAGCTGCCCACGCCAAATAAGTATCATTCAAAGGCCCTGGCTCCAAAAGGCCCTAGTAACCATCGTTTGTGTATTAGCAGCAAACTTGGCTGCGAATGCAAATGCCCTCATCCCACAACACCCTCCCCAGTAGCCTGTGGGCGGTGGCACCTGGAACATCAGTTTGGCCAGCTTCCTGCTTTGGGTACAGCTGTGGCTGGCTAGTGGGCCATTAGGAATTACTAAACATCTTCTGAAAGCAACAAATAAGGGTGAGACGAGACACAGAGTTGAGTAATCTTTAAACATGAACACTTTGGACCGAGCTGCCTTAAATCGTTTTTGGTGGTTTTTTTTTTTTGTTTTTGTTTTGTTTTTAAAAAGCCATTGGGTAATCCGAAGGAAGATACGAAGATCCATTCTTTTGAGGGGGAGAGAAACAAGACAATACTTGTCTCTAGGACAAGTGTTCAGTATCTTACTAAAGTAATGGCATTTAGGCAGATGATTTAGCGAGCACGCCTTCATAGCCTCTTGTGATGCTCCCAACAATCTCAGTCAGATATACCATCTATTTCACTACTTCGAGGGTTAAGAATATGGCAAAATGGTTAAGAATCTGGAGAAATAAGGTGCTTGAAGTCACACAGCAAGTAACAGAAATGGAACTCAGTTCCAGAGTCAGGACTTCTTAAAACCTTTGGCATTAGCGTCCCCTTCATGCCCCAAATTCAAACACAGGCAAAGTAAATAAATGAAATACAGGTGAGCACGGCCAGAACCACTTTAGAATCCTTACATGGCTGATTTGGGTTAGTCTGTGGTAGCTGCATGTTCGGAGACCTTTTATGCCTTCCAGTTTTTCACGAATCCCAACCTGAGGAAGAAGCTGGGCATTAAGCAGCACTCTTCTCACGGGAATCCCACGTTTCCAAGCCAAAGCACACGGAATGGAAATTCCATAGATGATAATTCACTGTGGAAAATTTGGAAACCAATCCTAGAGAGAGAGAGCACAGTACAAGAGGCACCTGCCTTGCATGTGGCAGAACTTGGTTTGCTCCTCCGCACAACCTAACCCCAAGCACTGCCAGGAACAATCCCCAGAGAGCCAAGAGTAAGCCCTCAGCATCACCAGGCGTGGTGCCCCAACAAACAAAATTTGGAAACCATTTAGCCTCAATGTAAAGGCTCCTGATATCTGCAATCTTACACTCTTTCATGGCTCCTACACAGCTTGACAACAGGTCTACTGTAAAGCTGGCTAGGAATCAGGTTTTGCCTCTTACTGGATCTCAAAAGCTTTCTCTGCTTACATATATATATATTTTTAAAAAGCAAAACAAATAAATAAATAAAGCGAACCCCAAAACCTTCTAACCACGGCTCTGATCACCAGCTTCAGAGTACAGCATGCCCTTCCCACCCCCTTCCCCTTTCCTTTGGGCAGCCTGAGGTCAGAGACTAAGCACAATGTGCTTAGAATCAAACAGGTCCCTTCGGCTGGGACCCTGGCTCCCTTTCCAGTCTCCAATTATACCCCCATCCTCAGCTCCACCCCCCCTCACAGTGACATTCCTTGGGAAGTCTATGAAAGTCACTGATATTATTATTATTATTATTTTGGTTTTACAAGTATTTCCACCAATTGTAAAAGATATTTGCTATACCTTATTCTTAAAAAATTTAAAACATTTCTCACTTTTAATTCCTAAGAGCCCCAAAAATCCATGGGAATAGCCCCTAAATCAAACCTCCCATAGGCCTTTATATCAAGAGTGGCGAATCCTTCAAACCAAACAGAGCCCCAATCTATTCTCTCCAATACTTCCCACGCACGCAGTGCCACCAGAACTGAACAGCAAGACTTCCACTTGTTATAATCCACTGATCCACTGATGCAGTGTCTTGGTCCTCACGTAATTCAACCTCCTGGCACACACATTCCATGGCTGACCCCAGATGCTTCCTACTTCTAGGACAACCCGAAGATTAGTCATGTTTTTAAAATGTTCTATATATCTTTTTATCTTTATTTTTGCCTTTTTTTTTTTTTGGAGGGGGGAGCACCACCAAACTGTGCTCAGGGGACCATATGGGATGCCGAAAATGAGACCTGGGTCATTGTACTATCTCTCCAGCCCCATTTTTTTATTTTCTGGGCCACACCCAGCAGTAATGAGAGGCTGCCAAAGTCCTGGGTAGTGCTGAGGGACCATCTACAGGGCCAGGGACTGAAGAGGGGTTGACCATGAGCCAGGCACGCAGCTTAACCCCAGAGACACTGCCGACCCCATATTCTCTCATTTTAATCTCTATCGCTCACTCCCCTGAAATCGCCTCACCCGACTGCCTACTCCAGCGGAGCTGCCACCTCACTTTCAGGGAACTGGACCTGCCTTTCTCTTACCGTACTGACCCCTCCCCTCGCAGTTCTCCACTTACTTGGTGGCAACTGGACCCCTGCAAAGGCTCCCAAGGCCAAGAAGCCTTTGAGTCATCTTTTTTTTTTTTCTTTTCTCTCGTCCCTTTTCTTGAATCAAGCAAGACTTTTTATTGGCTGACTCGAACATTCCTCCAGACCCACTCATGGCCTCCCCTCTATATTGTTCAGTCTCTGGATTCCTGAAACTGATGAAAAAGCATCTCTTTCCATCTCAGCCCTCACAGATTACCCTGCAGGTTAGCACAGGGGCGACCCTCTCAAAAGATCGGATGAGACAGAAGAAAATGAAGACTGGCACCCCAGGGTCTTCTCAGAAAAGGCCCAAATCCTCACCAGGGCTTCCCAGGTCTCTCTGGCTGACTCCCAGTCTGTCACTCTCCAAATGGGTCCCTTCTTCCCCAAATCCTCACCTTTTACCCCCTGTCGTGAAGGCATGCTGCTCCCGTCCCAACTCTCTGGTCTTTACACAGCTCCGGCCTTTGCCTGCAGGGCACTTTCTGAGACACTGCCTATGTATCTTGTGTATCCAATAAAACAGAAGCTCCACAATCACTGGCATTGCAGTTTTGCTCGCCATCTTCTGTACCTTAAGCCGTCCTGGGCAAATGGTTTGCCATTTATTATGAAGTAAGTGTGAGGAATGAGTATCTCCATCTGTGAAGCTTAGTGGGAGGTGGGGGAAGGGTTTGGAATCAATAGTTCCTCCCAACTCAAACCAGATTTAAAGAATTTCTTTATACAGCTGTTTTGGAGTTTTTGACTATTCACAAAGGTCTGCGTCCAGATCCACGAATGCTAAATGTCCAGCTAGGACAGAGCAAGAAAGGTGACAGTGAAGGGAACGCCAAATGACTTACACATTAGCTGTCAGGGAAACACAGCGGAACTCTATTCTTATTCCTATCTCAAGATCACCTACTTCGCTGACCCAAAAGAATCACTCCTTTTTAGCTAAAGCCTTGTCAGCAAAAGAGCACGCAGCCCGTATGGATGTCCAAAACGGGAGCCTTGATCTCAATTAGTTGTGACAACTCCATAATCCTAACCCAAATGCAGGTCCTCCTTCCAATGACAACCTCCTTCCCAACCCAGGGCAAACTTAATTCTAAGTGGTTTTTCTTTTACAGGTGAAAAAGATGAGCGAGAAATGGGAAGCGACAGCATGAAATACAATTAAAACTCTGTCTAGCCAACCCCGCTAGGGGGTCTACCATGACACTACTCCAAATTGAGTTTTAGGGACTGATGTTCTCTAACTTGTAAGGAGTAGGATAAACCTGGCCTGGCACCTGGAAGAAACTTAAATGTTTGCAGAATGAAGAATTGTTAAGAGTTCGTGACTCACTCCAGATATAACTTCAATGAGGACATTACAGCGGTAACCAGGTTCAACCAAATATTTACCAGCTCTAGTTAGAAATCTGTTGCTGAGGGAGAGGGAGGGGCTAAGGACCCACCGAGCTGAGAGACCTGTGCCTGGTAGGCTCTGAGCTTCTTCCTGGTGACCACTGGCATCCTTCTCCTCCATCACCTCCCTCATCTCCAAAATCCACCACTTTGAACTCAAGCCTTGAGTTCTGCAAACCCAGCCAGCCAGGCAACTCATCTCATCACCTTATCTCAGACCTCATCAAAATATATGGGTAGTTTATATACAGCTTCCCCACTGACACTAAGCAAAAAGAGAGGGGAGGGGAAAGTGCGGCATGAGAGCAGCTTATCCCTGCCCTCACCCCGGGAGGCTGGATCAGCGACTTCTTCGCTCCTTGCAGGGTTTGAAAAGGTGAAGCAAAACGGCAGGTCCAAGAACACCAAGCACAGATGGTGGCCTCTGGATCTTTTCTCAATTCCCATAGAACATGCCAAGGGGGTTTCTGCTTAGGAAGTTAATTGACCCCACTGGTCTTCTGGTATCCAATTTAACTTACACATACCACAGCTATTTTGGGGGGGTTGGGAGGGCAGGGGCTGGGTCACACCCAACGGCTCAGGAGACCATATGTGAAACTTCAAACTGGGTCTGGCCACATGCAAGGCAAGTGCCTTCCCGCCAGTGATCTCTCTGGCCCATACATGCTACAATTCCTTTTTTTTTTTTTTCCTTTTTGGGTCACACCCGGCATTGCACCGGGGTTACTCCTGGCTCTGCACTCACGAATTACTCCTGGCGGTGCTCAGGGGACCATATGGGATGCTGGGAATCGAACCCAGGTCGGGCGTGTGCAAGGCCAATGCCCTACCCACTTTGCTATGGCTCCTGTTCCATGCTACAATTCTTAAGGCTACTCTACTTGGGGTACATGGCTCTGCACTCAGGAATTACTCCAGCGGTGCTCAGGGGACCATATGGGATGCTAGAAATCGAACCGGGGTTGACCACGTGCAAGGCCAACGCCCTACCCACTTTGCTATGGCTCCAGTTCCATGCTACAATTCTTAAGGCTACTCTACTTGGGGTACAGCAGAGCCTGGCAAGCTCCCCGTGGCATATTCAATATGCCAAAACCAGTAACAATAATGGGTCTCATTCCCCTGACCCTGAAAGAGCCTCTGATATGGCAGCATTGGGAAAGACGAGTAAAGGAAGACTGCTAAAATCTCAGGACTGGGACAAATGGAGATGTTACTGGTGCCTGCTTGAGTAAATCAAGGAACAACGGGATGACAGTGATACAGTGATACTCTACTGAATCAGCCATCTGAAGTCATCTTCAGGTCCCATTTCTCTTATTTCTGGATGCTTCCCTCCCTCATAGCTCAGACTTTGGTTAGACTGACCTTTTATGGCTCTTGTTCCTGGTACACATTTTTGGCTTTCGTAGAAAAGCTCTGTGCACTCTCCTGATTACCACACGTCAACATTCTTCAATGACCCAAACTTGGTTGGATCTCTCAACTGGCCTGGGGGGCCTTGGGCTTGAGGTTCTCTACAGGGGGCTAGTTATTTGACCTGGGATGCACCCTCTTGGTCTGCAATCTCTACTCCTGCCTGTGGGAAGCATGCCCTCTAATGTTTCATTTCTACTAATACCTCTCTCATCATAAGGAAAATAGGATACAAGTTCTTAGCTCATGTCCCAAACTCAGATGTAGAATGAGAATGGGGCAGGTTCTTACTTCCATTACCCCAGCGCCTACCTCGGTACCCTGGCAAACCAAAGGCTACACTAAATTTGGCCAGTCCCATGTGAATATGATCCCTCATGAATAACTGTGTACAGGACCTACAAAGGAGAGACCTCCGGCATGTAAAGAACAGGGCCAGTCCCAGTACACAAAGTTACAGATAATGGACAACTCAATGGAATGAATGGCAGTCTCTAGCCACACTTTCAACAGGGAATTGCTCATTATTGAGTGCAAGGGGCAGGAAGTAAGATTAAGTTTAGTCTGACCTAAACCATACAGAAATGGACCTGAGTGGACGAATATGAAGGATAGTATTTGCTCTGGGGGCGGGGGTGGGGGGGGGAGAATAAATAGGTGTCTGTACTTTTGCATTTTCTAAAACAAGCATTTATTAAATGAGAAAATGTGTTTCTTAAAACCCTGAGACTCGGCTCACACACACTCAGACTTCTCTGGACTTCCCAACTCACTCAAATAGTCACACACATCTCCTTATCGAGAGGATGTGTCCCCTCCTGGGCGGCAGGGAGGCCTTTTGATGACAATCTCTCGACTGCCTCCAACCCTGCATCCCCCCACACCTCCGTGATGCCTACTTCAGGGCCCAGGAGGCAGAATCCAGTCCAGGAAGTGTTCATGCAGAACAAAAAGTTCACTCACCTAGTTTAAAAAACACCCAAGATGCTTTGCCCTGAATTTTAAGCAGCACATGTGACCTGGTCCATTCTGGTTTCAAGTTCAAAGGCATCAGGCCGGTCCTGTGGGTTAGCAGCTAACATATCTTTCAAGAGCTGCTTGATCCCCTCAGACATGGAAGTCCTGCGTTTCTGGGGGATGTGCAACTCCATCTTTGGGTTTTCTAGCAGCGCCTCACCAACAGGGACGATCTCGGTCCCCTGTTTAATATAGGTCCCCAGGAGCTCCTTCTTGGTCTCAGAGTCAATGAAAGTGATTCTTTCTATCATTGCCCAGATGATAATGCCCAGGGCAAAGATGTCAGCCTTGGCTGTGTAGTGTCCCTCCCAGACTTCGGGGGCCATGTAGAAGTCTGAGCCGCAGGCTGAGGACAGCCAGTATTTATTCACATTCACATTTTTGTTGTCTTGATTGCCCTCCTTGCCTCGGGGGGCCAAGCCAGCACAGACCTTGCTCAGGCCAAAGTCTGCCACCTTGAGGACGGGGGTGCCCGAGCGCTCTGTGATGAGGATGTTGTCTGGCTTTAGGTCCCTGTGCACGATCTGGTTTTTGTGTAGGAAGGCAATGGCGCTCGTGAGTTGGAGCATGAAGCTTTTGTTAGTGGCTGGGTCCGGACTCCGGGACAGGACGTACTGATTCAGGTCTCCACCTTCACAGAACTCCATGACAAACCAGAGATAGCAGGGCTCCTCAGCATAACCCAGGATCCTTTCTCCTGAATCAAAGGAAGACCGGAGAGAGCTTGAGTGAGATGGACACATTCACACCCCTTGCAGACTACAGGAAAGCAGCAAATTAACGGGCGGGGCGGCAGGAGACAAGTGCTCCCATCCGAGAGGAATGGGGCAGCTGGCACCCCGCCGACTCCCAGGAGGAGGCCCACCTGACTCTCAGGGCAGAGTCACCTCTGACCAGCTGAGATGGGACAGGTGTGACACAGGGACCGTTGTGTAGCACCTAGGCCTGGGGGTTCCATGTACCTGGAGAATGACTGGCTCAAACGGGTGAACAGCCGGGAGGCCACGTGGCTCACCTCTCCCAGTCTCTACTGCTGCTCTCAGTGGCCACATGGAACCACTTACACTGTGCCATATTGGCACCTGCCATTCTGTGGAGGAAACAGCCCTGCCCTATAAAAGCAGCCATGGCTCACAGACCCAATCCACCTGACCACAGCGCCACCTGGTTTCACTGCTCTGGACCCAAACAGGCAGCCCCGCGGCCTGACCCCATGCCTCCCGGGGCTGCTGCTGAAACTGGGCAGGGCATGGAGAGGACACAAATGCTGAGGCGACAAGCGCTTCCTCCCTGACCTGCCTGCTCCCGTTCCGGGTATGCCGTGAGCCCAGCACATGTCTGGCACCAGAGAGGTGCATGCCTGCCCTAGGGAGAGGGTTTCAGCGAGAGGGGGCTGGCAGGGGAACCAGCCCCAATTCCTCAACGTCAAGGGGGAAGAGGCAGGGAAGAGCCACCATGTCTGCAGGAGGGGCAGGTGCTGAGGGACCCTGCACAGCTAGGGAGCTCACAGGTCAGCAGGGAGAAGGGAATTCCAGGTGTGAGAAGGAACGAACACTGTATCAAACATTGGTTTCCAGGTATCAAACACTGGAACCGATGATGGGAGAAATATAAAACAAAGTCTGTGGGAACACTGGGGCTTGAAGTAGAACCAAGTGGTGGAATCAGGTTCCATGGACCAAAGACTCCAGTTCCCTCTTTCTGGAAGCTTCCGAGCCACACGTGTAGGCGGGGCAGGTGTGACCAGCGGTCTGCTCCTCAAGCCCATGTTCTCCCTCCCTGGCACACTATCTCTGCTTATTTTCACTCTAGATGGTGTTCTCTTTCAAACAGGTACTTCTTTCTTTTTCTCCCACTCCCATCTAAATAAATTTCAATAAAACTTTCTTGCTCCACCAAAAGAAAAAGAAAAGAAAAAGAAGAAGAGTGCAGCTGGCATCTCCAAACAACTCCCATACTCTTCATAAAGTAATGAATGGACACCGAGTTATTCCATGGAAATTATTTGATGACAACTGCCCCCAATGCTAAGCCTAGGCAGGCCTTATTTGGCTGAGGAGGTGGTGGCGGGGCCTGCTTTGGGGAGAGAGAGAGGTCCCCACAAGGATCATCTGTGACTGAGTCAGAGCCTGAAGGCAGATCCCCGTACAAAGGGGTGGCAGGGGATACAGTCCTTGGTAACCCCCAAGCAAAGGCTGCACCTTTCCATACAGCCTCTGCCAATTCTGCTCCTTTACTCTCAGAACTGGTGATGGGCAGGCCATGCCGCTAGCCCAGAGAGCCTGGTGCTGCCAAGGCACACAGTCTACCAAATCCAGTGGCTTGGGAGCTCAAGGTTGCGGCATGAAGATGACTCCATGGTAAGGGCAAAACTCTAGGACTCTACACCATGACTGGACACATCACCCTTCCCTTGTAATTATACAATTTGTTTGTTTATATTACAACCAAAGTGATACAGGTAGAACCAGTTATGGGCAGATGGGGTTTTTCAATCAGTTCCTTCCCATCTCATAATCCTCTTTTTTATTTTCCTTTTTTAGGTCATCAGTGCTATAGTGGGCAGAGGCTCTTGATCTCAGAACACTGCAAATTAAAAGAGGGATCCAAAGACCCAATCAACCCAGACCCCAGGGAAAGAGCCATAAAGAGAAGAGCAAGAAGCGTGTGCTGGTGATAGAACCAGACAGGAAATGATTAAAATGCCATCAGATTCCTTCTGCAAAGGCCACATCAGAAAACAGTGAAACTTTTCGTGGAGAAATAAAGGGTGGGGAATAATGATTATTTTATATACAAAGTTGGTAACTATGGCAACTGAAGTGAAAAAGAAAACAAGTCTGCAAAACAGACTGTAGTCTAAGTCCAGGTTATGGGAATCCAAGGACAGAAAATAAAAGAGTTGCCCTGAGTGAGAGGGAGCGGCCGGGGAGGAGGCAAAAGCCCAGGAGATGCTTACAGGAGGGAGCTGTTTGTTGAGAGGAAAGTTCTGGAGAGGAAGCAGACACGGGGCATGACAGAATGGAAAAGTGGTGGACGCAGCTACTTGTCAGGAAGACAAAAAGCTCTTCTTTGCACAGGCCAAGGCCTTACGCTTATTTCAGAGAGACGTCTGGGTCTGTGCTTGGCAGAAGAAGCTGTCCACTAAAGTCCCAGGCGCGTGTGAGAATCCCTGCTCCCTTCCCACAGACTTATTTGCCCACCTGGGCTGCTCAGCTACTTCACAGGAAAATGGAGGAGGGTCTATGGCTTTTCTGTCAAAAAAAGAAAGCCATAGGACTAGAGCAATATATAGCAGGTAGTTGTTTGCCTTGCATGCTGCTGACCCGGGTTCGACCCCCGGCATCCTATATGGTCCCCCGAGCACTGCGGGGAGTAATTCCTGAGTCCAGAGTCAGCCCTGAGCATCACCAGGTGTGGCCCAAAAACGAATAAATAAAGGAAAGCCAAGGTGAAGAGTAAGGAAGGGCAGAGAGCTGACGGCACACAGGTCAGAGTTTAGGTGTGACTCCTCCCACTGGCTAACTGGCCCCAGAATGAAGCCCAATGGGAAGGAGCCTGTCCCAGGGACAGTCCCTGGGACTCAAGTCTTGGTCTTCTCACCCACACTGAGCAACTGGGATTAAGCTGCAGGCACTGTTTGCATTCTGCAGACTGGACGTGTTTGGGAGGTGGAGCAATCACATCCTGGTGTCAATGACAGCCTCACCCAGCCTGGACCCCAACATGGGAAGTTATCAATTTTACTGATTCCAGAACTACAGGCGACAGAATTAAGTTTTCCTCCACTGGTTAGGCAAAAGAGGGTATTGAAACAAAAATAAAGCAAAGCATGTGACCACATCACATCCCTAGGACTGTGAAGAGCTAAAATCCCTGTTGTGACTAAACCAGGTCATTTTCTGGAGGGACCTTGTTCCCAATGACTTCTACAGGTGCATCTGAATAAACAGACACTAAGGCGCAGTCCACCTATTCAACATTTGCCTCATGCCCCGGGTCAGGAACTTGCCCCAGACCACTGGCATGAGCCCACACGGCCAGTCCTTCCAGTGGTTAGGCTGTCTCGGTCCCACAGAGCCAAGAAACGCATTTTATTAAAGACAGGCAGGTCCACCTTCAGGTCTATCTTACCGCCTTTTCCATCAAGTCCAAGGGCAGATATTGCAGAATTAATTTCAAAATATATCCTATGCCACAGTTAATGAAGAAAATGAAAACAAAAGCAAAGATCTCCCATCTCCTTCCCCGCGAGAATAAAGTAATGTGGAAGACTTCCAGTAAAAGGTGGCTGGCTTTATTCTGGAACTTGAAACCAACGGCCTCAGCTTGAGGGTAAGAGCCAACAAGAGCAAAGTAAAAGGGGAGCATCGCCTAGCAAGGGACACAGTACACCCTTGGGCTTCCATAAGTGGCTTTCCAAGCCTCCTTTAGAAGTTCAACTTCCATGTTCTAGTAAATTTCATCTGAACACTTCCTGAGTAGACAATGCTTGTCAGACAGAGGCAAGCCTGTAGAACAGCATGACTACAGCTCTGAGAATGAGGAGTAGGGGAAGGCTGTTAGAAGGGCGGTTGAGAACCGCAGCCGGGGCAGCCCCTGAACTGTGCTCCCAGGAGGAGGCGAGGCTGAGCTCACAGCACAGGAGTGTCACCTGGTCACAAAGGACATGAATAATCTGGGCCAGCCCAGAAGAGAGGTCATCGGAAACGGGGAGAAGCAAGGATCGAGGCAGAGAGGCTGGAATCAGGTCCTCAGACATGGTGGGTGGCTGAGTCAAGGATCTGAACGTAGGTTGTCACAAATGATAACCGACTGACAATTCTGGACCGAGCTGAGAAAGATCACTGCTTACTGACTCTAAGAAGCCAATCTTAAAACATCCACGTTAGTGAGGCACAGGCACCTGGCAAAGCTTTCACTCACCATCGACTTAAGTTTTGATCACAGAGACTGAACAGGTGAAGGGGCTCGTCTTAGAACGAATGGACTAAGTTTCCCTCTGGGGGCTGAAAGGACCCCAGATGGAAGAGAGATGCCCACCCCCCAACTCACAGGGTGGAGGCAACGAGTTAGTACAGCGGATGAGGCATGTTGCCCTGCACACGGAGTGAGCCAGGTTCAATCCCAGGCATCCAATATGGTTCCCTGGGCTCTGAAATGAGCCAAAGAAATGAGCCCTGACAAGTTCCAATTAGAATTACCCCTTAGGTTATGCCAGGCCAGGAAGACTCTGATGGGAAGGCAGGTTTCTCATGGGGCTCCAAAGTGTGTCTAAGCTTCTTGCCCACTGTGGCCCCCTTCAACTGTTTCCCCCTTGGACTCTTCCCCTGTCCCAACAGTTGCCCTCAACTCTTACACTGTGGTCTTTTCAGAATATCCTGGGGGCCAGCCCTGGGGGGGGAGGGGGGAGCGGTCATTTGCTGCTCCAAGCAATCCCCTCATAATCCCCAGTTTCCTCAGAGAACAGGCGTAAAGCCCCCTGGTTGAGTAACTGGCCTGCGGGTCTCGGTGAGAGGCAGGACTCAGTCTTCAAGGCCTGGATTCCTGACTGCAGGGTTCAATCAATGCCTCAGTGCCATCAGCAGAACTTCTCAGACATTCTACTTCCGACTCTGACCCAAGCTTTTATGCACTGCATCCAACAAGTTACAGTTCATCAAGACTCAAGTGGCTAGAGGTCAACTGTACAACATGCAGATTTCATTTTTAAGTCAAGGGCTACCAGACCAAACTTTTTGAAGATGATAATGACTTGGCAACAGACACACAGTTCTGAAAATCACTCGATCCATTTGACATGAAAACCCCACTCTCAAAATTTACTGTAGAAGTACCAAGAAGACTGTCACTGTCCTCCCGTTGTTCATCGATTTTGCTCGAGCGGGCCCAGTAACGTCTCCATTTTGAGACTTCTTGTTACTGTGTTTGGCATATTGAATACATCACGGGTAGCTTACCAGGCTTTGCCCCGTGGGTGAGATACTTTCGGTAGCTTGCCAGGCTCTCCAAGAGGGGCGGAGGAATCGAACCCAGCTCGTCCAGGATGGCTGTGTGCAAGGCAAACGCTCTACCACTGTGCTATCATTCTGGTAAGAAAATATCTTTGCAAAATAAGGAATAATAGTATCTCTTTACAGTAAGCACCTTATGCTGTGGCTACAGTTTATCTGTTTAGATTATAATATGAAAATATGATGTTGAGTGACCAATAGAAGAAGCAGAAATAAGTAAATGGCACATGCTGTTGCAGTCTAGTTGCTTTGTATATTTAGGGAAGGAATATTATATTGGGGAAGGGGAACGCTTACTATAAATAGGGCCTCTACAGTGACAAATGATTAATATATAGTTGAAAAAATTAAAAAGCCACGTATATAGGATGTAAACCAGAAGGAAGAGAACTATAAAGGTCAAGATTGTGGTGAACATGATAGATTGTAATTTCACATATTACTGAGACTTCAGAAAGAAGCTGAAAATCTTTATCCTTTAACTTTAGGTTCAGAGAGACCATTGATAAGCTTTGTTAGAATTTAGAATTAGACTGGATACTGGATTATTAAACTAGTTGAAGAATGACTGGTATGAGGGGACAGAAAAACTATTTTGTGTATTTATCAATGGGAAGGGAAAACAGGCTCTTCTTGGCAGGCGATGAACCCCAAGTCTTCTCGTATACCCTCAGTGCTCCATATGGTATGTTCTGTTTTTATAGGAGCGGGAGGATGGATACACTGATATTCTCAAACCCTCATAGTCATGTCCTGTTTGGATGGTGGCTTCTTTATCTCCTTTCTCTCCACAGTGGAACCGTTTAATCTCATCCTGCAGTTTTAATAGCAACAACCTTTGGGATTACCTCAGCCTTTCTATCTGAGGATTTAAATAGTTCTAATCTAGCACTTTGGGATACTTAATTACTATCTTACTGCCTGTGTGACTAGCCATCTCTCCGTGTGTGAAATGGGGCTTCCACTTCCCGTGAGTCAATTGCGGCGTGATAGCTTAGTTCACTTAACTAGCTTTGATTTCTTCTCTGGGCATCCTGCTAACTTGCCTGGTGCTCTAGTGCCTCTCAGCTGAAACAAAGCATCACTCATTCTCATTTTCTTCTTTTTTGCCCTCTTTCCTCCTTTTCCCAGTGGGATTTAGCCTGTTACTGAGTGCTATACCAGAGATAATGTGTATCAGCAGGGATATAATAGACCTGGTCAGTGCTTTTCACGCAGGAAAAGATGATCTTTTAAATGCAGGGAGAAGCTCTGAGACAGAGTTCATTCAGCAGTTCACTTAAAATCATGCCGTTTCTAATACATTTTTTTTGGTTCCCTGTATTGGAGCTTTTTGTTTGTTTTTGGACCACACCTGGTGATGCTCAGGGTTTACTTCTGACTCTGCACTCAGGAATTACACTCAGGTGTCCAGCGGACCATATGGGATGCTGAGGATTGAACTCAGATGTGCAAGGCAGGCCTCTTACCCTGTATTATCTCTTAGTCCTGGAGATTGTTTTGTGTTTGAAGATATTCCCGCAAATCTAGTTGGAGCTCATGAAGGAAAGTATTATTACTTAAAGTAGTCCCTTTAAACAGAAAAAGTTAAACTGCAATAATGTTTTGAATGTATTGGCACTAGGTATATATTTATGTGGTTGAAGAGATGTAATTGAGACCACAGAGTATATTAAGTCATATTGTATAGAAGTGGACAGATTGTTCTGTAGGTCAGATATGGCTGTCTGTCTATTTTGGTGTACCCTGTTAATTGAGAATGATTTTTATACTTTTATGTAATTGAGAAAAATTCTTTTCATGATAGCATTTTGGGATTGTAAAACTGGCATAAAGTTTAGTTCAAATTTTGTGTCTATGTATGTTTTGTGGTGTGTGTGTGTGTGTGTGTGTGTGTGTGTGTATGTGTATGTATGTGTATACTGGGCCTCCCAAGCTGTGCACATGACCCATAGCAACTTCTGGTGCCACTTTGCCAACCAGGCAGCAGACCTGGTACCAGGGCTACACCCCTCAGTGCCCTGGTATGAATAATGTTTTATGGGACACAGTCATTCTCATTCGTTTATATATGAGTGAGGACTTTCTAGTTCATACCATTGCATCTTATGAAAGAAATACTTATCTGATATATCATCGAAACATTTATTTAATTCAAGGTCATAATTTCTTTCGTGTTTTGTTTTCTGAAAGTTTTAGGCATATTTTGTTTTCTAATCCTTTGACTTTAATTGTGAAATTCAGTGTGTTAATTTTTGTATAAGTTGTGCAGTATGAGTTGAGGTTCAGTTGCTTCATACATAGATTTTTTAATGACTTCCATCAAAATTTTCCCTTACTTAAAAGAACGAGTCTCTCTCCATTGAATTGGCATAATCACTAAGGAGAAAAAATAAGGTCTTTTAACTGTTGAACTGTTCTAGATTCTTTATGTCTTTATTCTTTATGTCTTTGCTAATGCCATGTTGATTTGGCTTTTGTTTTTTCTTATTAATTTTAGTGTTTGCTTGTAAATTTTTAAAAAATCACAATTGCAGTGACATTGAATTTGAAGATAACAGTTTTGTCTTTTGTTTCATTCCGTTTTGTTTTGATTTTGGGCCACACTGGCTGTGCTCAGGGCTTGTACTCCTGACTGTGCTTAGGGAATCAATCCTGGTGGTGCCCAGGGGACCATTTGCGGTGCCAGGGCTCTTAGCTGCTATCTATACTAGCTTCCCCCCAGGGACAGATCAATTTTTGACAGAATTGCCTTATTAACAATATTAAGTTTTCTGATTAATGGACAGAGCAAAATTCTCATATTTTATTTTGTGTGTGTGTGTGTGTGTGTGTGTGTGTCTACCATTGGGCATTGAACCCATGGCCTCACACATATTCTTTATCATTGTTTTCAAGTTTGCAGAGTAGGAAGTTTGTGTTTGTTTTGTTAGATCAGTGCCTGTCTTTTTTACATTTTTGTTGCTATTGTAAGTTTATTGTTCATTAAACTTTTGACTTTTAGTCGTCCATTGCTACTGTAGCCAAAGTATATTAAACAGTGCATTGTTTTTGTATATTAAACTTACATCTTGTGGCCTTGCTATGTTAATTATTTGTTTATTACTTTTTGTGACCTTGCTTTGTTAATTATTTGCTTATTACTCCTCCCCTCGCCTTTTGTTTCCTTTCAGTGCCAGGGATTGAACTCAGGTCCTCCACGTGGAAATCTTGTGCTCTCCCTGAATCATATTCCCAGCCTTTCATTTACTGATTGTAGTTTTATAGTATTGTAGGAGTTTCTTAGTTTCATTAGAATTTTATACAAAGGCAATTGTATTTGCTATTTTCCTTTCGAATTTCTGTCCTTTTTATTTTTATTGCTTTTTCTTTAATGCACTTGACAGAATTTACAGTAGAGTCTCAGTTAGTGTAATGAGAGAAGACCTTGTTTTTTTGTCTCTGATTTTAGAAGGGAAACATTAATATTTTCATGCTACAATATGATTTTTGGGTGTAGGGTTCTTTTGTTATGTGCCCTTATTGTTTAATAAAGTTTCTTCTGTTTCTAGTTTTCTGAGTCAAGTTCTTTCTCAGTATAGTTTGACATAATTTTATTTCCTCTCAGTCTCTTAGTATAGTGAATTACATTGTTTGAATGTAGAACGTGAAATAAGCTTTGCATTCGCTAGATAAACGGTATTTGTGATTGTGGTTTCTTTTAACTTCTCTCTGGGTGCTTGCATTTTCTCATCAGGAATATTAGTCTATAATTTTCTTCTTGATATATATATTCATATATATAATGTTTTTTATGGGGGTCACACTCAGCAGTACTCAGGGGTCACTCACTCCTAGCTCTGTACTCTGGGATCACTCCTGGCCAGCCTGGGGCAACATATGTGGTGCTAGAGATCAACCATGTGCAAGACAAGCGCTCTACTCACTGAACTCTCTCTCCAGCCGTTCGATTCCTCCGCCCCTCTTGGAGAGCCTGGCAAGCTACCGAGAGTATTCGATATGCCAGACACAGTAACAACAA
>JAOXYA010000045.1:5373439-5387136 GCA_028565675.1 Sorex palustris | reverse complement strand
GAACAGTGTGTCCCCCTTATTAGGTACCAGGAATTAAGGGACAAAAATATCCCCCTTTTAGGCACAAGGAAGTGGGGCTGTTGATGCTCAGGGCTTACTCCGGCTCTGCTCTCAGGAATCACTCCTGGCGGTGCCTGGGGAACCATATGGGATGCAAGGATAGAACACACAGAGTTGACCAGGTGCACAGCAAACACCCTACCTGCTGTCCTATCTATCCAGCCCCATGACCTCTGGATTTGTGTGAGATGGACTCTCTGAAGGAGCCAGCAATGCTCTGGCGCGTAGTAAGCACTGCATTCCAGTGCTTGTCAGCTATCATTAAGTAGCAGGGCTCTTGAGTACCTGATAAGTACTTAAGTACAGGGGCTTCTTCAGGCCTTGGCTTACAATTTTGACTTTAGGCTGGATCTCTGTAGCTTTTAAATATCAGGCAAACCTCTGCCTCAGCCTGACTGTCATCCATCTATCTCCCATCTAGCCCTTCGGTACTCAACTATCTAACTATTCATCCAGCTGCCATCCTTCCAGTCACCGCCCATTCATTCATCTGCTAGACATCCTCTCGCATCTGTCAGTTCTCTCTCTTGCCATCCATCATCTCTCCGTGGTCCACCCAACACACCCCATCTACCTATTCTTCTGTTCTCACCATCAACATAGAACAGGCAGTACCTGCTAGACCTCCCAGTCTAGCCAGGACCCCGGGAAGGCAGCAAGAAGGATGTCATAGGTAGACTCAGGGGGGTTGCCACCAGATAGGTCTGAGTTCAGAACTGGACCAATGCCAAGGCCCTGAAAGTACTCCACTGTGAGGACTTGACAAGACTCTTCTCAAATCATAGTGCCTGTCACAAATGTGCTCGTGCTGAATATTGAATGCTTTCTGTGTCTGTTCATTTGACTTCTCCTTGGGTTTGGGTTTTTGCTTGATGCATTGTCAGAGACGAAAATGAGTCCTGCAGAGCTCACAATAGTGCCTGTGTGGTGTGTCTGTCTTTGTGCTGTGTACGGAAGCTACCTTGAACCATCTTTAATAGGGGCCTCAGTTCTAAGTATTTGAACCTTTATCTTGCTCGCTCTGCACCCTCTCCCCCGCCCCCACCATCATGACCCCAATATCCAGAATAAGATAGTTGAGTGCAGGGGCTAGAGAGATAGTACAGAGGGCAGGGTGCTTGTGTGGGTTTGACCTCTGGTACCACCTATGACACCTCGAGCCCATCAGGAGTGAAGCACAGAGCCAGGAGTAAGTACTAAGCATAGATGGGTGCACCCCCAACCTCCAACAGAAAGACATTTGAGGGCAGAGACAATTGGCTCTTTGTATCTACCTTCATGGCTATTAGCATGCCTCTGTTGGCAGCTCTCAGTGATTGCTTGCCTACTTTTGTCACCACTAGATGGTCTGCAATGACAATAATAGTGGCTGGTACTTATTGAGCACTTATTATGTGCCAGACTCCGTCGTCATTACATTCATTAGTTCATTTGCACTAACTGACCACAAGGTCATAGCAGATTTATTCTGATCCCTGTTTTACAGATGATGATGATACAAAGACTTGTAGAAGCAGGGTCACTGCTCAAGATCACAAAGGTGCTAATCGGCAGAGCCCAGAGTGAATGCAGGCAGGCTGCTGCCAGGGCCTGGGTTCCTCTCCATGACCGTGCTCTGCCCCACTCTGTGATCCTCCCAGGGGTAAATATGACTATATCTGTCTCACTTGTGTCAAAGGATCATCTGAGCACAATAAAATGAAATAGCTGGAGAGTGCTTAAAGAGAAAAAAGGGGGAAGTTAGGAGTTCAAAAGAAAAGCGTTGTCATTAAGCCTTGGGGATTTCCAGAAGTTATTTAATAGTGCCAGTTCCTTGACATTATCATCTGGTACCATCTCCCTTCTATTAATGTCTCCCAAGGGGATAGTGTTGACGAGAAACTAGTGGTAATTGGGAGGAAATTGCTCCTTACAGGTCTTTCAGAGAGAACCTTAAATCTCCGCCTTGCAGATAAAGCAGGTTTCTGAGTAGCTCAATTTTGATGCCTCATTTGAAGAAATGACAGAGGAGTGAAAAGTATCCATGCCTTGGGAATTTGGGACTCCAGGAAACTGGATGCCCAGATTGATGCTATGCCTTCTAGACTCAGGGACCATCTGTGTTCAGGGCTGGGCTTTATCCATGTTTGTTGTTCTGGGTCATTTTAGCTATTTCAGACTGTGCTGAAAATCTCTCCCAGGGAGGGCCCTCTCTAAGATAACACTTGTCTTGCAAAAACCAGGTGGATAGGTGCAGGGTTAACCCAGCCCACACCACACTGTAGGGGTTTTCCTCTGCAAAAGGCATTGTGACCCAAAAAAAGTGGGGCAAGTGGCTCTGTCCTGCAGGTGCCCACTGGCCAGGCAACAAAATCCAATAGTCAAAGCGGGACTTCCTTCTGCTCTGACCTGTAACAGGTGGAGCAAACTATGACCACCTTATCTTGCACTGACAAGAAAATAGCAGAACTCATTAACTGGATGATGACTTTCCTACCAAATCAAGAGAAACTCAAGACAATGGAATTATGCATCCATTAAAGAGAAAGAGGCAGAGGATAATGACAGCTAACATTTACTATGTCAGGAACTATGATACGCACTTTGCAGGCATTATCTCATTTAATTCAACAGCCCTGGAGGTAGGTTCTATTATTACCACCTTCGACAGGGAGGCAGCAGCATTGAAGAAGTTGAGTCACTTTCCCAAACGGGTGATGTAGATCAGACTCCAGAGGCCAACTGCCTTACCCTGCAGCATTTTACTTGGAAAATTTCAAATCTACAGAAAAACATGCAAGCCTAGTCAAATACAGGGTTAGGAGATCGTGGCTCAATGAATAGTGGACCTGCTTCGCAAGCATGAGGTCAGGAGTTTGATCCTTGGGGACACTACATGGGTCAAGTGTTATCCTAGCAGCTCTGTGGACTGGGGTCCCTAGTGCCACAAGAACGCGAATATCACATCTCAAGGTGTGGCCCCTTGAGCACTGCCCTGTGAACATTGCCAGCTAAAGATATATGAGTGCTGCAGCTAGGAGAGTGACCTGCTCAGTGAGCACTGTGATGTCCCCCCCCCCGAGTGAGCACTGACAGAATGTGGCAAACATCACAAGTAGAGAGATCCCTGGTAAGCACCATGGCCAAGTGTACAAGGACCACGGTCAAGGGTGCAAGCACTGTGGCCAAGTGTACAAGGACCATAGCTGAGTGTGCAAGCACCATGGCCAAGTGTGTGAGCACCACAGTCAAGCGTGTGTGTGGTCCTGTCACTGTAATTAGAGCATCAAAGGAGGGAATGGAAAGGAACAGTCCAGGGTTCGGGAGATGGCTCAGAGGACTAGAGTTCGTGCTTTGTTTACAGAAACCCTGTTTCCAGCCCTGATGCTATCTGGTCCCCCAGCACCACTGGGAGTATCCAACCCCTTAAATAACAATGTAATGAACACCCCCACAATGTCCCTTGCCTGGTTTCATTGATATTTTGCCTTGCAATATTTTCCACACTCAGGAAATTCAACATTAATCTATTAATGAATATAGTCTATAGGTCATGTATTCAATTTTACATTCTATATTTAAATATCCTCTTGCTCCCTAGCTTTTTTTTAATTTTAGGATTAAGCTACATTCCATAATCACACCTTACAGTTTTTTTTTTTTTTTGGCGGGGGGGTTGGTTTTGATTTTTGGCCACATCTGAAGATGTCCAGGGCCAACTCCTGGCTCTGCACTCAAGAATCATATCAGGCAGTGCTCTGGGGACCATATGCTGTGCTGGGGATCATGCAAGCTAAGTGTCTTAGCCACTGTACTATTTCTCAGCCCATCTTTCATTTTTTCAGGTTTGCTTTCATCTATTTATTTTTTCCCATTATTGACAATTTTGAGGAGTACATTCTGGACTGTCTGTTCCATCCTGGTTAGAGTTGGGAGAACATTGTGCATGTATGTGAGAGAGAATGTATGATTGTGTATATGAGTGTGTGAGAGAGAGTGTGTGATTTTGTGTGTGTGAGTGTGTGTGTGTGTGTGTGTGTGTGTGTGGTGTGTGCCAGGGATAGAACCAGAGTTCAACATCTGCCAGTCCCATGCTCTAGCCCTGAGTCACACCCCCAGCTCAGGCTGGATGTTTCTGGGGGGATTGTGTGGGGAGTAACGCTGTCTCTCCGGTAGGACTACAGAAGAAGGGGTGAGCAGAATCATCCTCCAGGTAGTGGGCTCCTGAAAACAGGAAGTCGCACGGCTGAGCTGAAGGTTAAAAGCTGGTTTTCTTTTCTGAACCAGGCATTTACAGAAAACATTTGAGTGGGAAAAGTGCAGGCTAAAGATGTGCTTCTTCTCCAGGCCCCTCTCAGGACCACATCCAGCAGAGACATTGGACCCGCAGTGATGCTGCTGAGTGGTTCTAGGGCTGGGGTTCAAGGACACAAAACTGCTGCAAGTTTGAGAAGCCTCCAGTAATTCAAACCGGCTCTTCTCCCACTACCTAAGGCTAAAGCAGCCGAGTGCAGGATGGCAAGAGACAGCAGCGTGTGCCCTGCACAGAATAAGGACCATCACAGTCTAGTAGCAACTATAGTACACACAGTCCAATCCCCCAGCAATCACACTCACAGTATCACTGTGGAGAAGATTTGCCCTAAGTTCTTGGGCATGAAAGGAATGAAAATTCAGTGAATCTGCTAGAACCCTCAGCCCCATTTCCACTTCTCATTGGCGATTGGCAGTTCCATCCCTACTCATCAGATTTCCCATGGGAAAGGGACCCACATCCTCCTGTAAGTAAATCACGCATAGGTGATACTTGGTGAGAGCATATTAACCTGTTATTTATACACATCCGCCTACTGCACCCCTATATGTAGACTAGGTAGGACAGTGTAGATAATTCCCTCTTTTTAGGGTGGGGTGGGGGCACTCCATCAGTGCTCAGGTGCTTCTCCCAGCTCTGTGCTTGCTCCTGGCAGTGCTCGGGGGACTGTGTAGTACTCGATATCAAACCCAGCTGCTGCATGCAAAGCAACACCCCAGCCCTTTGACGTAGCCCTCCAGTGTCCTTCCTTCTTTTCTTGGGGGGGTGGGGAGTGAAACACACCTCTCAGTGCACTGTCAGGGCTTACTCCTGGCTCTGTTCTTGGGGATCACTCTTAGTCGGGTCAGGGGACCATCTGGGACACCAAAGATTGAACCCAGATAGACCGCATGCAAGGCAAGTGCCCTACCAGCTCCAGTCTCATCCTTCCCTCCCGTTTTAGGAATCTGTGTAACTTCAGGGACTGGAGGAGGCTGATCCTGCAAGGGCTATAGGTGGGAGCAGCCCCCACTCAGAGAACCTGTGGAGCCTTTCTTCTGGGCTGCTCAGTTTTTCCAGTGTGGACGTCACAGGAGCAAAAGTCTGGCTTCTCTGAGTAGAGAGACAGAGAGTAAAATGAGACCCAGTCATCAAAATACACCTCTCACTTCAACTTAGCCTCTCCTGGTTTCCACATGGGCACCCCAAAGGCAGGTACCCCCTGCTCCTTCTGCTCTACTCACTCTTTGACAGACGGTTATAGCCCTGCCATCTCCAGCCCCTATTTACAATACACTTCCAGTCCTTGAGTCTGTTGGGGAGCTATAGAACAGACAACGAGGGCTTACTGCTGCTCCCATCACGCGCGCGCGTGCGCGCACACACACACACACACACACACACACACACACACACACACACACCTCCCTCAGGACCTTCGACTTCTCAGGTCTGCCGCTCCATCACCATCAGTCCTGACTCTTGCCTCTGATCACTCCTGCTTGTTTTCAGGGGACCATGGGTGGTAACCAGAGAGTGAATCGGATTGGCTGCATGCAAGGCAAGTAATTTAACCCCTGTACAAGCTCTAGTCCCATGGCTTGGATGTTTTATTGCTACATTTTTTTCATTCTTTTCATTTGTTGGGTTGCCTTTTATCTCTCTGCTTAATTGTAGTGAGAGTTTGAAAAGGGACAGAGATAAGCATAAATACTTTGTTGGCTGTATTTTTTTATTTTAAAAATTATTTTAAATTATTAAAAATTGAATTATTGTGAGATACACAGTTAGAAAGTTGTTCATGATTGGGTGTCAGTCATACAATGTTCCGACACTTGTCCCTTCAACCCTCCTGCCTCTAAGTTTCTCTCTCTCTCTCTCTCTCTCTCTCTCTCTCTCTCTCTCTCTTTCTCTTTCTCCTTTTGGGCATTATGGTTTGCAATACAGATACTGAGAGGTTACCATGTATATCTCTTTACCTCCTTCAGTATTTTGTTCTTGTCCAGAAACTTTGCTGGTTATGATTAGCACCCAATCTTACCTTTTTAACGTTTCATGTGATCCCAGTGTTGTGGTGGTGGTGGGGGTGGTGGGAGCCAGGGAAGGGCATTGCACATTTGGATTCTTGCATCAGGGGTCTCATCAGGCAGGGGGATGGCAGTTGACCTGTGGGCAGTGCAGAGCTGGAACTCAAGAGCTCTTGCCTGCAAAACCGGTGTTCTACTACTGAGTCCCACCGGGGATCTTGATTCTAATTTTCTGAGTGAATTGAGGAAGAGGAGGAGGAGGCAGGATCTCAGTTTTTGTAACGAGCCCCTCATTTGTAACGCACTCTGAAATGGAATCTTTGAATCTCTCTTTTGCATCTTTGTTTCTTATGACAGCCTCTCCCTGCGCTTCAGCTGCACATTTTCCCACCTGCAAAATGGGGCTGTCAGGAAGTGTGAGTGATGGAAAGGGCTGAAAATTAATGCACGCAGCAAACAGAGAAGATTTCTGAAATCCTAACCAGTAATAAGCATAATTGCCTTTGCGAAATCTACCCGAACCAAGCCCCCGCCCCCAAGCACAGGCGCACAGGGCAGCGGAGGAGGGGTGGGATCAGCTTTGCTCAGGAAGGAGAGCAGAGAGAAGGAAAGTGGCAGTCCTTAAGCGCAGGCGGGCTCATCTCCACCCATAGTGGGAGGGCTCGTGTGTGTGTGTGTGTGTGTGTGTGTGTGTGTGTGTGTGTGTATGTCTGTCCCAGCGCTCCAGCTTTCGAGAGCTGAGCTCTGTGGGGTGGGTTGAAGGATGTGGCTATTTGTCCAGAGGACAGTGGGATCATGGGAGAATGGGGGGTCAGAGTGAGAGCAGAGGAGACAGTAGGAGGGGACAGGAAATGCTGTACGTTTCGGGTACATTAAGCCATGGTTTCTTTCTTTCTTTCTTTCTTTCTTTCTTTCTTTCTTTCTTTTTTTTTTTTTTTGCTTTTTGGCTCACACCCGGCGATGCTCAGGGGTTACTCTGGCTTTGCACTCAGGAATCACTACTGGCGGTGCTCAGGGTACCATATGGGATACTGGGAATCGAACCTGGGTCGGTCGTGTGCAAGGCAAACTCGCTGTGCAATTGTTCCAGCCCCGAGCCATGGTTTCTTAACTGAGAAGAAATAAGACTGTAGGTAATTTCTTCCTTCCTTCCTTCCTTCCTTCCTTCCTTCCTTCCTTCCTTCCTTCCTCCCTTACTCCATCCTTCCCTCCCTCCCTTCCTCCTTTTATTTCCTTCCTTCTCTTATTTATTTCCTTCTTTTTTGTTTGGACCACACAAAAGTGCTGCTCAGGGCTTACTCCTGGCTCCCTACTCAGGCAGGGATCACTCCTGCTGGGGCTCAGGGACCCATATAGCCTGTTGGATACCAAACTAGGTGGACTGCCTTAACCTCTATACCATCTCTCTGGCCCCTGAAGTTCTGTATTTAAAGCTTCACTCTGGGTGAAGGGGCAGGGGCTGGATCTTTTGTTCCTTAGCATCTTCCTTTTGAGTGAATATGTGATAGCTTCAAACACTTCCACAATTCTTTGTTATCCCTGCTTGAGCTCCAAGGCGTGGAGTTATGCCTCCAGGCCCTGTATGGAGGGTCACCTCTGTGACGAGACACCCTGAAAATGAGGTACTATGTGACTCCTGGTGTTTTCTTTTAGTTTTTCTTATTTTAATTTTATTATTTTTATAAAGTAGTTCACAATATTTGATTACATTTAATATTCAAACACCAATCCCACCACCATTACCCCTTCCTACCAGCATATTTCAGATGTTTCCATCCCGAACCCCAACCCCTGCCCCAAAGAAGAACCAAAATAATTTATTTGTATTGTTTGTTATGAGTAATTCGCTGAAAATGATCATAAAAATATTTCTTAGAGGAAAGTGTGTGAAGATTGCTGTATTTTTACCCAGGAGCCATTAAGCCCTTCTATAAGAGATTACTAACATGCTGTTAAATGTTGAGCCTTGTGTAGCACTGTAGCACTGTTCTCCCATTGTTCATCGATTTGCTCGACGGGCCCAGTAATGTTTCCATTGTGAGACTTATTACTGTGTTTGGCATATCGAATACATCATGGGGAGCTTGCCAGGCTTTGCAGTGCAGGCGAGATACTCTCGGTAGCTTGCCCGGCTCTCTGAGAGGGGCGGAGGAATCGAACCCAGCTTCGCCAGCTAGCCACGCGCAGAGCAAACGCCCTACCACTGTGCTATAGCTCCAGCCCGAGCCTTGTGTAGATAGATAGATAGATAGAGAGATAGATAGATAGATATACATACATATGTATATCTGTAAAAATATATATCCCCATAAGATTGGTTGCCTTCTACTTTAAACCCCATCAAATGTGGTGCACTATTCTTGGAATATTAGTGAAGTCTGAGATGTCGCAGCTGTGTGGTCCAGGAATAGGTCCACTCAAACATGTGGAGAGTGTCGTGAGCATGGCAGCAGTTGAGTTCTGGAGGTTTTGGATGCCGAAGCTGACTCTGTTGGGGCATGGAGGGGCCTCCCCCATTCCCCTCCGGGGTACCCTGAATGAAACAGCTAGCCAACACACTCCCGGTGTTTTGTTTAATTTAAAACTACCAACGTCTGAGTCTGTGCTGATAGTGTATGTTTCTGTTGGGCTTTGGTAGGACAGGGATCTGGCATTTTCCACCATTATTCTGCCTACACACACTTTATTTAAACACTATAAACAACTTCATAATAAATTACAGTGTTTAAATAAAGTGTGTGTGTGGGGGGGGTAATGGTGAAAAATGACAGGTTCAAGATGATTTGTTACAGGCAGTCAATATTCCAACACCAATTCCACCACCACTGTCACCTCTCCTCCACCATTGTCTCCATTTCCCCAACCACCCCTCAAGCCTGTCCCCATAGTGGGCCCACAACAATTTATTTATATTGCTTGTTATCACTAAATAGCTAACAGAACGATCAAAGAATATTTCTATAGAATAAAATTTGTAAACAGAGAGCCTGGCAAACTACCGAGAGTATCTCGCCCGCACAGCAAAGTCTGGCAAGCTACCCGTGATGTATTCGATATGCCAAACACAGTAACAAGTCTCACAATGTTACTGGGCCGGCTCGAGCAAATCTATGAACAATGGGCGGACAATGACAGTGACAGTGTATCTCACCATGGAGACAGGAAGTCCTTGTCTGAGGATTTACTAAGCTGTTGTTGTAAGTTAAGCCTTCTGTGTTAATGTTTTTGTTAGTGGAGACTGGTTGGCTTCTCCATTATAATCCATCCAATCTGGTTTGCTCCTACTGGGGTGTCATTGTTGTAGAGTTTGGAGATGCCACAAATGTGGTCACAATTAGAGCCTCATCATTATCATTATTGGAAAGAAATAGCCTCGACAGGTGAGATGGCCCCAGGGCTGCTGCATGCCTACCTGCTCTGCAGGCAGGAGGCCTGGATTTTGTTTCCAGTACCTCATGGTCCCCCAATACCACTGGGAATGACACCCAAGCACTGCCACTGAACACCACCAACCATGCCTTCCAAATCTCTACCTCCAAATCAAAAGGCAGTCTTGATTAGGGTGGCTCGAGTCCACGACATTGCAAACCATTGCTGGAGTGACAAGACATGATCCCCGGATCCTGGAGAATGAGTCAGCAGAGAGCCTATTGGGGTCTACACAAGGCTGATGGGACCTTGGCTGCTAGTCTCCCAAATATCACTGGAAACAACCTCTAAGCACTGAGCTAGAAGTGGCCACTGAGCGCTGTGCTCACCCCATCTTAATTTATGACCAAAGAAACTCTTTCCCTCTGTCACCCAGGCTGGGCCAGGGGATCATCAGAATGAAGAAGGGGTGTCAGAGGATTTGATGGAAATTCTGGGGTAGATTTGTGTCCCTCTGTGTTATCCTACATAGTAGGATAACACCTCTGGATCTGGGTTTATTTTCCAAGTTCCAACCTTGAGGTTGGTATCCACCAGTGAGCAAGACTTCAACACTAGGCAAATCACTTAGCCCCTAAATAGCACATTTTTTGTGTATGGAGGTAGAACAAGCCTCTGTTCTGAATCACTACCATCTGTAAGCAAAGACTGGGTATGTGGCTTTACCTGACCCTACACAGCATCTCTGAAGTGGGCATGACAGTGTTCATCGCCCCTGGAGGGTTGGGAGGATACAGAGTGGAAGGAGCAGAAAGCCAGTGAGGACCATGCCAGGCAAGGTGTCCTGGCTTGCCAGGTCTGACACCTGGTTTGCCAGCGATCTCATCTCAGGTAAGTTACCTGCCCACTTGGTGTCTTGATTTCCCCCTTCCTAGACTGTTGCTACAGTAGTTCCACCTCTAGAATGATGATGATTAATGTCAGCAAAATGCTTAGAACAGTGACCAGAGACGTGTTTATTAAAGAAGCACCTAGAGGTGCTGAGAGGGCAGGGGAAGGGAACTGACTTGTTCGAAGCCACATTGAGGTAAGTGGCCACAGGAGCAGGACTGAGCCCAAAGCCCTGCCCTGTGCAATGCCTTTGAGCGTTCATCAGGTGACTGTTGTGAATCATCGTCTCCCGATCATGGAAGAAGATCAAGGATCACAACCGTCAACACTACGGTCGTATTTCTCTCCGACACGAAACAACTGTCATGTAACAGTAATTAATGACCAAAGAAGCAATTTTCTTCTGTCATCCAGACTGGGCCGAGGATCACCATAGTGAAGAAAGGGGTGTCAGAGGGCGCAAAAGAAATTCTGGGGTGGATTTGTATTTCTTTAGATCTGGGTTTATCTTCCAAATTCCAGCCCTGAGATTGGCATCCACCAATGAGCGGGACTTTGATATTGGGCAAATCACTTAGCCTTTCCTAGCACACTTTTTGCATCTGAAAAGTGGGGAACAAATAATGGTATCTTTCTCCCAGGGTCATGCAGGTTAAGTGAGTTATTACATAGAAGGGGTCTTTCTATCTGGCACACACTGAATGCTGAAAAAGTATTGGCTCCTGTGATGCTTCGATGCTTATTCCTGAGTGTTTACTTTCAGCCATGCTGCGAACTCTTCTTATTCATCTCACAAATAACCCTCAGAAGGTTTTATATATATATATAATTTTACCTCAAATATATAGACATAGCCAAAAACACACACACATATGAATGGCTATGCATATATATTTGAGGTAAAAATAATTTGGGCTCAGGGACCAAGGTCATGCAGCTTCATAGAAGGCGGAGCTGGGATTTCGAATCTCCATCTATTTGATTTCAGAATCTAAATCCTTAAGCGCCCACTCTCCTTCCTCCTGTCAGTCAACAGCCCCACTAGACTGAATAACATGGGGGCGCAAAGCTTGTCTTATTAATTTTCATGCTCTCCCACTCCCACCCACCAAGGGCTCACCCCAGGGTAGGCATCAGGAAATGTTTGCTGAAAGAATCCCTGACCTCACCTCCCACTCGTGGCACTCTCTGTCCTTCAAGGACCACACTCCCGTCATCCTTAAACATTTTTTCACTGAACACAAAAGTGGAGTGGTGAAAAGAAAAGCCCTTCTCCCACAGAAGACAATTAACCAGAATGCTTCAGGTACGCACAAACCTCTGTAGCAATGCACTTATTTGTATCTATATAAATAGCAGCTCTCACAAAGGTTGCAGCTCAGTGATGTGGTTGGATGCGAGACTGACAGCATGATTCATGGCTCAGGTCAAATTTAACTCCATCCTGTTTGTGCAAGACAGATTTACTTCAAGGGCTCTTTCCGCTGCTTCATTGTGTGCTTCACCTCTCCCAGGAGAGAGGATAGTTCCACGTCAGCCCACAATCTCTTGCTACAGCACCCCCTGCCCCCCATGAGAGATATGCTGTCTTTTGGGTTGCTTCCCTAGTGGTGAGAGCTCAGGTGAGATCCAACCAGGGAGGCTCTATCAGCAAAGGAGGAAGAAATAATCAAAGTTGCTATTGGAGGCAGCTTGCCAGGATCCCTGGGGATATGATAAGAGAAATTCTCTGGAATAGTACTTCTAGAGAGCATTTTCATCCATCCAACCATGCATACATACATTCATCCACCCCCCACCTACCATCCATTCATCCATCCATTCACCTACCCACCTATACATCCACCCACTCATTCACCCATCTCTCCCTCCCATCCACCCCTCCATTCATATCATTGATCTTCTCCTCTGTAGCATCAATCTATCTATATGCTCCTCCTTCTTTCCTTCCATCCATCCATCCATCCTTCTGTGCACCCATCCCTCCCATCCACTCCTCTACCCAACCATAGCAGCTGTGGTATCAGTTCACCCATGTGTTCATTTATCCATTTATCAATTCCATTCATCCATTATATTCATCCAGTCATAATCTTCATTTGTAATCCTTCAGATATGTGACCCATATTGTGCTTACTGCTGGAAATAAAGCAGCTGGTCAAATATTTTTCTCCCTGGAACTTATAACCCAGCATGAGTATAGACAATAAACAGAGAACTGTGCCCATAACTTTCTCTATAGGTTTAAGAAATTATAAAGAAAAAAGGTCAGAAATTCTTACCTGGGAACTGGAGCTGATAGATAAGAATGAGACTCTCAACCATCTGGGAGCTGAGTGAAATCTTTGGGATGGAGAGGGATCCTGAAAATGTCTTTGAGCTTTAGGAGATGTTTCTGGAACAAGGACAAAGTGATGAGAGTGTGGAAAGAGAGATTAGAGTGGGAGAGGAAATAGGAGTCAGATCCCTCCAGAGCTTTTGAAGCAGTGGAACAATTTGTTCTCTGCAAAGATTCCAACTTTTCTGTGATTCTGTTTTCTCTGAGGAAGCAAGAACTTTATATTTTTGTTTAACTGGAAGATAGTAAGCTGTGGTGGAGAAGACCAGAATGCATCTGAAGTCTTGATTCTTCCATGTATCCACGTATGAGTTTTTTTAGATGCGCCGTTTAAGCTCTCTGAGCCTCACAGAGGCAGATGTCCACTTACAAAGTAATGGTAATTTTTATTTTTTTCTTTTATTCTTCTTTTCTCTTTTTTTGGGATCACACCCAGTGATGTTTGGGAACTGCTCCTGGTAATGTGCTCCGGGGACCGTGGTGTGGGAACCAACGCTGGGGCAACTGCAAGCAAACTATATACTCTAGACCTTTGAGTTTTCTCTGCAGCCTTGATCAGTCTGGTTTCTTTCTTTGATAGTCTTAGAATACCTACTGTCGATTAACTACTTTTCTGGATCACTTAATCACTTAATCCCCGTTATTCATCGATTTACTCGAGTGGGTGCCAGTAACGTCTCCATTCATCCCGGTTGCGTGCTAGCGTAGCCCAATGGTATCTGTTCGTTGTAGGAACATG
>JAOXYA010000045.1:5323432-5352423 GCA_028565675.1 Sorex palustris | reverse complement strand
GTCTGGCCAAAGGCACAGCAGCAATTTTGGGGTATCTGGAAGTCTGAAGGCGCCATGAGGCTGCTGATGCACTCGCCACACAGGTACAGATTGACCTGCTGGCGGCACCATACCCCCTGAAACCAAAGTTTTTAAAATATAAAAGAGGAGTTTAAAATTGAACTTGAGAGCCTGAAGAGTTCAAATTAAATTAAAAACATCTCCTTACCCAAAACTGGAGTCCCAAACTGTCTTTGAGCAGTTGTATTCAAAGGGACATAAGGAATAAGGCTATTCAACTTCCATTCCCTGCAACAGGTTTGTTTGATTGTTTATTCAGCGTGTCACACCCAGTGGTGCTCATGGTTTACTCCTGCTCAATGCTCAGGAATTACTACTGGCGATTCTCAGTGACGTCGGCAGGGACTGAAGCAGCATCTGCCACTTACAAGACAAGCACCTTAACTCCTAGTCTAGCTCTCTGCCTTCCCTGCAACTTCTAATATTCATGAGTGTACCTCAAAACCAGGAGTCTGTGCCTGGGTCCAGTGGTATTGCTGAGTCTCTGGGGATTGATTTTCAAGTTCCTCCCGGAGGGGAGAAAGTCACATATTTAGTTACAACTCAAGTGTAGGTTGGCCAGCGTAGTGGAAATGGTGGATATTGCTGTGGTGGGAAGGAGGAAGAAATGCTCTTGACCCTTTACAAATCAGGTCAGAGGATCCACCTTCAATGATAGTAGTAGTTGACACCCTGACAATAATGCCGAGGATGATGGTGGTAGCTGCCTCTTGAAGAATACCTACTGAGTGCCCTTTCAAGCACTCGTGCTGTAAGCATATCCCAGCTCTGTGCTACTCCCGGGACCACTTCAGAGGAGGCAACTGAGGCTCAGAGAGGTAAAGAAAACTTCACCGAGACACACAGTGAGGAGAAACAGAGTCAGGAGGATAACTCGGCTCTAATTGCTAAAGCTAAACTTTCCCTCCCTCCAGATGATCTTCTTCCATCTGTAGCAGCCACCAGCCCCAGCTTTCAGCCAAGCCAGGACTGGTCAGGTGAGCCCCAGAGTGTGAAGGAGGACTCGAGTAGTAGACAAATACAAAGGTGGGGTTGGGGAGTCAATAAAAAGTGATTACAACTAGAAGAAAAAGTCTGTGGCCCAGCTTGGCCCTGTGGTAGTTGAGCACCTCCTTGGACTGCAGAGATGAGAACTAATTTTCCCAGATCCACTGGGGTCCCGGAGGGAACGGAGTCATGCCAGGTGGGAGACTTGGTTCAGGGGGTGAAAAAGAGCAGGGGTGGGGTCTCGGGGAGTCATCTTTCCACTGCCCTTC
Organism: Sorex palustris; assembly: GCA_028565675.1. Taxonomy (NCBI): domain Eukaryota; kingdom Metazoa; phylum Chordata; class Mammalia; order Eulipotyphla; family Soricidae; genus Sorex; species Sorex palustris. Next base: position 5,351,107 of record JAOXYA010000045.1, on the reverse strand, counting down.
AGGGTCTTTGAGGAACGATGGCCTGAGTACTGGATGCAGCAGCAGGGGTGTTGCAGAGACCCAGGATCTTCCCGGGAGGCTGCTTCTAGACACCAGATCACAACGCGGCAGCAGTTTCCAAACTCAGCCTCTGACTGTGCAGGCAGTGTTCTGGGGTCACTCTAAAGGTCAGTCTCCTGCTCCTTTAGCAGCCCCTCTCCTGCCCAACCCCATTTCCTGCATGGAATCTTCCCATGTATAAAGCCTGGGTTGGTTTCACTCTTCCACGTGGTTAATCACAATGGCTCACTCCTACTCAACCATCAAAACCCCATTTCAGGGGCAGAAGCCGTAGTACAGCTGACTCGAGTTGGATTTCCCAGCACCCTGTATGGTCCCCTGAGCCCCACTAGGATTGATCCCTGAGTGCAGAGCGAGCAGTAAGAAACCCTGAACATTGCTGGGTGTGGCCCCAAACCCAAAACCCAAACAAACAAACAAACAAACAAACAAACCACAATCGCAGTCCCCAACTTCAGGAGGACTGACTTTAACTGTCAGTCAAGTTGACATCATGGTTGCTTCTGCTGGGTGGTCCCCATCTCCCCCAGCTCCTTACAATTCCCCTGCCCCATGGCTCTGAAATGAATGGTTTACTTTCCTGTCTCCACACCCTCCACCTCCACCCCCCCCACCGCCACACACACACACACACACACACACACACACACCAGCTGGTGAGCTCTAGAGCACAGAGACTGCATCTCCTCAGCCCCGCCTTGCATGTGAGGGTTTGAGCGAAGCCAGGCGCCTTGCAGGCACAGCCCTTCTCAGTCACAGGTACTCAGGGAACATTTTGTGGAATGAATACAGAACAGGTAGCAGCTTGTCAGTTTGATAAGATTTAAGAGAAATGGTAAGATTCATGGGTTGAGAAAAAAAGCAATGTAATCTTCCCCTCTGGCCAAAAAAGAAAAAAAAAAGAAATAAAGACTCACTTCTTGTTAAGAGCTGTTATTAGGAGCACTGTGCCTCCTGGGGACGCAGGACTGCGACAGGTGTGGCTCTCATGACTAGGGTCTCATGGCAGAGCAGATCCACAGGTCCTTGGTGGGCCTGTCCCCTCGTAGATGCCTGAGCTGCTCCGAAGGAACTTGGGGACAGGAAATTGCAAGGCAGCAGCATGAAGGAGTCCTGGCAGACCCCCACAGAGCTCTCTCACTTCTTTTTCACTCTGTTTTGATCCATTTGGGGGCCACTCTTGGCTGTGTTCAGGGCTTACTTTGTGCTCAGGGATCACTCCTGGCAGGCTCAAGGGACCACATGTGGTGCCGGGGTTCCAACCTAGGTCGGCCACATACAAGGCAAGCACCCTCCCTGCCATCACAGGGCTGAGACCCAGCTCCAACACTTCTTGGGTCTGCCCTGCTCATAGCTCAATTTCCACACCTGTGCAGTGGAGTTAAAAAAAACTGACATTACTGGGATAGAGGAAGTGGTTTGGAAGTACAAGCACTTGGCAGGGACTTGTAAATAGTGGCCATGACAAAATCTCAGAGATTTGAGGTTTTTCCTCATTGTCATTTGTGATTTAAACAAACAAACAAACAAAAAAACCTTTCACTACTCTCTTGATGGAGTGGGCACCAGATGGGTGGTCTTTTGGGGGCTGGGGATGAGTGCAGGCTTGAGTCACACCTTGCAGTGCTCAGGGCTTATTCCTGGCTCAGTGCTCAAGGACCATTCCTGGTGGTGGTTGGGGGACCAAATGTAGTGTGAGGGATCAAACCAGGATCGTGCAAGGCAAGTGGCTGAACCCCCCACACCAGCTCTGTAGTCCCAGATGTGTGGTCTTGACTATGAAACTTGTACAGGTCCTGGACACCTATGCAGGTATTCAGCAAACAGACATCCCTTGTCTGCATCAACTGCAGACTGGTTTTTGCTCAGAGCCTGCCCTCAGATGGCTAGGCAGTGTGGAGGAACGGCACAAGAGAGACACAGCAGAGAGGAGATGGGAATCCTGGGGGAATGAGACCTCCATGCCAGCCCCAGCTTCACACGGACCCACTGCCCTGCTCAGAAAATCCCTCTACCTCTTCTTCATCTGCAAAGTGGAACTTGGGATGGAACACCATAGGAATGCACATTCCCTGCGGTCACACTCATCTGTTCTAGGCCTTGAGACTGGCCCAGGGTGGCACCAACGAAGCACATCATTCATGAGCATACTCAGATAATTCCATTAGAATGATTGGGTAGAATCCTGTTGGATTGGGATATAATGAATATTGATGGATATAATAGACGAATATAGTAGATGACTGCTGTATTCCCCAGAGAGGGAGGGATTCCACAGCCTGCACTGGGCTTTTGGTTCAGCTGAGCTCGAATCCTTAAAAGAACTCTGCTCAGGGCATGGCATTCCTCTCTATTCAGCTCTTTCCTCTGACAAAGGAAAGCCAAAAGCCCCCAGCCTTGTACCTTCAGGATTCAATGAGGTAACCCTGGAGATGACTCAGCCAGACAAGGGAATACTCTTAATTAACAAGAACCATAAATGCCTTTTACCAGTTGAGGCCAAACTGAAGCAAAGAGATGTCCAATCCATTGGAAATGGAGAGTTTCCTCTGATTCCTGCTCATTGAACTTAGTAACTGGTAGCTAACTGCATTTTATTGTTTTTTTTCCTGAGATCAGAGAATTCTGTTCAACTACGAAAACAAGCATCTTCTCTCTCAGTTTTCTTCTGCTACCTCAACTTTAATTGATATTTATTTATTGGTTATTTTTAGTCACCTCCCCCAATGATGCTCAGAAGTTCCTCCTGGCTCTGCACTCAGGAATTACTCATAGGGGCGCTCAGGGGATCATATGGGATGCTGGGGATTCAATGGGTCAGCCTGGGTCAGCCATGTGCAAGCCAAATGCCCTACCCACCTAAACTATCACTCTGGCCCTCTCTTTAATTGCTTTGGAAAAAATTTTTTGGAAAAAAAAAATCAAAAGATTGAATCTATGGCTTCACACATGAGAGGTGTGCACTCAACCCCCTGAGCTCCATGAATCATATCAGTGTGCACAATTTAATGGCATTAAGTATGGAGCCATCACCACCATTTCTAGAACTTTCCACTGTTTCAAACAGAAACTCTGCTCTTCATGGAATAACTCACCTTCTCCTTAACCCCTGGGAACCTCAATTCTGCTTTCTGTGTCTATGAATGTCCCTTGTCTTGATCCCTTATGGAAGTGGAATTATACTGTGTCTTTTTGTGTCTCACTTATTTCACTTAGCATATTTTGTTTTACTTTCTTTGTTTTAATTTTTGGGCCACATTCAGCAATGCTCCTGGGTAACTCCTGCCTTTGCACTCAGGAATCATTCTTGGCAGTGCTTGGGGAACAAATATGGGATGCTGGGGATCGAACCTGGGTAGGTCACGTGCAAAGCAAAACCCCTACACACAATCCTATCTCTACAACCCCCTAGCATAATATTTTGTTTCTCCCATGTTGTGGAATTTGTTATAACTTCATTCTTTTTTATGACTGAATAACTATAGCTCATTGTATGTATGCTTTATGCTTTTCTTATTCATGTATCTATTATTAGACAATTTTTTAAACCTCAAGGCTGTTGTGAAGCATTGGTGGAGGGGTAGGAGCAATAGTAGAGTGGGGAGGGGATTTGTCTTGCATACGGCTGACCTGGGTCCATCCCTGACATCCCATAAGATCCCCCGAGCACTGCCAGGAATAATTCCTGAATGCAGAGTGCTGGGTATGACCAAAAAGGGGTGGGGGGAGCAAAAAAAAAGGAAGAAACACTGTTGGACATGATGAGTTTGACTCCCTGTTCGCTTTGTGTGCATGTGCCTGGGGTGGACTAGCTGAGTTCTGTAAGTCTGTGTTTATTGTTTGAAGAGTCACCCCCATCTTTTCCACAGCGACTGTTCCATTTCATATTCCCTCCACAATCACAGGCTTTCCATTTCTCCGGGCTCTCAGCACTGGTTCTTTGAGATGCTGGAGAGGACTCTGTTGTTTGCTCGGCAAACTCCTAATCATCCTTTAAAATCCACTGCAGGGGCTGGAGTTGATGGTGCAGCAGGTAGGACGCCTGCCTTGCATGTGGCTGACCCGGGTTCGATCCCTGTCATCTCATAAGGTTCCCTAAGCACCGCTAGGAGTGATCCCTTACTGCAGAGCCAGGAGTAACCCCTGAGCATTGTCAGGTGTGACCCCCAAACAACATCAAAAAAATATGTAAAATAAAAGAAATCAGCCCCATCTCTGATGGTGGCTATCAGAGGGCCTCCACATCCCAGACAATGTTCTGTATTTTTTTTTCTTTTTGGGTCACACCCGGCAATGCAAGGGGTTACTTTGCACTCAGGAATTACTCCTGGTAGTGCTTGTGGGGGAAGGTGGGGAGAACCATATGGGAAGCTGGGAATCGAACTCGGGTCAGCCACATGCAAGGCAAATGCCCTACCCGCTCTACTACCACTCCAGCCCCTGTATTTTTTGTTTTGCTTTGACCGTGACTCGATAATTTTTCTTTATTTCTTTAAAAAAAAAAAAACCTTCCCCTGTGACTCCAGGCTCCTGCTACCACACTGCTGGGAGCCGTTTGGGCACTGTTTGCCAGGCACTACCATGGGCCGGGCCCTGTGGTAGAGGCAGAGATACAACTGTGAGAAGGCCATGTGCTGGCGTTCGGACAATTCCTTCCATCAGGAAAGGGGGGCTCAGTGGACACCCTGATAAGCCTGTCTCTTCCGTCTGGGCAAAAAGTAGAGTTGGGGGCCAGAGAAACCGTATAGAAGATAAGGCACACGCCTTGCATCTGGCCATCCTGATTTGACCCCTGGCACTCTAGGGGCCCCCAAGCACCACCAGCTGGGGTCATCCTAGCACTGCACGACACTAGCAGTACCCCATGCTCCATTTCCCGCATCCAACGTAGGCTCTGTTGGCCAAAGTCACTGGGCCTCCTGAGCACTATCTAGAAGACCCCTCAAAAAAAAAAAGTAGAGTTGAGTGAGGGATAGGGCAGAGGGCTGGTGGGAGAGACAGAGGGTGCAAGGGTTAAGGGAGGAGAGGAAGTACATTTCTGATAAAAACATGTGAATGCTAAGACTGGCCCAGAGAGGTATAAATACAGTGGGTTGAGGCCGAAGTGATAATATAGCGGGTTGGGCATTTGCCTTGTACGCGGCCAATCTGGGTTCAATCCCCAGCATCGCATATGGTCTCAGTCCCAAGCACCGCCAGGAGTAATTCCTCAGTGCAGAGCCAGGAGTAACCCTTGAGCATTGCTGGGTGTGATCCAAACAGCAAAAATGAATGAATAAATAAAATAAATAAATAAATAAATAAAATACAGTGGGTAAGGAGTTTGCCTTGCACGCAGCTAACCTGGGGGCAATCCTTGCCCTCCCATAAGGTCCCTTGTGCCCCACCAGAGATGATCAAAGCACAGAGCCAGGGATAAGCCACCGGGGTGTGGCTCCCAAACAAGACAAACAAAAGAAGATTCTGCCAGGCCAGCGCCTAGGGGAGCCAGGGTGGCTGCAGAGGGAAGAGCAAGCAGGAAGTGGGTGTCGGCCAGAGCAGATCCCACAGGAGCCCATGGGGATCACGTTCCAAGTGGCATTTCACTGGCATTTGGAACAGGAGGCAGTTACAATCTGAGTTCCCCTGTTTGCTGGCTTTGTTCTTAAAGGCCACACCCTGCAGTGTTGGGGTTTGCTCCCTGTTCAGCTCTGGGCATGCTGAGATGCGAGGGATCAAACCCAGACCCAGGCCTCTCATACACAAAGCCAGTACTCTAGGTCTCCGGGACCCCACATTCCAGTCTCAAAGGGTCTTTTCAGGGCCAGAGTGATAGTCCAGTGGGTAGGGTGCTTGCCTTGCACACAGCCCACTCAGATTTGATCCCCAGCCCTGGATACAGTCCCCCTGAACCATCTGGAGCGATCCCTGAGCACAGAACCAGGAGGAAGCCCTGAGCACAGCCAGGTGTGAACCAAAACTCTTTTTCTTTCTGCTGAAGAAATGATAGTAGGTTGGGGAGGAGGGAGGAGCCAGAGGAGGAGCAACTGGTGAGGCTGGAGCACTCAGCGAAGGTCAAGGAACCCCACACTGGCCAGGAGCGGGGCAGTGGGGAGACCAAGAGGGAAAAGGAAGGTGTCTTGGGGGATGCTGGGTTCCCCGTGCCCAGTCCTGAGCCTGTCCCTGCCCACTGCCCCAGGCATGTCCGATCACTCAGCCTTTTCCGGTCGGCTCTGCAAGAAACCCGTCCCACTGTCACTCCTGTCACCACCAAAGCCAGTCCCACAGCCACTGAGGCCAGTCATGGTGGTCAGTTAAGAAAGAGAATGATGGGCAGCAAGCCAGCAGGCTGGGAGATAGGGGACTCATGTTTTACAGCAAAGGAGAACAGGGAAGCAGCCATTGCAGGGGGGTTTAGGCCAGTGTTGTGGTTTGGGAAGTGGCTGGGTGACCCAGGGCATGGCCAATAAAGGCTTCTGAGGGAGCTCTCTGTCCTCCTTCAGGAGTAGGGGAGGAAGGGACACTCACACTTGACCCCTCCTGGTTTCACATTCTGAATGTGCCCCTGCCTTCCTTAGCTGGCTTGGCTCCATCTGCGCCCGCCACCCCACCCCCTTCCCATGGCCGGCCTGGGAGCCCCTCTTTCTGCTGCTACAGTAGCTTGGCCTCTTAGCCCAGCACCTGCCAGACCCCTGCTACTGCCTGCATCTGCCCCTTGTACCTTGTGAGCACCAGGAGGAGGAGAGCCGGGTAGGGTGTGGGGCATGGGTAGGGATATGGCGATTTTATCCTGAGGACAGAAAAAGGAGAAGAGGAGAGAAGAAAGAGGAGAGGAGAGGAGAGGAGAGAGGCGAGGAGTGAGAAAGAGAGCAAGAGAAATAGTGAGAGAGGAGGGAGAGGAGAGGAGAGGAGAGGAGAGAGAAAGAGAGAGAGAGAGTGAGAGAGAGAGAGAGAGAGAGAGAGAAGAATGGAGAATTTTAGCATTGCTATACTTTAAGTTCTTAAGTGCAGCTTCTGACTAGCTTCTGTCCCTGTAGCAGGCTCACTCACAGAGTCAGGAGCTGCCCTCCTCGGCACCGCCCTTCCCCCGCCCCCCCACCCACCCCATTGTGAGCCAGTGTATGTCTCTGAGCTCTAGGCTGAGCACACAGCAGGAGAGCCACACAGCAGGAGAGCGCACCTTAATCCCAGAGATTGGAACTCGACCCCAGAGCCTCATCCTACTAATCCTTCTCTGGCCCGCGGGGGGGCCGCGGGGGGGGGGTGGTTCTGTGTCACCAGCTCCTGCCCTTCCAGGGCAACAGGTGACAGAGGGAAGCTCACAATTTCACAATTCGCAATTGGCACACACTTTGGCTAAGTGCTGGCTGTTTGGCTTCCTGCAGGCAATTTGCCTTGTCCCGACCCCCCACACACACACACCTCCTCCTCTGTCCTTGATCTGTGAAGGGGTGGGGTGGAGTGGGGGGGTCCCAGGGCTGTAGGGGAAATCGACACTGTGAACCAACGCTTACCCCCTTTACCCTTTGGCGGGCACAAGGGGACTTCATTGTTTTACAATTCTGTCTGACCCAAACGCTTCCTTATTCTTTCCCCAGGATAAATTTGAGCTTCTTTCAGATGCTTCCTTCTCTGCTGTCTCGGCCTTCTGCCCACTTCAAGATCCGAATTCAAAACCAGCTGAGCTGAGGAAGCTGGGCATGTCCTCTGTTTGATGGTGAGGACTCCCCCAGGCACAGAGCTGGGGAGTGGCCAGGTCCCACTCAGTGAGCAAGCAGGAGCCCCGGATTCCTCCGGAAGGTTCCACAGTGTCATCCCAGTGCTGCTGTCTCTAGTGCCAAGGACATGAGCTCAAGTTGCTCTAGGACTAAGGGAGAACGCTAGACCCAACTTCGTCCTGGGGGTGCGTGTGTGTGTGTGTGTGTGTGTGTGTGCGTGCGCGCGCATGTGTGTCTGTGTGTCTGTGTGGTGTGTGTGTGTGTGAGAGAGAGAGAGAGAGCGAAAAAGAGAGAGGCATTGCAGACAGAAGAGCAAGGCAAATGAATGAGCCAATTTCTCATGATGTCAGTAGCTTTGGGGTGAAGGACGAGCACTGGCTGCTTAAAGCAGGAGTATCCACCCCACCCTACTCTTACCACCATATACTCGCCGCCCTCACTCTCTTTCTGATGAACAATAGTGAGCAGTCCCACTCTCCTTCCCAGGGACTGCCATGACCAGCAGTCACTGAGCCCCACGTCTTCATCTATTTCAAGGTTATTCCCAAGAGGTAGAGGGAGGGGGAGAGGAGAAGAGAGTGATGGGGGCGGAAGAGGAGAAAAATGAGAACAGAGCAGCTAGGGTGAGGATTCACCGTAGGGTGTAGAAGCTGCTCCCAGATGCTCAGACGCCACTTAAGATCTCTGGGTCCCCAGGCAGGAACAATGCACTGTTACACCCATTTTGTAGGTGGACAAACTGAGCTGATTTGTCTCTATGAGTGAGTGGCAGAGCTGGGGTTTGCTGAGGCTACCTCATGCCCATGTTCGCTGGCCAGCCAGGGGCACAAGTGTCCATCACCCTGCAGGGGCTCCATGAGGGACCCCTCCCATCCTCTTCCTCCTCCTCATCAGAAACCAGGTTCAGGAGTGCAGAATGCCCTGGAGCACTGCAGTGCGTCAGAGTCAGAGCGTCACAGCGTCACAGCGGAAGGACGTGACTCAGCACAGGGACAGATGGTGACATCGTGTTCATTAAGTGCTGGCTGCTGTCACCGCTTTTGCCCACATTCCCTGCTTTTGTGCTCACCAGTGCCCAAAGAACAAGGCACCGTTACCCCCATTTTGTAGGTGGACAAACTGAGGCCGAGCTGAGCTGTCTCCGTGAGTGAGCGGCAGAGCTGGGGAGCAAACCCCATCAGGAGTCTGACTAGGAGCAGCCTCTCCCACATGCTGGCAGTGGATGGAGAGGGCGGGGGGAGATGGAGTCTGGAAGAAGCAGCAGCCTGACCCTCTCCTCTGTATCATCGGAGGGGAAGGGGTACCAATTCAAGGCTTCCTGCCCAAGGAAGGGGTGAGGGAGTGAGCAGGGATGGGGTTTGCAGGGAGGGAGCTGTCAGATAAACCCTGTGTTAAGTCCAAGCTTTTGCTTTTGTCCTGGTGATATCGGCTCAGTATGGGGCCCAGAGTCACACTGAGGAGTGCTGGGGCTACTTTTGGCTCAGTGCTCAGAGACCATCTGGGTTTCTCATATGCAAAAAGTCTGTGCTCAGCCTGGAGCCAACTCCTCACCCGCCCGCCCGTATTCTAGATTCACAACCTGTTGGTTGCATCTTTGGGCAGGATTCTCTGCTCTCTAAACTCTTCTCCCCAGCTCTGCATGATGGAGTCCAAGTTACTATCTGGACGGGTGCTGAGGCCTCCACCCGGCAACCCTGATGCAGCGGAGGTGCCCATGAAGTGTGCTGCCCTTGCAGATGCTGGGGGTGGTGGGTGCTGGGCTCTCCTGTCTTCTGGAAAGATGCCGAGGGCTCAAACTCAGCTGCCACAGGCCAAGGGGACACACAAGCTGGATAGATAACCCTTTCATTCCCCCCCCCCCCGCCCCTGAGACCCCGGGGAATGCAGGGAGAGGTATCTCACAGCCCTTCTGTAGAGAGGAGTGGGTTCACGGCAGCTGACGATTTTGCACAGCTGCCAGAACAAAGTGATCAGCAGCTCTGGGCTGCCAGGGAAGGGCTGTGGTCCTGCCACGGCTGCCGTGTCCCTGGCTCATGCATATACTGTGTTTGGGGCAGTACACGCGTGCCCCAGTCAGGAGGGTGTCTCCAGGGCACAGCGCCGGCCCTGCGGGTCCTCTCAGCCACCTCCCTCTTCCTCACCCTCGGCGCTGGGCATTGCATCGGGTTCAGTCTGGGTCTCTGTGTCTCGGCACAGGTCTGATCTGATTGGGTCTTTTTTCTTTTCTTTTCTTTTCTTACCTATCTCCCTCTGATTCTCCATTTCTCCTGGTTTCTCTGAATGCCCCCGTCTATTTCAATTTCTCTGCTTCTCTATTCTTGCTCTCCTGCTTTGTCTGCCCTGCTCCATCTCTCTCTCTCTCTCTCATATTATCTCCTCTGATTCTCTCAAAACCTTCCTGTTTTACTGAGTCTCCCAGTCTGGTCTGTCTCTCTACCAGACACTCTCTCACTCTCTCTCTCTCTCTCTCTCTCTCTCTCTCTCTCCTCCTCTCTTTTATTCCCATCTGTCTCCAGATCTGTCAGTCGGCCCGTCTGTCTCCATCTCTTTGGGTCTCCTGGCCTTCGGGGAACTCTTTTTGTCTCTTCTGTTCCCTACCTCTCTCTATTTTTCCTCCCTCTCTTCCTCTCTTTCCCTCTGTGACACTCTCCTGGAAAAGCATCCAAGACTGAAGTGGCCGGATTTCAAGTGACAAACAGCACTACACCCAGATCCCACCCCACTCCGCGCTGCCTTCCTCCCCCACATCCCTGTCACGAGAAACCTATTGTGTTGGCCCGGGAGTTGGAGTTGAAGGGGCCCGGGGGCCTGTGCCTCTGACTGCTCCCAGCTACTTCCCCATTGGCTCCGAGCAGGCTGTGCTCAGCGAGGGCTGAGCGACAGGGGGAGGCTCTAGTCCATAAAAGGGGGGGAAGAGGCTCTGATCTGCTGTTCTCTGGGGCTGGGGTAGCCTCGCATCGCTCCAGGCACTCCCTCCTTGCTGGAGTCCAGGCGGCCTCTTGCTTGAGCCTTGACCCACGGCCTGCCTACCACCCTCCTGTGACCTGCCTGGGGACAGAGAAGAGCACAGGTAAATCCAGAGACTCTCGGGAAGCTTCTTTGTCTGTCTGTCTGTCTGTCTTTGCGCTCCCCTCACTGCATCTCCGACCCCCATCCTATGGACCCTGAGCGTGGCTGCGGGAGTGTCTCACACAGGGAGTCGCAGTGCAGGGCACAGTTTATAAAAGCCAGACCGTGCAGGAGGAACTGCCAGTTGGAATTCCCCTCTCTGCGCAGCCCGGGTTTAAACAGGTGGGTTTTTCTCTGCCCCCCACCCCTCCCCTGAGGCTTTAACTCCCAGCTCTTCTCCGTGGAGCCAGCCTCGCAGCAGTTTCTGGGGGGGGAACTGGAGACCCCTGGGAAGGCATAAGGAGCTAGAGGCTCAGCTAATCAGGGAGATTTTAAAGGTCACCGATTCTCCCAGCATTTAAAGAACGAGGACCTGGGGACATTAATGAGATGTGGGCCTCGGGCACTGACCGTGAGCCATGTACATCAGTGTATTGCCTGTCTTTAGCCTTTGAATCCTCCTGGGATGGTGTTTAATTGCTGACAGGGTGCCCATTTGAGCGGCTGTCTTTGACACCGTTTTACGCAGACGTGAACTTTAAGGTTGTTGTGCGGGCAAAGAGTGACAGGCAACAAGCCAGGAGATGCAGCTTTAGTAGGATTTTATTATTATTCTATTTTTTTAATTGTCCGTTTCACTTCGAAAGGACTTGTTGCTTTCATGTAAATGACACGCAGAGCATTCAGAGTTGGGCAGAGAACTCAGATGGTGAAGCCCTTTGCTCACTGGCCGTACAGACGCCGCCGTTCAAAGAAAAGACGACAGAAAGTTCCATTCTGACCAAGGATGCCCATGTTTTCAGGGTGGGCAAAAAAAAAATTTTTACTGAAGACTCCAGTGCTGAGTAGTAAATTCTGGGACCTCGTACTCTTTGCCAGGCATCTATGGTGAATTTCTAGGAGCTTTACAAACATTCTTTAATTAAACCTCCAGGCTTAGCAGGGCAAACAAGCTCCTCCGGGATACTTGCCCTGATTTCAGTTCCCTTCCCACAGGCTGGGAAAGTCTTCCTGATGACTCTTTCCTTTCCCTGGGCTGGGAAAATAGATGCGACTTGTCTCTCTCATTTGACAGATACTCCAGTTAAGGTCTAGTGCAGATTCTCTCAGAAATGTCAACCCTGGGCTCCCTTGAGTCTCTTCCCTGGCTCCCTTCTCTTTGCCATTTCTCCTCCCTTACCTTTTCCTCTCAGTCTCACCCCACCCTTGCCTTTTGTTTTGTTTTCACAGGTTCTTTCACCCCAGGCTCAGAGAGTGGGGGAGCTGTTGCTGTAGCCCAAAGTGGTGAGTCCTGTTGCTGGGGGTGGTTTGTGTTCCTGGCGAGTCTCAAACCCACTCTTTAGCCCCACAGGTAGTCTCCATGGGCAGTCAGAGTGGGGTGCCTGAGAACCCCCTGTTTTAGCAGAGCACAATGGGGGGGGGTCCAGCCTGGGGGCTTTAAGAAATTTTCGATCAAGAGAAGTGTGATATGGAAAATGAAGAACGTTTTTGTTCAGGCTAATTGGGGTTGGAAGGGGATTGAGAGAAAAAACTGACCGAGGGCATGTAGAGCCAAGCTTCTCTAATTCCCTAAACCAGCCAAAGCACATGGGGTCATGCAACTGAGTGTGGGAATTGCAAAAAAAAAAAAAAATACAAAACTTGGCAACAGTAAGAGATTTCGGAATGCATAAGACCAAAAATGAATACAAGATCAAATATATAATGAATCTAAAGTATTTCTAGCAGCACTCACTGGTGTTGTATTTCTCAGGCCATAGAGGTCAAGAGTGGGAAAAGCTTAAGAATCCCTGATGTAAAGGAACTTTTCAGAAGGTGGAAATAGTCTGTTGGTGTTGGGGAAATGAAAAAAAGAAATTCAAAATCATCTTAAAGCTTATAGAAAGGGATTAATTCGGGTTGGTCTGGGTCACAGTACAGTGGGTGGGGTGTTTGCCTTGCATATGGCCACCCGGGGTTCAATTCCTGGCACCCCATATGCTCCCCCAAGCCCCATATGGTCCCAGCGTCAGGAGTAAACCCTGAGTACTTCCAGGTGTGGCCCCAAAACAAAAAACAAAAGAAAATGAGAAAGTGATTGGGATCTTTTTGGTAAGACCGGTAGACCCTGATTCTCCATATAGTCTCCACATGTAGGTCTCACACCACCTGAGACTGCTTCGCATTCCACATGGCCCCTATGATTTGCTGTGTGATTTGAGGTCAGTCATTGCCCTCTCTGAGCATTCTCTTCCTTCTCCATTATAGGAAGGGTGATAATGTTAGTAGGTATTCAACAAATGAGAGGGTGCCTGTTCCTTTAAGCAGTCCAAAGAGTGGAACCTCTTCCTGCTGCCATCTGTCCGCCAGTCTGTCCCACACGATGGTCCTATTCCATTCTGTGTGTGATGTCCAGGAAATCAGTAGGAATGGCCATTTTTCCTGCTCCTGGTGCTTGTCCTCCCCAGCCCATACCCTCCCAGCTCCAGGAAGACGTATTCCTTCATCAGCTGCTTTAGGTCCATAATGTCTCTTCCTGATCAATCCTCCTTACGGCCCCCTCCCCCTCACCTCCTTGGGTCATTCTTGCACAATTGTTCTATTTATTACGTCTTCCATCATTCTAAGTGGGATCAATAGCTGATGGCTTGGTTTCAAGCATGTCTGAGAAAGTGTACTCGGCTAACTGATTTCTCTCATCCTCTCCCTCATCTGGGTCCATAAATGTTGCTTAGTCTCACTGGCTCTGACAAAGCGTAAAAGTGATTTCACTGAGACGGACTAGATCCTGGAGGCCACTAAGCATTGCTGGAGACGCCAGGTAAACCCAGCATCTGGCCTGGAGATGTCCCGTTTCCAGGGATGTTGGCATCATTAATATCTCCCAGTTTGAGCCCCTGGGGGGGGGGGGGACACCGGTAGGTAAAAGGTTCAGGTTTTCCAGAGAAATCCCCAACTTTCCCCTGGGCTCGTACCTGGGGCCTGGGGGCTACTGGCCTATTTGCCAATTTGCCCCTAATCACTGGATCCCTGGAAGGTTTTACTGAACACTTACTATGTGTTTGTCTCTGGTCCATTGGTCACTGAGCACAAAGCATCAGGGTTGCAGGAGGAGATTATTGGGTTTCTGATTCAGCCAGTGACTCAATCTCCTGAGTCAAAGCACTTCCTCTCTGGGCCCTTCGGTTCATCCTTTCTCGATCCCTTTTCCTCTCTCCCTGCCCCCTCCACCTTCCTCTTCATACATCTCCCTTTCTTTCTGCCTCTCTCTTCTCTGGTCGAGTCTAGTCTTGCCCCCCCCCCCCAAATCCCTTAATTGTTTCAGGAAACAAAGGGCAGGGGGAGGCTGGAGCGATATTAAGGTCTGTAGGGCACTCGTCTTGCACCAGGCCTATGTTGGCACCACCTATGAACCCCCTGAGCACTGCCAAGAGTGATCCCTGTGTTCAAAGCCAGGAGTAAGCCTGAGCACAGCCTGGTATACCTCCCCCCACCACACACACACACACACACACACACACACACACACACACACATTGCCCTCATGGATAGCAGCAAATGTTCCCTGAGAGGTGGCCAGAGGTGGTGGCCCTGGGCCTGGGTTTGTTCTGTGTCTTGATTCTTACTGATGAAATGCAGGGTGTACCTCCCAAGCCCCCGCCCCTCCCCCAGTTCTATCACTGGCTCTTTGTTAATGACCCTAAAGGCAGAAGGAGAGCCTTTTAGTGCTTTTTAGAGATTCCCTTTCCTGCCCACCAGACCAAAAGCCATCTTATCTTCAGGCCTGTGAGTGGTCTGGGGAGCAGTGTGATGGACTTTGAATTCAAGCTGACTCCTCAGGGCTGGTCTTGGAGGTGGGGTTGCTGCTGAAGCTGTAAGCCCGTCTCTTTCTCCCCCTTCTTCCTGTGTGGACCCCCTCACCTCTCTGAGTCACTTCCCCAAAGCCCCTGGATACCAGATTCACCTGATCACGCACCAAAAAAGAAAAGATGCAACACATAGTCGTGAGGTAACTCGCCCCCACAGCGCTGCCTTGAAGTGGAGGGGGCGGGGTACCACAAACCTGCATGGAGGTGCTCTGAGCAGGTGGGGGATGGGCGAGAGCCTGTAAAAATAGCACCCACCTAGTGAGGTACAGGGGGTCCCGCCTGCGTGTTCCCTGCACAGGGCAGCTGGCTGGCTGGGGTGCTGTCGAAGGCCCCTGCCAGCTCCTGGCTGGGTCATGTGGGGTGTGGGTCCCTCCCCCACCCCGCCATCCTGTCTCCATTTCTCTCCTGACTCATGTTGTGACCTAAACAAGTGACTTCACTTCTACCTTATCCTATTTTCTCTTCCATCAAAAGGGACTAATCATATGCGATAAAGTGCTAGGAGAGATAATTGCGATGTTAAATCAAACCATTATTATTCCATGCTGGCTTTTTAAATAAAAAGGCTCCCTGCTCCTCCGAGAGCCCTCTGACTACAAGAGAGAAAGATCACGAAGCAAGCCCTTCCTTCCCCTTCAAGGAACTCTGGGTCCTGGAGGGAAGAGGGACAAGTTGCGCTGGCCCTTTAAGGTGCCTCTCAGACACCCCTGGAAGGAGCCCACAGGGAGAGGAGACCACCCCATCTGCAGATAAAAAAAAACACTAAGGCCAGATGGCAGGAGAGGGTGCTACTCTCTTGCCATTTTCCTAAAAGAATCAACTGCCAAACTATTAGGATAATTAGAATTATTGTATCAGGCTTAGGGAGTTAATAAAGGCAAAGAGCAGCAAACTTTTTTCCCCCATTTTTTATTAGTGAATCACGGTGGGGTACAGTTACAGACTTACAAACTTTTGTGCTTGTGTTTCAGTCATACAATGGTCAAGTACCCATCCCTCCACCAGTGCCCATTTTCCACCACAAATGATCCCAGTATTCCTCCACCCCCCCCCACCTCTGTGGCAGGGCATTCCCTTTTGTTCTCTCTCTCCTTTAGGGTGTTGTGGTTTAAGAGCAGCAAACTTTTACTCTCAAAGACCAGGTGTGGGGTGTCCTGTCCAGTCCCTACTCAGCATCTCAGCTCTGCTTTTGCTCCTTGGTGAGCAAAATGTGGAAACGGAGAGGAAGGGGCAGCATCAGCCAGGGTCAGGGACAAAGTAAAGGCTTTGTTACAAGGAATCACTGGAGTTGTTGGGGGTTGGGGGTGCCGGGGGTGCTGTATTGGGAAGATCAGGCCCCATCTCCCCCTGCCTCCAGAGCTCGCTCTCATTATGTCACAAAAAAAAATTCCAGAGAAAACAGAACAAATAAGCTTCTATAGGAGAGGAGAGAGAAAGAAAAGGGATCCCCAATCAGACCCACCCCAAACTGGGACCCCTACATTCCACTATTTGTTTTTGCCAAGTTGGTTTTATTGGGGGGTTTTGTTTGTTTGTTTTTCAAACTGGCCAGTTCTGGGGCTTTAAGATAAGGGTCTTGTGGAGAGGAAGGACTTTGAAAGGGTCATCTTGGTCTTGGTCTTATCTGGCCCTTTTTTTTTCCTGCTGAAGTCTCTCCTCTCCCTGAGCTCTGCCTTCTCTGGGCTGCCAATGTCTTTATTCAGAACCTTATCAGACCCATTTCCTGAATCTCTGGAGTGGGGCTGGTGACACAGTAACTTCCTTAGATCCTATCATCTTGGTTTTATTACTTCCTGAAACCTCTGGCTTTCTATTTGACTACCCTCACCTTATCTTCACAGCGCCTGTGGAAGCTAACTAGTCTATTTTTCCCCCTTTGGAGGTCAGGGATCACCCCCCACTCCTCACTGAGCTGTTTTTCAAAGCTCCAGGAGAGTTTTGTTTGGTTTTTGCTGAAGAAACACATCTCAGCCTGCAAAAGCTGAGGCAATTTCTTGGCAAGACCCCTAGCCTTCAAGTTTGTGAGTGTCAGTGTCTTCTCTTCACTATTGCTGTCCCTCCAGCCCCTCATTGGTCACTTGCTGAATTTCTTTCACAGATGGTTGGCTTTAGATCCCTGTCCCCACAAGGACCTTGAAGTTTCTCTGAGGCATGAAAGTGGGGTGCAAACCAACACTAAATGAGGCTCTGAGATCTGAGGGGCTGCCTGCTTGTTCTGTCGGCAAACTGGCCCGAAACTCCAGCTCTTCACTGAACCCTCTATCGGATGCTGGAAACACCATTCAATCAATCCATTCATTCATTCATTCTCTAGCCACTCATATATTTTGAGTCTTCTCATCACTTTAGGAGGAATATGAGTGCAAAGTCTTTTCTCTGACATAGGGTCTAAGCCTGCTGCTCTGCCTTATTCTACCCAAGTCTCCTCCGCCCCATCTCCTGCCATCCTTGGATACACACTCTTTCATTTGCATATGCCTCGTGCCTCTGGGGGCTGGATAGATGGTAGAGTGGGTAAGGCACTAGTCTTGTGTGTTGCCGACTCAGGTTTGATCCCTGGCATCCCATAATGTCCTCTGAGCACCACCAGGTATGCCCCTTACCACTCTCCAAAAAGGGAACTCTGGTAGAGCCAGCCAGTGGTAGTTGGTGCTCAAAGGAACCTAATCCATAGAGACTTCCTGGAGGAGGACTTCAAGCTAAGTTTGGAAGAACAAGTAGGCATTAGCCAGATCAGAGGGAGATGGAAAGGGTGGGATGAGGTGTTCCAGGCAGAGAGAGACTTGAGAACATTGGCTTGGGAATTGTGGTGTTAGCCCAGGGAATGCTCATGCCACTGAGGTACGGGAATACCATGAACTGGCAATGTCCTTTGTCACCGTGTCCCCCACCGCCTTCTTTTCCTCCTCTCTGAGGTGGGGAGAGGATTAGCCCCAGCTTTTTTGAGGGCATTTTTGAGGACCTCTTATTTGTGGCACAAGACTGGGAACAGAATCCAGCAGCCAGCAAGCTCCCCACTGACTGAACCTTCCAGAACACCTCCCAGCACCTGCCAAGGGACTGACTTCCTGTCAGAGGGGTGCGGGGTGCTGGGGAGGGGTGCAGGTCAGGGATATAGCCACGTGGGTGGCTGTGTGCAGGGTTTCTTTCGGGCAGAGTTCGAGGCTGGAGTCAGCAGGCCTCTGCAGGAGGCCGGAATTGGTGGATGAAAGAGGTCAGGGGTCAGGGATCAGGGGCCAAGGGTGGGCTCTGGCACCAGAGGGTCTGATCCCAGCTTTGCTACTTGTGAGCCCTTGAATCCTGGGGAGGTGTCTTAACTTAGTTTCTTCATCTGTAAATTGGTGGTGACACTTCCCAGAGCTGCTAAGGCTGCAAACGAGTAAACCCCTGAGATGGCCAAGAACACAAGTGCCCGGCGGCCACCGGATGAGCTCCGATTATGATGATAAAATGTAATCAGGAGAAGCAAGGGAACGGACGTGGGTGCTGTGCATTTTGTCCAGAAGGAAGAGATCTCAAACTGAGATTGAGAAACACCCCCCCACCCTGCTCCACCCCTGCCAATATCTATCTCCCTGAAGTCAGAGGACAAGGGGGCTCCCCATCCCTGGTGGCTTAATCCCGTGCTAATCGTGTCACCGGCCAGCTGAGCCTTCCTCAATATCAGAGAGAAACACCAGCTCCTTGCTTTGTGTCTGCAAGCAAGTGACACATTCACTGGCCTGGAACCAAATCCCCTGGGCAGGCAGCAAACACAGTGAGAGAGCATGGCTCAGGTGCCCTCTGGATGGAGCTGGGCCGACCTCCCAGTGTTGTTGTCCAGCTTGGAGCAGGTAAGCAGCAGGACTTGAGCTTTCTCCTTCAATTACGATGTGACTTCAGGAGACTTACAAGCCTCTCTAGGTGCCAGATTTAGCTATAAAGTGGAGAGGTGCTGGGTCTGAAGCAGGGGTGCCTTGTATTAAGAAAACAAGACAGACAGAAGAGAGAAAAAAGCGAGGGGCCAGGGGTCACCCTCACAGCCTCATGAGCTGAGAGCCTCAATTCTCCATCACATTCCTTACATTCATAGGGCGAGCGAAGGCATCCGTTGACAAACATCTGCTGATCTGCGCTCACCTAACCAGGTTAAGCTAAGTCAACAGGAGCTACGTGATGGGCTGGGCTGGGCAGAGGAACTCCGGAACTGAGGGGCCATAGAGATGCGGGGCTGAGGGTCTGTCTTAGTCCCTTATCTCTAAGGAGTTTGCTCTGCTAGAGGTAGCAGAGATAAAAGTGTTTGGTGGAAGCTTTCTTCTCAACAACATTCCGGGGGAAGAAAGGTCCCATAAATCACTCTACCC
This sequence comes from Sorex palustris, assembly GCA_028565675.1. NCBI lineage: Eukaryota > Metazoa > Chordata > Mammalia > Eulipotyphla > Soricidae > Sorex > Sorex palustris. The sequence goes on along the minus strand of JAOXYA010000045.1, from coordinate 5,332,051 downwards.
AGGCCCTCTTCTCACTCTAAGTTTGTTTGTTTGTTTATTTATTTATTTATTTTAATTGAATCTCTCTGAGATACAGTTAGAAAGTTGTTCATGCTGGGTTTCAGTCATACAATGTTCCAACACCATCCCTGCACCAGTGTACATTTCCCACCCACCACCAGTGTTGATGGTGGCCACTGTTGATGAATCAACTTCCCCAGTTTCCCTTCTGCTATCCCCACCAGCCTGCCTCTGCAGCAGACACACTTCTTTCTCCCTCCCTCCACCTCTCTGTTTCCCTCTCTGTTTCTCTCCCTCCTCCTCTCCACTTGCTCTCTCTCTCCTTTTGAGCATTATGATTTGCAATACAGGTACCGACAGGTTATCGTATATCTCCCTTTACCTCCTGTCAGCACTCAGTTCTGGCCCAGAATGATCATTTACAACTATCATTGTCATAGTGCTCCCTTCTCTACCCTAACTGCACTCCTAAGTTAAAAATTTTAAAAACCAAGTCTAATCATATTTATATGCAAGTGACATCGGACAGAGTGATGTCCATATCTCACAAGTGACCTGGGAATTGAGGACAAGATGCAGGTGAAAGGCCAGTGCCCAGGGCCCCCTGGGCCCCTTGGAAATGGAGGGTGCCACTGTTGATGAATCAAAGTTCCAGATACTGTGGTCACTAAAGGCATGGATGCAGGGCTCACATAGCCCAAGCTGTGCCCCCGACCCCCATTCTCCCCTCTCACTGCTTGCTGTGATGTAGAGGCTGCTCGGCTGGAAGTGTCCACTTCATGGGAAAGGAACAAAGTGAGAGGAGGGGTTTAGGGGTTCATCAAACAGTGAGCCCCTAAATTCACTATCTTCCTTGATATTATTCTAATAAGGGAGGCTGAGTGGGCCACTCCTGTGGGCCCTCAGAAGGGAACCTGGTCTCAGCTGCAGCCTTGGGCTCCGGGATTGTGGGATGTGATCTAAATCCCGAACATCTGAGAAGACAGTGTAGACTGCAGAATCAGGAAATTTGGGGCAGGGAAGGAACACCACCATCTCCAAAGGTAGCTCTGGAAGTGAGAGGCACTGAGATCAGATGGGGGCCTCCGGCACTTTCCACTTGATTGGCTGTGAATTCTGGTATTTGGCTTTTTTTTTTGTTGCTGTTTTATTAAACTCAACTGGATAATAATGTTCAGGACTTACTCCAGGTGGTGCTTAACCATATGTGGTGCTGGAGTTAGAAACTGAGGTAGCCCATATAAGACATATGCCTTTTATTTTTTCTCTCTGGTTTTGTTGTTGTTGTTGTTGTTGTTGGGCCCACACCTGGCTGTACTCAGAGCTTACTTCTGGCTGTGTTCAGAAGGTTGGATTGGAGGAGCCACGTAGAGTGTTGGGGGATTGAACCTAACCGGCTGCATACAAGACAAGCAAGCATCCTACCTGTTGTACTATCTCTCTGACCCCCAAGGCAAGCACCTGATCCTTGTACTAGCTCTCTGGCATCTTAATATTTATACTTAATATTTGGGGTTTGAGGGCCACATTTGATAGAGCCCAGGGATTACTCCTGACTCTATGCTCAGGAGTGTTGATGTTGAGGGGACCACACATGGTGCCGGGGATTTGAAACAGGCTGACGCAGACACAGTGAAGGCCAGCACCTTAGCTCCTGTACAAACTCTCCAGTTCACCATATGTCCATTTGGTTTTGTTTTAGTTTGTTTTGTTTTCTGCTTGACGCCCACAGTGATACTCAAAAGTTATTTCTGTCTCTTCACTCAAATTACTACTGGCCGTGCTTAGGGAACCCTAGTGGATGCCAGGGATCAAAGCTGGGTCAGCTGCATGCAAGGCAACACGTTAACTGCGGTACCATCACTCCAGCCCCATCTGGTCCATGAATCTTGATACTGGGTTTATAAGGTGTTGATTCTGAGAGAGCTTTCGAGAGACTGGCTGTGACTCTAGTGCATCTGCCTAGCCTGTGCGTTGGGCAGGGCTGCAGTGGCTGGGGTGCATAGAACAGGGACAGTGTAGTTAGGAGCTTTGCCCTGCCGGGGCTGACACTCTGGTGGGTGAGGTACCGAGTAAGAGCAGAAGCAAGGCAGGGTGAGGTGCGAGGCCACCAGCAACCACGGATGGGAGACCAAGAAGCTGAGTTTGCGACTTGGAAACTGGCAGTGTGACAGTTGTGATCCATGCGACAATCTGAGAGCAGAGCGGAGAGGAGAGAGCAAAGGCTTGGTTGTAGGAGCAAGCTGGATGTGGCTGAGAAGCACAGAAAATAGTTTAGCAAGACCCAGCTCCCACCTCGGTGGACCCAAAGTCCAGAGGCTCAGCTGAGTTTAAAGACTGATTCCCAGAGAAGCTGGTGCGAAGGATGAAGCACCAGCTTCTGGGAGAATGCAAGAGAGGAGCATCTCAGCTGGCCTGTGAGACCAGGAAAGCTGTCTGGGGGACGTGACCTCTAACCTAGGACCCAAATGACAGGTGACACTAGAGAGTAGAAAGCGTTTCCTAGCCGAGAGAGCCACGCGCCAAAGCCCAGAACTATTAGAGAGTCCAACAGATTCATCTGAGGACCGGATTCCCAGAGGATGACTGCAGTTCAACCCAGAGCTGAGCTCTTGGGGTGTCAGAACAGGACTGAGAATATTCCTGTTGCTTTTGAGATGGGCGAGGCTACACCCAGCGTTTTGGGCAGCTCTGATCACAGTATTGATGGGTTGACAAGGGTCCTTCCTGGTGAGCAGCAGGGAGCAGCTCAATGTGGACAGGGAGGGAAATGACCCTTGGGAGATGGGGTGACATGAGCGCCCTGGAGAAGAGACCTGTAACAAAGCAGGCAGGAGGTTGCAGGATGATTAAGGCAAGAGATAGAGGTCCCAAGAACTCAGGAGAGCAAATATCTTCTGATTTGGGAGGTGGACACACTGGCAGTCTGGCCTGTCCACTGCTTAGCCCTATGAACAATCTCTTCCTTGCTCTGGAGAGATTCCTAGCCTCTTTGAACTATCTCTTAGGGGCTTAGTGCTTCTTACCACAGGATTGTTGGGCACCTCCAAATTGAATCAGTTCCAGGGCTAGAGCGATAGCACAGCAGGTAGGGCATTTGCCTTGCACATAGCCGGCCCAGATTCGATTCCCAGCATTCCATATGGTCCCCCGAGAACCGCCAGGAGTAATTCCTGAGTGCAGAGCCAGGAGTAACCCTTTTGCATCACCGGGTGTGACCCAAAAAGCAAAAACCAAACAAACAGACAAATTGAATCAGTCCCCTCAAGGAAGCTCTTTCCACCACTTCTACCTTCCAACATCTAGCTGGCAGGGTCTGAGCCCCAAGCCCTCTCCTGTTTCTCAGCCAGACCTCAACTCCTGCACCAAGTGCCAGGAGATCCGCTGTACCACTCAAACATGAGCATGGAAAGCACCTAGCACACGTGGCACCAGTTCATTTCCCTCCTGACCTGGTGGGTGCCCCTGCGCATTCTCCGTCACCCCTTCCCTGTCCACTGGGAGTGGGGGTGCCTGCCTGGAGGGGCTCTCCAGGGACAGGTGATGAGACTTTGCAGGTGGGACATACCCTGGAGTAAGCAGGGGGTTCAGGTTTCCTCATCCTCTCTTTCTCCCTTGCAGCAGCAGGAGCTGAGAGAATGGCGTGGCGCGGGCTGGTGCTAGCTGTTTGCGTCCTGCTTCTGCCCTGTGCCGCCTCGGACTGCCTGTCCCGGTGCTCCTCATGTGCTGTGAAGACCCAGAGTGACCCCAAACCCATCAACCTCCTGGTAGGTTTCAGATCGGTCTCCCTGTAGGTGCTGGGGGCCGTGAGTGCCTAGTCCTGAGAGGGAAGATCTCTGGGCATCTGTGGGACTTAGCTGAGACTCAGCCCCAGGGCCGGGGCATGGTCCTGGCTGCCTAGATGCTCAGGGCTGCTATTGGTCATTTCCATCCCAACCCGATTTCACTGCCTCCAGCCTGTTCCGGTGTAGGAGAGAGATTCCATTCCAGAGAGCCCGTGTCAGGTGATTAAGAGTGTCTGGAATGAAGCAGTGCAGACTTGAGGAGTCTTTTTTAAATTCATTATTTTTTTTCTTTAAATTGAATCTCAGTGAGATACATTGTTACAGAGTTGTTCACAAAGAGTTTCAGTCACATAATGTTCCAACACCTGTCCCTTCACCAGTGTATTTTGTACATTTTGAAGAGTCTTCTTTTTTTTTTTTTTTTTTTTTTTAGGAGTGAGGTCGGCACACCCCACAGTGCTTAGGGCCTGCTGGTTATCTTCAGGGATACTTGGGAGACCATGTGGCACAGGGCTCCTGCATGAAAAGCTTGCACTCCACCCCATTTATTTATTTATTTGCCTTTTGGGGTCACACCAGTGATGCTCAAGGGTTACTCCTGGTTCTGCACTCAGGAATTACTCCTGGCAGACTCCACCCCCTTTGAGCTGACTCTGGCCCTGAAGTTACTTAGCGCTTCTTACCACCAGGCTGATGATGGGTATCTCCACATTGAATCAGTCCCCTAAAAGGAGCTCTTTCTACCACCTCTACCTTCCAACATCTGGCTGGCAGGAGCTGAGCCCTGAGCCCTGTCCTGAATCTGAGTGTTTCTTAGCCTGGCTCTTGTTGATTTTGCCTGGGGTGTCTCATGTGCCTCCCCGGGAACCCAGATAGGCTGAGCTCACAATTTCATGAGCGTGGGAGACAGAACACAGGCATCACCCTCCATGTTCTAGTCAAGTGACTCTGGTAACCCCTGTTTGAGCCTGTTTCTCATCTGCAGAATGGGGTGGTTTTTGCAGCTGATGTTTCTGCTACGTAGGAGATATATGATTCTGAGCCATGGCACTGAGATGTTCAGGGCACTCTGGGTACTCCCCAGGTATGTTCTCAAGAACACAGAGAGGGGATGCATGAGCACAGGTGTCATTAGAGAGCACAGGACTAAAGTCCCAGAATTGCCCAGAATTATCCATCCTTATCATTGTCATGAGCACCAACGTCAACATGTTCAAATTGTACCCATGCTTCTAGGCTTCTAGGAAGAGACTACCCATCCCGCTATTTGGGATTGACCCCGAGAGCTCCCCCAAACTTGTGTTTGGACTCCGTTTCTGTCCTCCTCCACCTATTCTTCTCTAGAAAAATGTTTGCAGCATCCACAATTAGGGAAGGTGGGGAGAGCCAGTGGCTGTCTCCAAGCCGTGGCCAAGCGTGGCCGACCATCAACAGAGCAGGACAAGATCTTCTAGTATGGCCAGTGTCACTGATGACCATGTGCCCTGGGGACAGCCGATTCCTCTCTCCAAGTCTGTTTCCTCATTTTCTCCCTGGGCACAAAGTCACCCACCTTCATGCATCTGTGGAAGTATTAAAGTGAGCAGCCTGGAGTCTGGGAATGGCAGTGAGTTTTGCATTTCTCGAGGGGTGGGGGGTAAGGAGGTTTGAGGGCCGGTTCTCAGGGAGGGAGGACGCCTGCGATAGCTCAGTGCAGGGACGTGACTGCCGCGGTCTTTTGCAGGTTTGCTCCCTAGAATGCCAGGCTGCCCTGCTGCCTGCCAAGGAGTGGGAAAGATGCCAGAGCCTCCAGCCTTTGCTCACCCCCTACTCCCTTTATCCGAACGGCGAGGAAGGCTCGGAGACCCGCGCAGATCCCTACAGCGAGCTGGCCACCGGCCCCGCATATTACCTGAAGGGTACGAAGAACATCCGAATCGTGCTGGAAGCCCCGAAGGAGAAGAGTGTTGTGGGTAGGCAGAGGGTGAGTGGACCCAACTCTATGCCCGTGTACCTCCAGCCCGAGGATGAATACCTGGAGGCGATGGCGGCGGCGGAGGCCGCCTCGGAGGAGAACCCCAAGGAGCAGTTCAAACGCTATGGGGGCTTCTTACGCAAATACCCCAAGAGGAGCTCAGAGGTGGCGGGGGAGGCGGATGGAGAGAAGGAGGGCCACGAGGACCTGTACAAACGCTACGGGGGCTTCTTACGGCGCATCCGTCCCAAGCTCAAGTGGGACAACCAGAAGCGCTACGGCGGCTTTCTCCGGCGCCAGTTCAAGGTGGTAACTCGGTCGCAGGAAGACCCCAATGCCTACTCTGGAGAGCTCTTGGATGCCTAAACACCTCCCCCACCCGAGGTGGAGCCAGGAGATCCCGGGTTTGCCCTCCCCTTGTGCTCTGTCCCCATGCTCAGATGTGCACGCACGGTCTGCAAACTTCTAAGCCTAACCTGCCTGTCTTCTGCTTGTGGGGCGGCGATTGGCTGGGATCTGCGAGGGGCGGGACGGAGGGTCCTTCTCCAATAGGTGTAGCTCTTGCCTCCCTAGATCTCTCCAAGTCCCTCCCTCTGTTCGCCTGACTCTCCAATTCCATGACTCTGGACAGGCTGATCCTTCTGCTAGGCCTTTGCCCTTCTCATTCATGCCTTTCTCACAGGAGTAATGAGCAAGCCCTCGCCCATACACACGTGTTCTTTCAGACAGTATGTATCTGTGTCATGAGACAACTCCAAGGATAGGAATTTAAGTCACAGTAGATAAATAGAAATTCTAACAGTTTGTTCCCCAGCTTCAAAGGGTCTCATTCTGCGTAACCACTGGGAGACCACACTTTAGTTAAAAGCGAAAATGCTGCCCTTTGTTGGAGCAGAAGTTCCTGCCTTAGAGAGTTTAGTTGGGTCTGTGGCCAGTCTGTATGCTCCGAGTTCTCATTGTTTAAAAGTGCTCTTTGCAGAAGGACCCAGTTCCTGAACTAGTCCTCTGAGAACACCAAAGCAGAGGGAGTGAAAATCCTTTTCCTGGGGGATTAGAAAGCGTTCTCCTGGATGCCGTTCTCCTTCTGCTCCTTCTGTTCCTTCAGAGAGCAGTTCTCCTTTTGAATGCTGAAATGATCAAGGAGGGAGCTAGGCAGAGCAATTTGTACTGCGCAACGAACTCAAAATGTGGATCAGTTCCCTGAGCTCTCATTAAACTAATTAAACTGATCGGTATCACACTCCTACCCCAGGATGAACTGAAGCTGAGTCAAGTTGATGAGATTAAGCCCAACCAAGTTCTTGAGCAGCTGAATTGGCCGCCAAGAGTCCAAACCATCTGCTCCAACATATGTGTCGGGCATTGGGCAAGGGAATCCAGAAGCAATAGCGAAAAAGAGAAAAAGGCCCACTCCAAGCCCCATGATGATTCTTTCCTCTTAATGTCTCAAAACAAGAGAGAGGAATGAAATGATTAAGTGCTAGAGGCCAAATGAGTGCTCTCTCTCTTTCTCTCCCTCTTTTTCTCTCTCCCTCTCTTTCTCTCTCTCTCTCTCTCTCACACACACACACACACACTCACTCACTCACACACTCACTCACATACACCTCAGCATTGATTCAGTTGGTGGATCCAGGAAGCAAGGCTGAAAAAGAAAATGGACTTGAGTTTGGTTACTTTTCTATGATGCAACTGAGCATACCTCCTCTTTATACCCAACACCCAGATCTCATGATGTTTGGAAACGTATAGATGGCTTTAGAGTTAATTTGTGTGCTTAAAAAAGACATTTATGCAATTTACTTGTAATTTGCTTAGTCCTTAATAGTCCTGTGTCATTTCCTACTTCTCCAGTATAATAAATTTAAAATAAGACACTAATGACTCTGTGTGTGTTTGTGCGCGCGCGCGCATGCATGAATACATGCATGCAGAAGCACATGTGTCACAGTCTCCAAAACATGAAAAGACTATTTGCAGAACAGTTCTGGGAAATGGGGGGTGGGAAAACTGTCACTGTCACTGTCCTCCCGTTGTTCATCGATTTGCTCGAGTGGGCCCAGTAACATCGTGAGACTTGTTACTGTGTTTGGTATATCAAATATGTCACGGGGAGCTTGTCAGGCTTTGCCATGCAGGCGAGATAATCTCAGTAGCTTGCCGGGCTCTCCAAGATGGGTGGAGGAATTGAACTTGGGTTGGCCGTGTAGGCCGTGTACAAGGCAAACGCCCTACTCGCTGTGCTAAAACAACTATACACATATTTGGCTTTGGAAAAAAAATGTAGACAGAAAATGCATGAACCACAGAGTTCTAGCCTTAAATGTGGGGTCTGTGTGACCTTCGGTAAATCATTTGACCTTTTTTGAGCCTTAGAACCCTTCTCTTTCAGACTAGAGAGACTATTTTTCTGTTGTTTTTTGTTTTGCTTTCAGTTTGGGGGCCACAACTGACAGTGCTCAAAGCTTATCCCTGGCTCTGTCCTCAGGGATCACTCCTGGGGATAATATGGGGTTCTAGGGATTGAACCCAGGTCATCTGTATACAAGGTAAATGCCTATCTGCTGTACTATCTCTCCAATTCCTGTTGTTTTCTATTACGATTTTTTTGGTCACATCCTCCAGCTGTGCTCAGATCTTACTCTTAGCTCTGTGCTCTCAACTCACTCTTGGTGGTGCTCCGGGACCATATATGGTGCCTGGGGTTAAAGTGGAGTCATCTACATACAAGGCAAACACCTTAGCTTCTGTATTAACTCTGCAGCCCAGAGGCAACTTTGTAAGATGGTTGTAAGATAATGTGATGACCTATAAAGGTCGTAGAACACAGGAGCACTGGGGAAACAGGACTTCTTGTCCTACATTGTTTCAAGGGACATT
>JAOXYA010000045.1:5277492-5289097 GCA_028565675.1 Sorex palustris | reverse complement strand
GTGGGGTTACACCCAGTAATTCTTAGGCCTTACTCCTTGCTCTGCACTCAGAAATTACTCCTGGCAATGCTCAAGGGACCATATGGAGTTCTGGAGATTGGTCACGTGCAAGGCAAGCATCCGACCCTCTGTACAATATTTCCAACTCCTGTGTACATTTTTTATTCATTGAGTTTAGGCTATAGCATCTGTCATTTGTCATCTGCACATTATCATGACCACCCAAAGTCAAGTTTCCACTGCTCTCCACACAACGGATTTTCCACCTCCCACCCTTCCACCCACTTACTATCCAGTAACTACCAATCTGCTTCTGTATCTAAGACTTAGCTTTGTAGGGGGGCTGATTTTCCATTTTCTGCCCTCTCCCCATTTTGGCTTCAGATGAAAGGATGAACTTATGCCCGGCCACTCCTTCTTGACCAGAAGGAAAGAGAATGTGAGCCCAGATTTTATTTTAGTCCCCCTGATTTACAATACTGTCAATGGCAGCATTTCAGCCATACAGCCCCAACCCCACACCCTCACCAGTGCCCTTTGTCTTTCCATAGTCTCAGTCCTTTCCCAAGTCACCCCACTCCCACTGTCACATACGCTCGGTTCTGTAGACCAACTCTCAGGTTCTGTTGCCTTTGGGAAATTTTGTTACCTTACTGTGCTTCTTTATACCCAGCAGATGAGAGGAATCATCCCATGTCTATCCCTCTCCTTCTGGCTGACTTCTTTTAGGCAACCAGGATATCTCTGGGTGTTTCTATTAGGGAGTGAGGATGGGGGCCTAGTCTAGCCATTCTAACTTCCTTTAAAAGTTTTTACCCCCAAATATTGGATAGATCAGGACCAAGGAGGTAGCTCAAAAGGCTGGAGCATGTATTTTGCTTGCAGAGGTCCCCAGTTTGATTCTGGTATGTGCCTCCACCTCTAGAACTATGGGGTGAGCTGTGGGGGGTCCCCAAGTGTAGCCCCTGAATCATCCAGCCACACAGTTGGGCTGAGTAATTTCAGGAGAGGCCCCAGGACAAACGTGCACACACATGACACACAAAACTGCTCTATTCACCAAACAAGACTTTCTTTCGGGGTCCAGAGAGATAGTGTAATGGATTGGCCTTGCACAGTTTAATCCCTAGTATATGAACTTGAGCCCCAACAAAGAGTGACCCCTGAACACAGAGCCTGGAGTTAGCCCGAGGACTTCCAGGTATGTTCCTAAAACCTAAAGAACCAAAAGAAATAGGTTAAACTGCAGAACAGATCATTTTCCCTTCCCGTGGGTGCTACCCCAAGTTATGAGTTCGGAGAGACAGGATTTGAAGCCAGGTTCTCTCTGACATCAAAACTGGTGTCAAGCCTTCCGCGGAGCCTCTGCTGCCTGGCCCCAGTCTGAACCATCGCTCTATGGCGTAGCCAAGCTGGCTTCTTCCTTCTCTCCCTTAGACTTTGCAACTTCCTGTCTGTGTAACCCTCTCTCTGGGCTTGGCCAGAAGCTCTGACCTGTGGCAGATGATGCGGAATTTTGATGGCACTAATGACTGCTTCCTTTGGATTGCCCTCTCCTGGCTGTGTGCCTTCTCTAGTCCACACCTGTCTATTAAGCTGGAGGTGTGTCACTGTCGCACAGGTGGGATTTAAACAGGCAGCTGTTACCTGGGAGATGGCGCCTCTGCTCCCCCTGGCTGAACAGTGTGGAGTGATGCCAAGACTGAGTTGGTTCATTAGAGGGGAAAAGGGCTGCCTGGTATCATGCAAACACTCCCTGGGAGAATTTGCTTTCTTGGAAAAAAAAATTCAAGTTCTAAGATGTTCGAGGAGGGGATATTCAACTTCAGTCGTCAGCAGAAAAAATTCAAATTAGCAAACAAAATATTAGCATAATTACAAACACAGAGGCATTGAGGAAATATAAGAAGAAGGTACCCTCCTATGGTAGACATGGCGTCATAAATCAGTATTATTTCTTGGGAAAGGCCATTTAGCAAAGCTTATCAAAAGCCTTAAATATGCTCTTACCACTTGACTCAGCAATTTCACACCTAGAACATTCTATCCTAAGGAGATAATCGGACAGGTGCACCATGATTTATCCATGAGACTGCTGGTTGCGGCTCTATTTATATTAGTTGAGAACCGGGGACTTGATACATGCATCAATTCCAACAGCAACCCCCACAGCTTTGAAAAACAAATATGCAGAGTGTGACAGAGCAATGTTTATGAACAGTGATTGAGATAAGAGAGCTCAGTTATAAAATTATTTGCATATTAATCATCATGAATACTTCCTGTGGACTTTCTTTAATGAATTCATTTCATCCTTAGGACAATTGTGCAAGGGGCCGGGGATGGAACTCAGTGGTAGAGAGCATACCATGGAAGCAGAAGGCCCTGAAATCAATCCCTGGGCCTGCGTGGCCCCCTAAGCACCAGCAGTCATAGACCCAGTGGCCCCAAAGCGCTGCCGAGAGTATCCTCCCCAAACAAGAACAACAACAACATATTCCAAATAGCTGGTCACTCCCTAATGGATCTGGAAGCAGGAGAATGAAGAGGTCGATGTCGGGAAGCCAGGTGGCTGGTGGAAGAGGCCTGATTCTGACCCTGACAATTAGCCCCAGTATAGACCCCATGGTCTACACCAGCAGTTCCCAGAGCCTAATCCTTGAGTTAGCAGCCACTCCTCCTTGAATCTGTTAGAAACACTCATTCTTCTGCGATGCTCAGCACATACTCTGACTCTCTGCTCGGGGATCACTCTTGGTGGAGCTCATGGGATTGGTTCCAGATTGGCATCATGCAAGGCAAGTGCCCGACCCACTGCATTATTTCTCTGGCCTCAGAAATGCGCTTTTTTAGGCCCTCTGACCTGAAGTCCTGAGGATGTGGCCCAGCAAATCCTGTTGAAGAGAGCTTCTGGAAGCGAGCATGCTGAGTTTGCAGAACCACCCTACATCCCATCCACCCCTTCCAGAAGTCTAGTTTAAGAAAAGGAAGTCTAGTATCTATAAAAAAAAAATGTCTGATGAGGGCCAGAGAAAGATAGCTCCAAGGCCAGAAAGCAGGAAGTCTGGGTTTAGTTCCTGACATTGCATGGTCCCCTAAGGTCTGGGCCAGTAGGAGCCTCTGACAATCACTGGACGTGACCCCAAATATATATTTAAAAAACAGTCCAATGAATTAGTTGTTAGATACTAAAAGTATATTTATGAATAGTAGGTTTCTATCTTACCTTGATTTTCTTCCTTATTATATATACAGTGCAAGGAAGTGCCCTACCCACTGTGCAATCTCTCTGGCCCCAGAAATGCTCTTTCTTAGGCCCTCTAACCTGAAGACCTGATGATAGATATAGATATAGATATAGATTTTTTGAGGGGGGGATTTTATAAAGTTTTACAGTGGATATCTAAGAACAGAAAGAAAGTTGCTCTTGAAGACAGAAAAGAAGAACAAAAGTTTCCACGGAGAAGAAACTGCTTTCAAGCCCAGCAGATGGGTAACTGCAGGTAGTGGGCCTACAGAAGGGGGTGGTATTCCCCAAGTCATCAAGCGCTCAGGTGTGTATCAATCACCAGCCGCTCCTCCTGTTCCCATGCAGATGCCCGAGTCAGCCAGGAAAGGTGGCTGTAAGGCTGCATTTCCCAGATGGTGCCGCTCCGGGTCCCACGCTTTGAGAACTAAGGGACCATGGAGGGAGAGAGAGAGAGAGCGAGAGAGCGAGAGAGAGCGAGAGAGAGCGAGAGAGAGAGAGAGAGAGAGAGAGAGAGAGAGAGAGAGGAGAGGAGGGGGGAGAGAGAAAGAGAGGTGAGTTCTTAGAGTTTGTAACTCCCAGATGTAAGCACCATGAGAGGGGACCTTTCCTGCTCTGCTGCTGTGTTCCCGGCACTGAGCACAAAGTCAATAATGGCAAATGTCTGCAGGTGCGGCCGGCTGGAACTGCAGCTGGGAACTGCGGAGAGCAGGTCAGTGCCAGGCTCTGCACCTGCTGCGGTCGCGTCTCCTCTGCGCCGGGGCTGCCTGATGCTCACTGGCCAGGCAGGGAGACGAACTCGGGGCCCTTCTCTGCCCGGCCCCTACGTGCACACTCTGCACAGCCCGGGCATCCCAGAATGCCAACAACCTGTGGGGCAGGAAGCACTTCCGGGCAGCTCAAGGAAAGAAGTTGGAAATGCAAAATCTCCACGCTGAGGTTTGTAGGAGCATTAACTCATCCACAGAGACTGCTCGCTGCACTTGGATTACAGGTTAGGCCTGGAAGCCTGAAATAAATTATATACTCTTGGTATTATTCAGCCCTGCACTGTATAATAATAAATTATACAGTTATAGGCCTCAGCCCAAGTTATAACAAATTATACCACAGTGTATAATTACCCTGCACTGCACCATATAATAATAAATTAGACAGCTACAAACCTAAGTTGTGATTCCAGAAAGAGATATGAAAACGAACAGGAGCTGTTGATCCATTCTTCTGATTAGAACCTTGACAGACATGGCGGGGGCCAAAGGAGAAAGAGGCCCTCCCTTCCCCCTCCACTTCCGCCTGCCTTTCGTTCGTCCTTCCTTCCTCTCTTCCCACCTTCCTCCCCTCCCTTCTTTCCTCCCCTTCCTTCTTCCTTCCACTTCTCTCCCTTATTTCATCCCTCCTTCATTCCTTCCTTCTCTCCCTTCCTTCCTCCTCTACGGCCTTCCTCCCCTCCTTCTCTCCCTTCCTTTCTCCCATCCCTCTGTTCACTACTTCCTCTCTCCTTTCTCCTCTCCTTCCTTCCTTTCTTCTCTTCCTTCCTCCTCTCCCTTCTTCTTTCTCTCCTTCCCTCCTTCCTTCCCTCCCTTCCTCTCCCCTCCACCTCCCTTCCTTCCCCCTTCTCTTCCCCTTCCCTTCTCTTTCTTTCCCTCCCCCTTCTTCACCTCCCCTCCCTTTTATTTTCCCTTCCCCTCCCCCCCCCATCCTCCCGGTGTTCAGATGCCTCCTTGGTTGTGAGCACAGCACTGACTATGGGAAGCTGCCCAGGGTGACTCATAGCTAATCACTGCTTTCAGGGCTCCCAGCCCTGAGGGGAGACCCACACCTAGCCAGGCAACGCAGCTCCCGTGCTCCCAGCAGTCTGAGGGCTCTGTGGTCACTGAACCACGCGGTGGGGCCTTCCGCAGGAGCACTCATCCTCTCAGCTCTTCCGGGCGGAGCTCCCAACCAGCCCAGGTGGATGTGACTGGCACAAGGTCACAAAACTAGAAATGGCAGAATAGGGACCAGCTGCTGGAGCTCTTGCTCTGAGGATGGGATTCAGAGGAGTCAGCTTAGAAAGCAAAAATAAAGCCTAAAAAAGAAAAGCCACTTGACACAGTTGAGGAGACGGCAGTTTGCAGGCGGAGCACCCGCTCCTTTCTCTTGGGCGGTCAGGCAGCTCGGCCTGGGCTGGGCTTTGCTTCATCCCCGGAGCTCAGGGACCCTGCAGAGGGTGGGATGCGCCTGTCAGGAGGCCCTGTGGCCCTCTGAAACCGGGCTGCTTTCTGTATTCATTGTACAGACCAGGACACCCAAGGTCCAAGCGGTGGAGCTGGATGCTGAGTGTAGGGGCATTTGTCCTGCTAACCCCCAACCTCAACCCTCCACTAACTCGACTTTCACCACGTCAGCTGCAATGCCGGCACTTGTGGGGGGAGCAGTGCCATGTATCTTGGTTCCCCTCTGGGGTAGCCGGTGCCCCTGAGCCCTGATTCCCGATTCCCTTTGTCCCTCCCTCCTCTGTCTCAGTGCTGGAAGCTGACCCCAGGGCCTCCCCTGTGCCTCGAGCCCCCTTCCCAGCTCTCCTTTTCCTCCTTTCCCTCTGCTAAGCCCCAGGAGCTGCGCTTCTCTTACAAACAAAGTACTGAAGAGGTGCTCAGAAGCAGGGAAGTGAAGACATGTGCCCGTCTGCCGGGCAGAGACAGTGTCTGGGAGGAGACGTGACCTTTAAGGGATAAAGGGCAAATAGATGTGTGAAGGACACACAGCGGAAAGGGACATTCTGGGCAAGGAGAGGAAGGGAGGCCAAGTCCTGTGAGAAGAGACTGTGCGTGTGAGTGTGTGTGTGTGTGTGTGTGTGTGAGTGTGTGTGCGTGTGTGTGCACGTGTGTGAATGTGTGTGCATGCGTGTGAGTGTGTGCATGTGTGTGAGTGTGTGTGAGTGTGTGTGTGTGTGCATGTGTGTGAGTGTGTGTGCATGTGTGTGAGTGTGTGTGAGTGTTTGCACATGTGTGAGTGTGTGTGCATGTGTGTGAGTGTGTGTACGTGTTTGCATGTATGTGTGTGTGCGTGTGTATGTGTGTATGTGTGTATGTGTGTGTGTGTGAGTGTGTGTGCATGTGTGTGCATGTGTTTGAGTGTGTGGGTGTGTGTGAGTGTGTGAGTGTGCGCGTGTGTGTGTGTGTGTATGTGTGTTGAAGGGGTGAGGAGGGCATCAAATTCTTGGTGGCATGTGAGCTGGGCCGGCTGAGGCCAAGTGATGGCGGAACTCCTGAACGTCTCACTTTATTCCGAAGACCTTTATAGCCACGTGCACACAGCCTTCCATGGAAACGTCTTGTCTTGATAATATACACCAAGGTGGGGCTATAGGGGCTGTAGGCGGGGTTTCTGCCCTGACATCTACTCTGTCTCCCTGGATCACCACCAGAGTCACCCGTGAGCACTGAGCTGGAGGTCGCTCTGGAGCACTGCCGGGGAGATCGAGCACAGCACCAGGGGCAGGGGGTGCTGCCAGACCAGTCTATCCTGTGACGGGCACGGGGGACGCTGATGGGCGCGTCCTGCTTGGCTGAAGAAACAGGCTCAGCGACACGCGACTCCTCTCAGGGCACCTGGGGGGCACCAAGCCGGGGTTTCCGGGTAAGACGCAGCATGCTCATGCCCAGTTTAATGGGAATTTCAGAGAAACAACACATAATTTTTATTATCAGCGTGCCCCAAATATTGCATAAGATGAACTAAAATAGTGTTCATTATTTGTGTGAAATTCAAGTTTAATTGGGCGTCTGGTATTTTTATGTGCTAAGTCTGTCAAAGCGAGGTGGAGGGAAACAGGCCACTTTCCAAATAAAATTCACTGCCCCCCCCTCCTGCACACCCCCACCCCCTTCTCCCCACATCTGCCAGGGCCCTTCAGAGTCCAGGCGAATGATCTGGAAGGAAGGATTCAGCAGTGGGCAGTGGCCTCTTGCCTAGCCAAAGTGTGAGGGCAGGTTGGCTGGCACCTCGGGGTGAGTCCCAGCTTCTAGGGCTCAACGCATAGGTCAGCGGTCAGAGAGGAGAGCAGCTGTGGACGAGAGTGAAGACTGGAACCTTCTCCAGCCTCCCTCCCTCAGAGAGGCTGTAGGGGCCCCAGGAGCTGCCCTTACAGGACTCTGAGGAGTGGGTGGAGATCTGGTGGGAGATGGAGGGTCTGTGTGTCTGTGCAATGCCCCCTATCGGCAAATAGCGCAGACCTCCACCCAGACCCCCAGACAGAGGATGGTGGTACAGTGACTCCTGTCTGGGAGATCCCTTGGAGAGAAGGAAGTGGGCCACATCCTGTTCCCAGGGTCTGGCTCCTGGTCTGTGCTCAAGGTTTACTCCTAGAGGAGCTCAAAGGACCATACATGGTGCCGGGAATTGAACCTGATGCACCTTAATGCCTGTATGATCCCTCCCGCCCTTCCTTAGAGATCTTTTTTGGTTTTGGGTCACACCCAGTGATGCTCAAGGGTTTCTCCTGGCTCTGCACTCAGGAATCACTTCTATTGTTCTCAGGGGATAATATGGGGTGCCGGAGATTGAACCTAGGTTGGCTGTGTGCAAGGCAAGTGCCCCATCCACTTAACTGCCTCTTGGGCCCCTACTCCCTTGGAGATCTTGGAGTGAAATCCCACCCAAAGCCAGTGTAGACCCAGAACCTACAGGGAAAGGAATTCTGGGATGTGAAACTCCAGGTTGACACAGTTTGTGCTGGTCAAGCCCCAGCCACCAAGGAAGGACCCTGTGAGATGGGGTTTGCTCCCCAGTTCTGCCCTCGACTAGCCCTGGGACCTTGGCTCCATGAACTCCTGAGTGCCTCAGTTTCCTCACCTGTAAATTGCAAGCACCCCCCAGGCCTCCCTGATAGAGCCCCTGAGAAAATGAGACGTGCACTCAATCTGGCAGCTGGCATCTCATCAGCAGTTAATGAATAATAATTACTCTGTGCAGAGAGACTTTGCTAGCCGTCTCTCTCGCGACGGAGAGAAAGAAGTCACTTGTCTTAAAAGATAAAATATTAAGAAGCAGTGTGTCGCAAAATCCTCTCTCAATTAAGCGACTCACCGGGTCAGTCTCGGGAAGATAACACCAACCCTCCGATAAAGCCTTCCCAGTGCCAAGATGAGACTAGGGCCCCGCCTGCACATGCATTATGAATCGCTGAAATCTTAGCAGCCCTTCCCCTTCCCCAAAATAAACAACGCAAATAAACCCTGAGCGATGAGAAAATAGAAAGATTATGCTGCCACGCTGCTGCAGATGCTGCGGCTGCTTATGAAAAGAAAATGCTTTCTTGAAAAAGGCCACTTAGGAAAAAGGGGAGGGTGTGGGTGGGAGGCTGGGTGACCGGCAGCTAGGAGGAGGTGGCCACCATCAGGGGTGCTGTCAGGGTATGGGGGACCCCAGGACTGGGGAGGGTAGGTCATGTAGGGCAAGCTGCTACCCATTGCTGGTTCTCAGGCAGGAGAGGGGCCGAGGGTCTTCTGACTGGCTCGCCATCACCTGTAAGCGCAAGGCCTGTTTTTCCTGCCATCTCAGTGCCGTGCCTTATTTTCATGGTGCCACCTCAAGAGAAAAACCAATTTTCAGTGGCTAGAAGAATATGGTTCAATTGGCCTCTTTGGAGGGGGTGCCGGAAGCCTCTCTGGGGCTCCCATGGGGAAAGACCATTTCTGGGCAGTTGTTGGAGCTATTTTAGCTTGAGTTTGAGATTTTTCTTCCTTATAACATGCAATTCCAGATTGCAGCAAGAAGGACTCACACCTTTGAGGCCCTATGTTACACCAGAAGTCAGGCGTGGGGGAGGGGGCTCTGTGGGGGGTGTGGGGAGAGAGTGTTTCCAGGAGGAAGGCAGGTAGAGAAAGTTCAGCGTGGAAGCAGGAACTCCCATCAGCATGGTGGGAATGAAATGGAAGGCCATATGGACGTGATTTAAAAAAAAAAAAAGCTTTGCATGCTCCAACCAGCCCACTTCTAGGAATTTCTGCACAGCGATGTTGATTGAACAACTGTGTACCAGTGAAGGAGCAATGGGAACTGCCTGGGCCAACGTCTGTGGGATTCGCTCGTTAATTGCTCAGGATGGCGTCCTGGCCTGCGTCTCCCTTTCTTGGCAGTTCCTTCTCCCTCCAGCCACTGGTTCTATGGGGCTTCCCCCTGCCACAGGGGCTGTCCCCATCCCTGTATCCATGGTCTCTGGCATGTTTCCTCAAGGTGTCAAGGCCCAGCCACCCCAGGATCTCCCCCATGTCTTCTGGGGGACCCTCAGAATAGTTTGCAAAAACGCACATGAGAGTGGGTGCTCTCCTGCTCCCCACCCCCTCTGGCTTCCACTCTCTCTCAGGATCAAAGCAGAATCCCTGTATGACCTCCAGCTCACAGGTCCCTACCATCAATGCAAAAAACACCCCTTCCCTACACCCTACACCGGCCACTACCACGCCCCACTCAGCCATGGCTGTGCTTTGGACTATGTAGCTCAGGTCCCTGCCTTACCTGTGCCCTTCTTTTGTGCTGGTGGCAGGATCAAGGGGGCGAGAACAAAGGGCCTGAGCTGCTTCCCCTCCCCCATTCCCTCCCTCCCTCCCCTTACCCAGGCCTTTGCCTTGCTTAGCACTAGGGGAAAGCAGGGCTGTGAGCTCACCTGGGGATGCTCACTGGTTACTCCTGGCTCTGCACTCAGGAGTCACTCCTGGTGGTGCTTGGGGGAACATATGGGATGCTGGGAATCAAACCCAGGTCAGCCGCGTTCAAGGCAAACATCCTACCTGCTGTGCTATTGCTCCAACCCCATTTTCTGCTTCTTCAGGCCCAAGAACAAGGGCTGGTGCCTCCTGCTCTTTACCAAATGTACAGAAGCTGCCATTGGACACATTTGGTGAATGGATGGATGGATGGATGGATGGATGGATGGGTGGATGTGTGGATGGATGGATGGAAGGAAGGAAGGAAGGATTCTAGGAAATGGGTGAGAATAGTGAGATCCATTTCCAGGTCTTCCTCAGAAAAGTGCTGCAAACAAATGAAGGAGACCATGTGTGTGAGAGAGATCTTAAGAGTCTAAACAACAGAAAGCCCCCAGTTCGGGATTGTGCCCCATTTCCTGGGCCCCCTTCTCACTCACCACAGTTACCTACACCATCTTGTCTCATGGGTTTCTGAAGCAACCCCCAAAAGGGAACTCCATGCAGTTCCAGGCACAGTTCTGCAGAGGAGGCCACTGATACAGAGAGATTCTGGTGTTTGCCCCAGGTCACACAGCAGGAAGGCAGGGCAAGTAGCAAATGAACCCATTGTATGTGACTTCCAGAGTGGCAATCACTGGATGGATGGTGAAGCAAGCTTGAGAGGGGTGGGGATGAGAGTCAAGGGGGCCTGGGTGTGGGGGGAAGGGTGTCAGCTGTTCCTTCTGTCAGAGAGCACTGTGTGATCTCCAGTAGGACACTGCCCTCCTTGTGTGTCAGCTGGAAGAGCGTGGGTGGTGCCAAGCCATGGGGAGGAATAAACCAGGTAATTTACCAAAGTCCTTAACACTGACCCCTGAGAACAGACATCTCCGTAGGGGTCTCCATAGGCCTGGTACTGGGCACAGGGAAGTGCCCAGGCGTGCCCAGCTGTCACCACGGATGCTGGAATGTGGCTTCCGGGGCAGCCTAGCCCAGGGAACGCCCAGGGCTCCACATTCTCCAGATAACTGTGCTCTGGGCCAAGGCAAGAGCAGGGCCAGTGACTTCAAAGGACTTTGGCCGCATCTCTTGAAAGAGGAGCTGATAAACAGGCCTGGCCACAGCCAGTCTCAGGGCTTCGGAGGAGAATGAAATGGGTGGTTTAGGAATGTGGAGCATGTGGGGCGGGCGGGGGCAGCTCCTGCCTGTGCCATGTAAGCTCATCACCATGCATAACTGCACATTCATTTTGGCAACCATCTGGCGATGTCCCCTCCACCCCTTCCCATGGACCTGGGACCGTGGCTCCCTGGGTGTCCCCAGAACAACCAGCGTCCAAGAAACTCTTTTTCTGCAACTCCGCCTCTGCCAGCGTGGCCATGTGGGAAAGGCCTAGGACCAAGATGTTGGGTGACTTTGAACTCGGCTTTTAAGGCTCTCAGAGTCCTGTCTGGATGAAAGCTGCCTCTGATGCTCTTTCTAAGCTGCATCATCAAGTCAAGGAAGCTTCTGAACTTTCCTGTGCCTCAATTTCCTCCCGTGGGAAACAGGCCCTCGAGTGCTGATGTTGCAGACGGCTCGGAGGAGGAAGGGATGCACAGCCCTGTGCTTCTCTTTCTTTCTTTCTTTCTTTCTTTCTTTCTTTCTTTCTTTCTTTCTTTCTTTCTTTCTTTCTTCCTTCCTTCCT
>JAOXYA010000045.1:5262572-5277392 GCA_028565675.1 Sorex palustris | reverse complement strand
TTCTTTCTTTCTTTCTTTCTTTCTTTCTTCCTTCCTTCCTTCCTTCCTTCCTTCCTTCCTTCCTTCCTTTCTTTCTCCTTTCTTTCTCTCCTTTTCTTTCTTCCTTCCATTCTCTTTCTTTTTCTTTCTTCTTTCATTCTTTCTCCTTTCTTCTTTCATTCTTTCCTTCTTTCTCTTTCTGTTTTCTTTCTCTTTTTTCTATCTTTCTCTTTTGTTCTCTCTCTTTCTTTTCTTCTTTCTCTCCTTCCTTCTCTCTCTTCCCTCCCTCCCTCCTTTCTTTCTTTCTTTCTTTCTTTCTTTCTTTCTTTCTTTCTTTCTTTCTTTCTTATTTTGTTTTTGTTTTTTGGCTACACCCAGACATGCTCAGGGATTACTCCTGGCTCCACCTCAGGAATCACTCCTGGTGGTACTCAGGGGACCATATGGAATGCCAGAGATCAAACCCAGGTCAGCCACTTGAAAGGCAAGCCCTACCCACTTTACTACAGCTCTGGCCTTTCGCCATCTCTTTCTGCCCTCTTCCCACCTCATTTCCTTCCTGTGCTACCCCCTGTGGGACCCTTAGACTCAGGCCATGTGTGGCCCCTGTTTATGTGATCTTCACCCACGACTCCCTTGGACTATTCTGGGGGTCCATGAGGTACCTTATGGCCCCAGGTTGAGTAAAGCTGGTGCGGGTCATGGAAAGGGCTTTGAGTCAGAATTTGGCTCAGGGTGGGTCTGTGTAACTATGAACTCGATGGCGATGATGTCATCAGCCTTCAGAAGGTATAACATACAAGCAAGAACATGCGCTAACTTGAAACTATCAACATAGAGGACCAGAGCAATAGCAAAGCCTTGCACATGGCCAACCTGGGTTCCAATCATGGCACCCAATATAGTCCCCTGAGCACCGCCAGGAGTAATTCCTGAGCACAGAGCCAAGAGTAACCCCTGAGCATTGCCAAGTGTGGCCCCTAAATAAAAAACAAAGTGAACCATCAACATAAAAGACATTCTCATCTCTCCCAACGCTCCCCCAACCCCCACCCCCGCCTCTGTCCTGTGCCAGCAGATTGGTCTCATTGCTTCTCGCACTTTGTAAAAACTGAGTCTTGCTTGGGCTCAGTGTGTCCTTTTGTTCCAGAACCTTTCGTGTGGCTGCTCAGGTCAGCCCTTTGTTCCTTTTTAACTGCCGTGACTCCTGTGCTCTCCCATTACTGTCTCGGGCTCCGTTTCCTCATCCGCAAGCGGTGAACAGTTTCCACCTCATAGACTGCAAAGAACACATGGCGGGGGGGCAGACTCCCCAGTTTCTGCAGAGACCTTAGTGCCTTCTGTGCTCACTGCAGCTGGGAGCCCCGGGGTCAAGGGCAGGGTGCAGGGGCGGTGGGGGGAGGGGAGGCAGCTTCTGGGTGGCTGCCCAGGGCAGAGAGGGGGGCCAGAGGCCGTGTTTATCCGGCAGATTGTTGTTTTTTAATCCTTCGCCTCCTGTCCTTTCCCCTACTTCCCTCTTTTTGTGATAATTAAAATGCAAGCTGGCACTCCCGCAAGGAGACAGCTGAAGATTTAATTGGCCCAAGAAGAGTTTTCCAGCGAAAGGTCCTGCAGTAATGGCAGCTCCCAGCCCAGCCGCCCCACGCCTTTGCCTCCTCTAATGCGCTAATCTGCATGTGTTCGGGGTGCTGGCTGGCATGAGGGAGCCTCTCGCCATTAAACTCTCACCCGTCCTCCATCTGGGGACAGGGCTGCTGCCATATCACCGGCTGCCGCACCAGCTGACCCTGCCCGGGGCGGGCCATGGGGGCAGAGGGTGGCTGGGAAGGGCACCCTTTGCCACGAGGGCTTGGCCTGTTGTCCTTGATGTTGGGCCAGAAGGACGCGTCTGCCGGGCCTGGCCATCCACCAGCCATGCCAGGGGCACGCACTGAGAAGTGTCCGTCTGGAGCGGGAGTTTGCAAGTGCACGTCCTGTTTTCTATGCAGCGACCTCATCTCCCCAGCGGTGGCATCAAAGACTCAGATCGGGGTCACGGGTTCTGAGCTCGCTGAGGGTCTGCATCAATTTTTCAAAGAGCTGTGGCTCTGAGCCGAGCCGGGGTGACAGGCACCATGGCTCAGGGAGCGTCAGCGGACGAATTTGAATCCTAGTTCTAAACCGGTCAGCTGGGCATTTTTTATGTCCTCTCAGGTGCGAAGTTCTCCTCAACTTCTAGGCATTTGGGCGGGGGGAGTGTGTGCGTACCCGCCTCAGGGCTAATGCCTGCCTCTGCACTCAGTGATCACCCCTAGTGGGGTTCAGAAGATCATATGGCGTACCAGGGACAGAGCTTAGATCAGGTATGTGTCAGGAATGCATTTTTACCCATTGTATTATCACTCGATGTCTAGACTTGGGGCTAGAGCCATAGCACAGCGGGTAGGGCATTTGTCTTGCACACGGCCGACCCGGGTTCAATTCCCTGCATCCCATATGGTCCCACAAGCACCGCCAGGAGTAATTCCTGAGTGCATGAGCCAGGAGTAATCTCTGTGAATCGCTGGGTGTGACCCAAAAAGCAAAACAAAGAAAAAAGTCTAGACTTGTAAAATAAGCTCTTCCTTTCTCTTCCCTCCCTACCCTCCTTTTCTCTTTCCTTTCTCCCTTCTTCTTCCTTCCATACACCCATAGCTCCTCCTTCCCTTGCTCCTACCCAATTCATTCATCCTCTCTCCCTTCTCTTTCATCCATCTTCCACCCCTTCTTCCTCCCCTCCGACCCTCCTCCCATGCAGTCAGCCACTCTATTTCCGGAGTGCTGTGGGCTGGTCACAGGAGTTACACCAGTGAGCCTGGCCAAGACCCCCTGGATCCCAGGTTGCCCCTGGGTGGTGGAGGAGACTATGGACAAATGTAGCCTGCTATATTGTGACAAGATGTCTTAGACAAAGGCTTGGAGGTCAAGCAGGAAAGACTCAGCAAATGTTGCCAATTGAGGAATCAGCAAGTGCCAAGGTCCTGTGGTTCACTTCAGAACTGTCAGAAGGCTGGTGTTGCCAGTGCAGAGAGTGATGAGAGAGGGTTGCAGGGCTACAGGGCTGGGGGGAGGGGCAGCTCACACAGGGAACAGGGGAGGCTGGCCTCTGCTGCTGGCACAGCCCCCTCAGACCCTCCAGTCAGGGGTTCTACTGCAGAAAGCCTCTTCTGCCCCATGTAGGCTGAGGGGGATCATGTACTTTCCCCTTCGGAAGGAAAAGTATCCAGGGGCTGGGAGACAGCCTAGAGGGCTAGACCACGCAGGAAGCCCGGATTCCATCCCTGGCACTATGTGTCCCCCTGGGCAGTGCTGGGAACAACCACCAAGCTAGACCCTGAGCAATGCCAGGTGTGGCCCCAAAGTCCAAGATAAAAGAATAACCAGGGGCCTGGGAGATCGCTGACCTCTGGCCTTGCAAATGGCAGGCCCTGAGTTCCATCCCTGGCACCACCTGACTCCCTGAACATCACTGGGTGTAGCCCTGGAGGCATCCAGATCGTGGCTGGGTGTAGTCCTGCTGGGAATGGCCCCTGGGTCCTCCTGAGCATTGTTTGGGGGACTGTCCTGCCTTCCCCTCAAAAAGAACCCAAAATATGGAAATGAATCAAAGATAGTGATACAGTTCTTTATTGTTACTCTAGTTACTCTAGGGCATTAGGACCCAGAGTTATAGATAGGGGACTTGCTTTGCATGTGACCGACTCAGGTTTGGTCCCTCGCATCCTATTTGGTCCTCTGAGCACTGCCGGGCACTCCCTGAGTGCAGAGTCAGGAGCATCACCGGGTGCAACTGGCACACACACACACACACACAAACACACACACAAAGATGAGCCATTAAAGATTAGTTAATTTTGTGGAGACTCTGAGTTTGGCTTTGTTGCTTGATTAGTGCCAAGATTTGTAAAATTCCTAGCTAACTTGTCAATTTTCACCTCACTGGAATATAAATGACATCTGTCGGGTAGGAGGGACACCTCTAAAGGTGTGGTTCCACTAAGGTGTGAACTCACTTTCTATGAAGCTAATTCTCACAGAATCCTCCTGTCCCTCTTTAGAATTTTTTTAAATTGAATCACCGAAGAAACACCACTGTAAAGCTGTTCATGTTTCAGTCATACAACGTTCCAGAACCCAAGACTTCACTAATATACATTTCCCACCACCAATGTCCAATGTCCCTTTTCCCTCCTTTTCCCCCGCTCCCCAGACTACCTCTACGGTAGACACTTCTCTCTCTCCCTCCCTCTCTCTCTCCCTCTCCCCCCTCCTTTTAGGCACTGTGCTTTGCAATACTGGTTTTTGCAATACTGTTACCCTTTCCCTCTGTTCAGCACTCAGTTCTTGTCCAGAGTGATAATTTCCAATTCTCACTGTCATAGTGGTTCCTTCTCTTGGTGGCAACTTCCGACCATGGTCCTCTTTGGAAAGCCCACCAATACCCTTTGGCTCCTGGACCCAGCCTTTCCCTCCTGTTGCACGCCCATGCATGGGGCTTTGTTCTTGCACGGCTCATGTTCAAGACCCTCCTGGGCTGTGTTGGCTGATACCCCTTTGCCCTTTCACTTGTCCATTTGCTGGGACTGTCAGTTACTACCTTGGACCCCGTGAGCTCATGAGAGTGGGGCTTGCGTTTGAGCCAACGTGCTTTCTCAGAATTTCATACCACACAAGTCTCCCAGAGGAGCCAGGAGTGATTTGTTGCTGAGTGAGTGACTGTGGGGTGGTCTCCTCACCTGTCTGTGCTTCCAGTTATGATCTGGGCATTGGAGTGATGGTTCACACCCTACACACTCACACCCATCTACATGCAACCCTCTCCCTCCCCCCAACGCATTCTCACACACACTCACATCCATTCACACACATCTATATCCTATACATTCCCTCTTCCCACCCTACTCCCTACACTCCTCAAGGGTCTGGTTGAGGAGGAGTCAGTGCCGAGAGGGGCTGGGCAAGGCTTATTGTGCAGTCAGTGCTGTCAAAGGCAGGTCACTTGGTATTTATTTGGTGGGACAGAGAGAGCAGCTTGGCGGGAGTCTAGTCTGGGGGAGGGAGGAAGAAGAAACACCCTTTAAGAGATTCGTGGGTGTAAGAAATAAGGCCCTGAAGCCAGGTGGGCTGGGCTCTCCACAGGGCAAGAGGGAACCAACCATATTCATGAGGTAGAGGGGCCCAATACAGTGACTTTGGTGATGGGAGGGACTCCTGTTCCTCAGTGCCTCTGAGAGACCAGTTGTGTGTGTATGTGTGTGTGTGTGTGTGTGTGTGTGTGTGTGCATCTGCACGCGAGTGGAGGAAGACGTGTGGGTATAAACTTGTATTTTTTGGTCAACATGTATGTATGTGAGATATGTGAGTGTGTGAAGGTGTGTGTGTGAATACGCAAGTGTCACAATGTGTATGGGATGAACGTGTGCAAGTGTATGGATGTAAACAGGAATCTGTGTGTGCAAGTATGTCAATGTGAACAAGAATGTGTGTAGTATGTGACTTATGGAGTGTGTGGGAATATGTGTAGGCTGTATTGGCATGTGTGTGCTTGATCTGTGAGAATGAATGAGGGGGAGGGGGTTGAGTGTGGATGGATGTTAAGTGTGGGAATGTACAGGATGTGTGTGGGGTGAATGTGGAGGGGTATGAGCGTGTGTGGGAGCATATAGGATTTGTGTGGTGGGGGGTGACTGTGGGGATGTGAGAGTGTGTGGGAGCATGTAGGATGTGTGTGGGGGGTGAGTGTGGGGGGTGAGTGTCTGTGGGGCATTTAGGATGTGTGTGTGCGGTGTGAGGGGTGTGAGTGTGTGGGAGTGTGTAGGATGTGTGTGGGGGCTGAGTGTGGGGGGTGTGAGTGTGTATGGGGTGTGTAAGATATGTGTGTGGGGTGAGTGTGGGGGTGTAAGTGTCTATAGGGAGTCTAGGATGTGTGTGGGGGTGAGTGTGGGGGGTGTGAGCATGTGTGGGAGTGTGTAGGATGTGTGTAGGGGGTGAGTGTGGGGGCTGTGAGTATGTGTGGGAGCGTGTAGGGTGTGTGGGGGGGCGAGTGTAGGGGGTGTGAGTGTCTATAGGGCGTCTAGGATGTGTGTGTGAGGTGACTGTGTGTGGCAGCATGTAGGATGTGTGTGTGTGTGTGTGTGTGTGTGTGTGAAGTCTGCAGGGCGAGGGGGGCAGGGATTGGGAAGGGGCTGTGGTTAGAGTCCTGGTAGACAATGTGATGACAGAAGTGGTTCATTCTTGCAGTCACTTCACCCCTCATGCCCGGCTCTGACCTCTTGCTTTCACCATTTCCTGTGCTGGGTAAGTGCCCGGGAGGCCATCTTCCAAATGAATGCAGGGATGTTCTTTTTGCCCTCTCGGTGGGGCTTAGGACCCTGGCACCATCTTTAAGAACCTGATTGACGGGGCCGAAGCGATAGTGCAGCGGGCAGGGTGTTTGTCTTGTATGCAGTTGACCCGTGTTCAATCTCTGGCATCCCATATCCCCTGAGCCTGCCAGGAGAGAACCCTCAGCGCAGAGCCAGGAGAAAGTCCTGAGCACCAATGGGTGGGGGACCCCAAACTGAAAAAGAAACATTGAATTTCCGGAGGCCAAGGGCCCCGTCTTTCAAGAGCAGTTCTTGGGGAGAGCGAAGTACCAACACACAGATCTTTCTATTGGCTGAGCCCCTGTGAGCCAGACTCAGCGGGGACTGGAGCCGGTACCTCCGGGCTTTGTGGGCTCTGGTTCCCTCTCGGATTAGCTCCCTCCTCTGACCCTTTGTGAGTACCATGCTATTCTGTTGGAAAGCATCTTCGAGGCCATCATGTCCATTTAGGAGAGGAGAGCAGACTCCAGCAAGTGCAGGTCAATGTGGGGAAACGTGGGGTTCCTGTGTGGTGGTCAGCCACACCCCAGGTAGTTCCAAGTCTCCAGTCCTGAGCAGGACACCTTAACACTTGGTGGTCTTGAATGGTGAGACCACCTGATATTTCCTGGCTCCCAGCAAACCCCAGTGCACCCCCAACACAGCCTGCAGCCCCCACCCCATCTCTCCAGCAAACCCAAACCTCCCCAGGGCTCCTCTCACAGCAACACCCCCCAGATGCTGGCCCTTTACCAAGAAGAGTCATGGCTCCCGGGGTCCCTGTTTCCCTATGAAACAAGGCAAATCAGAGACGTGCCTGAGAGGTTTGTGAAGCGAGTTAATATTTGCCCAGAGTTCGGGAGACTGTCTGGCATGTAGTAAGTTCCTCTGTAAAAGTTAAGGAAGATAAACAAGCCCTGATCCGCTCTTGGCTGATGAGGACACATCCATCCTGTGGGGCGGTGCCACCCACTACACACAGTGGGAAACGCTTACAGAAGCCAGGAGCTAGGGCTGGGGGGCATACCGGTGAGCTGGGGCATGGGCCGAGACTCTATCTTTCTCCTCTGTGTGCCAGGCAACCCAGAGAGGTATCCGCAAGTGCTCAGCTGGTTTTCTGCCGGGGAAAGAGAGGGTCACTCGGCTTTCCCGTGTCCATTCCACCAGCCAGCCTGCCATTCTGGGCATGTGGCCGATGAAGAGTCGAGGCTGGTATGGCATGAAATATGTCCCCCAAGTGTCCTTGCAGGTATGCTGCAGTCTGTCACCTCCCATCATCCCTCCAGGGAGAAGGCACGCGGGACCCTCAGCCTGCAATACTTTGCTCGGTGGTAGCATACCTGAAGGGGCCTGAGGCCTGAGTCTTCATCAGAGCCCTCCGCCTGCCTTGGCAGGTGCTCTAAGCCCCAGGGGAGGATCAAATGGTCCAGGTCAACAACTTGGGGTGGACTTTGGGGGACCTTAAGGATCCAAGGCAAGTGCTGTTCTATGGAAGATTGTGTGAGGCTGGCCAACTCCCAGGTTTTAGCTGACCCTCCATTTTTCCTTCTCTGCAAAATGGACACAACTGCCTACTTATTATGAAATCTGCTTTTTATAGATTTTTGATTGGTCTTGGGGCCACATTGGGAGTGCTTAGAGCTTACTCCTGGCTCTATGCTCAGGGAGCACTCCTGGGTGGGGCTCAGGGGACCCTATGGAATGCCGGGGATACAACCCCATTGGCCGTGTACAAGGCAAGCCCCCTACCCCCATACTATATTTCCTGTCCAGCTCCGTTTTTATGAGCCACACTGTCATGGTCTGGATGCTGGAGCCACCCATGGCAGGGCTCAGCCCAGGAGGCTGACAGTGCTTGGGCCACTAGGGCCAATTCTGGCAATGCTGGGCACGGGGGTGGGGCGTGTGGTGCTGGGAATCAGCGTCAGGGCCTTGCCCAGGAGAGGCCTGTGCTCTGCCATCGGCTCCACCTCCCTCGCCCCAAGGATAAGCTCAAACAGAGTGCAGTGTGGCTGGACAGTTACACTCCTTGGGTCACACTCTAGTTCGGTAGTGGGACATCGGGTACCTATTCATCTGTAAAAAAATAGAGATAACCAGAGTTTCCACCTCACAATGGCAAGGGGCTTAAGTGAGTGAATACTTGAAAGCACTTACATGTCACCTGGCATTTGAGGTGGCATTGCTTAGTTCCAGGCTATGCAAATCCTTTTACATAGAGAATGCTAGTGCATGATGTGCCAATTACTGACTCAGTGGTGGGGCACTGAAGTCACACAGCTGGAAGGGGTTTGTTGTTTTTGGCCACACCCGGCTGGGCTGAAGCTTACTCCTGGCTCTGTGCTCAGTGAGCACTTCTGGTGGGACTCAGGGAATATATGAGGTGCCGGGGACCAAATCCAGGTTGACTACATGCAAGGCAAATGCCTTACCTCCTGTACTATATCACTCTGGCCCCAAAATTGTCTTGTTTTTGTGCTATACCCGGGAGTGCTCAGGGATTACTCGTGGTGGTGCTCTGGGAACTGCATGAGGTGCCAGGGACCAAACCTGGGTTGACCACATTCAAGGCAAGCATCCTACCCACTGTACTATTGCTTCAGCCCCTTGCTTTTTAAATTTATTTTTATTTATTTTTGTTTTTGGGGTCACACCCGGCAATGCACAGTGGTTACTCCTGGCTCTGCACTCAGAAGTCACTCCTGGTGGTGCTCAGAGGACCATATGGGATGCTGGGAATTGAACCCAGGTCAGCCGCATGCAAGGCAAATGCCCTACCCATTGTGCTATCTCTCCAGCTCTTAAATTTATTTTTGAGCCACACTCAGTGATGCTAAGGAATCACTCCTGATAGTGTTCAGGAACCTATTTGTGTTGCTGGGGATCCTGATGGATTGGGTCATGTGCAAGGCACCTGGCTTAATCCCTGGACTATCTCTATGGCCCAAAAGCACTGGAATTGGGAGCAGCAGCAACAGCACTCAGTAGTGTGTGACTCTGTAAAACTTACACTCCCTCTCTGTGCCTTGCCCCAGGACAGTCAGTAGTATTACCTGCTCATGAGGTGAGGTTTAAAGGAGTTGACGGATGTCAGGCACTAACACACACCAAGCACTAGGTATTATCACTAGCACGTGGCCATCATTTTATGATTGCATTTACTTTATTCATATCATCATGGAGGGGAGGCAAGAAAACCCATACACTAGCACTGAACACGAACCACCTGATGCAATTCCAGGGCAAGCATCAACCTCCCAGGTTTGGTGAAGGAAAGTGAGCTGACTGAGGGGGCGTCCTGCATGTTGGAGATCCCCAAGGGCAGGGATGTGCAATGCTGAGGGCAGAAAAGAAAGACCCAGAGACTGAGCCAAGATCTGCTACATGCCTAGCTTGGGGGGCTCCATCCCTCTCCTACCCCACCACAGCCCTGCAAAGGGGCCTTCCTGTCCCTCTCAAGTCTGGCTGAGGCCCAGAGAGGTGGGCTGTTGGAATGCCGGGAGCTTGGATGTGGCCGAGCTGGATTCAGATGCAGTTGTCCGCTCACATTCTGTTTACACAGGTGCTGAGGCGCAGCCGTGCCCAGACTCATTCGAGCCAGGGGAAACAAAGTCTGTTTCTATAAAACCCAAGAGAGAGAGAGAGAAGGGGGGTGGGTGGCCCTCCATCCCTGAGTCTGGGGGGCCCACGGGCAGCCCTCTCCCAGATTCGGGGTGACTCACTCACAGAGAGAAAGACACTCAGCACCCACAGGGGTCGTTGTTACCCAGAAATCTTTATTACAAAAATATTTTGCAAGCCAAAAAGTTTAAGTTGCAACTATATACAAAAAGGGGGCCTGTTTCCTTGCCAGCAGTCTTAAAATAAACTCCCGAAACCACGCTTCTTCTGCACTATTGACACGACCTCTTCCTTTTCCCGGGGTTCCATAGACATGGAACGGGGACCACCAGGCCACCAGGCTGGAGGGAAGCGGCACCACTTCCTTGACCCCGACTACTGACTCCCTTTCCCAAGCCAAAGGAAATCCAGTCGGTACCCGAGAGCCCTCTGACCAGCCTGGGAGCGGGTCTGCATGTGTGGGAGAAGAAAGCGTTGCTGAGTGCACTCTCTGGGTCAGGGGATAGACGCAGACCCACACGCCAACACGCTTCTGGAGTTTGGAAATAACCCAAGCCAGGTGGCTGGGCCCTGTGCTCCCAGATGTCACAGAGAAAGCCTGACTCAGCGAGCCAGGGCTGCCCACATGGCCTGTTGGCATGACACATTCCTGGATGCCATCATGTCAAACGTCAAATCACTCCCATGTGGTGTGTGTGTGTGTGTGTGAGTGTATACGTGTGCATGTGTCTGTGTATGTGTCTATATGTGTGTGTATGTGTGTGTCTATGTGTATGTGTGTCTGTGCGAGTTTTTATGTATGTGTGTCCGTGTGTGTGTGTGTGTCTGTGTGTGTATATGTCTGTGTGTCTGTATATGTGTTTGTATGTGTGTGTCTTGTGTGTCTATGTATGCCTGTGTGTATGTGTGTGTCTGCGCCGATGTGTCTGTGCACGCTGAGCTTCTCAAGTTCACCTGCAAAGCTGGTCGGGAAGGTTGTGAGGGTTTCTGGTTCTAAGCCGGGGGTGCCCTGGACGCCTATGCCAGACTCAGGGGTCAGAGAAGATTAGTGCCTCAACCTACGAGCTGACGATGACACGTGAAGACTGAATAAATGAGGCGTGCCACGTGGGCTTGCCCCAGGAGGGCGCTGAACAGCCCTCCACTGTGAGCTGGAAGCGTGGCGGGGTCTGAGGGTCCAGCCAATGCCCAACCTCCTGAGGCAGAGGGACAGAAGGAGGACCAGTTGGGGCTTCCTGGCTGCCCAGTGCTTCTGACTATTAGGACGGATTCCAGTTTGATCTTAAAAGAGTTTGAAAGGAGCAGCGGGAGATGCAGGGGGTCAGTTGGGAGCTGGGCATTTGGGGGAAGGTCACTGAAGATGGGGCGGAGGGGTCCAAGTGGGGAAGAGACGAGCAGCACTTTCAAACCCTGTTTGGCCCTAAAGTGCTGAGAGGTGGTGGGAAGACACTGGCGTCCCCTTTCTCTGGATGAGAGGCCGGCAGACGTGCGGGAACAGCAGCCCGGGGAGAGCGCGGGGTCTAGGCGTGGGGAAGAACCACGCTAGGGGTACAGGAGGCAGCAGGGCAGCCACAAGGCTTGGTGGAGATTTGGCCGACGGTCCTGGAGCTCAGCACTAAGGCCCCCCTGGCACCTTCCTCCCCCTCCTCAGGGATCTGGAGGAGTCCAGCTTCTGCTGGAAGAAAAGATCCTTCCAGGGCAACCAACGGTTAAACCTTAGACTGCACAAGACCCAACCATATACTTCAACACATGACAAAGAGCCAAGAGAACGTTGCTGTTGTTTTAAGAAAAAGAAAGAAAAAAACAAAAACAAAAAAAACCAAAAAGAAAAAAAAAACAAACGAAAACGAAACATCACAGATCAAATTTTCTAACACCTCAGTTTTAAGATTGCACGTCTCACGTTTGTCAATAATTTACAGGCGGCGTCCACAGCGGGATGGTGCTGAGTTAGTGCGAGCTGGAGGAAGCAAGCTCAGGGCGAGAGAGGGGCTGGGGCCACGCGGAATCACAGTTGGGGTGATGGGTCCTCCAGGAGTCTCAGAGGGGCCTCTGAGAGGATGAGGGGTGGGGCAGGAGGGAGGAGCCTTGGAGGTTCGCTCCTCCCCCAGGGGTGCGTGGCTCCTCAGCCTGGGGACATTGGCAGCGATTTCTGTCACCAAGTCTCGGGGTGCAAATCCCTTAGGCTTCGTCTCCAGCTTTCCCCGGAGGACAGGGCAGTCCGACGTAAAGGGAAAATGCTTCCCCCAGAGATGCATTTGTGTGGTGGTGGTCGGGGGGAGCGGGTGGGAATCCTGCCCTCCAGGTCTTGGAAGATGAGACTGTGGCGCACAGGGAGGCCGATTCCTCAGACCGTGACCAAGGTCCGAGGTGGAGGGAGAAGCAGCACAAGGCTACTCGGTCCCCCCTCCCCGGGGCTCCGGCCGCCTCCCAGCTCAGGCCTCCGGCTGGTCTGGTAATGCTGGGGGTGGGGGGTGAGGCTGCCCTGGACATGCCAGGTTGGTGGGGGACAGGCGAGAGCCACCCTCACCCTTGGGGTTCCAGGGCCTGCGCCCCCTGACCCTCGGGGGGCAGTCCCTTATCACGGCTGCCCGTGGGGGGGCAGAGAGCCTGCGGGGACGGTGCCCGGAGCTGACCGTCCCGCCCTTCACTTCCTCTGCACCTGGACGCTGGCGTACTCCGAGCAGGATGGCTCAGGCTTGGGCGCGGGTTGCTTGGTGCCCCGATTGAGGTGGACCATGTCCAGGTCGGCGTAGGTGAGTGTGTCCTCGGGGCCGGACGCCGGGCCTGTCTGGATGCTGGCGTACTCAGTGTGGTTGTTGGGCTCGGCGGCCCGAGGGGCCGGCTTCTTCCCCTTGGGCAGGTTCAGGTCGGCGTAGGTGATGTCGTTGTTGGCATCGTTGGTTTCCTGGATCTAAATGGGGGCCCCAAGACGTGGTCATTTGGAGGGTGCCCCCCCACTGCCCACCCAGCTCACCGGCACTGAGTCAGGAGCTCCATCTCCTCTAAAGGCTTTGCCCGACCCGCTGCGGGCACCCCTCACTGCCCTGCTTCCCTGCCACTCCCGCCAGGGGCCCATCCCATCTCGGACACCTAACGGGCCCCAAGATCTCACACAAGGCTGGGTTTATTCGTTCTTATTTTCCTTTTTGGCCTTTGGGCAATGCCTGGCTGTGCTCAGGGCTGACTCCTGGCTCTGCACTCAGGAATTACATCTGGTAGGCTCAGGGGACTGTATGGGATGCTGGGAGCGGAACCCGTGTGCATACACGGCAAATGCCTACCCACTGTACTGGCCCAGGGGGTACTGCTCTGGGCTCCCTGGCCAGTGTTCCCCATGACAGCTCACCTACCCAGGATTTTGCCTGTGTGGTAGCCTGAGGAGAGGCTGATCTCTCAGGGTAATGGTGTGTGTGTGTGGGGGGGGGGGGTTCATTCATTCATTCTTTGATTTAACAATCACCCACCAGGCATGGATGAATCAGTGAAAGGCTAGTGGAGAAGAGAACTGGAATGACTCCAGTCTCACCCAGGCACTCCCAGTTAGCAAGGGGCTGGAGTGGGGGAAGTGCTCCAGGTAGGAGGAAGCTGGGGTATCTCCCTCACTTTACCGAGGGACTTTGGGAGAGGCATGAAGTTTCTCGGCTCAGTTCCTCCATCCTGCGTGGCCAATCAAGGGATTTGCCATGGAGATTCAGACTGACTGGACAAGCTCTTACAACGGAGTTTTGCACCGTGCCTGGGCACACTTAAAACCTGTCAGCTGGTCTTACCCTTTGCCTGTTGCTTTAAACTTCCTCAACCAGAGCAGGCCAGCGGCTCAAAGGACTGAGCACATGCTTTGCATATGGGAACCCTGGGGTCAATCCTAGTCACCACACGGACCACCAAGCCACCTCCGAGTATGATCCTCTCCCCCAACTCCAACAACAAAAAGGCCAACTCCTTCCCCACCACAATGACAAATGATGCTCCTTTTGCATCACTTATCTGGCAACTACGCAGAAGACCCCAGGAAAGCGTACGGACAATGGGCACGCCATTGTCGCCATCTTGGTTATCCAGGCTTAGTGCCTACTCCCACCCCTTCCCCCATCACAGCCTTGCTTTCTAAGATTTCTCGACTCCATTTGACAGGGAAAGAAACAGAGAACCCAGGGAGGTGAAATAATGTGATCAGAGTTGCCTTGCTGGAATGGACCCCAGCAGTAGTTTGAACACACGGCCCCTCTGTCCAGAAGCCTGCACTGAACTCAAGAAGCCCTTCCCTCCTCCATCCCCTTGCCTCCTTGTAACAGTTGATGCTGGGCCCTGGGGAGCAGCTCAGACACGAAGCTGGGTGGTGGCTGCTGAGCCCACGCCTGAGGGACTGGCACACAAGTGGGTGGTGAGTCTGGGCTGATGGTGAGTCTTGTACAGGTTTCAGCGACCAGCTCTGCTCACCACCACTGTTTCCTGGAAAGTTCCAGAAGGCAGTCCTGAGGTAGCAGGCCAGGGGAGGAGTCCTGCCCTCTCCCGTGACTAGAAATCGCCTTCTTTTTCTAATGACCACAAGGCCGGTATCCTGAAGGGCCCAGTCAGGAGCGCTGTCAAGGACCAGGGCCGGCTCCGTACAAGACAGGAAAGCAGCCATCTGCTCCCCCAGGCCTGACAGTGCCGGGAGGAGGACAGGGCTGGGATTCTCGGCCCGCGGCCAAGCACGTGGTCACCCGAGAGCTCTCAACAATGTGCAGGCGCTGCGGCCAGCTGGAGCTGCGCAGCGTGCCTGTGTGTGAGGGAATCTGTGACACGGGGTTTTTCCACGGGCTGGGCGGTGCTGCTCTGTGTGAGAGGCACAGGGGCTGGAAGGAGGCGG
>JAOXYA010000045.1:5250128-5261924 GCA_028565675.1 Sorex palustris | reverse complement strand
GTGAGAGGCACAGGGGCTGGAAGGAGGCGGTGGGGAGGCGGGCGGGGATGGAGGGAGGGCACCCTGGGGGAGAGGGACGGGTGTGGGCCAAGAGCCCAGATGCCAGGAGGGGAGGTTGCAGGCTGGCCATGGGGGGGGGGAACGTTTTCAATGCCAGCGTTCTCGCGACCTGTCCCTGCGCTGTGCCCTGAGGTGTGTGTCCCCAAGGCTGGGCCAGACTCCAGGCTGAAGCCGAGATGGGAATGTGCAGAGGACGGGAAAGTAAGGAATGTCAGACTCCTCCCCCCCACACCAACACCCCCCGGGAAGGAGTCTTAATTTAGAACTGGATCTGCAACTCTGCCGATGCGAGGAAATCACACCATCCAGTTCCCCAGGAAGGGCATCTCACCAAGGACTGTACCTGGGTTATTTCTCTGGCATTCTTCTCGGGCTCATGCAACCTAAAAAGGAAAGAGACACAGGGATAAAAATATCCCCCTCACTATCTCCAGCACTCATGCAAATCACTAAGAGTAACATTTAGGATCCACTTCCTCTGGGTGGAGGCCCAGGATGAGCCCTTCCCCAGAGAAATGTAACTGTTTACCAGATGTTTGGACCATGGATCTCTGTCCAATGAAAGAGGGGCTTTGGAGCGTCCTTCCTCATGCTATCACTGGATTCATTCACTCTGAAGACGAGGGTCTTTAAAAAATGCTAACACCTGGTGCTGGAACAGGCACGGGGAAACTGGCAATTCTGTGCATTGTCAGAAGGAACGGCAAAGCGGTACATTCAAGTTGGCAAAATCAAGAGCTTGGAAGGTGTCCTTGTCTTTTGACTCATAATTGCGCATCTTTTTTTTTTAATTTAAAAATATAGAAAATGCTTTATGTACCAAGGCATTTGTCATAGGGTGGTTGGTGGTGGCGGGGGCTGGGGGAGGTAGTGGGGGGGCTATATTTTACAGCCCTGCCAGTTGGGGCTGGTTAAGGCAAACAGAATAGAATCCTAGATAAAGATGTAAAAGGTTTATGCTATTCTGTTTTTATTACGAATGATTACATTAAAATGGTAAACGAAAAGGCTAGAGTCTCTGCGGAACTCTCTCAATTATGAAAAATGTGTGGGTAACCGTGGGAGGCGACCGTCAAATGCTAGAAGCAATGGTCTTTGGGTGATATTTCTTTCTTCTTTCTAGTCTCCCAGGCTCTCCAAATGTTCTCTATTAGACACATCTAGGTGTGATCATTGGAAACAAGGAGCCCAACCGGGTATCCTGGCTCATCAAAGGGGGTGTTCACGCACTAGAGTCTGGTTCATGGTGAGTAACGGTCAAGCTGGGGGTCACGCTAGAGACACCCATTCTGCAGGGAGCTACTGTGTGAGTTCTCCAGCCGACAACTCGGGGGATGCGGGCTTGGATAATGTCAGAAATGAGCAATGGGGCTTGGCAGCAGGGTTATTAATGAATTTGTCATGGGTGCCTGGTGCAGGAAATCATTCAGGGACATGACGGGCCCCATGTGGCCACAGGACCCGCCCCCCGGGGGGGGAGGAACACAGGCTGGTAAGGAAGACATGGGGCTGGGGGGCTGGGGCTCTAGTTCAATGCAGCTTCACGCCTCCTTCCAGCCCCAGGTGGCCTGGCCACTGCTCATGACCCCCAGCTGTTCCATTGCCCTGTCCTTATGTACTCCCCCACGACTTCTAGAAGGTTCCTGATGCTCCGGAAGTTATGGGTCAGTGACAGTCTTGCTAACCCTCTTGAGGACACTTGCTCTTGGTCGACCTTTGTAGCTCCCTGGCTCCAGGAAGGCTTTGTTGGCCGTGCTGCGCTAAGCCTGGTGTGTTTCCCATCTGGCTTATGCGTCTGTTTGTCTCTGTCTGTCAGGCTTCCTCCCTGCCAGGGAGATGCTCTGTTGTGGCTGGGAGGAAGACCGGCCAGCCTGGTGGGCCTTTGCTCCCAGTCCTCTTCCTTCGCTTCCCTATCCCAGCCCTTGTTTTAAATGGTCCTTCCTCAGGAACACTATCACCGCGCCCCAAACTCCCTTCTCAGAGCCCCAGGTAGGGAAGCCTCGAAGAAGCAGGGGTGGGTGTGCTCTTACTGCTGCCTCTCTCCCGGGAGGGTCCTGCCGTGATGAGCACGGCAGATCCCAGTTCAAACCCGGAAACCATAAACGAGTTCCCTGAGCAACCACCAGGCGTGATCCCTGAGCACAGAGCCAGGAGTCTGCCCCGAGCACTGCTGCGTGTGGCCTACCCCCCACGCCCAATACACAGAACAATAGTCTGACAAACCAGGCCCTCTCTGAGTCCACTGCCCTACTCCCGAGCAGCCTCCTGCTGGGACCCCCTCCTTTTCTGCACCCCTTCCCTGCAGGTCAGATGTGGGACCCACAGTGTGACCACCTCATTTTTGTGTGCAAAAGTCTCACCCAGTGACAGCTACCTGTGTCCCTTAACTGGTGAGGCTAGTGTGTTTCCCCTGACCCCTGGGGCTCCCATGCACCCCCCCTTTCCCTCAGCCCTGCCCTGGCCTTGCCTGTATTTCTCAAAAAGGTCCAGCTGCTGCTGCCCTGGGCTCCTGGAGTTGTCCCTTCCATCTGCCAGGTGCAGCCCTTGGCCCAGAGCAGCACAGCTGGTTCCTCCCCAGCCCTCAGCTACCTTCTAAATGGCCCTTCCTAAGCCGTAGCCCCCCCACCCCGCCTTCCCCTGCTTGGCCTGGCTTAATTGTCATCCCCCCCACACCTCATTTACTCGCCTCCAGCTTGTTTGGTGGCTGATTTGGTTGGCTGCCTCCCCAGGGACAGCAAGCTCCGTGGAGGCAGGGACCAGCCCCCTCCAGCTCATGGGGCCGTCCCTGGTCCCTGATGCCCAGACACGCACGGGCAGCCAGTTGTCTGGAAGCCATCAATAGCCAAGAAAACTGAATGAAGGATCATCCCTGCCCTCTGAGCAGAGGCACACAAGACCAGCTTAGGTCTGTTTTCGCTTCCCTCTGCACCCCACCCCGTCCCCCCTCTCCCTCCACTGCACGGAGCCAGGGCTCATGCTAGTGACTAAACGAAAAAGTCGGGGAAACCCTAAATATTCTGAGAATAAACGGAAGCAAATGTCTGACAAGTGAACAAACGGCCAGACGCCCGCACCCCGGTGCCCAATTAAGAGAGCAGAGACACATTTTTCTCTCATCTGAGCTGGGGAAGATTACAATGTTCTGCATGTATGTTTCCAACGCAGGGAGTTAGAAATAGCCGGTCCCTCCACCAGCCTGGCAACCTGAAGGGCCTTTGAGCTCAGAGCAGTGGCATCCCCCCCTCTCCCAGCAGCACCTCCCCGAGGGGCTCGGTGGCTGCCCACACCAACATCCTCCTGAAAGTGTCAGATCCCAGTCGGCTGCCTGAAGCCGGCGCCGGCGAGGGGAGCCACCATTACCGCTCATTCGCCATCGCTTTGGTTTAGAGAGATGAAAGGGAGCAAGTGATCTCACGGCTCCCTGGGTAGGCTCATGCTGGAAAAATAAAAAAAAAAATTTAAAAAAAAGGCAGAAATCGCTTGGCTTCTCTTGGGGAAGGAAAACTGGGCAGCAAGAGGCACTGGAGGAGGGGGAGGGTATTAGCGCATCGGAGCAGGTCCACACGGAGCCAGAGAGACCCTCCGTGCTACCTGTGGGACCTCGGGGACGTCCCAGCGCTTCTTTGAGTCTCGAGTTTCTGCAGCCATACAGAGAGACAATCATCATTCTCTAAAATGAGGGTTCGCAAAGTCTGGCTCAAAAACACAGCCGCAGCGGTGGTGCCCCCCGAGAACGGGTTAGAAAAATTCTGCCTCAGAAACGCTGGTGGGTGTGGGGCAGCAGGGATGGGGGAGGGGGGTTCCAGTCATCTGTATTTTGCCCATCCTTACAGTGAGCCTCTCTGCTCCGTGCTCAAGCTGGAACCGCTGTTCAATTAAACTGGGATGGTTGTAAATCATAGGGCTTTTGCTCTAATTAAAATCACCAATGGGCTAATATAGGTAAGAGCATAGATTGGTTCCTGGAACACAGCACGGGTTCCATAAATGCTAGCTGCTGACGCCGTGGTCATGATTATTATTGGCACTGCCCTTTCCTTCCAGAAACGTACAGTCCAACCGGGGGGAGATAAGACAAGTCGAAAAGTAATGACGACAGTAGGAAAAAATTAAATAAAGACGAGATCCACGGCGAGTTTCAGGAAATCAGAGGTGGGCAAGAGGAGATGAGGAATCGCTTCTGTGGTTTGAGACGGCATTTGCGCATTTAACAGCCATTCTCGAAAAATCTATTCCAGGGCCAAGGTTTGCAGCTTTTAGCAGTGACAACGAAAGAAAGACTCCTACGGTCAGGAGGAGTGGGTCGGAGTGGGAACGGGCACAAAGACGCCTTGATGGTCTAGGCAGGTTAGTGGGGAGACCCAGGAACACTCACAGGACTGACCCTGTGTCTGGTGGAGGCGCTGCCCTTGCTAAACACGGAAGGAGGAGGAAGAAACAAGTGGTGGAGGAGGGTCAGGCGCTGGGAGACCTGTTTAGGCCTAGAACCGCATGCTTCGGGCACCTCCGGGTGGGGCCCCGGTGGCCTTTGGCCTCTTTGTCTGAGCTGTGCCAGGAATTCAACCAGCCAGTCCACTGACTTGGTATTCCTGGGGGTGTCCCCCCGCAAAATAAACAAAAAAGGGGTGCCCACTCTCGTAACCATGTCACACGATTCCAGAGCCACTGGGAGTGCCAACCCATGGGGACTTGGGGTGGTGTGTAATGGGGGTCCAGGTGAGGGGCACAGAGAAGGAGGAGGAGGTGCAGTTAAGTCACAGGCTCCAGGGCTGGGTGCACCTGTGTATGTCAGCAGGGTCAGGCCAGGAAGGGCTTGAGGGCATCTAAGCAGGGGCAGGTGGGGAGTCCACAGAAAGCTTCAGACAAAGGATGAAGGGGCCAGAGCCACAGGACAGTGGGAAGGGCATTTTCCTTGCACATGGATGGCCCAGGTTGGACCTTCAGCATCCCATATGGTGCCCCCCCCCCGCCACAAGCCCCACCAGAGGTGACCCCTGAGTGTAGAGCCAGGAGTAAGCCCTGAGAACCTCCAGGTGCAGTCCAAAAAAACAAACCAAACCAACAAACAAACTTCCTACCCTCCAAAGGATGGAAATTTAGTCTTGCCCTCAAGAAGGCATGGGGAGTCAAAGGGAAATACACTCCCGGGGCAGGGAAGAGCACAATTTTGCTGCTGGTTGGAGCCTGGGGGGCTGGACAGACAGCAGGGGTCAGACAGGATAGCTATTTGCGGAGGGCAGAGCAGGGACCAGGCTTTCTCCCCAGCAACATGGGACAACAAGTGGCTGGAGGGGGTGCTGGTGCCTCCAGGGGAGAGCGAGCTCTGGTCACACATCAGCTTCTCCCATCACTGCCCGCTCCCGAGGTCCCAGCATAGGACACTGAGTCCCGGCCACGGGCATCCCTGATGCTACAGTCCTCTCGATTGTTCCCTGAAATATATCTGACCCACCCAGGGCATGGCCACCATCTGCTCAGACCCCAACAGCAGCTTCTTCCCAAGCCTGGCCGAACTCACTCATCAGGACCCTCTTGCCAACGCTACGTCCTCACCCGTGGGGGGCTCCTGGTCCCTCTGGAATCAAACTTGGAGTCCTGTAAACAGACACAGGCCAGGGGCCCCCAGAGGCCTCCACCCCAGATCCATAAAAACAAACACACCCCCCAAAGCTGTGCAAAACCCATCGGGAGCAAATCCCTCAGCCAAGCGAAGTGGCCGAGAGCTCCTGTTTTCTGCCCTTGCTGAGAAGATGCAGTGACAAGGAGACTCGAGTGCTGCCCTCCACTGCTGGGACTTACCAGGTGACTTCTTGAAAGCGGAGACAACTAGGTGGCTTGGCTAGTACCGCTTGCATGCAGGGGCTTCGGCTGCGAGACCCTGCTGCTGGCAGGGCCCACCCAGCACTCACACAGCACACTCCCCATCCCAGCTCATGTTCCTACTCACAGGCCTTGTGTTTGTCACCTCCTGCCCCCACTGCCACCTCTCATTCCATTCTGACATTCATTATCTGCTTCTCTCTCTCTGCCATCGGAGTTCTGGAAGGCCCGGCTGGCTTTCTGCGTGCTACTGGTCCTCAGCATTCAAGGCCCAAGTATCACAGGGATTCAGTAAAAAACACACCCCAAAGATGCGAATCCACCAAGGAAATGTTTCATCTTAACATATGTTCCTCAGTGTCCCAACAGCGTCACCTTAGTCTCGAGCCTGGCCTTAGGGGAGGGGGAGAGGAAGCTGCCTTCTCCCCATCCCACCCCGGGCATGCCAGGCTTCCCTGTGCCAAAGTCAGCAATAAATAGTTCCTGAATAAACAATAAGAGCAGAGGGCAGAGCTTGGAGCCCGGGCCTGAGTGTACAGGAAGGTGGGGCATTGGCTGTGGGGGGGCGGGCGCTCAGAATCCCCTTGCTGGAGACCTTAATTAAAAACAGACCTGACGTCCTGAGCCCGCAAAGAGAAGAACCAGAAACGCTGACGGGCGCCAGGGTGAGGTCAGCGGTGTGGGATCTGCACAGCAGCTGGGGGGTGGGGGAGGCTGGGGGTCAACCAGAAACCAAGGACAAAAACACCACAGCACACAGCAGGACTTACCTGGTAGAAGAAGTGGAGCCTTTGGCTGGAAGAAAAAAAAGAACGAAAATTCACTTAGTTAATGTAGAAACACTTGTTTTATGTTGGGATTAGGAGTAACTCCGGCCTTACCTCTCACCTGATCCCGGGACAGACGGAGGAATTGTTGTGAACGCATCCAGTATATTCTGTGGACACAGACCTCCTTCCCCAACACACATACACACGCACAAACACACATACACACACACACACATGCATTCATGCATGCATGCATGGACGCGTGTGTACACACACACACACACACACACATATACACGTCCATCCCAGGACAGCTTCCTGGGAACCACAAAAAGCCTTGTGAGGCTATGCACAGCCAACCAGCCTCCGCACTCTTCCCAACACCTGACCTGTGACACCCCCATGCCCCAGTAACCCAGACCCAGACCAGGCTCTTCAAGGTGGAGTGTTGTGGGGGAAGCAGGGGTGGGTGCCACTGCTGTGTCCTATCCCTCCCAGTGGGACCTCAGTTCCAGGACCCAGGACTCCTGCTGACCCAAGAGGGTGGGGCAGGATGTCCATTTATTCCCCAGTTACTGTTTTCCACCAAAGGATCTTGGGAGGAAAGAAATGGTCCATCTGATTCAGAGATTTTAAACCTGGTCTCTGGCCAACCCCCCCCCCCCACACCCACACACACACCCACACACACACTCACACACAGAGACTGCCAGGGTTCAGTCACCATTTGACTCCTATTTCGCTGTAAAATTGTAATTAAAAAGCAACATGCACGCTCAGATGTGCTCGCACAGCATTTCAGCAGGCGCCAGGCTGCCTGGCACAGCAAGAAAATGTGCGCTGCCGGGTTCCAGGCAGGTACAGGGTCTGGAGGTGAGCAGGGTAATAGTTCACAAGGCTGCAGCACCGCATGGAATGTCTGAATGGAGGCCGTGGGGTTGTCAAGGGCTGGGACACAGGGCAGCCCAGGAACACCCAGGGTGGCCCACTACAGGCTCTGGTTTAAAAAAATTTTTTCTTTTTTAATTTTGTTTGGTTTTGGCCCATATACCCGGTAGTGCTCAGGGATCACTCCTGGCAGGCTCAGGAGGTCATTTGGGGAGCCAGAGATCGAACCCAGGGCAACCACATGCAAGCGCTGTACTGTCCCTCAGCCCCTTAAAGGCCCGTCTCTGAGGGGGCTCAGAGCTGGAATCAGAACAGTGAGTATTGAGAGAGCAGACATACGAAAACAGGAACATCACATCAGTGTGGAGGAAAGAG
The DNA here is from genome assembly GCA_028565675.1 of Sorex palustris. Lineage (NCBI taxonomy): Eukaryota > Metazoa > Chordata > Mammalia > Eulipotyphla > Soricidae > Sorex > Sorex palustris. Next base: position 5,254,011 of record JAOXYA010000045.1, on the reverse strand, counting down.
GCAAGGTGGGCCCAGAGGTGGTCTCTGGAGACCCAACTGCCTGAATTTGAGTCCTGACCCCTGGACTCCCAATTTATCAGTGGGGAAGCTTTGGACAAATTTCATAATTCGTGTGTGTCTCAGTTTCCTCATCTGTAAAATGGGGTTCATCATGCCATTGCAGGTGGTAGGGGGGTGGCGCAGCAGTGCCCGGGGCAGCTGAGGAACTGAGTGAGGCTGGTTGCTGTTTGTCTGGGAGCTGGGCGCTGCACACAGGCTGCCTGCGGCCTTCACCAGGGCCCACAGTTCTCCTAGCCCTCCACCCTGCTCTGGGACACCCTGCTCTTGGGCTGCCAGTGCCCAAGCCACGACCATGATCTCCCATGTGCCAGGCGACTGGCACCATCCCAGAGATGAGCCTGTTGTGCCAGACAGCTCGAAGGGCTACAGTGTGCGCTGTACCACACGGTCAACAGATCTGGGAGTGATGCTCGAGCACTGAGCTGGGCACAGTCTCTGAGCACCAATATGTGTGTCTCAAACACCCCAAACGAAACCAAACTGTCATGCAGAGCCCCGTCTCCAGAAGGCACTGGGGTTGCACTGCTGGAGGTCAGGAACGCCCTGGCCCATGGACCCTTTTCTTCACTTAGAAGGAGTCTGTGGGGGGGGCGGGGGGGGCGTATGTGTGGATGGGTATGGGGGATGCTAGCAACTTTGGAGGACCCTCCAGGTAAAACAGATGGCAGAATCGCTTCCAGATTCCGGAAGGAAGGGGCCTGGCTCCAACGTTCCTGACCTACAGGTCAGCCCACCCACTCAGGATGAGGGAGGGAAACTTGGGGCCAGGAGGAGGGGCTGCATAAGAGCTTCAGGAATCATGTGAGCGCAGCCAGAGGCACAGGCACAAAGAGGCTGGTCAGGCTGGCCAACGGGTCACAGGAAGCATTTCTGGGCTAAGGCAACCAGCAACACCCCAGCTGTTCACACTGGATACATTTGTGTAACTGACAAAAGCCTTCAGGCTCAGAATCTCCCTCCTCCCAACACTGTCACTATTACACCACAGTAACATGTGTTACAGTGTTAAAATGTAGATACTTTAGTGGTTAGGAATTGCCCAGGAGGTGGGTCTTTAACAGTAACAGTATCAGTAACAATAATGTAACAATGGGTGGGTCTTTATTTCCTTACCCATTAAGCAGGTGAGGACACAGAGGCCGGTGGCAGCCAACCTGAACTCTAGGGTATGACAAGGGTCTGTGACTTGGTCTGTCAGAAGCCAAAGTCATATACTTTGTTACAGAGACAGCCGCACACACTCAAACATAAATGAACTCATGCACCAGCAGCATACCAGCAGGGGACCACACCCCGGGTTTGAGCTTCTGCCCACCTTGTCAAGCTGTAGAGCACTTCCCAGGGAGGGGTTCATGGGCCTGGGCCCACCTACAACCCCGACAACCAGTGTAAACATTACTAGGCGCCAGGCCTCTTCTTGGCACCTCATCATCACCGGCTGAAGGCTCCCAGAGCCCTAGTGCTAAGCTGGGCCTTGAGTGCTGTCACTCTCCAGCCTCCTGACTATGGCTGGTCATGGAACCCAGAGGTATGGAAGAAATCAGACACTGGTCAGGGAGCTCTGGCACAAGGCTTCCGGCTGGCAAGGATGAGAAAAGCCCGTGCATTGCTCTTGCCACTCTCCCTCCACCCTCCCCCGCCCCCTGACAGCTCCCTACCCCCCTGAGCAGGATGTGAGCAGGGTCAGCCACAGTGGGACCACCAGGGGAAGCTTGTGCATAGGGCATCACCGGAAGTAGCTAGACATCCTTAGAGCATCAGGAGCCCACAGCCACAGGCACTCTTGTGACCCCTCTCTCCAGGACCAACAGCCCAGGGCACACTCTTGCGGGGGAAAGGAGGGGTCCACTCACCTTTTTTCTGTCGGATTCGGAGGAGGTAGAGGGCAGCGATGAGCAGGGCCACCAGCAGGGCACAAATTACGCCCACCGCAATGGAGATGCCGTACCAGCTGGGAGTCGCGTCTGGGGGTTGGGGGGGGGGGAGGCACAGGAAATGAAACTTCGTGTATGCAAGCTGAACACAGTGAGAATTGCCACCCACCGCCCCTTCTCATGGTCAGCAGGACCCGTGCACAGAACATCAGGCGGGGGCCTTGAGATGCTTCCAGCCAGGTGGCCACATCTGTGGTCTGTGTATCCACTTGCTTACGGGTGACCCATGCATGGGTAGGCAGCTGCCCCGCTAGGGTGCTGGGAGGGAACCGTGTGTCTAGGCAATGCTGGGTAAGACCAGCTGGAGGGGAAGAGGTAGAAGTCTCACTCCCGGGGACGAAAGATCAGTGTTTTGCTCATCCAGAGCCCACCACAAACTCTGTATTGCAATGGGGTATCCAGAGCTCTATGGAAACAGGGATAACATGGCTGCCCCATGGCACAAGGAGGCACCTAGACTAGGAACATCATAACCAGGAGCAGGGCTCTGGGCCACTGAAATGTGAGTGACTTGGAGCTAGTCATTCAATGGCCCTCCACACAGTGGCTTCCTCCTGTTATGGAAACAACAGCAATTTCCACAGCTTGGGCAGCCCCAAGGATGAACTCACTGTCTGACTGGTCAACCTGTCCATCCACCCACTCTCCCCTCCTTTCCTTTTTTTTTTTATTTTTTGGGTCACACCCGGCAATGCACAGGGGTTACTCCTGGCTCATGCACTCAGGAATTACTCCTGATGGTGCTCAGGGGACCATATTGGATGCTGGGAATCGAAGCTGGGTCGGCTGTGAGCAAGGTTAAACCCTACCCACTATGCTGTTACTCCAGCACCTTTTTCTTTTCTTTTCCTTCCTTCCTTCCTTCCTTCCTTCCTTCCTTCCTTCCTTCCTTCCTTTTTTTTTTTGATCCCCTCCTTTCTAAAACTATTTCCCTGATACATTCAGTGCCAGATCCTGAAGCAGGTCTGGGCAGCTGTGGGCCTGGCAGTCGAGACTCTAAGCTAAGAAGTGTTGGTGGTCATCTGCTTCCACACAGCTCAGGGCCATCTGGGAGAGTACAGGCGACACCACAGGGTCAGCTCTGCAGGGTTAGATTTCTCCAGGGCATCCCTGTTGCCCCAGCGGGAGAAAAATAGCCTTGGTGTTAGTCAATCCAAGCGTGTGCTCCGCTCCAGGCATGGCCAGGCCTGTGGGTCCTGAGACACTCCGCAGGGGGGACAGAAATGCAGCGAGAGGATGGCATTATGACAGAAAGAAGAGGGAGAACACAGATGATAGGCTGGCAGGGGCTGAGATCCTCGGATTGTCCCTGAGGATGCCAGTGGATTCCCACTGTCTCCCTGGGCCCCCCGAGCCTACCCACACTCCTTAGGAAATGGTCTCACTGAAGTAGCTGCTCATGGAACAGCAGCTTCCTTGGCTATACCGTGGAGAAACACCAAGACAAACCAACCACACCCCCTCCCCCCCCGCCCTGATTCCTGGAGGGGACAGGCTGGCGGTGGCAGCTGAGCAGGACACCTAGGGTAGAAGAACTAGGAGGAAGGTGTCTGGGAGTGAATGGGAAATGAAATCACGGGCTAGATGGAAGAAGGAGGCTGTATGTGAAGCTCAGGGGGCTCTCCCCACTCCTCCCTCTTCTATTCTTTTGGGGGCCACACCTAACAGTGCTCAGAGCTTACTCCTGGCTCTGTACCCAGGGATCATTCCTGGCAGTGCTTGGGGGACCGTAAGGCGGAGCTGAGGATTGAACCAGGGTTGACTGCATGTAAGGCCAGCAAGTGCCCTACCCACTGTACCATCTTTTGGGCCTGTTCCTTTCTTGCTTTACTATTTACGTAAAAACCTTAACGACATGCATTCAATGCTTACCAGTGGTCACCCTGGGA
>JAOXYA010000045.1:5216119-5242376 GCA_028565675.1 Sorex palustris | reverse complement strand
TGACTGTTTCATCGAGTTGATTGAACATCTTAATGACTTCATATCTGAATTCCTTGTCAGAGAGGTCCCTAAGGTGGTGGGTACCTAGTGAGGCTTCTGGACTTATTTCCTCGTGGTCTCCCTGTGGTGGAGATTTGCGTTGTTTCTTCATGTTGTTGTGTAGGTGTAGGGATGAGATTTGTTGGTTTGTGTAAACTACCTGCGGCCACGTTAGCGGCCGCCCACTGGGGATTTAAGGAGGAAGACCAGCTCGGCTTGGGCGGGCGGCGGGAAGGGGGATGCAGAGGGACTCCGACCAACTTTGTTGCCCAGCATCCGCTGGACGCTGCCCCCGGGACTTGCGCGGTGCAATCCCCCCCTTTATTTCTTAAGGTTTACTTATGCCAAAAAGCTGACACCAACCTCATCCTAGTAGTTCTTCTTGAAATGCATGATGGAGGCAGAGATTTGTATAGGTCTGTATAGTCAGTCACTGTCACTGTCACTGTCCTCTCGTTGTTCATCGATTTGCTCGAGCGGGCCCAGTTACGTCTCCATTAGAGACTTTTGTTGTTACTGTGTTTGGCATATTGAATACATCTTACAATATTTAATATCAAAAGTAAGCTAGAGCTGGTGATCTAGATTGGTAGATTTGCACCCTTACTTACCAGCTTGTTTATTTGAGCCCTGGTCCTTCTGGGACGCAGACACCTCCAGGGTGTACGATTTGCTGAGTGCCGGCTGCCCATCATGCTCCACCTGGCAGGTGAACACCACGTTCTGCTGGTGGGCAGAGGAGTTCACCATTAGCCAACTGGTCCGGTTAAATGTCCCGTCCTTGTTCACTAGGAGGAGGGAGGTCTTTTCTCTCTGGGACACATTTCCATTCTCCAGCCAGGTCAGCTGTAGGTTCCGGGGGTAGAACTTCTTCACTTGGCAGGTGAGGTTCACCTGGTTGCCCACTGCAGGGAACTGGGAGACTTCCAGGGTGGGCGAAACTGAAAAAGCCCAGGACAGAAGCTCTGACCTCCAGGGAAAGACAGGTCACAGGAGCTGGGATCCAGCACTTAGATCCCAACACACAGCAGATTCCCCTCAACAGCCCCAGGCACGCAGAGCTGGGTAGGAGCTTCCACACTGAGAGAGCTCTTTGCACAAGAATGAAACCAATAGCACAGTATCTCACACAAAGTAGGTGTCAGGCAAAGCTTCTATTAGGGGAGAAAAAGTTAATGAGTAAAGCCCCTACTATGCAGTGTGAACATAATAACTACCACCAGAAAGTGAAATAAAGAATGCACATGAGGGTGGTTGATATTAGGTAATTAGGAATTTCAGCTGTTTTTATAAAAATAAATGACATTCTGTACAGTGTGAGAATACAGGTAGGTTTGCCATGGGAAGAGGCGTGTGTGACGGGCACATCCAGCATGCTGGCCATCAGGAAGGGCGGAAGGGAATTAGATTCCAGAACAGTAGAACAAACTCAAGGGGGCAGGAGTGGGCAAGGAGACACAGGGGTTGGGGTGAGGGTGTCTACCTCGGATGCTCTCAGCCAAGCTGGCCGTCCCACGGAGAGGAGAGCCCCTGGGCAGGGTGACGTGGGTGACCTCACAGATGACCTGGGAGCGCACGTCCCCCGAGGTCAGCGGCACCCTGGCTGTGCTGGAGATGCTGTAGGAGGTGCTGTCCCCCTGGGGGTCCACGCTGGTCTGGGAGGCCGAGAGTGCGTTCCTGTTTTTGAACCACCGCAGGCTGATGTTTCTGGGGGAGAAGCCGTGGGACTTGCAGGTGAAGCTCACTGTATGCCCGGGTGGGGCCCTCGTCTTGGGGCCCGAGACCTCAGGAGGAGAAGGTTTGGCTACAAGAGGAGTGTTTGGACACAGTGAGAGTGTGGCACCAAGGATAAGCACTGCCACCCGGGTCCTGATGGTCCTTCCTCTAGGGCTGGATGGGTCAGTGTCCTCACTCACTGCAGGGGAGACCCTCAGCTCACATCTGCTCCGAGTCACGGGGATGCCAGGAATCCAGGCTGAGCTCAGAGTGGGCCTTCTTTACTTTCCGTGGGCGTCCTTAGACCTGGCCCAGGAATAGGGGGCGGCTGGGCATTTTCTTTTCTTTTTTTTCTCTTTTTTTTGGGGGGGGGTCACACCCAGCAATGCACATGGGTTACTCCTGGAACTGCACTCAGGAATTACTCCTGGCGGTGCTCAGGGGACCCTATGGGATGCTGGGGATTGAACTCAAGTCAGCCATGTGCAAATGCCCTACCCACTGTACTATAGCTCAGCTCCAGCTGGGCATTTTCTCTTCTTAGCAGCTGCCCCCAAGGACAGAGGAGACAGGTATGGAAGAGCATAAGGGAGACGGAACCACTGTGGGACCCAGGAGCTGATCCAGCGTACCCCCAGAGGGGTGGCTTGGCGCCCCCAGTTCCTCCCCTGAAAGGCGGAACTTGCCTTCCTGGAGGGCATGGAGGGTTGAGGGGAAGCCGTGGCAGTGTTTTTACTCAGCGTCAAGCTCAAGGTACTGCATCAAACTCACGCAGCTCCAGTCTGTGACTGGCCAGAGCTTTCCCTGCAGGTACTACAAACAACCCTCCTCAGCGCTTCTCCAACAGCTCCTGCAGGCCTGAGCTGCGCCCGACCCGGATCCAAATGGGAGGGAACAAAAAGTCTGTCTCTGAGGCTGCGTTCAGTCTTGGTCCATCTGGGGCTGAAACCAAAGCTGGCTGAGAGCGCTCAAGGCCGTCCCCTGTCTTAATCACTGTTAAATCAGCAGGCACGCAGGCCTCGTACACGGGCTGACAGGCCTTGCATGACCTGAAACGCCTCAGTGAGTGGAAGGTGATGGCCGGCCTCCCTGTGGGGGCTCCACTCGGGCGCCTCCAAACTGTCCATTATTATGTAACACCTCCTGTCATGGTCACCAGGCGGCAAATAGGACAAATATTTGCCTTTGTAAATAATTGTCTCCTAACACATGGGCAGCACTTTGATGACTGAGTTGGTGGTGGGGGGAGAGGTGTCACTGATTGAGCCACGACAGCCTGAACCTCTCAAAAGAGAAAAGATGGGGTGGGGGGTGCGGGCAGGAACCATTTACCTAGGGGTGTCCTGGGAGCCCGGCACTGGGCTGATGTCCTCAGGGCTCTCACACCTTAACCAGCCTGGGAGGTGGTCCCTAAGGATGTCATGTATGGACATGGTAGGGACTGGTCATGGGCAGTGACCGCACATGGAGGGACTGACCCAGGGTCTCTGATCTGCACCCGGGAGCCTCAGCAGCTGTTTCCGTGCAGAGTGGACAGAACCCTCGCCCAGGGGAGAAGCAGAATCCCTGGACAAGAGAGCCTGAGAGAGGATGCTGGTGACGGTTACCAAAACATCCGGTCATCTCTAGGGATGAAACTTATTTGTTGTGAAAACCTAATGATCACCAAGGACAAGAAGAACCAGGAAGCAGAACCAGAGCAGAAACATCACAGGGTCTCAGAGCCCCCTGCCTGCAGCAGCACCCACGGAAAACCCAGTGAAGAAAGGAGCTGAAACTCCAACACGGTCCTCAGACTTGCTTCCCCCCACCTGCCCCCACCCCCCACAATCCTCTGAGGAAACAAGTGTGATGGATCTACTCCAACATACACACCAGTTCCAGGCTGTGCTGGACAGAAGCCGGAGGCATGTGGAAAGCAGGGAGGCATGTTAGCAGGGAGGGCTTCGGGGCCCTGGAAGTCACTGCACAGTCAGCTCCTGCTGAAATGCACACATACCTGCTAGTGGGAAGGGGCTCAATGGGAATGTCTAGGCTGCCTGACCTCGGGAAGGGAATCCACTCGGAGCCCCAGTCATGCTCCTGGTGGTGTGGGGTGTGTGTGTGTGTGTGCATGTGTGTGCGTGCATGTGTGTGTGAGTGTGTGTGTAGGGGGGTCCTAGCCACTCCTGGGGTTTCTTAATAACTTGGGATCCCAGCTTGCTGTCACAAACACATGCAATTCTTTTTTTTTTTTTTTTTGCTTTTTGGGTCACGCCCAGCGATGCACAGGGGTTACTTCTGGCTCTGCAGTCAGGAATTACTCCTGGCGGTACTCGGGGAACCATATGGGATGCTGGGAATCAAACCCGGGTTGGCCACATGCAAGGCAAAAGCCCACTGTGCTATCACTCCAGCCCCTCACAGGCAATTCTTGTGTTTGTGTTTGGGTCATATCTGGCGATGCTCAAGGCTTACTCCTGGCTCTGCACTCAGGAATTATTTTTGGTGGTGCTCAGGGGACCACATGGGATGCCTGGGTGGAACCCGGATCAGTCACGTGCAAGGCAAGTGACCTTGCCACTGTACTATGGCTTGGCCCCACAAATCTATTCTAAAGGACCCACCACCCTCTCTCAGGGCCTGAAGCACAAAGAGTCGCTCTGGTAAGGAACAATAATGCATTTTTTTCCCTCAGTGACCACAGAATCATCTTTCTCAAGCCTGGCTATGATGAGCAGCCTCTGGCGATCAGATATTTCAACTTTCTGGCCATACCTGACTAGTACAGTCAGAATGCCCAGGTGTAGCTGAACCTGGGGAGGCTAATCAATGTCCCCAACAATGCTCTAAAGAGCAGCCAGGGCTTACAGCACCCTCTTGCCCTCACCTCACAACTACCTGAGGCTGAGGAGTAGAGTGACTGCCCGAGGTCCTCTGGCTTCAGCACATCCTGGCTGACAGGCAGGCAGCTTCCTGAACTCACACAGCTCACACATTCCCAGCGGTCATCACTCCCCTTTGAGTGCTGGTAAGGAGTGAGGAGAAAGCATCACTGACAGAGGAGGACCTGGGCCAGAGGACTGACGGGTCAGAGGTCACAGAGACAGGAAGTGGCAAGCCGGGAGGTGAGCGCAGGCGGTTCTAGTAATGCTGCCACAGAACTTTCTACCCGGCTCCGTCCCTCATAGGCCTGAGCTAAAGCCACACTTCACTGACAGGGAAACTGAGAACCGGGGAACTGAGACAGCCAGGTGCACACAGCTCTGTGAAGACAGTACCATCTCTCAGGAGTATCCACTCCGATACCCGCTCAGTGCATCTCACCACTTCCTGAAAAGCTCACAGTCCATCACGACCCCTGTTTGAGTCCTGAGAAGAGGGAATCGACAGAAAAGAAGGAACCATCTCTTCAATCCCCCACATGTCCACGGAGAACCAGCAGAGCCAGGGCTCCATCCTCACCAGACAGACACTGACCACCTGGCCTGCACCCTCTGAGAGCCCAACTTCCGGCAAGGAAAGGGCAGAGTCGCTGCTTGAGCCTGAGGCAACAAAGGCAGAGACAGGGACTCCCATGGACTCTGGCTACCCCGTACCTCGAGAGCACTTCCCTCTCCCCTCTAGCTAGAGCAAGGGAGATATGTGGGCTTGGGGCTTGCAGGACACCCCGCCCCCTACCCTACCCACACTTCCCAGAGCAGCTCCTGAGGTAAAAGAGCAACCAACCCCTTTCTCACACACATGCTCACAAGCATATACTCACATATATACACATGTGGAAGCATACACACATACACCCACATATACATGTGTACACACTGACATGTGCACACATACACCTGTACATGTGTGCATGCACAACATACTCACACATGCACACATATACATGTGCATACATTCACACGTGCACATATGTTCACATGCATACACACTGTACATTCACTTGTGCACTCATATTTCACATGCACACACAATACACAATTCAAACATGCACTCACATGCATACACATCCAAACATACGTGTGCATATACTCACCCATGCACACATACACATGTGGACACACATGTGCTTACACGTGCACAAGCACACACTCACAACAGACACATCCACACACAAGTGCACACACAATGCACATGCACACAGAGACACGCATATGCACATACAGACTCACATATGTGCACACACATGCACACACACATGCACAGTCACACATGCACAGTCACACACACACAGGAAGCACTTCAGCGGTCTCAGATGTGAACCCTGTGTGTTAGGAGCAGGCTCAGTGTGGCAGCGTCTGATCTGGAAGCGCCCTTCCTGGCCAGCTGGGTGTTCTTGAAATGCTCCTCACTGAAGAACAGAACTGGGCAAGACTTTTAGACTTTCCTCCAGACCCGAGAGCACCGTGGGGGTGGCAGAGCAGGTAGGGGTGCCCATCAGGCTGCTCGGTGTTCAAATCTTGCCTCATATACCTGCTCAGACCCCTCCGTGCCTCAGTGTCCTTATCTGGAGATGGGAAAGATCCTCTCTGCACCAGGACATGCTCAGCTTTCGCTGAACTTTGACTCTTACCACCCTTATCCTCCCTGGCTCTGGGCAGTCACCTGGCCAACACCTGGGAAGGTAGAGGGAGACAAAAGGGAAGGGGATACCCTCCAGGACCAGCAGAGAGAAGACTGTGTGGGGGTTACCTCTGCAATTGCAGGGACACCACAACATCAGGGCAGCCGACTTCCCCGCCTGCGTCTGGGTGACCAGGCCCTACACTGAGGGGGAATTGGGGCAGTGTCCACACAGATGAAGCTCAGCAGAGCTACAGCAGGAGTGTCTCCCGCAGAGAAGACAGGCACGTGGACTCGTTACCCGGCCACACTATTCTACCAGCCTGAGGCTGGTGACAACCTCTACCCAGCCACAAAAAAACTGTGACAGTAACAGTCCTGTGTCCACCCTGGGCAGCCACTCATGTGGCTCCTGGGACTCATGCAATTCATGTAGTCAAATGCTAACAAAGGGTCCCCGCCACCTTAGGCTTCAGGGACCACATTGGGACTGGCAGGACGGGACCCGAACCTTGCTAAACTGATGCAGGAGAGACACTTGTCTCCTGGGCGACATCTGTGACCTGCTTCACTTATGCCTGCTCTGTGCCCAGTGCTTCCACAGGGCAGGGAAGAGCCTGGGATCAGGCTGGATTCTGGAACAATCCCTTTTCCAGCTGGGCCATGGGAAGAGGGGCCTGGTCCTCATCACTCCAATAAAGCTTGGAAACTCCCCAGTGCGCGCGCGCGCACACACACACACACACACATACGTGCACGCGCATGCCAAGGTCTGAGCTGGATCTGCTTCCCAGGTCCAGATAGGCACCCATGGGAGACGCAGCCCCTGTTCTGCTCAAGCCCTCCCGGGCCATGCGACCTGGTCCCCAGGAATGGCAACACCCCCCACCCCCCGAGCTCTTCGCATGCCTCCACCTGACCCCTTGGACATTCGTTCTCGGTGAGAGATACATGAAAAAGCACCTTTTCCTCACAAAAGCACCCTTAGATGCAAAAGCACCCTTTCCCTCGCCGCCTCTCTGTAAGGCTGATAATGGAAAATCAGCTGAGAAGAGCATTTGTGGGCTATGGAGGCTGCTGCTTGCACCATGCCCAGTGCAGAGCTGGGCTTGCCTGGGTGCTTGGTAGATGCCAAGAGGAGACGCCCCACACTAAGGAGGACCCTTTTGGAGTGCAGGGGTGAGGCCTGGCGGGTGACTGGGCAAGTCACTCAGACCTCAGCTCCCTCATCCCTGCAGCCAAAGGGATGGGACAGGCCAGGGCTGGGATCAAGGTGGTGGGTCCCAGACTTTGCCCTGGGATCTGCCTTGATCTCTGCAGCCTCCTTCCTGGACCGCGAAGCCCACGTGAGGGCAAGCACCAGTAGTGACACTGCCCTGAGTCACTGCTTTCAGAGGAGATGCCAGACTGGCTGTGGTCACACAGCAGGACGAAGGACATTCCCCCGCCCCCACCAGAGCACTCACCACTCACGGTGACCTGGGTGCCTGGTCCAGACTTGAACTCCACATCTTCCACATTCCCCTTCTGGAACTTCACACAGTAGTAGGTGCCCGTGTCAGCCGGGCTGATGTCACGGATGCGGATGGAAAAGTTCATGTTGTCTCTCTTGGTGGAATCCGAAACATTGGTTATTCGGGGGTTGCGGTCTTGGCTTCTAAAATTGTAGATCTCATCCCGGACACCCAGTCTCTCCCGGAACCACTTGACAGAGCCCACAGGACGCAGGGAGGTCATGGAGCAGTGCAGAGTGGCCGTCTCTCCTGCAGCCACCGACACGATCCTGTCAGGCTGGATCACCTGCAGCTCCACCTCCTGCCCGGCCACTCCTGAGGGGAAAACACAAGCAGTTCTTCACGTGGGATCCAAGAGATTTTCCCAAGCGTCTGTCAGCAACCACATCGGGTGGCTTTGAGCTCAGCAACTAGTGGGAATCACTGTACAGAACTCTCACCCAGGCTACTCGAGGAGGCCCATTGCCAGCAAAGAAACAGCTGCACAGAGCGGCAAAGGCTCGAGGCAGTGCCTGAGCATCCCTGGAGGTTTCTGAGCCGGACTCCGAATCCAAATCTGACCTCATAAGGAACAGTGTTTCTGATTGAGGGAACAGCCTGGGCAAAGGCTCAGAGGTGGGGCCAGCCTATTGGGGGGATGGGGAAGGGGAGGGCCTGGGACAACCAGCTCTGTCTCAGGCCTGGCCCAGGAAGGAGACCCCAAATAGAGAAGACCAACTCAGCACCTGGGGCCCGCCCAGGCTGCCAATGGGAAAGCAGGAGCACTTGGCTTGGAGTCCTGGATCGGGGCCTTACTCCTGTCTGACCTTGGCCAGCGCTCAGGCGACTGGCACAGGGGTCTTCTCATATGTGAAGGGCAATGGCTGCCCCTTTAACTGTCCCCACCCCCAACTCCCCAGCCTTGGCTGCTCATTTGGAGCCTGCCCACCCAGAGGGTTCTCAGGCAGGACTCATGGCACCCAGCATGGCAAAACCCGCAGAGCCGTCTCACCAAGCCAAGAGAGTCTGCGTTAATGCAAACCTCCCACCTTGGTCTGAGATGCGGCTCTGTGCCAGGGTCCACCTGCTGATTGGGGGGCTCGGGATCCTGACTCAGGAGATGGGAAGGGCACCCTGGTGACTCAGCACCGAGCCGGGCACAAGGCAGGGTCTGCTCCTCAGACAGGCTTGGTGCAGGGGTGCGGGAGATGCGCGGGGGCTGGACACGGGCCCTGGCTTCAAGGGCTCCTGAGCAGGGCAGGGAAAGGAGTCACAGAAGTCAGGGATGGCTTGAGTCCCGAGCTGGACAGTGGCAGGGGGGAGGGGGATGAGTCAGGGGCTGAGCAGGGGTCATAAGGCCTCAAACACACACGCAGACCCCCACACAGACAGAGCAACCAAGAGTACCGAGAGGAACAGTGGTAGCTGCCTGGTATAGGGGGCTCGTGGCTGTCCGGTCCCCTCCTGGCCCTCCACTGACCCTTGGTGGATCCTATCCTGTCCCCCGCCACTCAGTCACCAGGTCTAGTCTGCTCAGCTCTAGCAGGGAAGGAAACCGTCAAATTGCACCTCCTCCCCGCCCCCAGCCTGGCAGCACCCCCGGGCAGAGGCAGACACTCTAAGGGAAAGGCCAGTTCGCTGATGACTCGCCTTGTGGGCAAGCCACCCCCAGAGCAGTCTGTTAGCCCTACCCGTCCACAATCCTAGGCCTGATGAGCTGGTGGCACGTGGGTGGCCCTATGCTTCCGGGGTGGGCACTGGCAGCTGGACAGGCCCACCCAGAGGGCCCCAACCCCCAGGCAGCATGGGCCCAGGGACCTCCAAGACAGCCTGGATGAAGCCCAGCACCAGGGGGCCACACATGTTCCCTGCCGCCCACTGTGGGTCTGCATGCCAGCGGCCAGGCAGGCTGGACCAACTGGAAATTCTGCCGCCTGTGGGGGCGTTGGGGAAGGAGTGGCCAGCCCGGGCAGGATCAAGGTTCCCCTTGAGCTGGCTCCACGCCTGCTTCCCGAGCCCCACTGTACCCTCCATAAAACAGGGCACCCGCCCCACCACCACAAGGCCCGTCTGTTGACCAGAAGCAGAATTAGACTCGACTTCCTCCTCCTTTCATCACCATGGACCCAGTGTTGATAAGACCAGGACCTGGTGTCACTCCTGGCAGTGCTCAGGGGACCATATAGGATGCTGGGAATCAAACCCGGGTCGGCCGCGTGCAAGGCAAACGCCCTACCCGCTGTGCTATCATTCCAGCCCCTAGACATTGTTCTTTCTGGGGTGGCAGCTTCCCCACCACCAGGATGCAGGCTCTGGGGGGGCCTGGTCGGCGATCCCAGCCTAGCCCAGCATCTGGTCCTGCAGCCCGGCTACAGGCGCCAGCATGGAGGAAACAAGTTTATTTTCTTGTGACTGTGGGGAGGAGCCCTAGAGGTAGAGCCGGGCGAAGCCAGGACCCGACCTGGTGCTAGGGCCCTCGGCAGGGTCTAGCTGGGAGTTATTCTTATCCTTCTCCATCCCGGCACACCGGGCTGTGAGTCAGCAGTCGTTGGGGAGCGTGTGAGCGGGTGAGGAGGCAGTGGAGCCGGGCGCGGCGTGTTGAAGCAGGACTATTCTTGGGGAACAGCCTGCAATCACACCCCGGGCAGGCGACAGTAAAAATCTCGAGCTGGGGGATGGCTACACCCCTCCTTTCCTTTCCTTTTTTTTTTTTTTAAAGTTTTTCTTGATCTCTCTTCTTCAACAGTGGCCAGATTTAGGCAGCTTAATTAATTAGCTAGTGTTTATAAAGCGTTTGAAGAATTTTAAAAGTGCCACGTAAGTGCCAAATATTATTTTAATCCATGTGTGTGTGTGTGTGTGTGTGTGTGTGTGTGTGTGTATTTCTTTTTATTTCTCCAGCAGAGAGAATTTTTCTCCCCCCCCCATCCCCAACTTGCTTTTCTTTTTCTCTGCTGGTTCTGTTCTGGGAATCGGGCTTGTTAAAACTCACTCCTGCAGTTCTGGGCCTGGGGACAGTGTGTTGGCCTGGCTGACAAAGCCCTCCCTGGCTCTCTCCTGCCCTCCTGGCAGAGACAGTGGCTGTCCAGGGGCCTCAGTGGGTGCTGGGACAGGAGACCGGCTGGGAAGCCCGTCCCCCGCACTGCCAGTGCGAGTGTGCAATTGGAACATCCTTCCAGAAAAGCAGGTGGGCAGGATGGACCAAAGGTGTGAAAGTGACCAAGCAGCCCTGGGTGGGCGCCTGGGCAGGGGTGGAAACCCCAGGATGTAATACAGTTCCTGCAGAAAGATCCGGAATATTCTAAGGAATCTCCCCAAAGCTTTAGGGGAATTGTGGTCGATCCCATTCATGGAATGAGAGGCAGCCACAGAGAAGCAGGACCCTGAAAATGACAGAGATCTGGCCACGTCTGCATGGCATCATTTCAAAGGAGACCGTGACTATGCAAATAATCACCCGTTCCTCACAGCATCAAGAGAAAATGAGAAAGTCAAAACAAAATCATCATTTCACTGGTGACCATCAAAAACTGTTCATGAGCAACTGAAGAAAAAATGTAAAGCCACGCTCAGATCACGAGGGATCTGGGTACACATCTCATCAAAATGAAGGAACTGGAGAGTTTCCAGCGTCCGCAGAAAGAGGTCTGTTTGGTGGCACGAAGGCCAACCCTAAGGACGTTCACATCCACAGAGCTGATGGTGCAGAATGACAATTCCTGATGCAGAAATATCTTCAAGATGAGAGTCAGTTATTCAGGGACAGATTCGGGGTGGCCCCAAACTTGTAGTGTGGAAAACAATGCACACGTGCTGTTAAATATTCCCAGTGATTAATTGTGAGTCACAGATTTATAAGGGTTTCACTTTTATGTTTTCTGCTTGCATTACTTGTGCCATAAAGAAGAAGGAAAAGTTGCTTTGGGGATTATCGTGACTTTTATAAAATAAAATAAAACTATATACAAATAAACAACTTCAAGGTACTGCACAGGGCTATAAAACTGCAACTATTATTTTGGCTCGTGAATCCAAAAGTGATACATCTTTCCTTTTTTTATTTTTTTCTATTTTGGATATTCTTCAGATTTTATAAATGGGGTGGATGTTAAAGAACACAGTTTTTTGTATTCTAAATTTTACGAGACATCTGTACATATAATATGTATGTTTTGCCCATGTTTACTGTGTTTACTGCCTGCCCCCCAGCCCTGGGGATTTTGTCTGTCTCCCTATTTTCCCAGACTCAGATACAGTGGTTGCAGAATAACAGATGCTCAATAAGTATTTGCTAATTGACCGATGGATCGAAGATCCAGAGAAAAAGTATACAATGATAGGCACCATGTGTGGGTAATGGGTCCCTGGTTGGCAGGGGCAGAGACAGACACAGTTTTTCTTTGCTTTATAATAAACAATGCATTGAAGGTTTTACTTTGGGGGCCTCCCAAGTGCTGCTCAGGGGGTCTGGGGGCCACCCCCGGCGATACTCAGTCAACCAGACCATTTGAACTTGCTACTGGACCAGACCATTGAACTTACCATTGGAAAGTTCAATGCCAGAACCTGAAGGTGTGGTGACTATAGACCCTGTGGTACTTTGGGACACAGAGACATCCAGGAGCATTTCTGCTCTGCTGGGGGTGGGTATTGGGATACTGAGGATACAACTTGGGTCCCTGTATGCATCTTTGACCACTGAACAATCCCTGCCACAGAACCATCCCTGACCACTGAGTCATCCCTGAACAGAACCATCCCTGACCACATCCCTGAACTACCTGACCACTGAACCATCCCTGCCATGGAACTATCCCTGACCACTGAACCATCCCTGCCACGGAATCATACCTGACCACTGAACCATACCTGACCACTGAACCATCCCTGCCATGGAACCATCCCTGAACAACCAAGCCATCCCTGCCACTGAACCATCTCTAACCACCATATCCCTGGCCCCAAAGCTTTCATTTTAATTTCATATTTGCAAGGAACACTTGCTGCTTTGAGGTGGGAATGAATAAACTGAAACCCATGAATGAGTTTTGAGTGGGAGGAGTGAACAGTGCATGGCCCCTGGCACTGTGACCAGTTGGAGAAGGAGCTGGGGGCCCATAGCAGGTCAGAGAGGTCCTGGGATACCAGTGGAATCTCTTGCATGCATGTCCTTGAGCACAGGGCAGAGACCAGCTGGTCCTGGCCTCATGACGCTGGCCCCTGAGCAGAAGTCAGACTTTAAGGACACAATATGGATAATTATAATTTTTTTTCTTGAATCCAGGGTCTCACACATACAAAGCAAGAGCCGTGTCACTTCTGGAATAGCCCTCAGAAGGTGACACGCATGGTTATCTCTGGCCTCCCCTCCACACTGCCCCATGCCCTGCTGCTCTGTCCCCATTTCTGATTCGTCTGTCATCCTCAACTCGGCCAAGGAGGGTGTGAGGCTGCAGAGATGGGAGCTGAGGAATGACCATGGGGTTTGGAGAAATACATTTGGATTTTTTTTTGGTACGGCATTCATGTGTAGCTTTAGAGATTAAGAAAAGATGAAAACAATTTCCATCAGAAGTGAAAAAATAAGCATGGATGCTTTTCTAATGGAAAAAACAAATCAGCACCGAATCAGATCTTGCCGGAAGGGAAATAGTGTCAGGCGGCACCTGCCTGGGTCCCGCAAGAAGCCTGCGCAGTCCTGACCTCCCCACCTTGCTCCTTGAGCCTGCCTTGTCCATGTGGGTGGGTGCTCGCTGCCAGCTTCTCAGCGCCCAGGACCCCGGGTCTGGGGGAGCATCTGCAGTGCCCCAAGCACAGCCTCCTGGAACGGCGGGAATGACCAAGCCCCTGTGTGGCTCAGTACCCCCTTCCCGGACCACTGAGCATCACTGCCCACCTTTTGGGCCTGTGGGGTTGTTACCACCATCCCGTCACTGCACCTCATCATCTGCCACCTAAAGTGGGGGCCAGGGTGTGACATGTGGTGTTTGGTACACAGGTGTGCAAAGGCAGGTGTGGGAGAGTGCACAAGCTAGTGTGTACATACCAACATTCACACCTGTGTGCATACAAGCATGTGTGTGTACATGTGTGCTGTAGGAGAGTGTGTGTGTGTGCATGCAAATGTGTCCCAAGTTAGGTGTGTCCAGTGATGCACACATGTGTGTGCTCACCAAAGGATGAATGTGCATGCATGTGAGCGTGTGTACATGTGTGTATGTGCCCCTGTGCATGCATGTGTGTGCGTATGTATGGGCAGACAGTGCAGCTCAGGAGGACCAGCCAGCAGGGGTGAGTATAGGAATGGGGGTGCTGGCTGTGGGTGCACATGTCGGGGCCAGGCAGGCACCTGGAAGGGGTGTGTGGGTTCAGGGAGGGCTGTGTACAGTAGTGTGTGTGAGTGTGTGTGTGTGTGTGTGTGTGTCTAAGTGTGAGGGTGTGCATGTACATTGCTGCCTGCTGTACCATGGCTCTGGCCCTTGAACCTGCCTTCCCTCCCCTCCCCCTTGCCTCACCTCTCTTCTCCTGCATGGCACCTGGGCTTATACAGCTCCAGGCTATAGCCCTGCTCTGGGCACTTCCCAGGCCCCTGAGTCATCCTCAGGACCTCTTGTGCCTGAGATTCTGAGAGCAGCACCATTGGGATGGCCTCGCTAAGGTGTCTACTGCTTGTGTGGGAGCCACCTCAAGGAGTGCTGGGGGCTTACTCCTGTTTCAGTGCTCAGGGGTCCTGGCAGTGCCTGAAGGCCCATGTGGTGCTGGGGACTGCAGCTGAAACATGCAAAGTGCGACCTTTGCGTCACCCCCCGGGCTTGCCTCTCTGGGGCTTGGGTTCAGGACCTGGCACTTTCCCAGCAAGCGCCTCAAGCCTCTTAGCATCTTTTGGCTCCAGGTCTTTGTCCTTTTTTTTTTGGCTTTTGGGCTACACTGATGGGCTCGCTCCTGGCAGTGCTCAGGGAACCACACACAGTGCCAAGGACTGAGCCACTGTTAGCCGTGTAGGGCAAACACCTTAACCCCTCCAGCCCCAGGTCTCTTTTTTTTTTAATTGAATCACCATGAGATACAGTTGAAAGTTTTCATGTTTGAGTTACAATCACACAATGATCAAACACCCATCCCTCCACCAGTGTACATTCCCTAACCACCAATCTCCCCAGCATAACCCCTCCCCCTTTCTCACCCTCCCCCTGCCTCCACGGCAGACAATTTCCCCCATACTCTCTCTCTCTACTTTTGGGCATTATGGTTTGCATTACAGACACTGAGAGGCTATCACATTTGGTCCTTTATCTACTTTCAGCACACATCTCCCATCCCGACTGATTCCTCCAACCATCATTTTCTTAGTGATCCCTTCTCTGTTCCAGCTGCCTTCTCCCCGAGCTCATGAGGCAGGCTTCCAGCTATGGAGCAATCTTCCTGGCCCTGTATCTACTATCCTTGGGTGTCAGTCTCATGTTATGTTATTTTATACCCCACAAATGAGTGCAGTCCTTCTGTGCCTGTCCCTCTCTTTCTGACTCATTTCACTTAGCATGATACTCTCCATGTCCATCCACTTATAGGCAGATTTCATGACTTCATCTCTCCTAACAGCTGCATAGTATTCCACTGTGTAGATGTACCAAAATTTCTTTAACCAGTCTTCAGTTCTTGCAGCCCCAGGTCTTGAGGGAACTCTCACTAAAGTGAGCACTGACTTCCCGTTTGTTCGACACTCGGCTGGGAGAGGCCAGCCCAGACCGCCCTGCTGGATCTCATACCCCGGCACATTGAGGGATGGACCCTGGGGCTCAATTCAAGGAGGGTCTGCATGGCTGGGGGGGCTGTGTGCATGCTGCAGATCCCAGTGAGGGTGCTCAGAGCTCCACGGGGGCACTGTGGTCACAGCCAGGCACAAACTTCCCTCGGCAGCTGGAATGACTCATCCCTGCCCTCTCCAGCCTCTGTCCTTCTGTCAACATCCCACACACCACAGATAGGTTTGCAGCTCTCAGCCCTCGTGGGCAGGAGGGGTCCCAGGCACGGGCCATGAGCACCCGCACCTGTGGAGGCAATCAGGGAGCCAGAAGAGGTGGGAGGGTGGGGGAGGGCCTCAGCAGAAAAGTGGGATCTGGGAAGACTCTCTGGAGGTGGTGGCCCCTGAGCAGGGTCTTGAAGGCTGGCAGAGGTCAGGAAGAAGGGAAAGCATTCCAGGAAGGATGCATCTCACAAATGTGCAAGGTGCAGAGGGGGAGGAAGGTACTGAATGGGGCCATGTCCTAGGGACATGCTTATAACTGTAAACAAGCTGGGATGAGGCGAGTGTGGTTCTGGCCTCTCCTGGTACCCTACGGTCAGGCTTCAGTTCCCACCTGAATAGTCAGTCTGGGGGGACAGGGGCATGCCTGCTGGGCAGCAAAGTCTGTGGTGCTTTGGTAGGAAGAGGCTTCTGTGTGGAAGTCAGCATCGAGGGACACACAGGGCCTTGCAAATGGGGAGGAGGGTCACGTCTACTCCCTTCAACTCCAATACCCCAAAGACGGGTGAAAACTGGGGCACTGGGCCACCTTCAGGGCTGTCCCTCTGTGTCACCGCAAAGTTATCAGCTTTTTCAAAGTCCTCAACTGCCAAAGCCGGGCTTCGGGGACAGAAAAACCCACCGGCCTCTGGAGAGTGGGATAACCTGGGAAAGTCGCTTTCCTGCAAGGCTCCACGTTGTCAGCCGTCAATGAGGGGTGCCACCCTCTCTGTCCCTGAAGTCAGGTGGTCAGCAGGGAAAGAGCTGCGTGAAGGAGGGCACATGCCCCCTCCACCCCCGAGTCCCACACCCATCTGTGGAGCTGAATCCTACCCGCTCACTCTGAGCCCCCCTGCCCCCGTCTCCTGCCCCTCGGACCCTTTCCAGGGTCCCGGCCAGTCTCCACTGCTTGTCTGCATCCCTCATGCTTGGACTGCCGCCAGCGGGGGCCCCGGAGCCTGGCCCTCGGTCACGTGAGATTCTCCACTCAGCTCCAGCCTGCCACACTGCAGTGCCCTCTGCCTGGCGCTCTCCCGCCACCCCAAGAGGTCACCCCACAGCCCCTGAGTCATCTCTGCCTCAATGGCCCCACTCTGCTTTCTTTTGCTCCTCTCACACACTGGGCAGCGGCGTGTTTATTTCCTTGGTGGCCATCTCTCCATCCTAAACCCACCTGTCAGCACGTATCTAGGGGCCCGCTGAGGTAAAGGACTGGGTCTTGTCCCCTGTAGCAGCCTAAAGCTCATCCCGAAGAGCCCGGTATTGTCCAACTGTGTGTTCTATTATTGGTCTGGTTTGGTTCAGTGCCACACCGAGTGGTGCTGAGGGCTGACTCCTGGCTCTGTGCTCAGGAATCATTCTGGGTGGGGCTGGGGGCACAGCATGCCAGATAACCAGGGAGTGAAACGGGATCATCCACGTGCAAGGCAAGTGCCCCACTTACATCTCTCCTGCCCCATGTCTGTTTGTGTCTGGACTCTGACTCTGTCCCATCTGAGAGCCCCGGCCACATCTGCACCACCCTGTGCAGAAGGGAAGGGATGACAATGACGGGAACACAAGAGCTGGCCTAGGACAAGATGTACGTATAGGCGTTTGTGCAGGGCGGCCCTGAGCACTGGGTGGGACTTGGGCAGTGGGGTGTGGGGTGCCCAGGCAATCACAGGCGTTAGCCTGAACGGCTAAGGGTTCTCTGTGCTGACGTGGGCACAGACGTCTCGCAGGGACATCCAAGTCTGCAAAGCCGGGCCAGAAGAACGGAGAACTGAGGGGAGCCTGGTCAGGGTTCAGACTGGACGTGGAATGGCCGGGGGCCATGTCAGCAAAGCAGCGGAGACATCACCATCAGAATGCAGCTGTGACTAGCCTTTGCAGTCACCATGCCCAGTGGGGAGGGGGCGATGAGGGTAAGGCTGGGGAGGGAACACTGACGCAGATCACCCACTGAGCTTCCTGCCTCTGCATCTAAAGACTTTTGTCCCATCTCCCCATTTCTCAGAGGGACAAACTGAGGCCCAGAGGAGCCCAAGGAGCTCCAACCACAGGCCAAAAGGCAGAAAGCCTGAGGTCACTGCCAGGACAGCCTGCAAGGAGGCTATGACCGGTGGCAGGGCAGAGGCTCAAATGCAGAAATGCCCCTGCCCCAGGTGCTCACAGGTGGGGGTGCCTCCCCCTACCCCCGGTTCTCAGGCAGCCAAGGCGATGCACACCTTCCTCCAACTGAGAGCAAGGCCCCCTGGAAGCGACACGCATTTATTAAGCGCCGTTTGCCAAGGCTTCAGCGCGCTCTGCAGCGGGCTGACAGCAGTCTCCGGACGCGATTTTCCCCCAAGCTGACACTATTCACTGATGCCTTTTATAGCACTTTTTTTTTCTTTTTGCAGCTCAAAAAAGCACTTTCCATGGCTCTTAATTCCCTTAACCCTCCGCAGTCCCCACGAGGGAGCCAAGGATGGGAGCATGTGCATCCATCTGCAGAAAGGGAAACTGAGTCTCCAGAGGGAAAAGACACTTCCTCCGGTACCCACAGCCAGGAAGCAGCCGGCCCGGCCTGGGCTAGGATGCAGAAATGTGCCCCGTGGCTGGGGTCCCTCCTCCCACCACCCCTCCTGGCACAGAGAACAAGGGGTGGAGCGGGTTGCCAGGCAAAAGGCAGTCCGGCATCTGGGCAGGAGCTTCAGGTCTGGGAGGGGCCTGCAGGAAGTAGCCCAGCTAACTCTACACCTCACCGTGGGGAAACTGAGGCTCACTGGGGCTGAAAGTGTGGGCCTCAGGCTTCTAGTCTGGCAAACAGAGGAGGGTGGGCACAATCGGTTCCTCCTCCCTCTCTCCCTCCCTCCCTCCCTCCCTCTTTTCTTTGGGCCACACCTGGTGGTACAGGTGCTCAGGGCTGACTCCTGGCTCTGTGCTCAAAGGTGACCCCTGGCGGGACTCAGACTGGAGGGGACTTAATGGGATGCCGGGGATCGAACCAGCTTTGCAAGGCAAGTGCCACTGTACTATCTCTCCCGCCTTCCAGCTGCTCTTTCAAGCTGCAAACCAGAAAACTGTGATCCACGCAGTTAACCGGGAGAGAAGGCGGCTGACGAGCCTCAAGCCCCCGAAGTTCACCAGGAGCGAGAAGAAATTCCCCAGAGCTGGGCAGGGACCCGACAGGGTCAGCTGCACCGAGGACAAGGCTGAGACCCAGCGGGCACAGGAACCTGGCCAAGGACACGTGCGGACAAGCAGTTCCCCTGCGTCCTCCCGCCGAACACATGGGTCAGCCTCTGCCCAGAGAGCCTCTGGGTGGAGGAGTGTGGGGGGGGGATGCAGAGGCTGAGTGCCTCCCCCCGCACCCGCCTGGCTCTGACTGTCTCACGTCTCAGCCTCTGCCGGCTCGTTCATCACGTCTTACACCGGCTCCGGCGGTTCGGAGTCGCCAGAATTTTAAGTACGAATTCTGAGGATTCTTGGCTGCCTTCCGCCACCCCAGCTGGCACTGGGCTTGTGTGTTTCCTGATCTTTGGGGGCTCCCTACGACAGCACCATCAGGGCTGTGGGGTGGCAAGCATAGAGAAGGGGTGTGGGGCCCTGCTCTGGGACCAGGGTTACTTGCCCGTGAGACCTAGGGCTCTAACTGAGGGTCTCTGCACCCATCCGTCCCCTCATTCAAGCAACTAGTTAGTATTAACACACTGCGAGTTATTTTGGTTTCCTTATTGCCAGGGACTGAATCTGGGGCCTCTCACCAGCCAGGTTGCACTGCTGAGCCACATTTGTGACCCTACAAGTCTACTGGTGGCAGGCCACGTGCAGAGGAATCAGAAGGCCTGGCACAAAGAGGAACTCGGGCCCTGTCCTCAGGGAGCTTAGGTCCTGGGAAACCACCACAGAAATGATGGGGCGTGAGGGGCGGCTCTCGGGTCAGATCCCAGGATGGGCAGGAAGTGACCGGCGAGCCTTTCTAACAGCTGGGAAGGGCTGATGAGGAGGCGAGGTGCAGCTGACACCCGAGGAAGTGGGGCCCAGAGCGAGGCAGAGACGGCCAGAGAGTGCATGCAGCTGACTGCAGGAGTGGCGGCTGACGGGATTCTCAGGGACTGAGACCTGACGCACGATCTGGGTCGGAATCCAAGAGGATCCAATTCCTCCACCAGCTGCAGGGTATGGCGGCAGAGGGGCCTGTGGGGAGGTGGGAGAGCGGAGAGGAGGATGCTGCAGCCCCGGGGTGGCGGGGAGGACACAAATCCTAGCTCTGTAAGGAAAGCACAGGCTGTGTGACCTTGGGCAAGTCACTGAACCTCTCTGAGCCTCAGTCTCCTCTTCAGACCAAGGAAGACACTAATAATTCCAATTCAGGACAGTGAGCACTGTAGCACTGTTCTCCCGTTGTTCATCAATTTGCTCGAGCGGGCACCAGTAACATCTCACAACCAATTGTGAGGCTTGTTGTTACTGCTTTTGGCATACTGAATACGTCACGGGGAGCTTGCCAGGCTTTGCCGTGGGGGCGAGATACGCAGAGGAATCGAACCCAGGTTGGCCATGTTGGCGGCGTGTAAGGAAAACTCCGCACCCGCTGTGCTATCGCTCCAGCTGGGACAGTGAGAAATCAGTGATATCATAGCCCAGTCATGAGCCTGGGCGAGCCTGACAGTCATAAACCAGAGCCCCCACAGTCCATCCCTAATGTCTCCTTACTGCCCTATTATCCGTTGTCTTCCCCTGTCCACAGCCCACCCCATGGCCTTCCCCACAGCTGTCCATGAGACTGGAGTGCAGGGGGATGGGAGTGAGAGATGCTATGGGGAGCTTCTCTGCTATTCCAGAATCAAGCAAGCTCCTTCCAGCCTCAGGACCTTTGCACCTACAGTTCTCCCTAGGAGGTATGCCCGTCCCTGAATGCCCCCTACCTTGGCTACTTCTCTCTTTCACTCAGCCCTTGCTCCTCATCGAGGCCCGCTCTGACACCCTCAACCACCTCCTGGCCCCTGTCCCACTTCAGCTTCACGGATCCCCTCTCTCCATATTGTGGCCTTGGGCCTGTTTTTTGCACCTTCACAGAGCACCTGCTTCCGTCTGGTCCCTGCTCTAATCCCCACACCTAGTGCCTCCCCAACATAGGGGAAATGCTCAGTAACGTTTGCTTTGTTTAAAAATAAATAAATAAATAAGAACCCAAAACCAAAACAGTGAAGAACATTCACTGAATGAGTAGTCACAGTTAAAAGAAGCAAAACAAGGCCAGGGGGCGGCTCAAAGGACGGCTGCTTTGCATGCTGGCGGCCCGGGGTTGGTTCCCGGGTGGACACAGTCCCCTGGGCACTGCTGGGCGTGGCGAATTCAACAACCGCAACCGGGAGTGTAGAGACTGAGACCTGCTAAAACTCCCACTGGCGAGGGCTCTGGGGAGGAATCCAAATGTGCTCCCGAGAGCCTCGGTTTCCTCATCGGTGAAAAGGGACTAAGAACTCCACAGGCGATGCCTGCAGGGATTCCCACAGCCCCCCTCTCCTAGCCCCCGTGGAGGGGGCTGAAGAAACAGGAGTGGCAGACAGATGCTGGCCTGGGGGTGCACCCGCCCGCCTGCCACCCCTCTCTCTCTGGGTGCCCACGTTGGATGGAAAAGTTCCAAAAGAGAAGGTCCAGGAAGCCAGAGGATGGATCGAATCCATGAAGGTTTTGCGGTGTCATCGTACCGAGTGGACACGAGGCCCCACAGTGGCCCTGGCATGGGCACCAACCACGTGGGTCCCTCTCTCCCGGCTGCAACCTCATCCCTGGTGCCAGCTCCCCCTCTCCCTCCCAATCCTCCAGCTAATCTGCAGCCCACAGACACCCCACGCCCCCCGACGGCTCTGCCCGGAAATCTTACAGACACAAAGAACTGATTCTGCGTCCTTCCCCACTTCCACCTCAGCTGTCCTGCGCGGCTCTGGAAGGAAGGGCTGGCCGGCGGGGCGCGGGGCAGGGCTGGCGGGGCATGGACACCCGTCCTGCCAGCCCCAGAGCACACAGGAAAGCTTTTCAGCTGTGCAAATAGCCGCTTCCTTCTCCAGGACACGGTAGAGGGGTGACCTCCGCCTCCCGGAGTGGGGAGAGTCACGAGAGGACCGCTGAGCCCACAGGGCCAGTGTGATGAGCCTCGACGTCCCTACCTGCCCACGCGGCTCTGCAAGCACTGGGCCGGTCTGGCCACCCCACCCTGCCTGACCCTGTGTGGCCTGGACAAACTGCTCCTCCTCTCTGAGTCCAGTTTCCTCATTGGCCCAGTGGGGCTGATGACAGTAGCCACCGCCCCCCCACCTCCCCCCCACACACCCTCCCATTCCCCCCACCCCTCCCTGCCCCAGCGGGGAAACTGTGAGTCCCCTGGAATCATACATGCCAAGTGCTGAGCACAGGAAGTGGCCGGAAACAATGGTTCCCTTTATTATTCCTTTAGCATTTTCCCACGGAATTCAGGATCCTGTCAGATTTCTAGCTCGGATGATGGAAACTTCCTGCGCGGCCCAGTTTTTCAAAGCCTTGGCCTGGAGGACCAGGGATTGGCGTCTCCCCCAGGCTTAGCATGGGTCGGAGGCTGGGCAGGCCAGCCGTGCTCGGCCGCCCTTTGCTCGGCAGCACCAGGAGAGGCTGGCTGGGCCGGCCCCCTTGCAGGTCCCCTGCAGCGTTTGCAGTCCAAGAAGCCACAATTCCAGACCTGTGGATCTGGGACAGAGACACCTAGAGGCCGGCTGGGCCCACGGCGCCTTCCCAGCTGCTGCTGATTCAATCACACTAGCCGGGGCTTTCTGCTCAAGGGGGTCCATCCCCAACATCATAAAAGCAGCAGGGGTGGTGGGGGGGAGGGGAAGCACACACACACACACACACACACACACACACACACACACAAATCCCCTCCAGCTGAATGACCGGCTCCGGGCTCCGTGCTGCTGTTTTTGTGAGGGCCCCCGTGCACGCAGAGGGCTGTCCAGGCGAGGCGCTTTATTAAAAAGTCAGTCCCAATCTCCCAGGCAAGGAGATCCAAAACAGAACAAAACAATGATGATTCCAAGGCTGGCTAATGTGCGCCCTGCGCGGAGTGTACACGCAACGCCCGGCTCTGAGCTGCCTGCGTGCATTCATTGACTTAATCCTTGAGCCAGAAGGGTTGATGTCATCTCTAACGCGCACACGAGAAAAATCGAGACCCAGAGAAGTTCCGTGCACAGTCCAGGGAGGTGGTGGGACCTCGAGACACCCCCGGGGGTGGGGATGAGGGACTGGCTGGCTCCCAGCCCACAGACTTTGCAGCCGGTTACGCCACATCCCTACGTGGAGGGAGTGGGGGGAGGGCGGTGAGAGGGGATGACGCTGGGACAGACACTGGCTGGCTCCCAGCCTACAAACTTTGCAGCCCGCTTCGCCGTGGCCCTCCGTGGAGAAGCGGAATGATCGCTTGGTGGCAAGACCACCATGTGACGCAGGTGTCAAACATGCAGAACAGGAGAAGCAACAGCGAGAAAGCAGGCAACAGTCTCTGCCGGGAGGTAGAGAGAACCCTGGGGGCAGGGGCGGAGGGGGCTCAGGAGAGATTCTCTCAGAAGAGATGGACAGCACAAGCGGGCAGCAGATGAGGAGGACGTGGACACCTGAAGGTGACGGGAACACGGAAGGGCATGTCTGACGGCAGGAACGGCATAAGCAAAGGCACAGGGCAACGAGTTTAGGCAAGGGATTGGTACCTAAAGGGACAGGCTGTGTGCAAAGGTGCATTCCACAGACCAAACCTGCCCCCATTCATATGTCTGGGCAACCCTGGAGTACAAACAGTGTCCAACTTGGGATTCTACAGCTTTTGGGCTCTAGAGCACTTTAGAAGCAGCAAAGCATCTGCGGGAAGGAGGGAGGGAGGAAGGGAGGAAGCCTGGCTAGGTCGCACATCTCAACAGGTCAACACTTTGACAGACAGAGCAGGCCCAGGGGCAGGAAATTCAGGCCCAGAGGCAGCTTTTCATTTAAAAAGAGAAAAATAATAATTTTTTTTCCCAAAGAAAACTTGGACCCACTCAACAGTTTGCAACAGGGGAGTGACAGGATTGAAGCTGTGTTGACAGGCCTGAAATCTGGACCTAGTGAAGGGAGGGGGGGCTTCCATCAGTCCGCAGCTCCACAGAGGAAAATAACCTGTCGCACGGAGCCCTGGGAGCCACCAGCGAGTGCGTGCGGGCTCCGCACACGACAGTTTTAGACTCTTCCTCTCACACACCCCCTCGCCATCTGTCGCAAAGGGCACCGGGAAGACGCCGGGAGGAATATTACAGCTCTGGGGGACCCGCAGCCCAGGTTGGGAGGAGACCTCTTTGGGAGCCCACAGCTCTCCGTGAGGTCATCACCGGGCAGGCCAAGGGGCTGCCACTGTCCCAGAGCACAGCTGTGACCCTGTGAGAGCCGTCACCATGAAGGGAGCCCCTTCCTGCTACTAACTGCCCAGCCAGGCCTCCCCGTGCTCTCCTGGGCTGGCACAGAACCGGGACTTGGCGAAGCCAGGGAACTCCTCCCCTCCCAGGCCACCTGCTGCAGCCACCACCATCACCACCACAACATCCCCAGCTACGGCTCGGACGAGTGCCTTCCCTGCTTTGGGGCTCTATTTTCCTCATCTGTAAAATGGGAACCACGGGCCAAGCCCAGCTTGGCATGGTTGGAGGGCCTACATGCAGAGAGGCCACTTTCCGCGCATCCAGCAACCACTGGTTCCGTCCCCTCCTCTCAACATATGGTTCACATCAGGACTTCATGCATGCTGAATCACTACAAGGAAAGGGATGAATCATGCCAGGAGTCCCCACAGGGTGGGTAAAGGGATCATTAAGGGCAGAAAGTCCCCAGAGAACACCCCGGCTTTACAGGATCTGTCAACAGCTTGAGTCCGTAGTGGCCACAGTCCTCCTGGCCCCGGTGAGAGGCGATGGGAGAGGAGCCTGGTCACTCATGGAAAGGGACAGCAGCCACCAGCCTGACCCTCTCCATCCGGGGTCAGAGGTCAGCAGAGGGCCCAGCTGTCCCCCAGAGCCGGAACTCCTCCAGTCCTGAGTTAGGAGGAAACTGAAGCGTACGAGGCATCTCCTGCCCCTGATCCCCAATGCCCAGCGGCTCAAACACCAGGGTCACCACCCCAGACTCCCAAGGAGGCTATAACTTCGGCCTCAGGCTCTGCTGATATCGCTAAAACCAGCTGCCCAGATGTCCCTGTGCCCGTCTGAGTTTCAGGACCACCCCTGAGAAGGTGAGAAAGTGCTTGCAGGGAGCAGGCCCCAGCTGACCCTCACCCCTAACCCTAGTCCCCCAAACCCCACCATCCCCACAAAACACAGGGTAGTGACTTCATGGCATCTTCTTTAGAATTTCCCTTCAGCAACATGCAGACGGAACACGATCTTAAGAAACTCCAGCCCCTGCCTCCACTCATGCCCCCCACCCCCGCCATCCAAGGTGATCTGCAAGGCCAGCCCCCTTCCGAGAGCAAGCCCAGGGAGCCCCCACGATCATGTGACAGCACTGGCTGACAGTCTTCTCGGAGACACTAGTGTCCACAGCCACTCTCCTAAGTCTGACATTTGAGTTTCCCACTCGAACAAATCCATTTTCTTAGAAAATTGGACAACTGCCTCCTTCTACCTTCGGACCCTCTGTCTTGCCTCTTGTCTGCTTTATCAGAAATTCCAAGCCAGGCACCGCTGAGGGAAGGACCCGAAGCCCGTTCCTTTGGCTAAACCAGCTGAATGGTGCGTACCAGAACCCAGTGCGTGGCCAGGACCCCAGGGCAGACAGAGTGAAGGATCTTGGGAGGGACACCCCCATCCCTTCCCCAAGACACGCATTCTTACACACCTGAGATTTATTTATCTCAAAGTTAATCTTGGCCCCTCTGTTGCTCCCACTTTTTCAGGCTATTGATGTTGAATGGATTGGAACGGAAGTTTTATGGCCTAATCTTTACCATTTTATAGATTGTTTTTATAGGCAAAAGGGGGACGATTTGCTCCCAAGATGGGTGTTGGTTTTCCCAGCCAGCGCCCCAGGAAAGGCAGATTACCCATCTGTGTCCTGGTTAACCAGCAACACTGCTCCCCTGCCCCACACAAGGATGGTAGCGTCCCGGCCTAGAGGGGTCTACAAGACCCCATTTAGGACTGAACTTGGGATGCTTCCTTGATGTAGGAAAATGAAATGAAGCAGAATGTAGAAAAAAATGAAACGAAGCTCAGTAGAGTGAGAGAGAGAGAGAGAGAGAGAGAGAGAGAGGAGACAGGAGAGAGAGAGAGGGAGAGAGGAGAGAGAGGAGAGAGAGGATAAAGAGAGAAAGAGGGAGAGAGGAAGAGAGGAGGAGGAGGAGGAAGAGGAAGAGGAGGAGGAGGAGGAGGAAGAGGAGGAGGAGGAGGAAGAGGAGGAGGAGAAGGAGGAGGAGGAGGAGGACATAACAAAGAAGAAT
>JAOXYA010000045.1:5146392-5190672 GCA_028565675.1 Sorex palustris | reverse complement strand
CTCCTAAAGAGCCTTGAATATAATCTCAGGGCTAGGATGAAGGAGACGTTACTGGGGCCTGCTCGAGGCAATCGACGGCTAACAGGATGATTTGTGATTGTGATTTGTGATATCTTAATATTTTAACTACATTTTCAATGTTATTTTAATGACCATATAAGAAACTATCAGGGCTGGAGCAATAGCACAGCGGGTAGGGTGTTTGCCTTGCATGTGGCCAACCCAGGTTCAATTCTAAGCATCTGATATGGTCTCCCGAGCATCGCTAGGAGTAATTCCTGAGTGCATGAGCCAGGAGTATCCCCGATCATCACTGGGTGTTACCCAAAAAGAAAAAAAAGAAACTGTCATAAAACCTAAATAACAGCTATCTAGACGGGCAGCAGCTAGAGTAATGAAAGACATGGACCCAAGTAATAAATCAAATTCCAACACTATTTAATCTGTTATCCAATAATTTTTCTGATATATAAAAATGTAACAGCTAGTTCTTAGATGTGGAGAAGAGTTTAATGGGTCAGTATAAAGAAGAATGTTCTGAAAAGTACCATATACATAATGTATGCTACTCATAGTTCTAATATTATATAAATATAAGCTGGCATGAATCATACTATGGCTAAATCATTGCACATATCTTTTTCATTTTTTCCTAAGGATACATGCAATCATAAAATCTAAGATACTGGGTTACACTCAGTATGCATGGCTTAAGAATTTTAATGTTATAAAATTACCATCCAAAAACCTAACAATATTCACAAGCAAGAGTAATATATGAAAATAACCAAGCCTAGGCGCATATGCTGCCTGAGCCCATGTGTGCTTACGCCCACGTGTCTGAGCACACGTGGTGTCCAAGCACATGTGTCGCCCACATCTCCCCTCTTGAGATGTGTACTTTCATGCTTTCATGTCTAACTTTACTCTCTCTCTCTCTCTCTTTCATTCTTCCCCCCCACTCCACACCTTAAAAATCCTCCAAATAAAATCTATTTACTTAAAAAAAAAAGAAAATAACCAAGTCTAATATTCTAGTTAACTTAGTATGCCATTCAATTTTATCTTCTTGTCAGTTTGGTGAGAAAAATGTATCTCCTTTTTTAAGCAAGGGTTTTTCTGTTTGTTTTTAATTCTTGGAGACATTGTGAATTTTTGTTTTGTCTTTTTCACTTTTGGACCAGACCAGACTATGCTCAGGGCTTACTTCTGGCTCTGTGCTCAGGGATCATTCTTGGTGGTGCTGGGGATGGAACCAGGGTCAGTCACATGCAAGGTAAGCGTCTTAACCTCTTTACTCTCTCTAGACCAACATTGTGGACCTTTTATGTGGTATTCATATATACTTGTCTGATATTTTGCAAATTATTCAATGTGTTTCATTTCTTTCTACTAACTGTCCTCCATCTGTTCAGCTTTAGTCTTTTAGAATCCCTATTAGAATGCATGTTCTCTGACTGCTTTGCATAAATTCGTTTTTTCTCCTCATAGTGTAGTAACTTTTATACAATTATCCTCTGGATAAAGTCTTTTTTATTTCTTTTTGTTTGGGGGCCACTCCCAGCAATGCTCAGGGGTTGCTCCTGGCTCTGCATTCAGGAATCACTTTGGGCGGTCCTCAGGGACCCATATTGGGTGCTGAGTCTCACACATTCAAGGCAAGTGTCCTACCCACTGTATTATTATTTCAGCCCCAGATTTTCATAACCTTTAGATGATGTATGTTGCCTATTAAAAATAATGTAAAATTAATGTAAAATAATGCAACATAGGAGCTGGAAGAGCATGTGTGTAGGCTGTATAAGGCCCTGAGTACAACCATCCACACTGTGTGACCCACTTAGTGGCTCCAGGATAGATTTGGTGGCCCTGGCTCTGCTGGGTATGGTTCCTATAAAATACTTCCACAGAGCAGAAAAATGCAGATTGGATTCTTAGCCAAATAACAGAAAGACTTAGAAAATTGGATTAAGACTTGATCTCAGGGCTAGAGCCCTGAGATAATACAGTGGTAGGGCAGTAGTAGGGTGGCTGACTGGGATTTGATCCCAGCATCCCATATGGTCCCCAAAGCATCAACAAAAGAAATTCCTGAGCTCAGAGCCAGGAGTAACTCCCAAGGCACTGCATGATGTGGCCCAAAAAGGCAGGAGAGAAATGGTTATACAAACCTATACACAGACTTTTGCTTCTAGGAAAATGAAATGGATGTGCTTTTCTCTTTTTCTTCCATAAAACACAACTGTAATTCCTGAATATACATATAAAATATCACACATGATAATGAAATGTGGAAAGAAAAGGGAAGATGGTCTAGGAAGAAGACTAACCCAGGGACTGACATAGTGGTGAGTTCCCTAGATTTTTCTTTTTTGTTGTTGTTTGTTTGTTTTGGATCACACCCAGGTGTGCTCAGGACGTACTCCTGGCTCAGTGTTCAGGGAGCACTCCTGGAGGGGCTCATATGGGGGTTATAAGAATTGAACTCAAGTCGGGCATGTGCAAGGCAAGTGCCCAACCTACTGTACTATCTCTCTAGCCCCTTCCCAGATTTTCCTCTTACTTCAAATATCACAGACTTGGAGCTAAAGAAGTTGTTAACCCAGAAATACCCATGACATAGACAAAAAGAAGAAGAAGGAGGAGGAGGGAGGAAGGAGGAATAAGGAGGAAGGAGGAGGAAGGAGGAGGAAGGAGAAGGAAGGAGGAGAACGGAGGAGGAGGAGGATGAGAACAGAGGAGGAGGAGGAGAATGGAGGAGGAGGAGGAGGAGAAGAAGAAGAAGGAAGAAGAAGAGGAGGAGGAGGAGGAGGAGGAGGAGGAGGAGGAGGAAGCAGCAGCAGCAGCAGCAGCAGCAGCAACAGCAGCAGCAGCAGCCCTAACCAAAAACCAAAGCCTGCTTATTAACCAGAGGAGCAGAAAAAGTCCATGTAGCAAGATAGAACACATTGAGGCAATAATTATTCCAGCCAAATAGCACAGAAAAAATCTCATCCCCACCCAGACCAGCAAAGGTCAAATGACCTAGACTGACTACAGTCTTCCTTCTCTAGCTCAATTGAGGCTTTCACACCCCACAGAACTGGTCTTAGGAACATCTGAATCTCAGTTGAATGGGAGCCAAAACTTTTATCCCTGTTGCGTTCTAACTGTATGCAGAGGAAGGATTTAAGATAATTATACTGTAAACAGATGAGACTAAAGAGATGTAAAAGAAGGCAAAGTGTCTACATTTTCTTTTAACTGGTAAGATTGAAAAGAACACAGATTCTAAGTTGTCAGTAGCACTGCACTGTAGCACTGTCCTCCCTTGTTCATCTTGTTCATCGATTTGCTCGAGCGGATCCAGTAACGTCTTCATTGTAGACTTGTTGTTACTGTGTTTGGCATATCGAATACGTCACAGGTAGCTTGCCAGGCTTTGCCGTGTGGGTGAGATACTCTCGACAGCTTACCAGGCTCTTTGAGGGGGTAGAGGAATTGAACTCGGGTCGGCCGCTTGCAAGGCAAACGCCCTACCTGTTGTGCTATTCCAGCTCCCTCAAATAAATAAAAATAAATAAAAATGAGATTCCTTGGCCTTGCTTTGAACCTCTAAGAATCAGAATAGTGTCAGAAGTCTGCCTGTAGTGAGCCCTTTGCTCCTGAGAGAATTTTCCAGAGACTAAAAGTCTGGAGCATCTGATTTGAGATGTGGAGACTTACATTGGGTTTCAGCAGCTTGCCAACCCTGGGCTAAGGCTTAGGACTCAGAGAAAGTGGGAAAGAGGCTAAGAGAAACTTCTCAAAGAGAGACAGACAGGCCTCAGAAGAGGAGCAGAGAAGTATAGCAGAGACTACGGGAAGATGCCTGTAGAGGTAAGGGAACAGCCCACCACAGCCAGGACCACCACCCAAAATGCAGCCCCTCGTAGCTGCCCTGAGAGTTAGGACATATTGCCCCATTTCCTGGAGGAGAAACTGAGGACTGGAAAACACAGGGAACTCTAGGCTCCAGGAGAGCGCTCGGGTTGCACCTCCGGGCAGAGCTGCCTCTGAGTTAAATGCCATTGTGAAGAGAGCAGAAAAGTGGTGCAGAGTCAGACTTCCGATCCAGGGGAACAACCCCCCAAACTTAGGGTGGACTCTGACGCCCCAGGGTATAGTCTGGGCCAGTGGTGATAGATGATGGCATTTCTGCTTTCCCTCTCCCACCAGACCTGTGGATGTGGCCCTCAGTTCCCTCCCCTGCATGTGGAGGCATCACTGGGTCTGTGAGTGAGGTTGCTGTGGGGTCAGGAACCTACTGGGCCGCTGGCCAGGGGGGAGCATGTGCAGCGGAACTGGGATGTTGGCTGTTGGGAAGCACCCAGAAACCCAGCCGTCAGTCACGGGACTCCCTCGGCCTTGGGAAGTTCCGGGATGGCTCTGGTTGCTCATTAGCACAGCCAGTCCTGCCCTATCCCCAGCCTCTGGTTGGACGGTGAACTCCAGATGCCGCAACATGCCAGCATCTGGGCAGTTAAGTGAGTGCGGGCGCCGGGTCCCCACCACGCTCCTTCGCTCCTGGGTGACCTTGGAAAGTCCCTGCCTTCTTCCTCATCAGCAAAAGGGAAAAATGGGACTGGCGGAGAGCCGTGACACAAAGCGGAGGCGCACCTGCGACGCACGTGCTTCCTAAGAGTCCTCTCTCGGAGTGCCCAGGGCCTGCCCACCCTGGCACGAGGCTCTGCGGAGACCAGTGTGAACCCCGCAACCTGACCCCCAACAAGATCCTAGTATGAGTGGAGGTGACAGGAAGCCAAGAGGTGGCCAGACACCAAACAGACCCACCCAGGGGGTTGGGATGAAGGAGAAGCTATACAGAAGCTGTCCACCCTGCCCCCATTCCCCACCTTTCGGATTCCAAAAGGAGGTGAGGCTGTGAGGATGAGGTGCCCCTGAAAAACAGATGCCCGGAAAGGGCCTCTGGAAAACAAAGGGTGTGGCAAGGCCAGTGTCCACCTTCCTGTCCCACCCAGAGGCCAGTGTTGTGGGCAGGAGGCCGAGAAGGAGAGGCGAGCTGGAGCCGGGCAGCCCAACGAGACTGGCAGGGCAGCGGGCAGCGGGCAGGGGGGGCAGCGGGCAGGCAGTGAGGGCAGCAGGAAGGGTTTCCCAGGCCCCAAGGCTGGGGCTTTGGTTTTCCTGTCATGCCGTGAGGAGCCGGTGGAGCGAGGAGGGCACGACCTCACTTTCATTCCCTGAACAGCTGGGACAAAGACGAGAGGGGCTCAACCCTCGGGTCCCCTCCCCCCACAAGCTTCACACTGGCCTGACCACTGCTGAGCTGGGCCTCTCTGACCCTTCCTCCCACTCCGTTTCCGTCTTGACACCTTGTGTCTTATTTGCTCCTCTTGAGTCCTTGCCCCTTCTTCTGGGAAGCCCGGCCGGACCTGCCCTCATTTCCCGCTTTGTGGATTCCAACAGGCCCAGGTCTGGGCTCCTGAGACGCAGAGGCCCTGTACCTCCTTACTGGGGCATGATCACAGACTATGAACAACCCCTTTTGTGGTGAGGGTCTCACCCGGCAGTGCTCAGGAATCACTCCTGGCGGGCTTAGGGGATCATATGGGACGCCAGAGATCAAACCCAGGTCAGCTCCGTTCAAAGCAAGCGCTTCACCCACCCGCTATACTTTCGCTGTGCATAAAACTCTTTTATGACATACATGTGTTGTTATTATTTTACTTGGATTTTGGGGGTGCCACACCTGGCAGTACTCAGGGCTTACTCCAGGCTCTGTGCTCAGGGATCACTCTTGGTGGGCCCAGGGGACCATATGGGATGCTGGGGATTGAACCCGGGTTGGCCATACACAAGGCAAGCCCTCTATCCATTGCACTATCACTCTGGCCGTGATATACCCTCTTTGTTGAGATTAGGAGGGAACACAGAGGTGAGGGTGCATGTCCAGCGCAGTCACTCCTGGCCAGGCGTCATTCCCAGCAACTCAAGGTCTCCCCAGAGCTCAGCCAGGTGTCCTGGATCATTCCCAGAGCCGCAGGGCCCGAGCAACACAACCTCCAGCGCTTGCATTGACGTGGAACCAGTTGGTCAAGAGTCTCAGGGGACCCCAAGATGACCTGAACAACATTTGGAACCCCCCCAAAATAACAAACAAATACTCCTCTTCATGGCAAGTGGCCTCCCTGATATCCTGTGGGTACCATGAAGAATGGGGGGCTCGTGGGGTGGTAAGCTTTCTGTCGGACTATATCGTGAGGATGGCAGAGGCTAGGTCATCTCTGCTTGCCCAGTCCAGAGGTGGAACATCTGGATGTCTTCACTCACCCCAGCCTCCCAGCCATATTCCTATTCTCATCAGCATCCTTCCACTTGCTTTTGTCTTGGAGCCACACCTGATGGTGCTCAGGGCTTACTCCTGGCTCTGTGCTCAGGGTGGTCCTCAGGGGGACCCTATGAGGTGCCAGGGATTGAACCCAGATCAGTCACATGCAAGGCAGGTACTCTACCCAATGTATTATTGCTCTAGCCCCAGCATCTGGTGGATGAGAAAACAGACTCAGATAAACTCCAAGGTCCAAAGTCTCCTAAGGACTAAAGAGGCAGAGAGGGGAAGTGACCCCAGCCTGCTAGTTCCAGATCTCAGGCACTGTCTCTCCCTCCCACACCTTCCCAGCCCAGGGCACAGCTCAGATATTCTTCCTAGCGTCTTGGCCCAAGTCCTGGGAGCCTGTCTGCAGCAGCAGGGTGGTGCACGAGGAGTTAACGTTTCCTGGTGAGATCTCAGCTTCCTGGTGAGATGCTGCCCCAGAAGCAAAGCAGCATCTCACACCCGCCCCCACGCCCAGCCCAGGGTGAGGCATCTGCTGCAAGCAGAAGCAGAAATCTTTGAGAGGTGGTTTTCTCCATGTTGCTTCACCCCTACCATGGCCCAAGCACGGGAGAGCGAGGGGCCCTTCTCCTGCCCCCACTTTGCCAGCATGAAGTTGAAGCCAGTTCGGGGTACAGAGGGGACCTGTTTTTGGAAGCAGTGTGGGGTGGGAGAAGTCGGGGATAAAATCCTCCTCTCCCTTTCCTGCCCCATGACTGAGCTCTTTGTACTCCGCGGGACCCACCGGACCCTTTTCAGCATCACTCATGCCCCTGACCATTTTGTGAAACCTGCCCCCTTGGCCAAGCCCTTCAATCAATATTGATCGAGTACTTAGTACGTGTCGTCTGACACCAATCTAGGGAACGGGGCGGGAGGTCCCAGCATGCAGGAAGAGGCCAGACCCACACGTGATGCGTGCGGTGCAGGGAGAGAAGGCATGGATGGGGAGAGCAGGGATCATGGGCAGAGCTGGAGAAAGTGGAGAAGGCAGGGGCCCTCTGCAAGCAGGGAACAGAGCTCCGTAAAGATCCGCGCTTGAATGAGACATTCTGAAGCTCCTGCAGGATAACAGAGGCCTGGGTGCATGCCAGAGTGCTGCCCTCCCAGCCTGAAGGTACTAACCAGGTCAGAGAACCACTGTAACACACAGACCCCGACTCCCAGAGGCTCAATTCAATCATTTTATGCCTCACCCTTGGCAGAGCCCATTGTGGGTCAACAACTCACGTTCCTCCAATGACCCAGCCCTCCCCGTCCCACGACTCTGTCATCTCTGGAGTCTTTGGTTCTCTGGACCTTCTGCATCCCTCAGGAAAGGGGGAGGAAGAAAGGGCTTGGAGGACCATGTGGTCGCTTATGCAATCCAGCCTGGCAATCCGCTTGAGCTCTGAGGGGATCTCAGAGCTGACACAGCAGTGAAGAAGGGAGGGGGGTCCAAGGCTCAAATTGCAGGTGCTACAGTTTGGATAGATGCAGACAGCCCCCCTCCAGATACCCCTAGTCCCTGTCCTGAGCCCCTGACCCCTGACCCCACCCCTATCTGGTTACCTCTCCCTCCCTCCCTCCTTCCCAAGGTGCCATCAATACGATAAGCAGGGGACCCAAAACCACAGTAATTAAACTTCGAAATGTGCCTGTTAAGGAGGTAAGCTGGGGGTGGGAAGGCAGTCTGGGGACAAGACTGGAGGGAAGCGGACACTGATGGTGGATTGGTGGTGGCACATTTTGTGCCTGGAAATCTGTTAGGGACTCATTTGTAAATCATGGTGCCTAAATTTAAAAAAAAATATCTGAAAGAAAGAAAAGAAGAAGACATAAAGGGAATTCCTCTAGGCTTTTTCAATAGGGGAGAGAGAATGTCCTAAAAATGACTCTGCTCAGGAAGGGAGTGTGAATTGGGAAGTACAGTTTGGACCAGTAAGTGTTGGGTTCACTAGTTAGGATGCTTTTGGGTTCAACTCCAAGTCCCTTAGGGAAACAGGGATTCTGGGTGCTGCACAGGGGAGTCAGACTTAAGAATGGCTGGCGGCGGGCTCAGCAATGCCACATGTCTGCGAGGCTCCCTCCTCCAGGCAGGCTCTCAGCCACCGGGGGTAGGGAAGAGGCCTCTGCTGGGGATGCCCGGCTCAGAGCTCCAGAATCAGCTCACACTGCAAGGGTCTGTGTCAGCTGCATGTCACAGATCCATGCTCAGGTCCATAAATCAATCTCAGAAAGTCACTTTGATGCTGCCTGGCGCCCATGTTCACCCTGGTTTGAGTGATCTCTATCGACAGATGCCTACGTGACATAAGGGCTTTCCTCGAGAGGATCAGGATGATATGCCATCAGGACCACAACAGAGGCTCTTACTAGAACTTTCTAAGAACATCGAGCCTGTCACATAATCCTAGTTGCCAAAATGGATGGGAAATTTGAGCAAGACTGATGACTGATGACTTTATTACAAATAAATGTCTAGGGCTGGAGAGATAGTAAACCATGTAGGCTACTTGTCTTGCATATAGATTGCCCTGATTCAGTTCCCAGCACTCTATATGGTCCCCTAAATCTATCAAGAGTGATCCCTGAGCACAGAGCCAGGATTCAACCCTGTGCACTGCTGGATATGGCTTCAAACAAAAAGAAAAGAAAAATTGGGGGGGATGGAGACATCCTAGCACAGGGGTTAAGGCTCAGGCCCAGCTTGATGCCCTCTACTACATGGTCCCCCAGCTGTACCAGGGGCCCAGAATTCCCTGCAGGCCTCCAACAACACCACAAAACCCCTAGGCCCTTGTATTGAACCTCCCCAGAGTATGGCAGAGAGTCACCAAGAGGGGACCCAAGGTCTCCTGAGCATCACTTGGGAGATTCCCCCTGTCCCTCTTTAAAGAAATTTCTAGAAGTCAAGTGTGAATCATGTGATTTTATACAGTCTGTATAATCATTTCACCCATTTCAGCTCAGAGAGGGCCGCAGGAGTTGGGTGAAAAGGCAAATGGTTAGCTTAGAGACAAGCCTTTTGCGGGGAGTGGTTGTTAGTGTTTGGGGGCCACAGTGGTGGTGCTCAGGGCTTACTCCTGACCCTGCGCTCAGAGGTCACTCCTGGCAGGGCTCCAGAAGGCAGGGGGTGGCGCACCAGATGGGATGCCGGGGATTGAACCAGAGTCAGTGGCATGCAAAGCAAACTCCTGGTACTATTGCTCTGACCTGAAGGTGACTGGGGTCTGGAGGCCAGCT
This sequence comes from Sorex palustris, assembly GCA_028565675.1. Lineage (NCBI taxonomy): Eukaryota > Metazoa > Chordata > Mammalia > Eulipotyphla > Soricidae > Sorex > Sorex palustris. The sequence continues at coordinate 5,181,095 of JAOXYA010000045.1, read as the reverse complement.
CTGACTGAGCTCCCAATCAGCCAGGCACCTCCTGCCTGGGCCAGGGAAGCACAGCACAGCTTCCTGTGTGCAGATCCAGGACTAGGGTCCTACCCTGCTCAGCATCAGGCGGGCACCCGGGACGATGGAGACTATCCCCCACCCCAACACTGTGCACTGGAGAGACCATGAGTTGGTGGCAGGATGGGGGCGTTGTGAGAGACCAGGCACTGTCCCCTAAAGGGAGGGTCTCCTGCTTCCCAGGGAAACAGAGGAGCTGTGCGGTGGGGGTTGGGGTGGGGGGCCCAGGAGTCTGTGAAGAAAGCATGTTTGTTTTCCTTTCTTTTGGAAAATGACTATTCAAATAATGCAATCCACTGTGAAAATTTAAAAGCCTGAGGGGGGATGGTAGGAGGATGGGGGGGGGGAGGATACAAGGGTGGGAGGGGGGCTGGGAAAGCCCCAGCAAAGGATTGTCAAATGCAAACCACCTTCAGCACCAGCGTCTCCCGCTAACTCCTGTTCCTTGTTGCGCTCCATCCCTCGGGTCTGTGTGAGCGTGTGTGTTTAAACAAAATTAGCATCGTGCTTTGTGCATGATTTCCTACCCCTCTTGCTCCTGGAGCCTATATAAAGCATTTCCGCCTGTCCCCGAGGCTGGAGGCAGTGGGGGAGGGTGTGTGACAACTGCTTCTCCCTTGTATCTCTTTGCTGAAGGTCCCCTCCGACTAAGGTCCTGTTTAGCAGGAGACTTCCAGGCCTCCCAGGCACCATCCAGTCTCGTCTTCCAACAAACCATGTCAGCGATAGCACAGTGGGTAAGGCGTTTGCCTTGCACACGACCGACCCAGTCGGCCCAGGTTCGATGCCTCCACCCCTCTTGGTGAGCCCGGCAAGCTACTGAGAGTATCTCGCCCGCACGGCAAAGCCTGGCAAGCTACCCGTGACGTATCCGATATGCCAAACACAGTAACGTCTCACAATGTTACTGGGCCCACTCGAGCAAATCGATGAACAAGGGAGAACAGTGCCACATGCTCGAGGCAGATGGGGAAACTGAGGCCAGGAACAACGTCCCTTGCTCCAAGGTACCTGTGGGTGTCATACCTCTGCCTGGCCACATCCTCTGGGTCCTCACCTGGCACCTTTCCTGGCCTTGCTCCACGCTGATGTCTCTGGGGGTAGCTCCCCACTGACAGGGCTCTCTGTAGGCCAGATCTGTACTCCAGCCTCACCACCTTGTCCCAGGGACAGGCCCTGATGGCAGAAGTGGGTCAGTGCCACTGCCCCGCCTGGGATGGCCTTGGGTCTATCCCTTCTTGGGTCTGGTGGCCCTGGCCCCTGTCTCAAGCTCAAAGGTGTCTGTCCATCCCTCCAGCTGACAGTGTCTTCTCGAAGCCCTGTTCACCACCCTGTGGAACATGACTGGGGTGGCCCTGTGGAACATGACTTCCAGGCCCTGAGATTTTTCCTCCCTAGCTCAGGACCCATGGGCCCTGTGTCCAGCTGCCAGCACATGGCCAACTGGCTGCTGACCTGCTGGCCGGCTTCAAAGTCTGCTGGGTCAGCAGTGCCAGGCAGCTGCTAGCTCCCAGGGGCAGCCCTTAGTCAACTGCTAAGAGAATCGACATGAAATACTCCAGCTTCCTCCTTCTCCAGCGGGGAGACCTAGAGACCCCCACCACTCCGCAGCAGGGCTTGCTCCCGGGGACTGGCTACTAAACCTTGGCTGTCTTCCTGCCTTCACCATTCTCACTTCCCCATCAGCTCCAGGAGTTCTTCCCACTGTGGCTGCATCTCTGGGTCAAGGTCAGCCCCACGAAGATTCCTCCCTCCGGCTCCCCTTCTTCTCTGTAACCACATCCACTGCCCGAGACTCTACCTCCACTCTCCCCACTGCTGTCCCCAGAGTTGCCTTCTTGCTTTTGGGCCACCTCTGGTAGTGCTCAGGGCTTACTCCTGGCTCTGTGTCCAGGGGTCACTCCTGGTGAAACTCTGGGGACCACATGGGGTGCAGGGTATTGAACCCGTGTTGGCTATACCGAGGCATGTGCTCGAGCCCCTGTACTATCTTTCTGCCTGGAGTTGACTTTATAAAAGCTTCCCGCCCCTCCTATGTGCTCCACTTCCCTCGCCTCCAGGCAGAAGTCCTCCGCCCAGTGTCCCTGGCTCTGTTTGTACCTGGCTGCCCCTTCAGCATCTTGCAATTGGGCCCCTCCTCCAACCCACACTCACATCTTATTCTGTCTCCCATCTCTCTCTGTGCTCAGAAAACTTCTAATCGTCCAGCAAAACCCATCTCAGAAAACTCTCTTTGTCTCAAGCTTTCCTAGACACCCTCCCTAGCATGAAGACCCTCTGCCCTAGGTATCAATGCCTCCTTACCCCCAAGCCCCACTCCAGACCCTCTGGATGCATGATTCCTGCCTTTTCTCCAAGTAGCTTACCTTATTGTAATTCTGTTCATGTGCTAATGTCTCCCACGCTCCAGACCATGGACTCCCAGGCAGACTCGGTCCTCAGCTGCATCGGTCACCCCACTGCGTGACACTGTCCCTGGGATGACCGAGGTTGCCCATGAACCCAGCCACCCCATGTTGGCTAAACTCCCGCTCAGATTTACACAGAGCTGTGGGCCCAAACCCATCAGGGCACAGCTCCCCATTCTGAACCTGTGACCAGGCACTTGTGCCCTGAACGTGAAGGGAGTGTGGATTTGGGTCCATTTGAGAGGAGCTTGAACGTGAATGAATGAATTCCTTAATGAATGAGGGAGTTTGGAGCCGAGAACGTCCCTTCCCTGGGTGTGAGGACCTGCATGAAGTTGGTAGAGAGGAGGGAAGGAGGGAACATGGAGACGCCAAGCCCGAGCCAAGAAAGTTGTTTTGCTTTGGAATATATTATTTTTGCAGGTTGCTATAGTTACCGCTGTGAAATTAAAAATTAAAACCTTGTGAAAGAGAGAGGGTTGACTGAGACGAGGCAGTTCCTTGACAGGCTGAGTTATTTATCTTTTCCCCATGTAACATCTGGTTATGTGCTTGCAAATTTATTTTTAATTCAGAGCTCGAAAAAAGGATTTCGCGGTGGTGCGAGGTGCCCGGATGGATGGCTTGGGAGGGGAAGGTGAAGTTGGGGTCTCCATGGGGGGACCGGGGACCCTCAGTATGTTTCCTGGCCTTTGCTTCTGTTGCTGACACAACCTCTAGGAACCAGGGGGTGGCTGGAAGGCGTTGCGGACCCCCTGCCAATCAAGCAGCCGCCGTAACCATGGTTCCCAGATGCAGAGCCGGGATGGGGGCTGCGCTTGCTCACGGCGGGCGCCCGTGGTTCTCTGCACGAGGGTAAAGCAGCCGGGGTGAAAGGGAGCCTTTGCGCTTCTGTTTCTCTGGTCTGACTCTGCGTGACCCTAACTGTCTCCCTGGATCCCTTAATCTGATACCCAGAGCAGGAGGTTTGCTGAGACAACACTGTCTGGAGTTAGAAGATCCGACATCTGGGTCCAGCCCTGCCACCCCGCCCACGTGTCCTTGCAATACCCCTTTCCCCTCCACTTCCTATTCTCCCTGTTCCTGGAGAGGCCTTGGAATCTGGAGTAGCCTCTCAGGTCTCTATTCTGGGGGTCTGTGGAACTACTTATTCCCCAGAGCCCATCTCTCTGCCTCTGCCTGATCCCGTGGTGGAGGGAGAGACCCCAGGGCAGGCTGCCCCAAGAACTCCCTTTTCCTTGCCAGGCTTCTTCCTCCCTCCTTCCACACCCTCTATTCACTCTGCCTGGAGTGCTCCTTCCCCCGGAGTTCACCAGACTCGGCTCCACACCCCAGCCGGGGTCTCTGCTTCCATTACACCCTGTCATGGAGGTGCCGGTCCTCCTAACAGCCCCCTCTGCTGGCCCCTCTCACCTGAGCCTAGGTGGATGTGCTCCTGGGCAGACTGTCGTCTGTCTTTCCTTGCAGATCAATCTGGGAGGTAGGGCCTTTATTTGTCTCTGTCACCGTGGGGCTGGCAGACTGTATATAAGACTTAATAAATGTTTACTGAGGAAATGAATGAGAGAGGGAGCGAGTGGGGTGGGTGAAGAAGACGCCCGTGGGCCCCTGCCAGATGCCTGATGAGGTCAGTGTAGGTTGGACAGGCTAGGACTGGAGAGAATGAATGAGACAAAAGCCTTGCCGGTCAGAAAAAAATGGACGTCACAGGCAACTCTGAAAGAGAAATTGCATTCCCTTAAAACGGTTGGTGCATGCTGTGTGTGTGCACGGATGTGTGTATGTGTGAATTAGTGTGTGTATGTGTGCATGTGTTTGTGTGTGCTTGTGAGTGCATGTAGGGTATGGGTATGTGTATGTCATGGTTGTGTGTGTGCATGTGTGTGCACATATGAATGCATGTAGGGTATTTTTATGTGTTAGTGTGTGTATGTGTTTTTGTGTGCATGGTACGTGGAGGGTTTGTGTATGTTCGTGTTTGTATATGTGCATGTTTTGTGTGCACACGTGTGTTGTATGTGCATATATGTGTGAATATGGGTGCATATGTCTATATTCATGTTTGTATGTGTGCAAGTAATATGTGCGTGTGTGTATTAGTGTGTGTATGTGCCTGCATGTGTATATGTGTGTATGTAGATGTGCATATATGGTGTGTACATGTGCATTAGTATGTGTGTGTGCTTGTGTTTGTATGTGAGCGTGTGCAGGGAAGGTGAGTATGTGTGTATTAGTGTGTGTATGTATGCATGCATGTGTGTGTATGGGAGGGGTGTGGCCTAGGAAGCTTCTTTTCTGCTGTAGTAAAAATTATCATACAGGGTGGGTGGTAGAAAATCACTGTTAGGGATAAAACCTAAATTCTCTTTATTCTATTTTGTATTGTTTTGTTTTGTTTTGTTTTGGGGGCCATGCCTGGCATTACTCAGGGCACCGTGCAGGGCCAGGGATCGAACCTCAGTCTCCTGCATGCAGAGTATTCTCCAGCCCTTCACCCATCTCTCCAGCCCCAAGTCTAGCTTCTCTTCTAGTAACCAGAGGAATTAAGCAGCCCTGTGTGGAGTCGCCATATGTGGGGCACAGTGCTCTAGCTGTATTGACCCCGATCGTCACAAAAGCCCCACAAGGAGGTCAGGGACATGTCTATTATTTTCATTGCTGAATCCCGAGTGCTTGGTGCCCATTAGGAGCTCCAAATTCTATTAGGGGATGAGTAAAACTCCATTGTGTATTCAAGGTGTGTGATCAGAAAGGGCATGTGACTTCTCTAAGGACGCATAGCTAGGGACCACAGTGCAGTGATTTATGCCTGTCCTGTTCAGCCCTGCACAACTTGAACAGAGAGATCTCTTCCCCTTTGGGTGTCTTCTCTGAGTCACCATTGTCCTGAAGACAAGACTCCGCCAACCCTCACCCCTGATGACCCCTACCACTTGCCAAAGTCTCTGCTGACCTTAGAGTCTGCAAGACCTGGGCAGGACCCAGTGGAAATCGGGCCAAGAGGTTTTAGCCATTGAAAGTGCACCCCCCCACCTGCTCCTGGTGCCTCGGAAGCCTCCTGGCTCATTGTCATCCTCCAGTGCCTGATGGGGCTGGTGTGGGAGGACCAGGGAACATTTTGTGGGTAGGCAGATTCCAAACTTCTTGACAGGTCTGGACTCATTACCAGCCCCCCCCCATGGGTGAGCTCCAAAAAGCATGGCTGAAGCCCCGAGCCTGCATGTTCAGCAGGGATGAATAATTAAAGAACCATCAGGCGCCAACAGCTTGACAAGGGGGCCGCTGTGGCGCTGACAATACCGTGTCCCAGCCTGACTCTGTTTGGGGGTAGAGGACGTTGTAGCTCACGGCTGTTTCCGTGGCGCTCCAAGCAACAGCTCCTCTGACCTGACTCGATGGTTTCCAGTGGACAGAAGGGTCCTTTGGGCACTCACAGCCACATTGACCCTTAGCGCTGCAGCAGTATGACCGTGATGTTGGGCCACCCTCCTCTCAGCTCCTGATTGGCATCCGTGCTTGTTTTGTAAAAAAAAAAAAATGGCCTCGACTCTGCAGGGTCTTTGAGGAAATGAACTTCAGCAACATGCACTGTGAAGGGTCTTGGAAAGTTCATAGAAACTGCAAAGTGCCTGGTAAAAGTGATATGACTCCCGAGGGGCCTGGCAAAGATCATGCAAAGTATCAAGTGACCTGACTGGGTGCTGTGAACTCCACAGTGCCCGAGAAAGGTAATGTAAGCCGTAAGCGCTCAGTAAAGGTCAGGAGGGGATGGCTAGAGGAATCTGTGAGCTCACTTGCTTATTGTCTTCCTCTTCCTCATGGGATGTTTGGTTTTGTTGTTGTCATTGTTGTCATTGTCCCCTGGCAGTGCTCGGGGCTTAGTACTGGCTCTGCATTCAGGAATCACTCTCAGGGATGCTTGGCATATGGGATGTCAAGGTTCAATCTGAGTCAACCATGTATAAGGCCAGGTGGTACCCTCCCTGCTGTCCTGTCTCTCCAGGCCCATGAACATTGGCTATTTGGTTCACCTATGAGGACCTGGAACTCGGCAGCCCTCTGAGAATATTTTTTTAATAGTCAAATGAAGCATGGGTGTGCTTGGCCGCTAGTTGTGGGCTGTACCATGGGTGACCCTGGGATGTTCCTGGGACGTGAACTAAGGGCCAGCCCCATATGTCCCTCAACCCTCATGGGCTGGTGTGGTGTCTGGTGGCCATGTGGCAGAGGGTCCTTGGTGCAGGAGTCTTGCTGAGCTCTGGCCCTGGCGCTGTGCAGTGGTTTGGGGAGAGCCAGTGAGGCAGAGCGAGCACCAGGAAGATGGTGATTCTGCAGAGGAAGTGTGGACTGGGGCGCAGGCCAGGCCGGGGTCCCCTCTCCTTCCCACCTTTCAGAAAACACTCAGTCGCCTCCACCAGAAGCCCTCACCAGGGTTCACCTAATGTCTGCTAGTGAGCAGGGGCAGGGGAGCCAGTCTGACCTGCAGGACTAAGAAGGCCTTGGAGTTCACCCGCCGGTGTCTTGCCATCTCAAGTCTGCGTCTCTTTGCCCTCTTCCTTGTGCCTTGTGGGTGTAAGGTGACTGCCAGACCTCAGGCATTGCATCTCTGTTCCATGTAGGAGAATAAGGAAGGGATAGGGGCCAAGGAGACGCTTTGCCATGGTGGACGATTGCTTCACAAGTTTTACTGTCTACCTCCATCTCACAAGCCAGATCAGTGTCACGTGATACTTCTAGGTGAAAAGAAAGTTGGGAAAATGAGCTTCCTTCCTTCCTTCCTTCCTTCCTTCCTTCCTTCCTTCCTTCCTTCCTTCCTTCCTTCCTCACTCTTTCTTCTTTCTTTCTTTCTTCTTTCTTTCTCTCTCTTTCTTTCTTTTTTCTCTCTTTCTTTCTTTCTTTCTTTCTTTCTTTCTTTCTTTCTTTTTCTTTCTTCTCTCTCTCTCTCTCTCTCTCTCTCTCTCTCTCTCTCTCTCTTTCTTTCAAACAAAGGAGCTGCAGCTCGGAAGGTCTGGTCAAGCAGAGCCACCTGGGAAGGGGTTTCAAGGCCAGGGCACACAGGAAGAGCCTACTTAAGGGGGTCCCACTCTGGCCCCACCCAAAGCTCCTTTCAGTAGGTGTCTGCCCCTTCTGTCTCCTGAGGGTGTCTCCTGGTCCTCTGTGGCGGGAGTCACAAGTCCAGCAGACGCTTCCCACTCCAATGGCCAGTAATTACCCTGTGGGAGCTGGGGTGAGTGGGGAGGGGACTTTTTTTTTTTCAAATTCAAGGTTTTTCTTCCAGGTTTGTTGCTTCTTCCCCTTCCTCCACCCGCCCCCCCAGCCCCGGGGGTTGGTGCTGGGTGTGTGTGGGGGAAGTGGTGTTTCTCTGTCTCTGGGAGGCCCGCGCTGCCCTGGCCCACACTGCCCACTTCCCCCTTGCTCTCTGCAGACAGGGCTCCCACCACCCTTCATTCCTCCCTCAAAGATCACTTCCCCTCACTGGCATCCACTTTTCTTTCCTTCTTTAAAGGTCACTTCCTCTTGCAGGCAACAGATTTCCCCTGAAGCCAGTTTCTGTGGGGGGAGGGGGGAGGCCCTGCACATGGGGTAGCTCTGAGAAGCCTCTCCAGGTCCCTCTGTGGCCCCGTTTGGGGGTCTGCTGGTGTTTTCTGGCAAGGGAGGGTGAGGGGGAGGGTGTCACAAAACCCCTCCAACCTCCAGAGGGAATTTGCCCTTTCATTGAAGGGTGGCCTTGGCAAACTCACTCCCCTCTGTCACCCAAGCATGCAGCTCCTCACCTCAAGTGTCTCCTGGGGCCAAGGTGGCAGCCTAGTGCTCTAGTTTGGAGAAGCTGACAGGGGCTCACAGCAGGAAGTGTCTGAGGTGGTTGCAGTCTCCCCACAGGCCCTGGATGTTGTGTGGAGACCATGGCAGGGAGGAGGCAGGCATTTCTTTAAAATTTTTTTGACTTTATTTTAATAAAGTGGTCCACACTACAGTTGCCTTAGGTATTCAATACCACAACACCAGTCCTGCCACCAGTGGCCCCTTTCCTCCACCAAGGTCTCTAGTTTCAACCCCCCCGCAATAGGCACTAATTAATTGACTTTATATTGCTTATTACAACATATATCTGGCAATGGTGTTGCTAAAGTCACGGCCTGAGGATTTACTGAGCTGTTGAATGTGAACTGGGCCCTCTGGGTTATTATTTTCACTTATGAGCTTAGTGGGCTTCTTCTCAATGTTCCCGTCTCATTTTCTTGGTTTCCCTGGGCTGTCAGCTCTGTGAAGCCTGGAGTGCTCCATCACATGTGCGGCTGCATGTATCAGGGGCTTTGGAGCCGGGACAACTGCAGGGGTCTCTCTGGCCTCTCTGAGACCAGCCCTGAAGCTGGGCCAATTCTCTGGCAGCAGCGGGAGCCCGATGTGGGTGGGTGTAAACTTGGTCAGGGAAAAGACTCTGTCTGCCCCCATCTGGCTGAGGGTCCAGAGATCTTGGCCTGATGGTGGCCAGGCCTTTCTGGGATAACTGCCGCTGACTTCTCTCTGCGATCAGTCTGAAACTGGACTGTTTCTATTGAGGTGGGGCAGGTTTGACAGGTTCCTGGGTTCCCCACCCTTGACAACTCTAGGGGGAGCTTTTCATATTAGTTTCATTCCCAAAGCACAGAGACAGCAGACACAAGGGGAATGGCTTTACCAGAAAACAACTTTAGTAGGGTAGGCAGAGCTTCCCAGATGAGAGAGGCAGCTTCAGAGAGAGGAAGTGGGGTTCTGGTCTCAGGCCTGGTAGAGGTTGGGTGATGTAACAACTTCTATAAAGTAGTTTTTTTCCAGGAAAACATATGCATAGTTATGAGAGAGAGAGAGAGCTTGTAGGCATGCATGGTCAAGGAATATACCTGGTGTGGGTAGAAAATGGTGGGGAGCGTTTCTTAGTCTGGTGAGATGGTTTTCAATCTGGTAAAGAGAACAGTGAGTGGAGGGTGATCAAGGAAGGCTCCATGGTGCAGTCTCTGCTGATGGTTGGGTCTTTGTCAGTACCAGTGTGCTTAGTTGTCTCTGCCTTGGCCCATCAGAGCCAAGAGAACATAGCGGAAAAATTGCTCCCCACGTAGGGCTGTCCTGTCATTCAAAGTGCAAGTCCCAAGCCAGTCTGCTTTGTTCTCTTTACCCCAAAGAGCCTTCTAAGTTTTGGTGGGGAAGGGATGGGGCCAAAAGTTGTAAAACGTTTTGATTACTTGATGACATTGGCATCCACTGAAGTTTTGACCGAAGACATGACTCCAAAACTAACATGAAAAGTCTGAAAATAAGAGTTAATGACTTGAGGCTAGAGTGATAATTCAGTTTGTAGGGCGTTTGCCTTGTACACCGTCAATCCAGGTTCAATCCCCGGCATCCCGTATGGTTCCCTGAGCACCTCCAATTCTCTGAATGCACAGTCAGGAATAAGTCAGGAGAATTGCTGGGTGTGACCCAAAAAAGCCAAAAAAATAAAATAAAATAATAAAAGTTAATGATTTAGAGACTTAGCATAATCCAGAAACTCTGCTAAACATCCCTCATAACTTTTTTTTTTTTTTTTGCTTTTTAGGTCACACTTGGCAATGTACAGGGGTAACCTCCTGGCTTTACACTCAGGAATTACTCCTGGAGGTGCTCAGGGAATGATATGGGATGCTGGGAATCGAACTCAGGTTGGCCACATGCAAGGCAAATGCCCTACCCGCTGTGCTATCACTCCAGCCCTCAATCCCTCATATGTTAATTTGTGTAAACTTACAATAAAGCAGTGAGTTTAGTCTTACTGTTTTGCTATAACAGCAAGGATGTTATTCTGCTTTCACAGAGAGATAGAACAGGGACTCAGGTGCTTACCTTGTTTGGAGCCAACTTGGGTTCGATTTCCAGCACCACAAATAATCTTCTGAGCCCTGCCAGGAGTGACTCCTAAGCACAGAACCAGAGGTAAGTCCTAAATAGAGCTCTGTATAGCCCACCCCCCACCCAAATAAATAAAGACAAAGATGCTGAGCAAAGAAAAGTCTATACAACTCCCAAGGTCCCACAGCAAAGTAGGATTTGAATTCAGGCAGTTTGACACTTCACTATGATTTTCTACCAGAATATTGCTAATTTAGCTCCTCCTCTGCCTTCCCCTGTGATGTTGAGATCAGTGCTACAGTATTACCCCAGACTCATCCTCTGGTGTCAGCCTTCTCCCCTCCAGGGATACATGGGCAGTTCTCCAGGTCTCTGGGAGTTGCAGTCACCCCAACCAGCTTGGAAACTCTTTTCTAAATTTGTAGACTCCTTGCAAGTCATTAGGCCTGGGAAACAGAGCAGTTTGCTCCGCCAGTAGGGTCTAATGTGATCTAGATTACAGATGAGGATTTTATTTTTATTATTTATTTATTTATTTATTTTTACTTTTTTGGGGGTCATACCTGGTGATACACAGGGCTGACTCCTGGCTCTGCACTCAGGAATTACTCCTGGCGGTGCTCAGGGGACCATATGGGATGCGGGGAATCGAACCCAGGTCGACCCCGTGCAAGGCAAACATCTATCCACTGTGCTATTGCTCCAGTCCGCAGATGAGGATTTTAGACGGTGACCATGAGTTTCATGTTTAAGTACCATGGGAGAATGTGGGATGGACATTATACCAGTGGATTGGCATATGCATTCTGGAATCATCTCCCTCCCCAATACTCAATCCTTTGTTCCTTGAGATAGCACAACATTCTTTGTAGGTTGTGTTAACAGGACGAATAATGTAACCTTTTGTTGTTGTTATTGTTGGAGGGGTAATAATAAGGGTGGAAAATCAATCAAAACATAGAAATAAGCAGTGCTGGCATGGGTGTGGGGGAAATAGAAGCATCAACCACTGTTGGTGGGAATGTCATCTGATTTAGTGTCTCTGGAAAATCATAAAGAGATTTCCCAAAGGAGTGAGAGTTGAGCTTCCATATGACCCAGTAATTCTGACTCTTGGCATCTTACCCCCAAGAGTCCCCAAACACTGTTTCAACAAGCCATTATCACTCCTATGTTTATTGCATATTGTTATTTGTAATAGCCAAGATCTGGAAACAATCTGAGTACCCAAGAATAGATGAGTAGATAAAGAAGTGGTGGCATATGGACACAACAGAATACGACTCTGCTCTAAGAAAAGACGAGATCATGCAATTCACTGCCCTATGCATGGAACCAGAGGGTATTCTACTGAGTGAAGTCAGTCAGAGGGAGAGAGAAGATCCAGAATGATCTCTCCTACATGGAGTATAAAGAAACATAGCACTGTAGCACTGTCCTTCCGTTGTTCATTGATTTGCTCGAGTGGGCACCAGTAATATCTCCATTGTGAGACTTGTTGTTACTGTTTTTGGCATATCAAATACGCCATGGGGAGCTTGCCAGGCTCTGCTGTGCCGTGGGATATTCTCGGTAGCTTGCTGGGCTCTCTGAGAGGGACAGAGGAATCGAACCTGGGTCGACCACGTGCAAGGCAAATGCCCTACCCACTGTGCTATCGCTCCAGCCCATAAAGAAACATAGTAAGGGAATAACAAATAGCCAAAACGAACAGAACTGGAAAGTTGGCCTACAAAACCAAGTTTATCAAGCAGGAGAAGGAGTGCTGAGGCTGGGTGGTAAGGGGCGTCCTGGAGACATTGATGGAGGGAAGCTGACACTCTGCTGGTGGGTGTAGCGTTGAAACCCTATATGCCTGATACTCTATCTGTAACAGAATTGTAAATCACAGTGACTCAAAAATAGAATGAAGTTATCCAGCCCTTCCCTCAAAAAAAATAAAAAGGATTAGGTAAGGTAAGCCGAGTTATTCAAACTATGTTAGCTAGAACTGGTATCAGCATAATCACCATTGCCTATAAATCTATCGTCTGGCTCCAGAGTTCAGGAATGACTTGGTTAGTGGTTTAATCCAGTCTGATTGTTGGAAAACAATAGTTCCTCTTTGGCATATAGAAAAAATTCAGCCCTGGAGAAGTATAAGGTTTTGGTGAAAGCATGAGATTAGTCAATGGAAGAAACAAATAGAGCTGGTGATGCCTCTAGAGAGGTGATAGGCCAATCACCTCTGACTCGCAGAAATGAAAACTCAAGTCAATATAATGGCCCTATGGGCTGGTGTGCCTGGCTCATGGGCACTTGGTTCTAGGAGAAACAGGAATTTCTTATAGGAACACAGACTGGATGGGAGGGCCAGGTGTTGGGATCCAAACATCTAGGTGTGTTGTCTGACTAGGGCTTCTGGGTTCCATCTGGGAGCCAGAGACGTTTTGGAGGTCTGTCCTGGCAACAGCCCTGGACTTTCTGGAATAGGTTTTGGGGGTGTGGGGAGAGCAGAGGTAGGACACTGGTGTGGAGTAAACAGGGGTACAGGAAGCTCACGTGGGCTGGAGTCCTGCTACTCCACCACTTGCCATGTGAGGGATCTTGCTGATCTCCACATACAGATGGAGATGAGGCTGTGGAGACAGTCAAGGGAACAACGCAGCTGAGTCACTAGGACTTGCCAATTCGGGATTTGTCCCAGCCATATTTATTGATGATTATTACGTTTTTTAATGAATTTCTTCAATTGAGGCATCATGGCTAACCAGATTTGAAAGTTTGAACATTTGACGTTCCATTCCAGCTTGAGGCTACCTCTCCAAAAGATCAGGAAGACCTTGAATTGTTTTGAGCACCCATGACATCCTAAACGTGGGCAGAGAAACTAGCCCTCCCTGATCTGTCACTCCATCCCATGACCACCAGCAGGTCAGGGGTCAGATGACCTATCCTTGTATTCCGACAAGCCTGCCAGGACCTGGCTCCAGAAAGAGATTCCCTGTGCCATGAGAACTCCCCACCCTTCCCACCCAATGGAGGTGTTTGCTCTGGGCTGCTCCAGGATGAATATTTCCTCTGCTAATGTTGCTAATCACTCCCCACTCCAGGCAGAAGTAAAGGCTTTCCCAAGCCCTTGCAGCTTTGATGCCCTCTGGGCTCTTAATCAATTGAACGTGATAATTAATAATATATCCTTCTGCTTCAGCTCTCTCATGCCTGCAACTAGCTCTGACAAGTTGACACCTCTTTGGCCAGATGAGGCCACATTCAAAGGCCTGATGAGAACCTTCCCCCCATCCCCTGTGGGAGAGTCAGGAGAGTTCCTGCTGTGGACCAGGTGATGGGTTTCATTTTACCCCTGGAGGCTCAGTCTGGCTTTTAGGGAAACCGATAAGAGGACTTGGAATAATTGTTCATTTATCAGAGGATGAGGAAGAGTGATTCTGCAACGGGACTGGAGAATCAGTGACTAACAAGTTCCCAGTGTTCTACTGCTGCCGCTGCCGCTGGTCCAGGGCCTGCACTTGGAGAAGCATTGATTTATTTAACTAATAATCCAGGGTAAGTTGCTTCGTGCCGGGCACAGGAAACACAGAGATTAATAATGCAGAGGCAGCACCTGCCCTCTCTGTTGTGGAAAGCACCTGCAGCATCCCAGGGGGGAGCTTGGGAAGAAGGTTCTAGAATCAGACCTGCCTGATCCCACATCTGGCCCTGCTGCATGTGCTATCTGCGTCCAGTCTGACTCGCTGGAGTCCCTGTCTCTGCATTTCTCTAAGGGGAACCATCACAGTCTCAAAGCGTGGATGGGAGCTAAATGAGGAGAGGAACGGAGCCAGACATATTCAAAGATGTTGGTTCTGATAACAAGGTGCCATGAATAAACAGGCTATTCTTGTCATTGGGTTATCCTACGAGCCTGTGTAACTAGGGAGCCGAGACTCACAGATTTATTCATTCATCACTTCGAGTCTGGTATCAGGAACATCAAGAAGGTTCCAGGTATTGGAAACTCAAAGATGAAGTCCGACTCCACTTGGCTGGGTTGCATTTTCTGGCCACCCATGGATTCAAACATAAAAAATCAGAGATGAGAAGCGCTGTGAAGGGAAGTGGTACCCAGAAGGGGAGAAACCTTGGGGGTGGTGTTGTTTGGGTGAGTCAGCTCAGAAGGCTCAGCAAAGCCACCCACACGGGCCAGAGACTCTCGTAGTTATATGACCATGTGGCATCAGTGGAGTGGAGAGTGGAGGTGATGTCTGCAGGGAAAGGTTTAGTGAATGCAAAGGCCAGATCACGCTCAAGGTATGAGCATATGCCTTGGACCTTACCCCAGACCCGAGTCTTAGGAGTCGAAAGGCACCAATTCCAGAGCCCCCAGAACTCAGCACTCTTGGGGCCTCTCTTTCCTCTCCAGGGAGTACCCACCAGAGGGCCGTGCCCTGGTACCCCAAAGCTGCCAGGCTGGTCACAGGCACCAACCATAAGCTTGGCCACTGACCTCTGGAACCTCTCAGGCTCATTTGTCTCTTGGCATCTCCATTTGATTTGCCTGCAAAGTGGGGACAGTCATCCTACCTCCGCCTCCAAGAGGTCCTGGGGGTCAAAGGGTCTCTGGGCTGTGAAAATGCTCAGCAAGATGGTTGTTCAGTAGATGTTGAAGGGGTTCAGGTGGTGGTGGGGGGGCCATGACTCTTCTCTCCTATTGCTCTTCCTTCCACAGGAGTTCAGCAAGACCCAGGAATCCAGGTGGGAGCTCAGCCCCAGAATTCTCACTTAGCCAAGGAGTCTGTCTCATTTGCATCGATTTGCATAAGGCCTGGAATGGTGTGTATCTCTCTCTCTCTTTTTTTTTTTTGCATTTAGTTCCTGTGAGCTCACATCACTATTTAAAAATAGGGTGTTGATCTCCCCTCTTTCCCACCACTCTCTTTGTCTATTGAGAGGATTTCAAGCTATTAATCAAATATGTCCCGTTTGGAAGCTGTTTTTATTTTGACCCAGTGCGCAAGCGGGTCAGCCATTCTGGGAAGCCCTTGATTATTTGCTTTACTGGAGGGGAGAGACAGCAATGATCTTGCACAGTAGAGGGTCCTGAAAGCTTTAAGAAGAAAAGGCAATTTTCTTCCTTCTGCTTACAAAAGTAGAGCATCGAGGCAAAATGGGAAAATACAGAACAAGAGGGAACAAATCCCCCCCAAAGTGCTCATAATTATTCCAGCCAGGCACAATTACTATTTACATCTTTGTATATTTCTTTCCTGGATTATTTTTCTCCCATGCCACTTTTATAGAACTGAGATCATATCTTATATACAAAATGTTTCAGTTGGCTTTTTTATGAACAGTTATCACAACTCTTTCCCTTTGCTATTACAAACGGTAAACATCATTTTTCATGACCTTGCAATATTCCCTCCCCCTCACTGTAGGATATTTAAATTTGCCTGATTTTGAGAGGTTATTATAGATGTGGCTGTGATATAAAGATGTTTTGACTTTTCTCCTCTTATCTTAGATTATTTTCTCAAGAGCTTCCAGGAGAGAGATGATGGACATGGAAGAAGACCAATTAAAGGCTCTGGATAAATTTCACTGAACCCCAACTAGTACTTGAATTCAAAAGTATTCTTTTGTGTTGATGTTTTGTTAGCTCTCTGGATGCCCTGGCACATGGATGTGGATGTAGGCTGCAAAGGTGATATGAGGATTATGCTTTCTCATGAACAACTCCAGGGAAGAATGCACTTAAGAAAGTACCTGGAGGGCATGGCGGGAGACACAACTGAACAGGCTGGAGCACATGCATTGTATGTGGGAACCCCAGGTTTAGGGCCCATTATAGCATGTTCTCCTGGGCACAAACCAGCAAGTAGCCCCTGCACACCTGGGTACGGCCTCAAACCAAAATGAAGTATTTAGATTTCAGAGTAACTTGAGTTGTTTCTCCAAGATGGAATCTTTATGTTCTCACAAGTCCTAAGTTTGAAAAGAAAAGACAAAGTCAGGGAGGGGGAAGGGTGAGACATTCATCAGTAAGGAATGTCCTTGGCACAAAAGAAAAAAACAATGGATTTCTGTTTCTATCTAAGTGTAGTCCTGGGCATGTGATGCTGCCCCCCAGTGCTGTCTATGCCCTGGGCACTCTCTCTCTGCCCTAGTTCTGATTTATCAGTTTCACAGCATTTGTTTCACCATTTGTGATGCCACACTCAACATGGTGCCCCTCCTCCCACTTTGGGTATCAAATCGTTCTTCAAGGTTGGAAAAAGAAAGAATAGTAACCAGGATAGGGACGTATCAGCCGGGTCTGCTCTTCATATCAGAACATCCAAAGATTTTTCTAGAAACCCCACCAAAAGATCTTTGCTTGCTTCTCATCAGCCAAAACCAAGTCCTGCAGTCACTCTTGAATCCATCATCAGTTGAAAGAAGAAAGATGAAAGGGTCTTCCAGCCCATCAAGATTCACCCCAGGAGGGCTGAAGTGATAGCACAGCAGGTAGGCTGCTTGTCTTGCACATGGCAAACCAGGGTTTGATTCCCAGCATCCCATCTGGTCCCCTGAGCACTGCCAGGAGTAATTCCTAAGAGCAGAGCCAGAAGTAACCCCTGTGCATCACCGGGTGTGACCCCCCTCTCAAAATAAAGGAAAGAAAAAAGATTCACCCCAGGGCTCAAGTAGGCTCTTGAGATCTTTTAATCCTTGAAATCAGTGAATTTCCAGTGCCTTGGGAACAAATGAGTTTCCCTAGCAGAAAGCAGTGGGATTAGGAATGGGTGGGAAGAGCATTGGTGGGTAGCAGGAGGATATTGTCATAAACTTTGAAGAAATTACGTTTCATAATTTCTTTGTAGAAATTATGGGGCTGACTATATTTCAGGTTTGGTGATTGGCTCAAGGATAAGGACATGGCTTGAAGAGGACATCCAATTGCTGATGGGAGTAGCAAGAGCTCTTCTTCCTCTGTGCAGAGGAGTATACACGTGATGGCCAGAACATGTGCAGCCATTCTGTGGCCTAGAGGAGGACCAGATGGAATGAAACTGACACATACATGGAGGAGGAAAGATATATCCCAGGGAAATCCCCCAAATCGGAGCCAAGACCTTGATCCGACTTTACCTGAATCTTCATGACTCCTAGAGTTCTCAACCACAAAACCAAAAAGAAACCCTTGTGTAAACTAGCCCTGCTGGGGTTTCTCATGTAATGAAAAGAACAGAAACTGGTAGAGATGAAACAGGAACTTTGAAGAAAAATGGGGGCAGGGTGTGGTTAAATACATTTGAAGAAAAAGATTTAGCAGAGTTTGGCAAACTTTTTTTTTAATCAAGTACATTATTTTCTATGCTAATAGTTAGTGTGACGCTTCACTCAGAGAAGTTCTCACTTAATA
The DNA here is from genome assembly GCA_028565675.1 of Sorex palustris. Lineage (NCBI taxonomy): Eukaryota > Metazoa > Chordata > Mammalia > Eulipotyphla > Soricidae > Sorex > Sorex palustris. Next base: position 5,163,377 of record JAOXYA010000045.1, on the reverse strand, counting down.
TTTCCAGAACATATTGCTCACTGACTGCCTTAATCACGTGACATCATCTGGGAAAGGCTGACAAGCACAGTTCCTCCCTGCAACCCTGCGGGTTTAGATCTGAGATGGGCACAATAGTTCATGTGGCAAGACTGGGAATGGAGTGGAGGGAAAGGGGGATGGTTGGGGCTCACAAGGGGTTTTCTGAGTGATCTAAAAGTTTCCTCCTGATTTCAACCAGATGAAACACAAGTGAGTGAAAGGAAGCCCAGTGTGACCCAGAGAGCCTGAGCTGGGCAGAGGAGAGAAAGATGACAGGGGGTTTTCGTGACCGTTTTCTCTAGGGACCTGGCATCTCCTCTGAGAAATGAGGCAGGACCAGGTGGTCAGGGACATTCTTCCCACCTGAGTCAAAGTCTCAGCTAGTGCTGAGTGTACTTGAGCCTTGGTGAGCACTTTCTCAGTGCCCGCCTCCTGCAGGGAGACCAGAAAGTCATGGTCTACACATAGGTGTGCATATCTGTGTGTGTGCATGTGCACATGTGTATGTTGTTTATAAGAAATGTACCACTGAGGATGAAAATTGGAAGGCATCAACTGGTTCCTCCCTTTTCCTTTTTCAGTTACTATCAGCCCTAGAATGCTGTGGCTAGAAGTCAGGCTCAATGGGGAAGAACACCCTGATCATTTAGTGAAGTTGGTCATGGACAGTTGCCTGAGTGGTAGACTGTGGGAGCCAGAGGGAAAATCCAGCCAAGGATCAATGAAAAAAGGCCTTCTGGGGAAGAGGGCATTGATGCTGACTGTGACGGTTGGAGAAATTTTGCAGGTAGAGAAAGGTGCTAGTGTCACTTGTAGGAAAGGCCTCTCTCTGCTTTTAGTGGGATGGAGGATGGAGATAGAGGTGCAGAGGTGCTGGCATGGGCCCAGAGCAGGTAGTTGGGGGAGGTCAGGGGCCAGACTGGGCAGAGCCATGAAGAAGATGGGGTGGGGGTGTGTGAATAGCAGGTACGGGTGTTTGAGAGTGCTTTCCTGCACCTCTCTCCGGGGTCTCAGGGTGAGAGGCAGGGCAGTGTGAGGCTGCAGGGACTAGCTTCCCTACATGATCTCTCCAGGGAAGCCTTTCTCTCTGTAACCTGGCTTTCTTTCCTAGGGCCACTTTTTATTTTTTTTTTAAATTTTTGGTAGTGATACATCATGAGGTACAGTTGTAGACTTTCAAACTTTCGTGCTTGCATTACAGTTATACAATAATTGGGTAGCCATCCCTCTGCCAGTGCCCATTCTCCAATGATCCCAATATCCCTCCCACCACCCCACCCCTTTCCCCGCACCCCACCCCGCCTCTGTGGCAAGGCATTCCCTTTTGCTTTCTCTCTCCTTTTGGGTGTTGTGGTTTGCAATAGAGGTATTGAGTGTCCATGAATTTTTGGTCTATAGTCTACTTTCAGCATGCATCTCCTATCCCGAGTGGACCTTCCAAACACCCTTTACTTGGTGGTCCCTTCTCTATCTGAGATGCCTTTTCCCCTAGCATATGAGGCCGGTTTCCAAGCCGTGGAGCAGACCTTTTGTCTAGGACTACTTTTTGTAGATTTTCAGCCTACTCTTTGTTCTTCCTCATTTATAAATCATTCCCCTTCCTAAGCCCCATCTCTTCATGCCTGTTGTGTACCTTTTCCATTCCCTCCTTTCATTAGCTCATACAGCTCTTGTAATATCCTTGTTTGACAGCAGAGATGCATTTACCGAGTTGTGTGTGTGTGTGTGTGTGTGTGTATGTGTGTGTGGGGGGGATGGGCATTGGGCAATGATCATGCAAGCAGTTAATTCGGATGCAAGACTTGAGGCCCAACTGGTACCAAGCTTCCGTTCTAGCCAGCTCCCCCCATCCACCTTCAGCCACGAGCCATCGACTCAACTCTACAATTTGCCCAGAACAAGGTTCCAGGTGGCCTGTCCCCATGGCATCTCACAGTGGCCAGTTCTCTCAAGAGTGGAGCCAGCTCAGATTCTAACCCCTCTGCGTGGCCTCTGGTCCGCCTCCATCTGGCTCTGCTCCCCTCCCCCCCGACCCTCGGAGCTTCCCAGCAGGACCCCAAGCTGCTTCCCACCTCTACCAACATCGCTCACTGCCTTCCGCTCACACTCCTCACGCTCCTCATTCTTTATCCCCCAGCTCATTGACTCACTCATTTAACGGATCTTCCTTCAGTCAGTGTAACGCGGTATATTTAACTCAGTAGAAGGAAACTCGTAGAAGATGCAGTTTCTGGAACCCGGTGGCCTGGTTTTGGATTCTGGCCATTTATCAGTTCTGGGGTTTAGGTAAGCCATTCACCTCTCCCTGGTCCTCGGTTTCTCCATCTGTAAAGTGGGAATAGGCTCAACTTCTCTCTGGAAACAGATCTGGGGATCCACCAGGCAGGCCAGGGAGGAGGACAGACCGGGAATCAGCTCACAGATCACTTCTGTGGCGTTGGAGGTCCCTCAGAGGGACACAGAGGTGACTCCTTCCTCGCTGCTCTCTGGGACCCACCCGCCCCCCAGAACTGAGGGACTTCACAAGTTAGTCCACTTTCTGTGGCCAGGGATCGAGAGGGCTTCAGCATGGAGTAGAGTCCTCTTTGGCCTCTGTCCAGTCACTTGGCAGCTCAGAGGGTCAGGGTCACTGGGCTGTAAAAAGCCCAGCTGGCCAGGCTGTGACAGAAGAGTCCCCTCCTGCCTGCCCTGCCCTGTCCCATAACCCAGTACCTCTTTGCCATCATGCGCGCTGCAGAAGAAAAGGCGGAGAGAGCTTAACACATGGTCTGGGTTCAATCCTTGGCACCTTATGGCCCCCTGAGCACCACCGGGAACAGCCTGGGAATAACCCCCAAATGCTGTTGGGTATGCCCTCAGGAAGCCAAATGAAAAGAAAAAAAAAAGACAGAATCTGCTCCTGGAGATGGTGAGCACAGATATGCAGATTGTCTCTTGGTTTGGTGCAACAATGTAAGGTAGCGCTCAGACAGAAAGGCAGACAGACAGACAGACAGACAGACACACACACACACACACACACACACACACACACACACACTCATTCATTCTGCCCAAACCCTCACGTAACAAGAGCATCCACATTGTTCTTAGCATGCGCCCGGCCCCAGTCCAACATTTCACACTTATTAGCTTATGTGACCCTCACAGGAACCCAGGAGACAGATTTCATTTTTATTTGTTTATTAGGGGGAGGGGTCAGGCCACTCTCCTTGGGGCCTGAGAGCTCCTCCCAACTCTGCTATGAAGTTGCTCCTGGCGGTGATCAGGGGACCCTTCATGCTGGAGACTGAACCAGGACCACGTGACTGCCCGGTGGGCACCTGAACTCCCACAGGACTCCCGGAGATATTTTATTAATATCTTCATTTTACTGATGGCAAGGGGGAGGGGGAAGTGGCAGGGAGAGTTGTAGGGAGCTTGTCCATGGCCATCCCGAGTAAGGGTGGGGCTTGATTCTGGCCCAGGGAGTCTCGCTCCACACTCTCCCTTCAGACAACAGGACACAGCCTGCCTCACCCCACTATGTGGATCCCTTTTGGGGGTGTAGCAACCAGGTCCTCTGATGTGTCCTAACCATCTGACTCCCTCTCCCCTACACTGCTGCCTCCCCCCTGCGCAGTCTCTCGGTCCTTCCTCGCCTCAAACACACCAGCACGCTCCGGCCTCGGCCCCCGATGTCGCTGCTGCAACCTGGGAGCAAATGTCACCCTCTCAACAAAGCTGGCCACCTTTCCTGGCACTCAAAGGGCAAGGCTCTGTGCCCACCCACCCACCCGCACCCCTACCCCTGCCAGCTTTGATTTTCTCCTCAACACAGAACACCCATCCCCGAGATCTCTACTCTTACGTATTCACTCTTGAACCTCTTTTTGCACTCGACCAGACTCGACCGAGCCTGGGGGTGTCTGTCTCTCTGCTGTGGTGTCTCCAGTGCCTGGAACATCATCTAGAACAGAGTAAGAACACCACAAAAAATGCATGAAGCTTGGGAGAGAGCACAAGTGTGTGTGTGTGTGGGGGGGGGAGCACCTGTCTTGCAAGTGCAAAGGCCCTGAGTTTGATCCTCAGCACTGCATGGCACTGCTGGGTGTGGGCCTGGTGTGCCCTCAGCACGTCTAAGCCCCCTATCAAAATGCACTGGTGGGGCTGGAGAAATAGTGCAGGGATTAAGCACTTGCCTTGCATGTGTCTGACCCCAGGTCTGTTCCTGGCACTGCATAAAGTCTCCTGAGCCCTTTCAGAAGTGAGCCCTGTCGGGCTGGAGCGATAGCACAGCAGGTAGGGTGTTTGCCTTGCATGCGGCCAACCCGGGTTCGATTCCCAGCATCCCATATGGTCCCCTGGGCACCTCCAGGGGTAATTTCTGAGTGCAGAGCCGGGAGCAGCCCCTGTGTGACCCAAAAGCAAAAACGAAACAAAACAAAACAAAAACAGAAGTGAGCCCTGAGCACTGCCAGATGTGGCCCAAATCCTCCCACCCCCACGCAATGCATTCCATGTCGAATTCATGGGTCAGTCTGTCCTCATTATTGCCACCATGCTGCCCAGCCTGCCATCATCCCTCCCCTGGAGGCTGCTGTCCCCTCTACCTCAGCTTCCCCGAGTCGAGTCTTGCCACATCTGGGCAATTTCCTCTCAGCAGCCAAAACAAGCTTATTAAAAAGGCCATTCTGAGCAGGCCATCTGCCAATGAGAGCCCTGCAGTGGACTCTGCCAAGTGTGGAGGGAGAGCCACAGTCCAGCCCTCAGCCTGCAAGTCCCTGCTCCTCTGGGCTTCATCGACGCTTGCTGTGCCACTGACCTCAGGGCCTTTGCACCTGCCATCTGGAATGCTCTTCTCTAAGCCCTGTACCAGCTGGCTCCATCTCAGGCCACGACCGCCTCCTCAGTGAAGCCTTCCGAACCCAATTCTCTTCTCTGTTCCCTGTCTCCACGATAAAGTTTCACAATATAACCTGTTTTGGCTGCGTGCATCTGTCCTCTCCTTGACCAGATGGTGGGCTTTCTCAGGATGGGCTGCACGCTCGCTCCTCACAGCTCACAGGTGACGTTTGGCACCTTGCAGGCCCCGCCCTGCTGACCGAGTGAGTGATGGGATGGCTGGGGCACTTGGCTGCCTTTCCCTTCCCTCACCACCTGATGCCCTTTGACAGGTGAAAAAATCACCAGACACATACATGGACAGAGTTCATGTGTGAGTCTGTACATTGTGTGTGTATGTGTGTGTGCGCATGTGTGTATGCGTATTGGTGTGTGTGTATGTGTGTGGTTGTATATGTGTGAGCACATGTGTGTGCATATGTGAGTGTGCATGTATGTGTGAGTGTGTATGTATGTGTGTGGGTGTATGTATGTGGGGGTATGTACGTGGGTGAATACGTGTGAGTGTGTGAGTGAGTTCATATATGTATATGTATGTGTATGTATGTGTGTGTCTGTGTTTAAATGTATGAATATGTGAGTGTATATGTGTGTGAATGCATGTGTGTATGTACACATGTGTTGGTGTGTATGTGTGGGTGTGTATGTGGAGTGTATATATATATATGGATGAATGTGTGAGTGTGTATGTGTGGAGGGCATGTATGTATGCATGACTGTGTGTATGTGTGAATGTATGTGTGTTGGTATGTATAGATGTGTGTGAATCTGCATGTGTGTGGGTGTGTATGTGTGCATGTGTGTCTTGTGTGACTGTCTGTGCTTGTGCATGTGAGTGCATGTGTGTGGTTTTGTTTGTGTGTGTTGTGAGTGTGTGTGTGTGTGTGTGAGAGGTGGATGTGTCTGCATTGCTGGTGAAGGGGCCCTCGGGACGTGCTGTTGGGGTCTCTGTGTCCCCAGTCCTGGCTGGTGACTCTGGAGCTCTGTGCTCCTGAGTGACTCTCTCTCTGCAGGTGTGTGCTTATTTGTGCTCTGTTTGTGAGTGTGCACATGTGTTTATGTGTATGTGTGAATGTGGGTATCCTGTAACTAAGTGTCTATGCACGTATGTGTATGTATATGTGTGTATTGTGAGCTGTGTGCATGTATGTGTGCAAGCTGTGTGTATGTGTGTGCGCGCTTGTATAAGTGTGTGTGTGAGAATGTATGCGTATGTATATATAAGTGTGTGAGTTTGAGTGTGTGTGTATGAACTGTGTATGTATGTGTATGTGCATGTATAAGTGTTAAGTGTGTGAGATAGCTGTGTATGCATATGTGTGTATGTGTGAGCTGCGTGTATGTGTGAACTGTATGTATGTGTGTGAGCTGTGTATATATGTGTATGTGCATGTATAAGTGTGTGTGAGAATGTATATGTGTGCATATATAAGTATGTGAGTGTGTGTATGAACTGTGTATGTATGTGTATGTGCGTGCATAAGTGTGTGTGTGTGAAAGAGAACTGTGTATGTATGTTTGTGTGCATGTATAAGTGTGTGAGTGTGTGAGTTGTGTATGTATATGCATGTGGGCATGTATAAGTGTGTGTATAAGTGTGTGTGTGAGCTGTGTATGTATGTGTGTGGGCATGTGTAAGTGTGTGTGACTGACTATGAGTGTGTGTGAGTGTGTGTGTGAATGTGTGAATTTGTGAATGTGTGTGTGTGTTTGTGAGTGTGTCTGTGTGTGTGAGTGCATGCGGGGCACTCGTGGAGCAGCTGTGGTTTCCCCCCAGCCTGTCCCCGAGCTCCCCAGGTGTACAAGCCGGAGCCGAGAAACAGACAGGAGCTCTGCATCTTGGGGCCCCCTCAACTCTAACCCTTAGATTCCTCCCCGCACCCCTCAGGATTGGCTTCCGACTTTAAATTGCCAATCCCGGATAGAGCTGCCAGAAGCCCGCACCAGGCTACACCGGGCTGGTTCCCATGACAACGTGGAAGCCGCCAGACCGCGTTCATAAAACAGGTCATAAAGCGGAGGAAGGGGGAGGCGCGGCACCGGTGGGCACTGGAGCCTCTTCCCTTGCAGAACTCGCTACTGGTCCGGTGGGCAAAGTGGCTCAGGCCTGGCCCTGACCATGGTGGGCAGCCCTGGGGCCCTTTCATCTCTGAGCCTGTTTGTGTCTCCCTGAATGGGCCCCACACTGGCCCCTTGCACAGCCTCCAGATACCATCTGGACGCAGGAAGCTCTCAGGGAGAGGACGAGCAGGACGCGTCAAGTCAAGTCCACAGTGCCTCAGTTTCCCTGATAGTTTAGGGAGGACAGTGTGCCCAAGGGAGAGGACCTGGCCCCACCACCGGGAGAGATCTTGCAGCACAGAGCTGGAAGTGACCCTGGACACTGCCGGGTGTGGTCCCAAAATCCACCAAACCAAAGAACTTGGCTCCAAAGACTTGACCATCCAAACCCAGCTCCATCTGCCAGCCGCGTGGCCTGGGACAAGTGGCTTAAGTCTCCGAGCCAGACTTATCCGTATCTAAAACGGAGGTTCCAAATATCCTCGGATGTTTCCAAGGATTAAACCGATATTTGTGGAAACACTTAGGAGAGCCTGGTCCAAAGGCTCGCTACGGAGCTGGTCAATTAACAACTATTGGTAACAGTCCTGGCTGTTGTATGCCAAGCACGCCTGGGGCAATTAATTTTATCCTTGCAACTTATAATTATTTCCATTTTACAGACCAGCACACCAAGGCATTAGAGGCGAAGGGAAGCGACTCCACGGCAATGAAGGTAAAACTCCAATTTCCATCCGGGGGGCTCCTTAGCCACACACGTGAGCCTCCAGGGCGCAGGTGGGAGCAGGCATTCATTCAGAGCGTCTCCTTCTGCTCCCCTCTTCCCGTTGCTTTGACGCACAAACATATCCAGAGAGAGGGCTCGTAGCTAGTGCAAGATGACAGCGGCGAGCATCCCAGCTCCGGTGTCCCCTTTCCACATCACACTCTTCACGGACCTTCCTGCTTAAACCTTTGCACAAAAGAAAGGGAAACAACAGCTATGGTGCTAGCAGTAGCTGCCTGGATGGGAGTGTTTGAGAGCCAGTCACGAGTGAGGTGCTGTGAGGGGGGACCTCCGTGTCACTCCATCACTTGCATCCTGGAGAGGTGATGTGCCCTGGGTCCCACGGTGAGGCAGTGGGAGAGCAGAGCAGTGAGCCCACATCTGCCAGAACCAGCCTGAGCCTCAGGGGTCCAGCCCTTCCCCGAGCATCTTTGTAACGAGCTCTCAGGAGCACTCCTGGGGGTGGCTTGGTGCTGTTGGACACTCGAGCCTTGGGGGGACGTCAGTGGCAGGCAAGGGAGCCGACGGCTACTTGCTTTTTAAAATCTCCTAATTCAGTCATTTATCCACTTGATAAATATTTATCGAGGGCAGCCCGGCTGGCAGGCTTCGGAGCTACCATATTGAACAAAGCCCGCAGCCTGGGACCTCTGGACCCCACCTCTGAATGGGGAGAGGCAGAGAGAAATCATCAGAGTGGAGGCCGGGCGGTGGGAGAGCTACGGAGGGAGGCCCAAAGCAGGAGTGGACAGCGTGCAGGTGTGGGGTGAGAGAAGCATCTCTCAGGCAGTGACCTCTGCACAGAGAGCCAGGGGAGGGGGGTCACAGAGCCACATGGCAGGGCCCAGAGAGGGCTCCTGGTGAAGGAAACAGACGGAACCCTCACCCCGAGGTGGCATAGTGTCTGGAGGAAGAGACACAGGGCCTGACCCCCAGAGTCCAGTGGGGTCGAGGGAAGGGGGAGGGGAGGGACCTTGCGGAAGCAGCAGGTGGAGGGGAGGGGGTCAGCGGGAGTCAGACCCAGGAAGGGCTGCAGGATTTCCTCTGGAGTCCCAGGGGGATCGCAGGGGGCTTCTGAGCAGAGGAGTGGAATAATCTGATTTAGCTGGTAAGAGGCTCCTTCTGACTGCTGGGTGAGGGGGAACTGCGGGGAGCCAGGGCCGCGCAGGAAGATGGACTGGAAAGTTCGAGTGGGGATGTGAGTGTCAGAGGGGGGAGGCCGGAGGTAGGAGGAGGCTGGAGCTGCAGGAGGGAGGAAGGATGCATTGGATAGGCTCAGCCCCAGGCTTCAGGTGGAAGAACCCTGCTCCAGGCACACTCCTGGCTTCTTCCCCGCTCGAGCGAGAATGAAGATGTCACTGGCAGGGGGGCCAGGGTGAGGGGGGGCTGTGGGGACGGTCGGGTGGTGGCCGGGCTCTGCACATCTCAATTGATTGGCGCCTCACTCCGTCCCAGTGCCGGAAGGAGAGCTTCAGAATCACCAGAGGGACTTGTTAAAAGCCCAGGATGCTGGTCCCCTGGCTGAGCTCCCTTCCATTTGGAGGCCGGGAGGTGGGGCTGGGGAATGTGCATCTCTGGGAGGTTCTCTGTAGCGGTGGCTGCTCCTGGCTGGTCTCAGGACCTCAGCCCGAGAAGCACACGGAAATGGGAAGGTGACAGCTGAGGGAACAGAGGCTGCCAGGAGGACCCGGCTGGGAGGTGGCGGGGAGAAACACCAGCAATCCAGCCAGAGCAGGCTTGAGTCTTTGGTCAGATTCTGGTCTCAGGGACAAAAGGAGTTCCCGTCGCCTCCCACCACCCACCCACCCACCCACCTACTCACACACATTCGCAGCTGAGACCCGAGGCGCCCAGAAGCCCTCCTGTCTGTAGCTGTTGAGGATTTCTACCGAGAGTGTTCTGTTTCCATGGATGCCACGGCAAAGTGGCGGTGTGTCACGGATGGGCCTGCACCTGTCCTCTCCCTCCCTCCGCACCCTGCTGGGCAGCGTCCTGCCTGACTGAAAGGAGCCCCCTGTCTGGTGGGAAATCTTGTGAGACTTCCTGCAAAGCCTGGCGCGCTCGCTCGGAAGCTGATTCTACATCTCTCTGCGGCTACACTTCCTGTCCCTCTCAGGGGTCCTGCCCATCATGATTTCCTTCTCTCCTCACCCTGGGCTCACGGAGGGCTTACATTTTCCCACTTCGTGGAGGCTAAGCTTGGCTATGAGTACGATTTAGTGACCGGTCTGTGAACAAGAAGTGAGGCCTGCCCCTTCCTGGGGAATCTCTACAGAGCTGGCGAACCCTTCTTGAAGGTTCTCACCACCCGCCACGGCTCCTGGTGGGAGGCCTCAGCATGGGGGTCTGAATGAGGCCCAGAGGGAGCTGGAGATGGACATGTAACAGGCGCAAGAAGCAAACATTTGCTTGGTTTTGTTAGCTAGACGCTGGCGAACTTCCTTGGTCAGATAGCGAAGATTGTAGACTTGTCACAGCCACTCAACCGTAGCAAGACGGCAGCTACGGCGCCTGCATCGACGAGAGCCGGCATCCGCGTTCCATTAACCCTTAGGAGAAACCAGGGACCAGCGTTCAGAGAGGAGAGGGTGCCTTTGTCGCTGCATCTCCACCTGCTGATGATCATGTGTGTGTGTGAAGGACCTCCCTGGGGCTGACCAGGAGCCCCTGCAGAATCTGCCCAAGCGAGGGGCTGTAAGTGGAGCCCACCCAGCACTTGTCCTTGTTTTGTGGTTTTCCACTCGGATCCTCTCTTTTCTCCTCGGATCTTCTCTGTGCTCTCTCTGCAGAGACCCTACCCATCACCTCCTTTGTCCTCTGGCCCCCGGGTGGGCGGGACTTGTGGAGCAGCAGCGGTAGGACCCGGGAGTGAGGGGAGTGAGGTTGGTTATTTATTCCCCAGCCTCTCTCCCGGCAAAGTCATCTCCCACTGGCTGAGTCCCTCTCCTGTGAGCCGCAGCCCTGTCAGGACGCTCTCCCTCCCTGTGACAGCAGTTTCCTGCCTCTCACCCTTCTGAGTGATGAATTGCTCCCCATGCACCAGCCCTGGGGTGCAGCCTGATCCTTTGTGGGTTCTGATCCCTGGTCCTCCCCCTTGTAAACAGTGGCTTTATTCGACTCTAATCAAATGATCCAACTAGAAGGTGCTGTCTGTTCCTGCCAGGACCCAGGGGGCTGCTTGGAGGCTGGGATTCAGATCAGGTCACCCCTCGGGGTGACTCATGTCATCTCTCTGCACCCCCTGGGTTTTCTCTTCTGCACAACGGGGCAAAAATAGCTTGTCGCACCATGATGCTTGCACAGTGTGTGTTGGGGTGGCAGGAGAGGGAGGAATCCCCCGTGATCAGAGAGAAGGTGAGAAGGAAGGGGAAGGAATGCTCACGATAGCTTGGAGAGGACAGGGCCCTTGGCCCCATGGCCGGATGGGAATCAGGGTTGGGCCCACTTAGGACTGTGTTTTTGAGGCCACTGAAAAAGTCTGATCCTTGCAGAGATGCCTTGGCAGCCAACTCTGGGTCAGGCTTGCTGGGAATATTGCTGAAGAGCAAGGCCCAAGAGCAGAGATGAAACATTGTCCAGGTCCAGTCTCACACTGGTGGGCCTTGTCTCTTCTTGCCGTGTGGCCTTGAGGAAGTGGCCCCTTCTTCTATGTGCCTGATCTGAACATAGCGTTAGGGGCTGAGAGACAGCTCAAGTGGTAGAGTACAGGCCCTGAGTTTGGGCCCTGGCACCATGTGATGCTCACCCCCACAATGCAGGGCCAGGTGTAGCCCTAGGGGTCCCCGAGCAGGTGGTGCCTCTGGGAATAGAAATAAGAGAAGAGAAGAATAAACAAAGAGAAGAATAAGCAAAGAGAAGAACCAGAGTCGCAGCTGGCCTGAGGGTGGGTGCATGTGCTCTTGGAAGGCTGCCACCTCTTCTGACCTCTTCTGCTGCTCGTTGAATCCTGGACGAGTGAATGAAGATGCCCGTGCTAAAGCTCTTAGCTGCTGTGTCACAAGAAATGCCCATGAGCAGTCACTTCTGGTCAACACTATGGTCTGTGCAGAGCTTGGTCTTGGCCTGAGGCTGTTGGTGGCCCGGACTCCCTGTCTGGATGTGGGTTCTGCCACGTTCCACTTGAATTTATTTTCTCCTTCATAGAAGGTTCCAGAGTCGCCCTACTCACAGGGCTGCAGGGCATGGAGGCCTCTCAGCTGGTGCTGGACACTGTCAGGGTTAAGGAAAGGCCTACAGCACTCACTCTTCATGCTCAGGAGAGCTGGGGCCCTTTAAGCCAAGGTAGTGACCTCTGACCCAGGGACTAGAGACCCAGGCAACTGATCATGTGACCTTGACCTGTCACAAGAAATGTCCTCAAGGACATTTGTGCCCAAATCACTGTCCTCAAGGAGCGTCAGCATTCCCATCTGTGCCCGGAGGGTGTCCTGTACCCGGCTGCTTTCCTTACCCTGCCCTCTCCTTGGCCCAGGAGACGGGATGTCTGCCTGTGAACAGCCAGTGCAGGGGGGTGGGGTCACAGATCACAGTTGCTAGGGTGGTGGTAGCCCCGCCGAGGCCACCAGTGAAGGATCTTAACCTCTCCAGCCCCTCCTTCTCTGCCCAGGAGCGTCAGCCCCTCCCGCTCGGGGACAGGACAGGGTGACCCAGAGAGCAGGGGTGTGGGGGCTGCCACAGGGGAGAAGAGGCTACTGACTTCAAAAGCGGTGAGGGTGCCAGGACCCCCGTGAGTCCCCCAGTATTCCCATCCCCTTCTTCCACTTAATTAAGCTCTCCTACCTGGAGCAATAGCACAGTGGGTAGGGTGTTTGCCTTGCACGCGGCCGATCCAGGTTCCATTTCCTCGTCCCTCTTGGAGAGCCCGGCAAGCTACCGAGAGTATCTCGCCTGCACAGCAAAGCCTGGCAAGCTACCCATGGGGTATTCGATATGCCAAAATCAGTAACAAGTCTCACAATGGAGATGCTACTGGTGCCCCCTCGAGCAAATAGATGAACACCGGGAGGACAGTGCTACAGTGCTACCTCCCTCTTAACTCAACTCCCTTGTGAGTCTCATACTTGTTCTGGTTCCATATTTATTTATTTATTTATTTATTTATTTATTTATTTATTTATTGAGCTGGAACTATAGCACAGCGGTAAGGCGTTTGCCTTGTGCACAGCCAGTCTGGCCAAGCTGGGTTCGATTCCTCCGCCCCCTCAGAGAGCTCGGCAAGCTACCAAGAATATCTCACCCGTGCGGCAAAGCCTGGCAAGCTACCCGTGATGTATGCCAAACGCAGTAACAACAAGTCTCAAAAAAAAAAAAATGGAGACGTTACTGGGCCCGCTCGAGCAAAATCGATGAACAACAGGAGGACAGTGACAGTGGACAGTGATTTATTTACTTACTTATTTTTGGTTTTTGGGCCATAGCTAGTGGTGCTCAGGGCTTCCTGCTGGTTCTGCACTCAAGGATCACTCCTGGCAGTTAGAGATCATATGGGGTCTCAGGGACTGAACCCATGTCAGCTGCACGCCAGAAATGCTCTACCTGCTGTACTATTTCTGGCCCACATCTCTCCCCTGGATCCCATCAGAGCCCCTCATTTCCCACTTTCCAGCTCAAATCCTCTCTCTCTCCTCCGGTTGCCTGCTCCAGACTCGATCATTCAGCAGTTTGTCATTCTTGGGGCTCGGGGTGCAACTCTTGCCCCCTTTCAGGTCTCTGTCTCCCCGTTGGCTCTGTGAGCAGGAGGGCCCAGATGGAAAAAAGTTCCCTTCCCACCCTGAGTGGGCACATTTCCCTGGAAACCCAGGACCCTTCCTATCAGGTGGGCTCCAAGCCTCCCGCAATCACTCCTGTCAGGAGACATCACCTTCTTCCACCCCCACCTCTCCCCACACACCCTGAGTTCATTTCTGTTCTTTCCAAACACACTCAGCAGGGTTCTGACAACTTCCCCTTCCTGAGGTCAGCAGAGTTTGATGCAGATGGACCCGCGGTTGCTCAGGTTCCCATCCTAGTTCCCACCTTGCACAATCTAGAGCTGACGTGGGACGTGTATCTTCACACGGGCTGAGCAGCCTCCCCAGATGGCTCCCCATGCTGAGCTCTCAGAAACTTTCCGGACCTCCCTTGGCTGGGTGTGTGCCGGAAGGTGCTGGGGGTGGGGGCTGGGGGGTGAGGCGACGAGGGGGGTGGACTGGGTTTTGTGACAGTTCCTGCATCAGGGAGCATGTTTGACTGACAGCCCCAACTGCTGGCCCATGGAGAGTCTCATGCTGAGCGTCTCTTTCTGGCGAGTGGCAGTTCTTGGCCAGCAGCAGGGCTCGGTAGAGGTACCAAAGTAGCCCATTGGGAGACAGTGGGAGCCCCTTGAGAGATGGGGGTGCTCAGAGACCCCCCCAGGCTCAGGGTAGAAGCTTCCTAGGACAATGGCTCTCATTCAGGCCTCTTCATTCCCAACTCGGACCTGCATTGTTATCATCCAAAGCCTCCTGTGCCTTCCCTGCCCTTCCCTCTAACTCCTTTCTCTCTCTCCTCTCTCTTTCTTCTCTCTCTCCTCTCTCTCTCTCTCCTGTCTAATCCCATTTCCACATCTGCTTCTCAGTGAGCCATACTAATGCAATTATCGGCCAGTCAGCAGTGGAAGTTAGGTTCCTCACAGCAAATGTTAACAGCAGCAACTAATATTTAATGAGCACATACTGTGGGCCAGGCAATATCTTACCTAATCCTTTCTGCAATCTCATGGGGATGGGACTCTCGTCATCCTGTTTTACAATGAAGAAATTGAAGCGCCGAGAAGGGAAGGAACTGCTACAAAGCTGTGACTCGAAGCTGACTTTAGAAGTCTGTGCTCATGGCTGGCTCCCCCTCAAATCTACAAAGACCAATAGGGACAGGTGCCAAGTTAACTGCTGATGGTCACCTCCTCAGAGCCTCACACAGTCCTGGGCATGTTAAAGGCTCTTAATAAAAATTTGCTGAGAGTGCCAAGGTGAAGGGCGGTGAGTGAACAGCAAAAGAGCAGATGCCCAAGAAGTTCAATCCATGTTGCAACAAAACTAAACAACAGCAGTAGAAACAACAACAATAAAAAAAAAAAACCAACCAGGCCAAACATAGGCTGCATAAAGAAACTTTTGTTAGAAAGTTCTCAGCCCTGGTTAAAGAGCATGAGTGTGGGTTTCTGTATGTTCTCAAACACGTTCAGCTCCACTTTCTTTCTCCTTCACCCCTTTCTCTCCATACTCAGAAGATAGAGCAGGATCACATGGAGCCGACTTCAGACTCTGCCGCCCACCGCTTTCTGGACTTGTTTCCCTGTCAATAAAAATGGGACCAGGAGTGTCCAAGCTCCCCGAGGTGCAGACCTGATGTCCGTGTGGGCTGAGGGGACAGGGACAGTGTCTGCAGTGTGGTTCCGAAGCCCTCCCTGTGCCCCCTCCTGCTGCAGGGTGGTTCCCTGCCAGCCTGTGGGTGAGTCGCGGGCCCCCCGGTGTCCCACTTTCAGCCAACAGCCGAGGGACGAGCGTGAGTCATTGCTTCAACATCAGGTTTCTGCAGCTGCCCCTGGGCGAGCCGGGCCCGACTGGATTAGTAACTGGATCACGGTCCCCGCCTCTGACGGTGCTCAGCACCGAGAGGCCGAACGTGTCGGCTGCAGGAGACCCGGGCATTTGCTGCTCCAGCCCCCAGGGGACCTTACTTCAGGGATGGGGAAATGGAGGCCCCCAGAAGTGGGAAGGATTTACCCAGAGTCCAGTGGAAACCTGACGGCAGAATCAGAACTAGAATCTATATTTCTTAGCACCCACCTTCAGGGCTCATTCATTTTTGCATTCATTCATTCATCCAGACTCTGAGTCCTAGCTCTAAAAAGATTTGAGTCTGTCCACCCTTGCCCCCTCCCTACCATTTGTCAACCCCCCTCTGGGCCTCGCCCTGACAGCGCTCCCCTCGATGGCCTTCATCCAATTACTTTCCCTTGGCAGCTGTAGGGAGGGGGGTGGAGTTTAACAAAAATAAGAATTAGATCATGTTTCTACTTGCACCCTCCTACAATTTCCTATCTCACTTGGAAGAGAAACTTATGGGCATGACTAAGGAGCCCCAAGATCTAGGACTTAGGGTCCTGCCTCTGCCCTTCTGGATCCTTTCTCTGATCACCTCCCACCCTCCCCCCCCCCACTTTACAGACTCAGTTCCCATCATGTTGGCCTCTGCAGTGTAGCTGGAAGGTTGCGTGTCGGCCCCCTCTTAGAGCCTTGCTAAATCAGCTTCCTCTGCCTGGAAGCCCTACCCCAGGGTTGGAGTCCTTAACAGACTTGCCGACCTCAGAGGCCTGCCTCAGCTGCCCTCACCACTCTCCTCTGCATCCAGCGCCTTCACCCCACCACCCTGCCTGCTTCTGTGTAGCACACAGCTCTGTGGCAATTGTCATGTGAGTCCTCTTGTTGATTTGTTGGTTGACTGTGGCCCTGCAGGAGTACATGCTCCCTGAAGGTGGGGTGAAGGGTGGGCTGGAGTGGGGTGAACTGGGGTATCTTATTCTCCAGAGTGGTTCCAGCACCTGAAAGGGTCTCTGGCAGAAAGTAGGTGGTCAACAAATACTTTTGAATGGATGGGGGAACGAGTGAATGAATAAGCAACGGGTTGGGGTGTAGAGGTGGTAAAGATTGACGTTGGAGGAAGGAATGGCCAAAGGAAACGTCTACTTATATTTCACTCACTTGCTTAATCCCTCCCTGTCTCCTTCTTTTGTCCTAGGCTTCCTTCTGGGGCTCCCAAGTTGACCCTTTCTCCTGCTTCCTTCCCTTGTTACTGACTCACACCTAGTCTTGTGGCAAACGAATTCACACTCAGGTGCTCAGGTGTGATAACAGTGCACTCTCATTTAAAGGCATTATTTTTTGTTGTTGTTGTTTGGGGCCACACCCAGCTGTGCTCAAGGCTTACTCCCAGCCTGGCACTCCAGGATTGCTTCTGGCAGGACTTGAGAGACAGGGTGTAGGAGACCAAAACTGATTTGGCTGTGTGTAAGGTAAGCACCTTACCTGCTCTAGTATCTCTCTTGACCCCGAAAGAAGTTTTAACAATTTTATTTGTTTGTTTGGACTGGAGTGATAGCACAGCGGTAGGGCGTTTGCCTTGTGCTCAGCTAGCCAGGTTTGATTCCTCCGCCCCTCTCAGAGAGCCCAGCAAGCTACCGAGAGTATCTAGCCCACATGGTAAAGCTACCCGTGAAGTATTCAATATGCCAAAC
>JAOXYA010000045.1:5109368-5128199 GCA_028565675.1 Sorex palustris | reverse complement strand
TTGGGGGTGGTGTGTGTGTGTGTGTGTGTGTGTGTGTGTGTGTATGTGTGTGTGTGTGTAAGAATGTGTGTGTGTGTGTGTGTGTGTGTGTGTGTGTGTGTGTCTAAGGGTGGGCTGGGGTGGGGATGAAAGATGTTAAGCCTGTGCTCAGGAGGGAAACTAGGGCTCAGGCCCATGCTGTGAGGTGAGACTGGTGGATGCTCTGATGCTGGCCACAGCGTCCCCAAGCAGGCTGACCTGGTTCACCTCCATCCCCTTCTGGACGAACCACAGTTCTGTGAAGTGCAAGGTCAGAGGCCAGAGCAGAGAAGGCTGTGCCTCTCCAGAGTGGTGTTCACGCCAGCCACTGCTCACCAACACCTGCCCCCCCCTCCCTGCCGGAGCACGGCAGAGCCCCCAGAACTGTGATGGACACAGTCCTTGGTGTCATTGGAGCCCATTCGATCCAACGTGCAGAGCTAGGCGTCCCTCCCATCCTGGGACAAGGGCGTCTCCAAGGGACCGAGGTAAAGTGGGTACTCAGTAAATATTTGTTGGATGAATAGAGCATTTTTTAAAAAGTTCTTACTCCAGGCTAGGCATTGTTCGAAGTACTTTCTAGACAGAGAATAAAACAGAGTTCCCGACCTCAATCGAGCATGTGGGCGAGACAGGCAATAAGCAAATAAGCAGCAAACTTTTTTATATGTCAGGTGGTAGTCAGGGCTATGAAGAAAAATGAGCCTGAGCCAGACAATAGAGAGTGAGTGTGTGGGGGTGGGGAGCATGTAGATAAGGCCACCGGGCAAGCTGCTTCTTCTTTTTCTCTCTAACAAATACCTATATTGTATTTTGTAAAGGGTTACATAGCCCATGGATTCAGTAATGATACAAAGAGTTTATATCTTCCCATATGGACACAGGAAAATACATACATTCTCGGAGTGCAAAGCGGATAGTGACCAAGAACTTTCTGCTTAAAGACCAAAATCTCCATGAACAACCCCACCGAGGTAGGAGCGGGCTGCCTAATGAGATGCCAGGGGTCAGAGAACTCGGCCAAATGAGAAACCCTGGCGATTCCTTCACTGGGAGACTTCACTCGGAGCCTAAACTGGCTTTCCACCAAGATTCTATTTTTTTCTGGGGTTTAAGATTCTAGAATCCCATGAACGTAGGAGCCGATTTGCTGCCCTCAGTGCCCATGAAAATCATCCCAGAATTTTGTGACTGAAACGTGGGATTCACAAAAGCGTCTTTTTCGCCTGAATAGACGAGGCTTCATTGCCTACCCTCTCCTGCTTACCCCTAGGAAACAGCTGAAAATAGAAACCGTCAAAACAAGATCCATTCCAGCTCTGAGTGCCATAGTAAACAAATCGGTCTCATGTTGCTCCAGTGGATTCATGGCAGTTATTCCAGACAAGCCCATTCATGAAGAATCTTCCCTTGGAGAGGGGTGAGCTGGCGGGGGATGGTAGCTCCTTGGCTAGTTCTCAGGGACTTCTGGCTCTGTAACTGCACCCCAAGTGAGGGGGATGCTCTAGGGAGTCTGGTGGATTTCAGAGACCAGAGACCAGAGACCAGGTGATATGGATCAGAACCCTTGGTCTTTTGAGGACCCAAATGGAGGGTAAAGAGAGGCCTCCTCAGGAGGTAGCATTAGAGCTGGACCCACAGTCAAGAGGGTGCCAGGGCCCTTCACCAGCCTGGAAAATGAATCCTGTGAAGAGGGAAGAGCTGCTTCAAAGATCTTGGGGGTGAGAAGGAGCTTGGCTTATCCCCAAGGCACTTGGAGAGCAGGGGAGTGAGAGATGAGATCAGAAAGGCAGGCAGGGACTAGGGCTGGGAAAATAGATGGCACCAGATGTGCTCAACACAGCAGGGATCAGAGCTCCACGGTTAAACAAAAGTTTCCATGTTTTAAAATTCTTGAGGGCTCAAAGCAGAGTCAACTGAAGAGCAAGAGTGAAATCTGGAAGACTAGTAGAAGACTGGGATTGGTCCCCATGAGATGTTGGTATGGGCTTAGATGGTAGCAGAAGGACCATCTAGATGCTCATCCATCCATCCTTTCTTTTTTTTTCTTGCTTCATTCCACTATCCCTTCAGCCCTTCATCATTTCATCCCTTCGTCCATCCAACTTGCTATTAACCAAATACTGATGAAGTGTCTCTGGGAAGGCAGGTACAGTGGGGAGGTAGGAAGGGCCAATGAGACACGGCTCCCAACTAGAAGAGCTCACATCAGTAGGGTCCACATTATTGCAATGCAACGGTCTGAATGCCCCAGCCCTGGAATGCACATGGGACACCAAGGGATCCTATCCAATGGGTGTGGAGAATGGGAAACAGCCCCATGGACGAGACATTGGCGCTGAAGTTGGGTCTTTGGCAGGACACAGTCTTGTTGGACAGTCAGGAGTATTCCTGGCCAGGAGACAGTCACTGTGAGTGTGGCCTCTCTTGGCATGCTGATGTCCAGGTTGGTGGCTCAACAGGTGTGGGAGGGACACTCTGGAGAGTAGTTTAGGTCAACACCGGGAGTGATGAAATATATGCTCAAAAGCCTCTTGCTTAGCTCTGCCTGCCCCTACCAGAGCTGAATAATTTAATTAAGTACCAGCTCTTAAACAAGATGCAGCTGTTTACCAGATGTTGCCTTCCACCCCAGATGGAGGTGCATCTTGGCGACGGGCACAGCATTTCCAGGGTGCCTGATTTGTGAAGACTGCAGAGGGGATGGAGATTTAAGAGGCCACCATTATTATTTCACGAGCATCGTTCGTTACGCGCAGCCCTGCTCCACGGAGCCACTAACGCACGTCCAGCCTTCTCATTGACACCGGGTTGGAGACAGAGAGACAGGCTGGCAGGGCCCAGTGAGTTTGCTGGTTCTCAGAAAGCAAGGGAAGAAAATCAAATAAAGCAATTTGTCTGCCTAAGAACTTTTTATGATCATGGGAAAATGCCTTATACTTTATTTTTCATAGAAAGGACCCCCATAACAGGCACTATCTATTATGTGCCTACTCAAAATGAGTGGTGCACCAGGCATGACCTCAGGGCCTTTGCCCCTGCTTTCTCCTCTAGCCAGGCCTGTGTTTCCAGTACATGCCGGAGACTCTCCCAGGCCTTTCCGGCCTTTACTGCAAGGCCCCCTCCAAGCTGAGACCTCCCACTGTACAGCACAACAGCCTCCCCTTACTCCCTGCTCCCGGATCTTGCTTGGTTTCCCTCTACCACCCAGCATGTGCAAATTTGTTCACTGTCTGCTTTTCTCCTCTGCGAGTTCAAGCTCCCAGGGCAGGAATTTTTGTCTGTTTTATTCATGTTGACCTCCCCAGCACTCCAAAGAATGCTTGCGACGAGACAACTTTATAAATATTTGCACAACGGGTGGATGAATGATCAATGGACCTCATTGAGCAGATGAGGAAAGCGCCTAGGAAATAAAAATCACTTTCCTGAGAGTTGTGTGGTTGGAGAGGGCCAGGCTGGGATTTGAACTCAGGCCTGTCCAGATATAAAGCTCAGTCCCTTTTATTAGGAGTTTCCCTTCTGTTTCCTTCACCGTGGTCCCAGCCGCCACCGACTCATCCTTGGGTTTGGTTGGAGGTAGCGGCCACCCTTGACTGGCAGCTCTGTCAAGGCCAAGTGCTCCTGTTTGCTTCACAGTCCACTCCCCAGCAACCAAAACCGTGCATGGCAGGTACATCTTTGCTGAGCCAAGGCAGGGAGGAAGGTTTTGGAAGCTGGGAGGTGGCGGTTCCCTCTGTACCCTGATAGGTGTGGAAGGGGTGGAGGGTGCCCCAAGGAACCTACTTCTCCTGCTACAACTCATAATGCCAGACAAGAGAGGCCATTGCTGGTCCATTTCACAGATGGGAAAATTGGAGGATCCGGTAGAGAAGCCATGGCCTTGCCCGCTATCATCCTGCTAGTGAGCCCAAACCTCCAGAGCTCACAGGTCAGGACTGAAGGACCCCTGCGTAACCATTGCTGGCTCACATCACTCAGTTTACCCAGGACAGCAACTGTCTGGCCAGAAGCAGCCCCCACCCTGCCCCCAACCCCCACCTACCAGGGCCCCGCTATTCCCTCAAGGTCAGTGGTGTCAGGGCCAACTGGAAACAGCCTTAATTCCCAACTCCCGATTTTGTCCATTTAAGTGCAACTTTGATGTTATTTTCACCCAAGTCCCCTGTCGACTTCAATGGAAGCTTTGAATCCACGAGGAAGGTCAGACGGCGTCTCTTTGGAGGTGGCACAGGCAGGCAATGGAAATCACATTAGCATACTCATTATCATCAAGGCCCTTTGAAT
This sequence comes from Sorex palustris, assembly GCA_028565675.1. NCBI lineage: Eukaryota > Metazoa > Chordata > Mammalia > Eulipotyphla > Soricidae > Sorex > Sorex palustris. Next base: position 5,123,894 of record JAOXYA010000045.1, on the reverse strand, counting down.
GCGTTTTCAGCTGTTCCCTTAAAGTGACTCTGTGGCAACAGATCTTTTCTGTTCATGCATTCCTGGGCCTGCTGCGAGGCTGCGGCTGGCGCCTGTGTACTTCTCTCGCTGCTTACCCAGTGGGGCCGGTGAAGCCGAAGGGATGGGAGAGCCCAGTACCTCACCCAGCAGCGCGCTCCTCCTGGGCTGGGTGAGGCCTGCGGTCTCCACTGGGGTGAGAAGCTCTCCACGTCACTGAAGGCAACACAGTTGTGCTGGGAGCCCAGGATGGGCCCCGGGAATAGCAGGGATCATGCAGGCGTTGTTAGAACATCTGGGCCCTGGGACTAGGAGGGCCGTGTGTGTGCGGGGGGGGTAGGAGGGGGGCAAAGTGATGGATGGGTCTGCATTGATGAGGTGGTTGCTCAGCTCTGAAACATGCCAGAAAGGATGGAGGTGGAGATGGGGACATTGTCAATACCTGTGCCAAGCACCCGCACCAGACCACTTGGATTTAAATCTCGGGAGGAGGGCGCACTGGGGAGCAAGGTCTTTGAGCATCTCCAGATGCCTCCAATATGGCAGCAGACAAGCTGGGAAACAGAGCAGAACGTTTCTCCCATCCAACCCAAGGAGGGAAGGAAAGAGGCTTGGGGAGGATGGGAGTGGTGAGACGAGCCACAGGAGATCTTCTGGGGACAAAATCTGCAGGAGACAAAGAAGTTCAAGAAAGAAAGACATTTCTGTTTTGTCTTGCATTGATTTGGGGCCATACTTGGCAGTGCTGGAGAGCTACTTCGGGTGGTGCTCAAGGGGTCCATGGGGGTCACGGCCTCCCCGCTTCCCACTTGCATACATAGGCTGGGAAACATTACAAAGCAGAGAAGTGACAGTGCAATGACTGTGTACCCGTTATCAGCCTCATTGGTCACTGACCCCGGGGAGGACTTCGGGCTGTGCACCACCAGGAGATGGGCGCCGGGCTTCCCTGGGAACCACTCTCAGACCCCCAAGTGCTGCCCAGTGATTCTGCAGCAGCAGCTCCCGGGGTAGGACAGGGCACCCATGCCAAGCCAGCCTTGACAGACAGCCAAAGGCTGCAGTCCAGGGACTGTTGTTTGAAGGAGCATGGCAGTTACCTTTGAAAAGAAATCCCCACCTCTCTGGACTGGTTCTTCCTGGCTCCTGGTGTTTGGCAACAGGACCTGGAGACTTAACACCTAACAGCATCAAAAAAGCAGCAAGGCAGTTAGTCTGGGAAGATCCCAGGGGTACAGCTGGGCCACCCAGGAAGCTGCCAGACAGCCCCTTCTGTGTTCCTCTTTGTTCACCGACAGAAACGCACCGGGTGCCTGTTGCAAGGGGAAGGAGGCGCAGCATGCTTGTGGGCAGGTGAGGCCCAATGCAGGAGATGGGTCACCCACGGGAACAAAATCCACACCGGCAGACCATGCACATATGGCATGCACGCCACAGACTTCCACAGCAGCTGAGGGACTGCACTGCGTGGCATGTGCCAGGGAAGCCGCCTTGCTGAGGCAACAGTGACCTTTGAGCAGCCCCCAGTGGGTAGAGGGAGGGGGTACTGCTGGCAGATGAACCAGCAAATGCAAAGGTCCTTGGGTTGCGGGAGGGCGTGGGGCGCAGGCTGTTTTTAAGAGCATGACACTGATGGAAGGGGACTCCAGGTCAGTCAGCTGAGGTTGGGGATCAAAGCCAGCCTCCACCCCGACTGTGACCTCTGCACTGCCTCAACCCCACTGGGACCTCCAACGCTCCATTTCTTAAGTGGAGAATCTGAGCATTAACTGCGTCTCTGGATTGTGGTCGGGAGTCCATAAGCTAATCAATGAAACACTTAAAGCCCAGTGTTTAATTAGGGCTCCAGAAAGGTTAATTACTGTTGTCATTACCGGCTGGACAGCTCCTCGGCAGCCAGGTGCTCTCAAGGCTCCTACAATCCCTCACGAAATCCTAAGGAGATGGGTTCTCTTTGCAGTGCCACCACATTGGTGACAGAGCGCAGGTACCGAGCGGCTGGTAATTTGTGCCCAAGATCCCCAGCAAAGGGGCTCAGGGCCAGGATTTAAGCAGGTCTAGAGGTTCTAGCATCGCTGTGCTAAATCGTTCTTCAGGGGGGCCCTTGTTTAACCGTCTACCCTCCAGGAAGCCGTGGGTAGGAGCCCCCAGAGGGTACAGCTCAGCTCTGCCTCTGACCGCCAGCTCACCCCACCTTCCGAAGGGACAAATGCATCATCCCTTAAATGCAGCCTACCTGCCTTGGTGCGTGAAGGCCATTCCTCTCCCTGGTCCTAGGTGGTCCCCGTTTCCCTGGAGGGGTGCCAGAGAGGATTCCTACCCAGAGGTGCAGACACTGAAGTTTAGTAGCACTGTAGCACTGTCCTCCCGTTGTTCATCGATTTGCTCGAGCGGGTACCAGTAATGTCTCCATTGTGAGACTTGTTATTGAGTTTGGCATATCAAATACACCACGGGGAGCTTGCCAGGCTCTGTCATGCGGATGGTATACTCTTGGTAGCTTGCCGGGCTCTCCGAGAGGGACGGGGGAGTCGAACCCGGTTGGCCGCATGCAACTGAATCTTAGTACCCACTAAAACAAGGACATGAGGATTTGAAAGTGAGTCTCAGGCCTTGCCCCCTAGGCTGCTCCCCTTTTGCACAGGGTCAAAGGGGGCCCAGAGTTCTAGCCTCTCTCTGCTCTTGACAGCCAGAAGGAAAGCAAGAAGAATGTGGTGGTGGTGGTGGGGGGCAGGGTTGTGGCGAGACCAGAGGACCTCAGAGCTGGAAGCACCTCATTTAACTACCCAGAGGAGCCCGAGGGTGCCTGGGCTTGCACCCCCAACACTGCTTACTACGGAGGCAACTCCGCAGAGTCTCAAGCCCCGGGCTCTGGTTTGAGCACACGGGAAAGGGGATGACATGAATTTGTGGTGTCAGTTTAATTTCATGAAATCTCCCTGCTTGGCCCTGGGCGTGGATGCAAGCTTCCCAGCAGAAGGATGTCAGGGAGAAAAGAGGTAAGGGCCAAGGCATTGGCAGACTTCGCAGACTGGTACACTGAGGGTGGGCTCTGTCCTGCTCCAGAGCCATTGCCAGGAAGCTTCCCTGGGCTTCAGTGTGTGGGTGTCTCAGCATGCCCTAGCAATCTGACAAAGACCGGAACCTCTGCCTTGTGCCTACGCTGTGGCCTGGATGAGCTGCTTAACCTCTCTGAGCTTCATTCCTTCATCTCCCTGCCTCCTCCCGCCATCCGTCCGTCTCTCTATCTCTGTCATCTCTCTGTCTCTTGTCTCTGTCGGTCTCTGTCTCTGTCTCTCTCTTGTTCTCTCTCTCTCTCTCTCTCTCTCTCTCTCTCTCTCTCGGGACCAGTAGCATCAAGCAAGAGATGTTCATATAGTCCTGGGAACAGTGCCTGGTGTTCGGTGAATTACTGTTCCAAGCATTCAAATCCCATGGCTCCCCACTCAGAGAACCTTAGACACTTGCTGTTGGCATGGAAATGATTAAACGATTTACCTTTTAGGAACAAAAAAAATAATGTAAAAGGAAAGATTATTTTTGGCGACAATGTGGAGGATGTATTCGGAGGGACATGATTGGAAATGAAACACATCTATTAGGAATATGTTTGGCGGCTGGAAGGAAAGAAATCTTAGAGTGGAATGGATTTCTACAGTTTTCTTTTTAAAAAAATTCTATTTTATTCTAGGCATTGTGATTTACAGTAATGTTAATGGTAGGGTTTCATGCATCCCAACATTTCAGCGTCACACCCTCCACTAGAATCCCCGCTTCCCTCCAGCCTTGTCCCAGTGTTCTCTGTCCACCTCCCCTCTCCTACTGCCCTCCCCACTCCCCCTGACATGGTGAACTTCCTGCTAAAGCCCCGTTTCTGTTGTCTTTGGGCATTTGCTATTTCTTTCCTTCCTTCCTTCCTTCCTTCCTTCCTTCCTTCCTTCCTTCCTTCCTTCCTTCCTTCCTCCCTCCCTCTCTCTCTCTCTCTTTCTCTTTCTCTCTTTCTTTCTTTCTTTCTTTCTTTCTTTCTTTCTTTCTTTCTTTCTTTCTTTCTTTCTCCTGCTTTTTGGATTACATCCAGCAATGCTCAGGGGTTACTCCTGGCTCTGCACTCAGCAATTACTCCTGGTGGTGCTCAGGGACCATATGGGATGCTGGGAATTGAACCCAGGTCGGCCGTGTGCAACGCAAACACCCTACCCGCTGTGCTATTGCTCCAGTTCTCCTTACTGTTTCTTTATTATTCCACAGATGAGGGAAATCATTCTGTCTTCCCCTCTCCTTCTGACCACCTTCACTCAGCACCAAACTCTCCAGATCCACCCCAGTAGCAGCAAGTTGGATTATTTCATCTGTTCTTATATCTGAGTCCTATTTCATTTTGTCTATGTACCATACATACAGACCTTGATGTCAGACCAGAATTTGTAGATTCTACTTGAGGGAGACCCAGGTAGATCCCTTCAGGACAGCGAAGCTAGAGGTATCTTTAGTGAGTCAATGCCGTTGGCCAAGTAAATGGTAGCCAAGAGAAACATCCAATTTGGAAGCTTCTGCATCACAAAAGAAACAGCAACCACAATAAAAAGATACTGCACAGACTGAGAGAAAATATTTGCCCACTACCCATCTTACATAGGGTTAATTTACAAAATGTATCAAGGTAAGAAAAAGGAACCTATCAACCTCATAAAAAAAATGGGGAAAAGAGATAAATAGAAATTTCCCCAAAGAAGACATATAGATGGCCAAGAGGCATATAAAATTTTTTTCTCTGCATCACTTATCATGAGGAAAATGTGATTCAAAACAACAATGAGATATCTCTTCACACCAGGGAGACTGGCACACATCAAAAAAATAACCGGTGTCGCTCTGGATGCGAGGGGAAAAGAGACCCTCATTCATTGCCAGTGGGAATGTCGGCTAGTTCCAGCCTCTTTGGAAAAAAATATGGACACTTTTCCAAAAAACTAGGAGTTGAGCTTCATAGGAGCCAGAAATCCCACTTCTTGGCATTTTCCCCCAAGGTCCTAGAACTCTACTCAAAAAGACATCTGCGCTCCAATGTTCATTGCAGCATACTCACAATAGCCACATTCTGGAAACAACCCAAGTGTCCAAGAACAAATCTCTACAGTTTCTTAGCCTCCACTTTCCCCACTTTCTTAGTTAAGAGAGTGCTTCATTTCAGCCTTGTGTGTGGCTAAGTCTGATGTAATACCCAGCACCACCTGGGCCCTGGATTGCACTTCAAGCACAGAGCTGGGAGTAGGCTCCAAGCACTGCAGGTGTGGCCTGAACCCCACAATCCCCTTGAAAAAATCCCAAACCTTGATCCTCCAGATGAGTCCAACTGTCAGCTAAGCACAACAAGGGAGAGTTTTCATGTGGGGTGCATTCTCAATTGGGGACCATATGGTCCCCTCTGGGCCCCCGGAATATTCCAAATGGGCCACAGATAAAAGTCATGAAAATGGAAGCCATTGAGTAGGACAGAGGGGCTGTAGGTAGAAAAACAAGGTCAAAAGGAGGCCATGGTAGGAAAGAGATTGAAAAGGAAGGACTAGCGGATGCCCAGGAAACAGCAGTACCAGCCAGCTGAGCCCTGCACAAGCAACTGCCCCTCGGCCCTGCAGGAAATAACACCGGGTTTGCTTCTTCAGGGTGTGTATGTTTTGCAGCAGAACAGACCATGAGGGAGAAGTGTCAAAATCACCTCTGGATCCTTGTTACCTGAGAAATGAGAAATAAAAAGTTTTTTTTTTTTTGATTTTGGCCACACTCAGTGGTGCTCAGAGCTGACTCCTGACTCTGTGCTCAGGGTTCACTCCTGGTAGGGCTCCGGGGACCATGTGTTGGGTGTGGGGCCTGGGATCAAAGCTGAGTCTGCTGCATGCAAGGTCAGCATCCTCTCTGCTAGCCTATTGCTCTGGCCTCATGAAAACCTCATTTTGATATAAAAAAAAAAAACCTTAATGATATCTTGGGCTATTGCTCAGGGCTTCAGTTTCCCAAGACTTACTCAGGAGAGCATTAGGTTCTGTCAATCACCTTCCAAAATGCCAAGGACCTAGAGAGTCCCGAGAGAGGCCTCTCCCAGGTCAGATAAACAGTGTTTACATCGGTAAGGATCAACAAGTGACTCAGGGAGGAGGCTGTCAGGATCTGTGTGTTCCTAAGGGGTGTCAGCTTGTCACGAGCCCATCCACGAGACATCAGAAGCCAGATTCTTCAGGCTGCAGGTACAGTTCCGCCACTTTCGAAGGTGACAAATTGGGCCAGTCACTAAATCTCGCTGGGCCTTAGTTTCCTCATCAATAAAACACAGACGGTGCTCTTTCCCGTGTAGGCTGTGTGAGGATTAAATTAAATGAGATGAATCCATCTATTTGATAAATATTGAATATCTTCTATGTGCTATGTCAGGTACACTCCGGATATTGGTGGGGCCTGGGGCCCGCTCACTCCCTAAATCTAAATATTTAAAACTTATAAATCAGGCCATAATAATACCTGGCTGGAAAAGTAGCCATTCCTTCCTTCCCTTCCCTGAGAGGATCTTCACAGCAAGCTGAAAGACCAGGTCCGTGGAGCTCTATCAGACTCTGCCCTTCTGCCCTGAAATGCACGGTAGGGGCCCCTCTGCTCCATACCACACTGCAGATGCTGTGTGAATATGTGTGGGCAACCCAGCTGTTGGCCTGCCCACAGCCTTTACGTCCTTGTTCTCTACTGCCCTCTTCCCTCTCCCTGGCACTGGTGCTTTAAGCAGCCTTGGGACCTTCAGCAGAAACCCTGGGGTCCCAAGAACCTGAATGTGCCCTGGGCCCTATAGGGCCATAGGATAGGTGGGGGTGGGGGGAGGGGAAGGCAAAAGAGACCTTCCCAGAAGGGGGGCCAAGGAAGGACTCCTCTTGTCTAGATCTAAGGGCAGACCTGTACTAGGGGTACTCCAGGCAGACACCATCCCTGACACCTTAGCGGACTCCCTAGGGGACCTCTTGTCTTCGGTTTGGGCCTCAGTTCTATTTGGAACAGGAGGGTTTGGCGGATCTGACCTTTGGTTCAGGGCTGTGTTGGGGTCCGAGCTTCAGGACTTGGGGACCGCTGCTGCCTTTGGTCTTTGGGGCCCAGGAGGCCAGGAGGGAGAGGAATGTGTGCTCACACCAACCTCCTGCCAGCTGGGAAGAGCAGGGCCTCTGCCAACCAGCCCCACCTGTGCAACCTGGAATGGCGCCTTAGAAATTAGAATACGGAGCCTTGCTCAGCCCACACGGCTGTCTCTCATCACACTGCCCTGCCCATCACTCCAAGCCTGGCTGGTTCAGCTCCAGTCCCCTAACCTCCCCCCACCCCACCCCCCAGGGCTTTCTGAGCCAGGAAAAGCCTGTTCCTTCTCTTCTCGGCTTCTTCCCCACTGCTTCCTCTGCCAGCATCACGCCCATCTTCCTCTACCTGGTTCTCCTCACCTGCAGGCTAAGCTTGAGCCCATCATTTAGAGACCTTCGCAGGCGCCCTTTGGGGGAGAGGTGTCACTGTCACCTCACCAATGAACAGCCTTCCTGGCGCAGTCAGACGTGAGGGACAGGACACAAGGAATGAGTTCAAATACCGTTTCCACCCATCTCCTTTGCCCTTTTCTTCACAGGCATATGATTTAATTTCGCGTTTCCCTTGAACAGCTAAATGATCAAGACCTCTATTTTCCCATCTGTGAAAGGGAGTGAGGATGACTCCATCTCAAAGTGTGAGATTAGAGGTGCGAGCAGACTCGGAGCATTTAGAACAAAGGCTGACATCAGTCCGCGTGCGGTGGTGGGTGTGTGCGCGCGCGCGCGCGCGCGAGCCTTTAAATTAACACTTGCTATCTGGAATTATCTCGTCTGCTTGACTTTTTGTTTGTCGTCTCACTTCTCTCCCAGTTCCCTCCCACGGCGTCTGATAAAGGAAATCCAGCAGGGAGCTGGCGCTGGGTGGCAACATCGCCCAGTGCGCGTGGGGACACTGAGGCAGGAGAAGAGGAGTCGGGGAGCGGGGTGGTAGACCTGGAGTCGGCGGCTCCCTCCTTCTCCGCCGCGCCCGTCGGTTTTTTTTTTTTTTAATTGTTGTTGATGCAGTTCCAGGCGCGTTTCTCTTGCAAGCCGGGCTGCGGCGGCGGCGGCGGCGGCGGCGGCGGAAACGCACCCGCGAAGCCCGCGTCCGCGCCGGGTGCGCCAACAAAGGCATTTGCATGAAAACAGGAACTCCGTGTGCTGAAAGGGCCGGTTTCGGGGGTGCCTCGTGCACTCCAGCGCCCCACAGCTGTGCGCTTGTGGGATGGGGGTGGAGGAGGGAGAAGGCGGTGGGTGCGGGAGAGCCGGGCGGGCGGGCCGGGGAGGGGGCGCCCCAGCGGGTGGTTCCCGAGCCCCCTGCAAGCAGACACCCCGTCGGGGCGGCGTGCGCGCGGCTGCGGCGTCTGGACTCGGGTCCGGGGACCTGGGCGCGGCCACGCGGGTGCCCCGGGACCCTCCGAGCACGGCCCGGAGGTCACAGCCTGACCGCCCGTGTCTGCAGGGCCCGCCCGCCGCCCCTTGGTCACCAGACTGGTTCCTGCTCTGCCCTTGCGGGGCGCAAGTGTCACAAGGTCGCGGGCACGAACGCAGGAGGAAGTCTGGGGCGCAAAGACGGGGTGCCGTGCAGCTGGGCGCCGCGGCCCCTTTTCCAGCGCGGGTTTTTGCCTTTTTTTTTTTTTTTTTGCATTTCTTCTCCGCAAACCCTCCCTGCGGCGCTCGGAGGCCGAGTGCCTGAAGGGGTGAGAGGTTCTAACTAACCCTGCACCGCCGCCAGGAGGGACTCCAACACCCGGGGGTATCTCGGCGGGCTCGGCTGCACACTGGGGAGATGGGTTCGTTCATCGGGCACTTCCCCGAGCCTGTGTGACCGGAGTCCTTAATTCCCGCCACACGAGGGTCCCTAGCAATTTACCCACGCGGAGCAGGTCGCAAGGGACTTCTCAAGGTCGCATCGAGGGCCAGTGGCCAACCCCCCCCCCCCCCAGGGCCTCCCCTCCTGCGCCCCCAAGACAATCTTCAGTCTTCAGGGCTCTGGCTGGCGAGTTTCTCCGAAACGGGTAGAGGTGAGGGGGTACAAAGAGCCAAAAGCTTGTCGCGACTCTTCTCTTCTCCCCCCCCCGCCCCCTTCCCCCAGATGCTCCGGCCTTGGGGGGTCCTGAGGGACCCTCGGTCTGAGAATGCCTGGAATGGGGTTCTAGGGTGAGTTCTCCCGTCAAATCGAGATTTTTTTCTTCGTTCCTACCACAGTCCCACCTCACGCCAACCCCACCTTTTGCAAAAAAAAAAAAAAATTCCTGAAACCGGAGCCCTTTTTGTGGCGCGGCCAGCCCCGGAGGGCGGCCCGCACCTCATTTCCCCGCACTTCCTGGCCGGCCAGAAGGCCGCACGCTGCCCCCTAGTGGCGGCCCGGTGCGACGCCCAGGCGAAACTGACAAAGGGGGCTCAGGATATTCCCCGTTGCAAGTGCTGGGGCTGTTTGGAAGAGGGAAAATCAACCAGTCTGGTTCCTAGCACCCCCCCATCCCCACCTCCATGGGTATCTGTGGTTCTAGCCCTTCCTGGGAATCTTGGGAATGAAGGATAATGGAAATGCTGCTGTTTTTTTTATATTCTTCCTTTATTTTTGAATAGATAATACATTTACATGATTCAAATCATTTTTTTTTTTAGGGCAGAATGAAAAAGGAAGTCTCCTTCCACTTTTGTTTCCCCAGCACCCAGTTCCTTTTCCTGGTGGTAGTCATTGTCATAGGGTTTTTCTGGTTGTTTTTTTCTTTTTTTTCCCAGCAGGAAGTTGATTCAAATATAATGCAGAGGAAAAAATAAATAACAATCCCCACTTCTATATATTGTCTTCTGATTCTTGCTGCTTCACTTCAAAATGTACTGTGGGATTTGTTGCAAATTGACCCAGAGCTGTCTCTTTCTTTTGAATGGCTGCATAATGTTTCATTTAAGACTCCCCTAAATTATTTAATCAATCTTCTGTTGATAATCTTGCTGTTGCTCCTAGTCTGTTGTAAACACAGAGTCACATCAAGTAGCCCTGTACACAGCTCTTCCCAGTGAATTACTTAGCTGTTATTATATAACAAATAAAATGCTCAGATGCAATCCTGGTGACTCCAAGGATCTGGGTAAAATTTTCCTTGGCTCCTGTGTCTGAATCAGAGTCTGTGTTGGGGGGACAGTGGCTGGCTCACGTAAGGTCTCAGTTACTTGAGTGACAGTTAGCTGGCTGCCGGCTGGAATAATAAGTATTCAAGGTCCTATGTCTCTCATCCTCCAGCAACATGCATGTCCTCTTGAGACACCCCAAGTGGCATCATATTCCATCACAGTCTCTTGGACAGAGAAGTCATAGAGGATCCAAATTCAGCAGGGGAAGGAAATAGAACCCAGCTCTGCAGGGAGAATGGCAGTCACACTGCAAAGGGCGTGATGCAATGTACTTGCGCTATTGTGACCACGAGAAAGCCTATTCCAAATATATTTGAATGAAGTTTCCATTTTATTAATTAATTAATTTTGCGTTTTTGGGTTACACCCAATGATGCTCAGGGGTTACTCCTGGCTCTGCACTCAGGAATTACTCCTGGGGGTGCTCAGGGGACCCTATGGGATGCTGGGAATCAAACCCGGGTTGGCTGCGTGCAAGGCAAATGCGCTACCTGCTGTGCTATTGCTCCAGCCCCTGAAGTTTCCATTTTAAACATTTGGATGTGCCCCCAAATATTTGAAAGTACTGGGGCAGTCCTGTCTAGCCCTGTACCGGCTTTCCTCTATTGGTACTACCCCACATGACAGGGCTTTATTCGTCATATAGCTCAAGAATCAATATTGACATGCTAACATTAGCTAAACACCATACTTTATGCAGCTTTCAGTAGTTTTCATTAAGGTCTTTTTTTTTTCTTGTTCTAATCCCACCCAGAATTCCTATTACATTCAGTCATTGCATCTCTGGAGTCTACTGGGGGCTAACCTGGTTTCTCAGCCCTTCCTGCTTATTTGATGACTTGAAAATTTTCGGGAGTTACTGGTCAAGCTCTCTGGTTTGTTTGTTTTGTGGGTTGGGTTTTTTGTTCCTTGGCTTCTCTGGTTTGTTTCTGGGGAGTTTTTTTTCCCTTTTGGGCCACACCTAGTGGCGCTCAGGGGTTACTCATGACTCTGCACTTAGGAATCACTCCTCGCAGTGCAGTGCTCAAGAGATCGTATGGGATGCCTGGGATCGAACCAGGCAAGCACCCTGCCCACTGCCCAAGCTCCAGTCCAGATCAAGCTCTCTGTAGAATGTCCCTCAATTTAGATTTGTTTGTTTTTTATCTCACAATTAGATGACTGGAGTTATGGACTTGGAGGAAGAAGACCACAGAAGCGAAGTGTCATTCACAGCACTGTGTCAAGAGAACCACCATCAACATCACTTACCACTAATGATGTTTGCTTAATCAGCTAGCTGAGGAAGTGTGACACATTTCTCCTGGTGAGAAATGTGTCCACATTTTCCCTGCCTTCCAAGCTGTTCTTTCTGGTTTTGTTTTTGTTTTGGGGGCCACACCTGGCTATACTCAGTGCTTACTCCTGGCGCTGTGCTCAAAGAACACTCCTGGTGGGGTTCAAGGGTCCATATGGGGTGCTGGGGATCAAACCCGGGTCAGCTATGTGCAAGGCAAGTGCCTTAACCCTAGTACTCTCTCCAACCTTTCTATACTGTTCTCTATAGATGGAGGTTGCTAAAGCATTGCTCAAATTTAAAGGGAAAGCACACTCTACCTGCTTGAGGGGGCAGTATCTTTCATCCAAACCAACCTTCCACATAGGTTTTTTGTTCATTTGCTTTGGACCTCACCTTTGGTGTTCAGGGGCTACTCCTGACTTAGTGCTCAGGGGGCCATGCACTTTGGTCCACTGAGGTATTTATCTCCCTGGTTCCAGATACAAATTTTAATTTTAAGATAAAAAATTATTTTTAGATAAAAATTTGCACCCAAAGAAAACTTATTGAATTTCTCATTTGTTTATTTCATCATTTAGTCTGTCAGTGTGGATCATGGATATTGATTTTTGATTCTGCATCATCATCTAACACTTCATTACTTCTTTTGTCACTGAGTTTATTCCAGTTTGGGCTAGTAGGGTAAATGTTGTCTCTTGTGTCCTTGAACTTACCCTTATTTTCCTTTCTGGGCCCCTGTGATTTCTAGCACTAATACATGATATAGGAACCTCTTGTATGTTTCCCACCCGTGGCCTAGGATCAGCTGTTTCTTCATGGAGTCCAGAGGCTTATACTGGAAAATAGTATAAGAAATCAAGATCTGGGTGTAGGGTGTGCTAGTCGCTCCTAGGGGCTCCCTTGAAAGGCACAGAAATAGGACATATACGTATGTATGTGAGGATGCATAGGCTCCTAACTATAATTATTTCTACATCTGTTCATCAGCTTCTATAGTAAATGAAACACAAGTCCATGCTAATGTCTCCAAATGGAATCCATTCACATAGTTCATTCTCTCTTTCTCCCCTCGCGTTTCTGTACCCTCCCACATCCCCACCATCTGCCATCCAGGGATTTAATTGTTCCATTGTAGTACACACGGAAGTCGCTTTGGAATTGTCCAGCCCCACTCCTGTGAGATATAACTTTTTCGAGCAGAGTCCAGAGCTTAGGGGGAAGTTCTTTTGCTCTTTGGGGGGGAGTTGGAGTTTGTTTGTTTGTTTGTTTGTTTTGCATTTCTCCCAATTATTTCTACAGTTCTTTAGGCCCCCAGTTTCATCAGCAAAAATGAATCCTATACGTGTAACACAGTTACTATCTCATGCCACATATATTAAAGGTCCACATTTTACAATGTAATGTTGTAGAGTTTTTTATTTGTTTGTTTTTGGGGGGGCACACCTTGGTGGTGCTCAGTAGTTACTCCTGGCTCTGCACTCAGGAATCACTCTGGAGACGCTATGGGATGCTGGGAATGGAATCTCGGTCGGTCACGTGAAAGACCAGCACCCTACTCACTGTACTATCACTCCCGCCCCTGTTCTAGGAGTTTTGATGAATGGATGATTACCTGTTGGCAATCACTGTACCAGGCAGAACATCTCCCTGACTCTAGGCTATCTGCCCTGCTTTACTGAGCCCACCACCCCTCTGGCAGCCACTGAGCTGATTTTCATCTCTATAGTTTTGTCTTTTGCTTAATCATATAAATGGAATCAAACAGTTTTCTAACCTTTGGAGACTGGCTTCTTTGTCTTAGCCACGGGCGTTTTTAAGATTCCTTCTAACTGCTGAATGCTGAACAGCTCCTTCTTTTGGCTCACGGACTAGTATCCTGGACTGTGGGCCCACTGCTGTCTATCCACACGCCTCGTACGGGACGTCTTAATATAAAACTGCTAGATTTATCTAAGGGCTTTCATGTGGACATACTATTTCTGACCAGCTGGATAAAAAGCTAGGAGTACTCAGCTGAGTCACACAATCAGTCTCTTTTTATTTTTTCCCTTTCAGTTTTGAGGCAACACCCAACGAAGCTCGGGAGTTACTCTTTTTTATTTTAATTAGTTAAACACCTTGAGGTACAGTTGTTAACAAGTTTTTGTGCTTGGGTTTCAATTATACAATGATCGAGTGCCCATCCCTCCACCAGTGCCCATTCTCCACCCCAATGATCCCAGTAACCCTCACCCCCCCCCATCCCATCCCACTCTGTGGCAGGGCATTCCCTTTTGTTCTCTCTCTCCTTTTGGTTGCTGAGGTTTGCAAAAGAGGCACTGAGTGACAATCATGTTTGGTCTATAGTCTACTTTCAGCATGCATCTCCCATCCTGGGAGGGTCCTCCCAATATCAGGGCTTACTCTTGGCTCCACACTCAGGATTCACTCCTGGTGGGGTGGAGGGACCTTATGACAGGCAGGGATTGAACCAGAGTTGGCTATGTGTGAGACAAGCACCTTAATCCTTTCACTATGGCTCCAGCCCCCAGCCTACGACACTCTTATAAGAAGCAGTCTGACTTCCAAAATCACGGCTGTTTTCCACTTTTCTCTGCATCTTCCTCAGGCTTTGCTTTGCCATTTTCTAAAATGTCTCCATTTCTATAGTGATGTTGTAGCTAGTTTAATGTGCATTTCCTTAGTGACAGACGATGCTTCCCATGCTTATTTGGTACCTGTGCATCTTCTCTGATGAGGTGTCTGTTTATAGATAGTGTGTGTGTGTGTGTCTGCTTAAAAATTCCTCTATTTATTTTTTTGTGTTGTTAATTTTAGAAGTGCATTGCATATAACTAATATGATATTTTTAGGCGATTTTTTTTGTGGCTATTTCTCTCTTGGCGTTCCTCGCACATTCATGGAGGTGCTGAACCAGCCCATCATATTCCTCGTCAATGTTGTCAACAATGGCATCTTCCCATGTTGCCGCAATAGTACCAAAGAGTTCCCAGTTGG
>JAOXYA010000045.1:5097602-5109268 GCA_028565675.1 Sorex palustris | reverse complement strand
TTTTGTTTTTGGATGCCCAGAGCTCTTGTAAGGTGGTGCCCTGGGGACCTTACAAGATGCCGAGGATTGAACTGGGGTCAGCAACACACAAGGCAAGCTTCTTTTTCTTGTGTGTTCTCTCCAGCATCTTCTTTATTCTTGATATTACTAAGAATCTTTGTAATTTCACCATAAATTACATCTTTGTAATTTAACAAAAATATTTTCCTTTTATCATAGACAAGCTACCCTGAACATGTTATATTAAATTAAAATTAAAAACCAAGGTGGTAGCATTGGTGTTAATAAGGAAGATCTGCTCTGGATGCAGTTGCTGGTGGATGAGGAAGTCCAGAAGGAAATGTTGGCCCTTAATGTAGCTTGGATTGACTCTACTTCCAAAAGGATAGCTGTTTAATGAGTTTCATTCTCAGTCTTATCCCTTAGAGAATTTGAGCACATCACAGAACCCCCATACTTTTGGCTCAGGTGTTGTCGGCATGTACTTGTACAACATCATTGATCAGAAAGCAAATTACTTCTGAGCAGGCATCCCAGAGTGTCTTTCTGCTTGCTGGCACTGAAGCTTGGCTTGAGAAATTTTACTCACACTTATTAGACTTCCTTAATTAAAGAGAAGGAATAGGTGTTCCTCTCTTCAGTGTCAGCTTCTTACCATCTTTTGCCAATAATAGTAAATGAAATTTCATCTCAAGCCAGTGAAAGAACTCTGCAACTCTTTCTGTTCATCCAAAGGCCAATTTTGTTTCAAGAGAAAGTCTTCTAGCTTTGGTGATAAGAGGCTTTTTATTTTTCTTGTGGTGACAGTGAACTTGAAATATTAAGAAAAGATTAGAAGGTCTACTCACTAGAATTTAGTTTTCCAAGTGTAGAGTTATTTGCTGTTCAGGAGGGGGAATGCTCTTTCAAGTATTCTTTCTAACCAAATGACCATTAAAATTCCGACTCACTTGTTCAGGGTCACATATCCATTAACATCATGTTGTAGTTTTAAAAAATTAAAACTTAGGCTCTAGATAACTTATTTACACTTTCATGATCTGTGTGATGCTAATAGAAGCCACCCCATACTTCTGTATGCCAATTATAGAAATCACCCCATGCTTCAGTATGCCAACCATAACCAGATTTTTAATTGATATAGTTAAAAACCTTTCCAAGTCTTTGTCTTCATTGGAATGCCTCAATTGTACCTCACACTCAGTTTTGCCAATGTGAACTTCCTTCATCCACCGCACACAATGCCAGAAACCTGGAGCCTCCTCTGCTCCTATTCCTCCTCTTCCGTAGCCAGACACAACCCACAGGGCCAGTGGTCAGTGTTCTACCTATTCCCCATCCTACTCCCTCTCCCCAGTCTTGCTTCCTCCTCACCAGTCTTGCACCCAGCTCTCCAGTCTCGCTTCTTCTCCCCATGTCTTGCTTCCTGAGCATATCTTTCCTCCCTTATTTTTTCTCCCTCCCATATCTTTCCTCCCTTCTCTACTTTCCCAATGTTTTCCTTTCCTCATGGATGCAAAACTCACCTTTATTTTTTTACCTTTTTTTTTTTGAGGGGTGAGGGGCAACCTCCTAAGCAGTGCTCAAGAGATCTAGAGGCCACTGCTGACAATTCTCAGCCAACCAGGCCTGAGAATGGGATGCTGATTGGGCCTCCTGGTACCGGGATACCTCACCCACTGCATTGATGCAGGGGGTCTCCAAGGCCATACCCAGTGTGCTGGGAACATCCAGGTCTGTATCTGGAGATTCTGAGGGGACGGGATTATGTTGAAAATCAAATCTAACTTGGACACATGCTAATCCTGTCCATTGTGTTCTCTCCTACTCTCCAAAGTTGCCTTTTTAAGCATGCAACTCCGATTCAACCACAGCCCTTTACGGCTTTAATACTCACAATCAAAATCCAAGTGCTGAACACGGCTGAGCAGGTCCTGCACAACTGACCTCAGACTGTCTTCCGCCCTCCCGAGCTCTGTCTCTGATACAGGCTAGCTTGGCTCACACTGAGCTGGACACCAGTAGCCCGTTGACTCTTTCTTTAAAAAAAATTTTATTTTAATTTTTTAAATTTTTATTAGTGAAACACCATGAGGTACAGTTGTAGACTTACAAATTTTTGTGCTTGGGTTTCAGTTATACAATGATCTTGACCATCGACAGAGGTTGGAACTGCAGATTCTTTCTCTCATTTTCGTGAAGCGTGCTACTCCAAGCATAGCTCTTTCAATTCTTCTTTGGGAGACCCGAATAGCATTCTCATCCTGTTTTCAGAGGGCTCAGGTCTCTGAGGCGTGTGTTAATGCAGGTAGAACAGTGGAATCAAAGAAATGTGCCTGGAGCAGGAGGTTCTTCATCCTCTTAGCTATTTCTTTGACATTCTTGAAGGTGTTCAAGCTGCTCTCTCCCCCCTGAGAAACTCAGGTGCCAGGGCATTTGACCTAGGTACACATAACTGTTGCATTCGGAGATGTTCGGTCCATTGAGAGTGAATGGAACGTCAGGACCTGTTAAATATTCTGAAATTTCTATATACCTCTAAAATCTATAGTATTGACATCCCAGTAGGAGCACATCAAATTAGATGGGGAAATAACACAGAAGCCAACTAAGCTCAATAAACAAAACACATTAATCCAGAAGACACAACTAGTAACAGCAGCTTAGTCAAGCCTCAAGGACTTGATGACCTCATGGTGAGATATAACAAATTTCACAGACTTTCTTTTACTAAAGTATTTTTTTATAATCCCATTAGTCATTTAGTTTTAATAAGCATACAAAATAAATAATTCCATGCCTGCTAAGGGGCAGGCTGGTGGGGAGGTGTTGGGAAAATGGGGAGAATGGTGGGGGAAAGGTCACACTGGTAGTGGGATTGGGGTTGGGATATTGAATGTCTATAATAAGTGCATGATCAGCAACTTTGTAAAGGACGGTGCTTAAATTAAGGGGAAAAAAATTCCATGCACCAACCTCCCTTTCTTTGATAAAATAGCAACATTTTGCCATTATGTTCTTCTGATACTTTATAAAACAGTATTATGAATTTGAATGAGTTTATCATTCTCAAGCATTATTTTATCACTTTAATGCATTCATATAAGTAATCAAAAATACATGCATTTTACTTTGCTTCTCTTCAATTTTGTGCAAGTGCTATTACTGAAAAAAGCATTCTAGTACCTTATTTTATCTTTTATCTGCCAAAAACAGTTTGCAGAATTTGTTCATTTGAAATAGTATGCTCTATTTTGCTAAAGTTTCTACCACTCTGTAACTTCTATTGTAAGGATAATGCTGCATTCATGGATTCTTTTCATAATGAGTATTAAAACTTTGTTTAAAGTTTTGCTAGTTTACTGGTTTTCAGCCAACATTCTAATCTTTGGCAGTGCTTTGTATTTTTGTTTTTTGAAATATAGATTCCCTATTGTTTCTTTACTGTTGAGTACAGAGCAGCAGTATTGTCTCATTTGGGGGCTTTTGTTATATAAGAAAGAAATTTTAAATTTTTAAAAATCGAGTTTTGATTTTACATTCACGCCTTTGAATTAGTTTGCTTGTTCTAGTGAGTGTGTGTGCACAAGTGTATGTGTGCACGTGTGTGTTTATATGTGTGCATAAGTGTGTGTGTGTATGTGTGTGTATGTGTGTGTGTGTGTGTGTGTGTGTGTTTCTGATAGGGCTCTCAGTTTTTTCCACAATGGAAAGATTCCCCAGACCTCACTGATGGCATTGCTCCTTCTACTTTTGTTAAGTTCCCACAAATATGACTCTTTTTTATGAATTCGTTGTATCTTCGAGCAACTTCTTTGTGTCAAAACAACTGTCTAAATTGTAATAGCTTTAATCTAGTCTATATTCATAGTCTTAATAAAATAATCTGTTATCTCTTTGGGGGAAAATATTGTCACCTTGTTGTTCAAAGCTGTCATGGTTACTCTTGGCTCGAATGCACTTTAGAATCACTTTATCAAGTTTCATGAAAACCTAATTAGAATTATTGTTGGACTGCACTAAATTTATGTGCTGATTTAAACAAATAGATCTCTTTATAGTATTGAGTTTTCCCTTCATGGACATGATATACCCCTTTTTATTTAGCTTGTCTTTTATGATTTTCAATTTATAGTTTTATAGCTGTCCCCTTCTCTCCCAACACAATGGTCTAATGCATCCTCAAATGATCCTTAATATTTCTAGTTGATGGACACTGCAAAAAATATTATTACTGTTTTCAGTGCTTTTAGACTACAGTATAAAATTATAATTGCTTTGAATATCAGCCATATTCAGCATTGACAAAATCCTTACAGTGCTTTCATGAACTCTACAGTGCTTTCTTTGTATATACAATTCTCAAAGCATTGGACTAATTCTCTAAGATCAGTTTGAACGATTATCAGTTACATGTTGCAGGGTCCAAGATTTAGTTTAATCTACAATAAATTCTAAATATGAAAATTAAAGCCTCCCTACTCTGCTACCATCTCCACCTTCCAAAGGCAACTGGTTAACAGTCCTTTAACCTGTAAGTTTACTGCCATATCCCACATGGCATGCTTGCATGTAATGTTTTGATTTCTCACTTTAGGCATTATTTATAGACTTCTCCATCACCTGGGTGTTGGAGATTCATTCTTCTGCCACTCATGACCCTATGCTTCAATACTTGTGCTGTGTTCCCATCACTTAGACTTGGACTAAATCTTATGAATTTAGTAGTCAATGTCCACATGAAGGAGACCATGGGATTGGTTTCTCTGAGTGAATCTAGTAACATTCCCAGTTTTGCTTATGCAGATGCTCTTGTGTATTATCCATAACATCCACATCCAAATAACCCAGATTCATCACAACATATGTGTGTACATATGTGTCCATGTGTGTTTATATGTGTACATATGTATATTTGTGTATGTTTGTGTGTATTGTGTTTAAGACTGTAGACCAGCCTTAAACATTGGGCTACCAAGCTCCCCCAATGCCAGACCTTAGTAGAAACATTCATTTCTACCAAACCTCTGGCCAGTGCAGCATATTCTTAATCTCTGTTCTTTTGGGGCTGGAGCAATAGCACAGAGCACTGCCAGGGGTAATTCCTGGGTGCAAAGCCAGGAGTAACCCTGTGCATCGCCGTGTGTGACCCAAAAAGAAAAAAAAAACTCTGTTCTTTTGAGAACACTGCATGAGTCCAATAACACTGGTTTCTGTCTTTTGTCTTTGGGTCCCACCCTGCAGTACTCACGGGCCATTCCTGACTCTGTGCTCAGGAGACACCTGGTGTTGCTCGGGAAGACCATGTGGTGCCAGGGATTTGAACCAGGGTCAGCCACATGCAAAGTAAGTGTCTTAGTCCCTGTACCTTTTCTCGGGTCCCAAAACATTTTAAACGACTCGTTTGCTCAAGCTAACACTGTTGAGGACCTTAGAAGTGATTGCACATGGAAGAAGCCCTGTACTTTATTCCTTACATTATGGGGTCATACTTCTTTGAATGGATGCACTGAAGGTTATTTAATCACATTTCACTTATTATTGGATATTGTGGTTTTAGGTTTTTGTGTGGGGCTCTGTATTTTCTTTTCTTCCTCCCCTGCTTTTTTAAATTTTGGATTACAAGGAAAGCTGCTATAAACAGTCAGGCACAGGAGGTTTGTGTTTGTGTTTAGGCACAGGATAAGTTTTCATTTTCTGGGAGAAATGTCTGAAATATCCCTGGGAGATAATTTCTGGCATGTGTAACTCACGCCCTCTCCAGAAACAAAGTCAGACTGCTTTCTTTTCTTGTATGCAGACACATCCAAGTCCTGAGGCCTGCATGCATTTGGGATAAATATTACTAGAGACATCAAATTAAAGGATGGAATAGGGAGTCATTTCAAGAGCACACTTGGTTCTTTCCCTAAAGTTATGTAGAAATGATGAATACCCTTCATCCTTCCACATGACTCCTTTCACCCAACTTCAGCAGGACAACTTAGGGCCCACTGGATGCTTCATCCACAGAGAGAAGGAGGCATTCACCTGCCAGATGGAGCATGATGGACATTAGGGGATCACCACTCCCTGGAGGTCTCTGATCCCATAGGAATAAGATGACAACTAAGTGAGAACACCACCCTAACCATGACCCTTTTACTTTAAATTTTTCTACAGTTGAAACTAGTTATAGCACATGATGAAATGTACATATTCCAAATGCATGATACAAAGTGCACACTATAAAATAAGTACATAAGTCTGTGACTAGATAAAGCAGAGTTTGAATTAACATCCCTGCCCCAACTCTCTCACTTCAAAAGTCACCACTAGTTAGCAGTTTGCACATAGTTTTGTATGTGATTTGAACATCAATATACTCTAAAAAAAAAAAAAAGAAGGAGGGAGGTCATCCTGTTCGTAGCATCTGCCCTGCACTGGCTTCTCTCAGAGAGACTCTCTTTACTGCCCATGACAACCCAACTTCCTCCTGATCTCTAATTGTCCAAGTCTCTACTCCAGCCTAGTTTTCTACCTGCATCAGCAACATCACATTCTGTGATATCCAGAAAAGGAAGTCCTAGTCCCTCGAGTAACCCAGCTTCATCATGGCAGACATAGTAGACACTTTTCAGGATCTTCTGACTTGTGACAATAGAGCAGCGCTAAACATCACTACTCACCGTTCATTTACCACACACCAAGCTCAGGTCTCCTAGGGTCTCCTTTTCATTGCAACCATCTTTAGGCTTAGAGTTTGCACAAAAGATGTGCAGTGTGGGCGTTGGGGGATGTTGTGAAGACTTCCCATCTTAGACCAGGCGATTGGGCTAGAGTAGGGAAGATAGCTTGGGTTCCTGAGGTAGAGGTCACCAGACTGGATGACTAATAGTGCTAGTAATAGAAACATCCCGCTGTGCTGGTCTAGTCCTGAGGACTTACAGAGTTTTCCTCTCTGCAAATAAGTATGTCTTACTTCTTCCTGTAACTTCAGGAGGGTAGGAAGAACTTTCAAAGACCCAGGTTCCCCTAACATACACCCCCCCCAAGTCATGCATTCATCCCTATGGTATTACTGGGCCAATACTAGGTCACTGTCTCTGTCACATGTCCCTGTGTGCTGGAAGAGGAAAGATAGGAGGCAGAGAATTGATGAAACAGATAGACTCAAGTTGCTTAATTGTGTCGCCTAATAATTCAGTCATTTTTGTGGACATCAAGTTGCACATGAAGTTCATGCTTGAGATTAGATTATTTAGGACCATGATTTTCTATTAAACCAATACCATTAGTATGTCTACACAATGGAATACTCTGCAGCCATTAGGAAAATGAAGTCATGAAATTTTCTGTCTTATACATGGATGGACATAGAGAATATCGTGCTGGTTGAAATGAGTCAGAAGGAGGGGGTCAGACGTAGAATGATTGCACTCATTTGTGAGATAGTTAAAAGAACATCATATTAGAATAATACCTAGAGATAATAGAAATGAGGGCCTGGAGCACTGGTTCATAGTAGGAAGCTTGCCTCAATTAGGGCAGAAAAGGGACCACTATGACAATGATAGCTGGAAATGATCACTCAGGACATGAACTGAGTGCTGAAAGGAGGTAAAGTGCTATGCAGGATACCCTTTCAGTAACAGTATTGCAATCCCCAGTGCAAGGAAAAAAAACATTTAAAAAAAAGAGAGAAAGGAAGAAGAAAAGTGTTTACCATAGAGGCAAGCTGAGGTGGGTGGGGTGGGAGGAAAACTCGGGATATTGGTGATGGGAAATGTACATTGGAGAAGGGATGAATTGTATGGAACATTGTGTAACTGAAACTCAATGAAAAACAACTTTGTAACTGTATATCTCACAGTGATTCAATAAAAATTAAAACACTGTCCTCCACCTTCCCCCCCACCCCCAAATACCATTAGGTAAGACTGAACGAAAAATAAGGACAGGGGTGGAGAATCAGTGGCAATGCTGTGTCATATCTTTGTATGTCGAGACCGCAAATGCGGTTTACTATGTAAGTGACAAGAAATAAGAAAATTCAAAAACACAAAAAAGAAAAGGCAAGGGATCTTATCCCCAAAGTCTCATAAGCAAATGTTCTTGCTGGCATCTAGACTTATGACTTCTAACCTCCAGAAGAGTGAGAGAATAAATTGTTGTTTCAAATGTTCAAAAATAAAAAATAAAAAGAGCATTCAGCATAATAAAATTAACAAATCTCTAATGATATCTAAAATGTACTATAAATTCTGTTAAAAATTTTTTTTGTAGCCTTTTCCCCTTTCCACACCACATTTGGTTTCCATTCATCTGTAAATGCTGATAGAATTATTCTGTGCAACCATCTGCCTAGAAAACCTTTCCCAGGAGCTGTACTATTGTGAAATCAATTTTCTTAATAGTTTAGGGTTATTCAAATTAGTATTTCAACTGGGTCCCTGGCCTGATGGCTACTTCTGGCCATACTGGGCCCACCTGTGCAGCCCTGTGGGTTCAAAACCTGGGCCAGTGATGTGGAGCTACTCAGATTCAGGGGTGCTGCTGGTGCTCAGGGCCCTTCAGTATTGGAATCCTACTGAGGGCCTCCTGACAACCCAGCACGTGCTTCCATCCTTCGAGGTTTCTTCCTGGACCTGGTTCCCTTTTATAGTTTCATATGCTTGGTAAAGTTCTCCTGTACTTCATTTTATTCCTGAGATCACTGTATTGCTCTTAGGAGCTTTCTTGTCACTTTTTGAATCTCTTCATAACAATTACTTTGATTTTTTCAACTAGGTTTCTCATCCATGTTCTGAAATTCAAGAACTGAAATTTATCATTTTCTTTTTAAGAAAATTTTAATTTGATTTTTATAAAGTTGTTCACAATAAGTGATTACATTCAATATTTTAACACCAATCCCACCACAATTACACCTTGCCACCACCATTATTTCGAAGTTTCCCACCTGCAATTAAGCCTGCCCCACACGCAGATGCTAGATAGTTTATTTTGTATTAAATTTATTATTTTCTTTGTTACTATATTACCATGATTTTTCATGGTCTTTGATGAAAAGAGAAATTAGTCCAGCAGCCAAAAACTTCCACACTCCAAAATAGTCACAAAGTTCCCATCCAGACTCCACAGGTCAGGATGAGCCTTATTAAGAAATTAATCTATTTGATGGCTGGAGCGATAGCACAGCAGGTAGGGCATTTGCCTTGCATGCGGCCAACCCAAGTTCGATTCCTCCACCTTCGATTTCTCTGTCCCTCTCAGAGAGTCTGGCAAGCTACCGAGAGTATCTCACCCACACGGCAGAGCCTGGCAAGCTACCTGTGACTTATTTGATATGCCAAACACAGTAACAACAAGTCTCACAATGTTACTGGGCCCGCTCGAGCAAATCAGTGAACAACAGGAGGACAGTGACAGTGACAGTGACAATCTATTTGAAAAACTCAGGAGTAAGGGTTTTGTGGCTGAAATCCCCAGGCTTTTACAGAGTCAGGAATGGGCTCACCTTCCCCCATCTCCCTGTACTTCCAGAAGCTGAGGAAGTCACACACATGTCCCAAACTGCCACCCAGTTAAAGTTTTAACTCTAGGGGCTGGAGAGACAGCACAGCGGGTAGGGCGTTTGCCTTGCATGTGGCCGACCCGGGTTCGATCCCCAGCATCCCATATGGTCCCCTGAGCACTGCCAGAAGTGATTCCTGAGTGCAGAGCCAGGATTAACCCCTGTGCATCGCCAGGTGTGACCCAAAAAGCAAAAAAAAAAAAAAATTTTTTTAACTCCAGCTGTATCACCTCATTAAAAATCTTGGTCTTCCTGGAGCAACATTTGAAATTCTACAACATTGATAAGCCAGGATTAGCCCACCAGAATGGATGGGATATGATGTAGAAGGCACCCAAACTAGCTTAACAAAATATTAACACAGCAGGCTTAACCTGTAACAACATTTTAGTAATCTCTTATACAAGGGCTTAATAGCTCCATGGTGAGATACACAATCTTCACTAACTTTCTTCTGAGGAAACATTTTTTGATCATTCTTTTAGCAAAGTATAACAAGCAATATAAAATTAATTATGAGGGCCCACAAGTTTAAGGGGTGGTTGAGAAAATTGGAGATAATGGTGATGGAAAGGTACAATGGTGGTGAAATTTGTGTTGGTATATTGAATGTCTGTAATAAATCGTCATAAATAACATCATAAAACACAATGTTTATATAAGGTGTAAGGGGAAAACATAATTTTAAAAAAGAGCCCACTAAGAAATTATAAATATTTTCCCTCTGATTGGATCCACTTGGCATTCATCAGAGTGTTGTTCACGTCTATAATTTCTTAGAAATTTTTTCATTTCATCAAGATTGCATTAATTATAATAAATTCACATGGTAGTCTCTTTAAAAAAGGGGAGGGGGAAGAAAAGAGAAACTAGTCAGCTGAGAGAAAGAGACAAACACAGCTCATTAAGCTCTGCTTTCCAACAACCTAGTGGGTACTTGATGCCTTTCTTGGATTATTCCAGAAGGTGGCATTAGAGCACAATTTTCTCTTTTCAGTTTACTTCTAAAAGGGTGAATACAGCACACAGAGTACAGCATGTAAGGTGCTTGGTGGGTTAAATCTTTGGGTACCCCAAAAAGTTCCCAGAGCCTTCCAGGAGAGATCCCTGAGTTCAGGGCCAGAAGTGAGCCCTGAGCCTGAGCACCCCTGAGCATGACCCATAAAGTAGGGGGGGAAGAGAGAGAGAGAAAGAGAGAGAAAAAGAGAAAGAGAGAGAGAGAGAGAGAGAGAGAGAGAGAGGAGGAAGGGAGAAAGAAAAAAAGAAAGAAAGAGGGAAAGAAGGAAGAAAAGAAAAAGAAAAGAATGAAAGTGAGCAGGCCGTTATCTAAATTTGCCCAATTTCTGGGTCTGGAGCTATAATAAAGCCAGTAGGGCACTTTCCTTTTATGTGGCCAACTCAGATTCTATCCCCCTATCCTAGATGGTCCCTACAGGACTGCCAGAGCTATTTTCTGAGTGTAGGGCCAGGAGTAAACCCAGAGCATTGCAGAATTTGGCTCAAAGATGAGAAACTAAATAATTTTATTAGAGTATATTTCTGCTAGTGTATAATTTAATATGTATGAATTTTAAAATATCTTACAATTACATACTTATAAGTATATATATATGTATATACAATATCTTAGAATTAAAATACCCATTTGATAAAATATCATTATGGATATATAGCACAGCGGGTAGGGTGTTTGCCTTGCACGCGGCCAACCTGGTTGACCAGAGTTCGATTCCTCTGCCCCTCTCGGAGAACCCGGCAAGCTACCGAGACTATCTAGCCTGGACAACAAAGCCTGGCAACTACTCGTGATGTATTCAATATGCTAAACACAGTAACAACAAGTTTCACAATGTTATTGGGCCCGTTCGAGCAAATCAATGAACAACAGGAGGACAGCGACAGAGATAAATATATAAATAAAATATATATGTGTCTACCTATATTTGTGTATATGATTTTAAAATGAAGCCATTAATTCTAGTGTTTGGAATAAATCCCCAAAACACAAAAGCACTGATTTAAAGATATATAGCATCCTTATAAGTATTGGTTGGCTATTCATGTTATCCCCAATCTGCAAAAAACCCAAGTGTCTAACAGATTTGGGGAT
>JAOXYA010000045.1:5069382-5097502 GCA_028565675.1 Sorex palustris | reverse complement strand
CCAACATGGCCGACCCGAGTTCGATTCCTCCGCCCTTCTCGGAGAGCCCGGCAAGCTACCGAGAGTATTCGATATGCTTCGATATGCCAGACACAGTAACAACAAAGTCTCCAACGGAGACGTTACTGGGCCCGCTCGAGAATTCAGCTGCTATGAAGATGTAATAATTGAGACTGTGGCCTTCTGGTCTCTTTTTCTTTGGGCCCTGGATATAGACTGCCTTGTGAATGTGGGACACGTATTTGGGTCTTTTTCCTTCTGTGCTCCAAGGGGTTGTGTGAGATAAAGGCCTGTTTAAGGATCCCAAGTCACTGCCTTTCTGTTTCAGATCGCCCTAGCAAGCTTTTATGAGGATGGAGGGGATGAAGACATTGTGACCATTTCACAGGCAGCCCCCAGTTCCGTGTCCAGGGGCACAGCCCCCAGGTAAGGGTCAGTGTGAATTATTGCTTCCAGCAGTGAGGAGCAGTGTTGTCTGATTTGGTGCTGACTTGTGGGTTTGAGTGAGTTTGATGGCTGGTGGGCAGCAGTTCTTTGCAATTCATTCCTTTATTACACCGGTTTCTGAGGGTGGTTTGTGATCCAATTCACACAGCATACTTTGGAGGTATTTGTGTCTTTTATTTAACAAATTTGAGGAAATGCCTCTAGCTCTAGAAGTTGTTTTTTGTCGATTTGTTTTTGGGGTTTGTGGGTATTTTGGAGGTTTTTGGGTTTTTTTTTTTTTTTTTTTTTTTTTTGCCACACCTAGTGATACACAGGGCTTACTTCTGGCTCCAAACTTAGGAATTACTTCCAGAGGTGCATTGGGGACCATGTGGGATGCAAGGTAAGCGCCCTGCCCACTCTACTATCTCTCCAGTCCTCTCTAGAAGTTTTTAAAATAAAAGCCAAAGGACTTCAACAACGCTGCAGATGTTAAAAATTAATCCAGAGGTTGTTTTGTTTGTTTGTTTGTTTTAATTTTATGATGCCCGTTATACTGTTAAGAGCTTTGGGGGGATTGGGGCTGGAGATATAGTACAACGGGCAGGGTGCTTGCCTTGCATGCAGCTGACCCAGGCTCAATCCCTGATATCTTATATGGTCCCCCATATACCATATACCACCAGGAGTGATCCCTGAGCGTTGCCAGAGATGCCCCTCAAAAAAAAAAAGAGTTTTGAAGGGCAGAGACTGCGGCTTCTATAATTAGAGCACATGCGGTGGAGGTGCAGGGTCCTGGGCTCATTTCCCTGCTCTACATAGCACCGCTGGGTGTGGCACCCACAACAAGTACTTTAGAAAGAAGTCTCTGTTACTCACCCTTTCCCAAACTGATAAGAACAGCGTGCTAGGTAAAATGGTGTCAACCTTTGTGGCTCCTTGTTCATTCCTCTTCTGTCCTCTTAATTGGCTTCCGTGTTCCCAGAGTGGACCATTGTTTCCCAGCAGAAGCTATACTGTATTTTGGAGGACATTAGAACAAGACGGGGGACGGGAGGGGGACTTGGGGGTGTCTCACAAAAGGTAGATTTCCAGGCAGGTGCTGAGTAGCTTATCTGGTCTTTTGCTTTTTCCTGAAAAGAGGGTGGTGGGCTCGACAGTGTGGGAAAATGATCTGCAGGATGGGGCAGTGCTGCCCTTCAGGCCCAGACAAGGCCTCTTCCTGCGGGTGGGTCTCCCCAGAGCCCCCCTCCGTGCAGGAGCCTGATTGGCTTCTCCTGTCCTGTCCACATTTTCATGAGAAAAATCTGCTGGAGTTGGAGTTCATAATAGAGAATGTTTCTTTGTTGGTGAAGTGGTAAATCCTCTTTCTCTGAGGGCATCTTTAAGTTTCCTGGGGCGAAAAAGGTGACTTGCATGGTAGAAGGCCCTGAGTTTGATGCCTGGCACCACATGGCCCTACACTGCTTGGCATCTGTCCCCCAACCCTCATCTGTCTCCCACCCTCGCCCCTGTTAATATGTTTCCTCCCTTTGAGAAGCCTGTCAGATGTCACTGGTAGCACATCAGGACATCAAGGCCTGGGATGTGATCCTTAAACAGAGGACTTTGAAACCTCTGGTAGAGATGCTGATTTCCTGAGATGTGACTCTCTCACGGCCACTCCAGGTTGAGTTGTTGGCCTGTCGGAAATACAGGAGAAACGGAAGCTTGGCTTCTGGTATCAATCACATATTCAGTGCTTCTCTTTTTCTAGTAGTCTGAAAATCCTGTTGATGACATAAAGAGCATGGGCCTGAGAGCCTGGCGGCCTGGATTTAAATTCCAGTTCTGCCACTTTGGAATTTTGTGGCCTTAAATATCTTAATATGTCAGCCTGTCAGTTTTCCCTTCCTGCCAAATAGAAATAATACTGTCTACCACGTGGGTGATTATGTGAGTTAATTCTTACAAAGCACATAGAACATAGTACATGTTAGCTGCTATTGTCTTTGTCGTTATTTTCATTTTTGGACCACACCTGGTGGTGCTCAGGACTTACTCCTGGCTCTGTGCTCAGGAATCACTCCTGGAGGGACTTGCGGCACCATAAGGGGTGCTGGGGATCAAACCCGGGTTACCACAGGCAAGGCAAGCACCTTACCCACTGTACTAGCTCTCGCGCTCCTGTTGTCATTTTTTAAATGTTTTCTGTCTCATTCTAAAAATATATTTAAAAATAGACAAAGTAAAAGAAACAAGGAAACAGTTAAATATTAATATTGAGAGTGAAAGACTAGGCACACATTCACACATAATGGCCTGGCTCTGTGTCTGTGTTTAAGCTAAGTCAGAACTTGGTCTGGCTTACGTGAAGACAAAGGGAAAGGGAAAGCACAGTTTATTTCATCATCATGCTTGTCCAGAACACGCTGCATTCTCAGGCCAAACCTGTCCTAGCACTTAAGGGAAATTCTGTGTGGGATCTTCTGCCTTTCCCGCTCTTTGGCCTGTTACAAGAAACCTATTCTGCTCCTGGCTTCCCTCCATTCCCCGTGTTCCTCTTCTCAAATACCCTCATGTCATCACAGCCTCCCGGGAACAGCACTTAGTGAGTTCCTCTAACTGTAGAATGGGGGGGGGGGGGTGTCTTAAAACAGAAATCCTGCGCCCTTAGGCAGAATCTATGGAATGGTGATTAGGAGGTCTAAAAGTTACCTGATACTGTAGGGAGAAATATGAGAGAATGCTGTATGTTTTCTAGTGAGGATGGGAATGACACAGCAATCTACAACAGCATCGTGGTTGTTGTCTTTTTGTTTTTGTTTTTGTTTTTTTACCAGATGCTCAAAATGCTTTGGCCCACAAAAGGTTAGCCATTGCTATCAGAACAAGTCTAAACTCAACAAACCGCCCTTTATTGGACACTAGTAGGTGCTAGGCACAGGTTAAGCCAGCATGGAAAATCCCACTAAAACTCTGGCGAGTTGGTACTGTCATTGTCTCCATGGCATAGGTGAAGACACAAACTGAGCACATTCCCAGGATCACACAGCCAGTAAAACAAGGCTTTCACCATAGCTCTGTTTTTGCTGCTAGCATCCGGCTCAACCAGAATGATGTAGTACCTCTCCTGATCTTTCAAGGTCCACAAGATTCAGAAGTCGCCCTGATCTTAAGTCTGTTCCAACCAAACTGATTGTCGGGGTGGGGGTGGGGGGGTGGAGGGGGCTCTCTCAGGCCTCTCACTTAACAAGACGAGCCTGTTCTAATTATGTGCTTATACAAAACTTGTATGTCCTTCTGGTTTAACTTTATCCGCACCTTTTCTGTTCAGCATATTCTGAACCCCAACCTAGGCCATATAACCATGGTCTGTTTCTCAATTCCAGTCACAGCTATAATTCTCACTTTGACCCATATCCATGTGCCTTCTTTGTGAACTCCCCTTCCCGTATTTAACTTAATTTTCCTTTCCTAAGTAAATTTTATGTTCCTGAAAATGGGAGGGATCATAGAAGGACTGCCTCCCAGCTGTCTAGCCCTGCCAGTTGTTTTCACCTGAGGTTATCTATGCCTGACCAGCTAAAGTGGTAGATTGGACACTCGTCATTTCTCAGGCGAGTCTTAGAAGGATTGAGTGACTCGCAGCTGCTGGGAGGGCAGATTGAACATCAAGTTGGGTCTGTTCCAAAGCTGCTTCTACCACTTCCAACACCATGCTTGCTTAAAATTTCAGGGGCTTTCTCTGACTATTTAAAATGATACAACTCACGATGATCATTACTAGCTTCAATAGCAATTTCATTTGCTTAAACTCAGACAAAATTTGGTCTTTTTCTCTAATGTTACTTTTTCCCTTTGTTTTGGGGCCACACACAGCGTTGCTCAGGGATACTGGAGCTTGGAACCATATGGGGTGCCTGGGATCAAACCCAGGTCAGCCGCATGCAAGGCAAATTCTCTCCTTGCAGTACTATCTCTCATTAATCATGTTTCAGATGATCCATTGCCACATGTGACTAGAGATCTGTACTGTACATATCTCAGTACAAACTGACTTTTCTGTCCCCACAGAAAAGTAACTGGCAAGATATCAGACTTTGCTGCCACTTCAGAGTGCCAGGATAACCTAGGAGGTGGAGTTTTAATACTGAGAAATTGGCATTTCTGAGAGCCTTTGCTTATTTGTGGAGATGAGAGAATGAATTGTTCTGAATTGGTAATGACTCCAACATGACTAGGTTGTGCTTTGGAGCAACAGTGTTGAAACTTGAGCTTATATAAGAATTATTTGAAAATGGGGCCAGGGAGATACTCAGGGGGCTAGCGCTTTTTTATGCAGGAACCCTCACCTGGGCCCCTAAGCAGAGCTGGGTATGGCGCAGAAACAACCCAAGTAATTACTTGGAGGACTTCATAGAACAAGGTCATTGGAATTTGAGTTTCTGATTGAGAAGCTACAGTTTTCACAGGTGGGGCTCCCGATTCAAAGGCCACTTTGAGTTACTGTTCAAAATTAATGGTGGAAAATGAACCAAATCATTTAAAGGACTTTGTTTTATTTGGGGGGGGGGGGGGCAATGCACAGGAGTTACTCCTGGTACATGCACTCAGGAATCACTCCTGGCGGTGCTCTGGGGACCATATGGGATGCTGGGAATCGAACCTGGGTCAGCCGCATGCAAGGCAAATGCCCTACCCGCTGTACTATTGCTCTAGCCCCACAGATAGCCTTTTTGGTTGGTGCAGCCTTACAGAACGTCATTAACATGCCCAAGAGCAGGGTTGGGGGTCAGAACCAAAGAGGTGGGCATTGGAGTCTGTGCCGAGAGTCATAATCTGATTAGGAACTTTAGGGGAAAGAATCAAACCATAGTCAGATGAGGCTATTGGCTCAAGAAAAGTGTACATGTGTGTATTCATAGATGCTTATCACAGAAAGAGAGAGAGAGAGAGTGTGTTTTCTCTCTGTAGATCTTAGACTGATCATTCATGGAAAGCTGCCCCTGGAAATTACCTTTCAAGGCACAGGTACAGATCTTATTACTTGGGTCCTTTTGAACTATGTTGTAGAAAGATCATGGAATACCCAAGAGGTTCCTGTTAGGTAACTCAAGCAAGGAATGGACTTGTTAGATCGATTGGTCTTTGCTCTTATTTCCAGTAGATAGAAATTCAGAGTTTCCTTTGCACACCAATTGGCATCCTGAAATATTTCTTCAAAATTGAACTGGGCGACTTTCTTGCAGACCACTCTTTTTCTGTCTGGCCTCTCTAAATCTTTGTTACCTTCTTTTCCCGGTATTACAAAGCTCCTTTATCCCGCCTAAGAAATACTGGGGGAGGTGGGGATGGGAGAGGATTATAAAATATGTATTTCAGGGCAGTATATAAATAAAAATATCTATTTCAGAGAGAGAACCTGTTGGGCTGACTTGCATGCTTTGCATGCAGGAGGCCCAGGTTTGGCCTTCTTCCTGCAAGTCTTGTCCCCTCAGGCTTCCAGAAGTAGCCTCTGAGCACATACCCTGTTGTGTCCCTGGGTTTGGTACAAAAGTCAAAATGTTGATCTCATGATCCTTAAAGAGCTAGGATTAGGAGCTGGAGCAAAAGCACAGCGGGTAGGGCGTTTGCCTTGCATGCGGTCGACCTGGTTTTGATTCCCAGCATCCCATATGGTCCCCAGGGGTAATTCCTGAGTACAGAGCCAGGAGTAACCCCTGTGCATCGCCAGGTTTGACCCCCCGAAAAAAAAGAAGCAAAAAAAAAGAAAAGTTAATATTAGTCCTTGGGACCAGGAGACTACAGCTGAGTTTCAATCCCTGACACCACAGAGCCTCTCAGGCATCACTGGGTCTGGTTCTGTAGGGCCCTGAGCACCACCAGGTATGACCCTGGGGTCCCCAGCACCAAGTGACCCAGGTAGCACCGCATCCCTGGACAGTAGCATTGAACAACCAACTAAAAATCTCTAGGATTGCACCAAGGGTTCCAGAGCACCACTTGTGAGACTGCCCCCACCTAAAACACACTCCCTGCCAAATATAAAATTTTCCTTGAGAATACATTTAAACTACGGGGAAAAGTGGCAGTGGAAGACAATATTGGAGGAGAGGGTTCACTGTTCTCACACCCAATTTTAGTGCCCCATCCCCATACAGATCTGCTTTTTTACTCTAAACACTGGTAACCTTTTCTTGCTTGAACTGCAACCGGAAGCATACAGAAGCTCTCCACTGCCATCCTTATTTTATTTCTTCTTCTTGGTTTCTTGTCCTTTGACTAATATTATTCCCAAATCTGTTTTCCTTGACCTATTATGCCCTTTTCAGGGGGGTGGGAGGGAATGACTCAGTTGCTACAGTGCTACTGTAGTACCCACTGAATCTTTCAGCATCCCTGTGGCGGGCAGTATGGCCCACTTTGGGAAACACTGCTCCAGTATTTACTTCTTCCCCTCTATGTATTTGTATAACCTGCTCCTGTCATGCTCTTCTAACAATTGTAAAGAGATAGAACTCCTTATGATCACACAGCCCTTCCTCTGTTTGGCTGTCCAGACCGGCCACATTTTTTTCCAGGAAACCTTTCTTGTTGTTCACCCACTACACAGAACAGGAGGCTCTGGCTCCCATACATCCCTTTGCTCAAGTGTCAGCCCCCCTGCAGTGCTGAACAATTGTCTTACTGGCCAGGGTGCCACACAGCTAAGAACTCTTACCATCTGTATAGATCTGGATTCTATGCAGGCATTCCATCTCAGCTCTTAATAATTGTATGGCTGGAGAAATAAAACAGTGGGCAGGGTGCTTTCCTTTCATGCAGCTGATCTGTGTTCGATCTCCCATACCCCATATGGTTCTCTGAGCAACCCCAGAAGTGACCCGTGAACTCAGAGCCAGGAGTAAGTTCAGGACATAGCTGCAGGTGGTCACCTAAAAACAAAAGAAATTGTATGGTGAAGGGCTAGAGGAAATGAGGCTCTTGGCTTGCATACTACTGACCTCGGTTTTGTTCAAATCCACAACACCGCCAGGCGTCACTCCTGAACACAGAGCCAAGAATAACCCTTGAGCCTGAGCCTGAGCCTGACTGGGTGTGCCCCAAACCTCTGCCCTACAGAAAAAATGTTATGATGAAAGTAGTCTCAGTAGTAAGTTTTTAAAGCAGAACAAGTGTAACCATTTCTTCCTTCTCCAGCAGAATATTAATGAAATTTCATCAACTTTACTGCAGTACTTTCTAACTTATTCCTCTGTGACCTTAAAAATATGCCACTTTGTTTTGCCTGACCTTTGTCCTAGAAATCCTCTTCCTTCCCCACCCAAAAAATTCTGACCCCCAGTGTTCTCAACACCTTAGCTGCTAATGATAAGACTTAACTTTGCAACTCGCCCTGAGGTCGTTTTGCTCTTTTTTTATCTTCAGCGATAATAGGGTGACATCCTTCAGAGACCTCATTCATGACCAAGATGAGGATGAGGAAGAGGAAGAAGGCCAGAGGTGAGTCTTTGGTGGGGGCAGGTGTGGGCATAGTGTGTAGGACAGTATGTAAACCAGGTATAGGGCTTAAATGAGCTCAGTCATCATTAGCGATTACTACTGGAGTAGTAGTAGTAATTACTGCATAGAGTAATGAGCTCAGTCATCATTAGTAATTACTACTACTACTACTGGGATTGCTATGCTTGTTATATACTTACTAGAAGCAGTTTCCCCGCTCCCACTTTTAAATGATCCTTGTTACTGTTCTTAGTTGTTTTATGGTTTGTTTTGTTTGTTTTGATTTTTCAGTTATTTTTTAAAAAGTCTGTCTTTACTGGACATTATTGGGGAAAGGAAAAACAACTAAGAACAAGTCATTCATAATTCCACAACTCAAAAGTAACCCAATATCATTATTCCTTTTTGTGGTTGGAGAGGCACACCCTGGCAAGTTCAGGGAACCGTTTGGCATGCCAGGGATTAAACCCAGGTCATCCAATGCAAGGCAAGTGCCCTGCCGTCTGTACTATCTCTCTGGCTCTATTTCTTAAGAGCTTTTTAATTGAAAAGTGATATAGCCATAATAAACTGTTTAAAGGCAGAATAAGTACAAACAATAAAATGTATGTTCCCCCAAGTATGTTTGATTTTTAACCTTTTGCCATGTCATGGTAATTTTAGTTTTCACTATAGTAAATAAAGATAGTTGTAATAAATGGTAACTACAGATACTGTTTTGACATTTTTATTTAGTCTTGATGTTGTGTATCAAAAACAAACTAAAACATTTTTAGTTTTTTATTTTTTGCTTGTTTTTGGTTTTTTTGCTTGTTTTTACCTTTATTTAATGAAGTAAAATTGTTTCACTGAAAGACATTTAACATGGGGGTGGAGGGGGATGTTTAAGAGTGGAACATGGGGGCTTCTCCAGAGGGTAAAAAAGCCTAGATTGTATTTTGTTTATATGAAGTCAGATCATTTTTGTGTCTTATCTTGTATTGATGTTTCATCTTAAACATTTCTCATATCATTGAATTTGTTCATGAGCATTTTCAGTGGCTAATTATGATCCATATGTATGTCCAACATTAAGATTGTTTCTGGGCTTTGCCACTAGAAATAGTAGTGCTGTGAGCATCATTTTTATTCTAGTTATCTACTTCATTTCAAATTACAGTTTCTAGAAATTAAAATGCAGGTCAAGGGTCTGAGCATATCTTTTTGAAGTGTGTGAAATTTTGAAGGGCTTGAATATGTGGGTTAGGCCACATACTCTATCTGTGCACAGGGATCACTTTTGATGGTGCGTGGAAGACCATATGCAGTGCCAGATGTCTAACCATGGTTGGCTGCATCCAAGGCATGCATCTTAACCCCTGTACTCTCTCTCCAGGGCATGTTTTTAAAGTACTTGATTACAGGCTGTTACTTAGGTTTTGAGATTTCTTTAAAAGAAAGACTTTACAGTCTGTTGAACAGAACTTGATTTACCTGGAGTGAAGGAGGATGAATTTGCTATAGCCTCATTTAATGGGTTTTGTTCTCTAGAAGGTCTGCTTCAGTCTGTCAGACATCCCCAAGTTATCTTGTATAATAACCATAATGGAAATTCAGTCACCTCAGCATGGTCACTCTTTGCGAAGAAGACTGAGAAATGACATCTTGTACTCTATTCAGTTTTCATCTTGTAGTAAACTTTATTCTGCCACAGAACCTTCTGGTTAGGTACACTCAGGGTTCAAGACTAAATGTTATTTTTAGGATTTTATACTTAGTGAAAGGCACAAGTGTGAATGCGCAACTCCTAAAAGACTTGTTCCTCTTTCCACTCCTCTCCTGTCTTATCCTCCAGGCAATAACCTTCCTTTTTTGGCCCAGCAGTTTAGATCTGATATGCGACATTGGTGCTGTTTTTCTTACCAAGACCTACAACTTTGCCTTGCATTCCCTAGGAAATTAAAGGCTGAAACTTACTTTTATAGGTTCCCGGTTCTCCCCACTCAGGAGGTGCCACTGATACTTGTGTAACTAGTAGTGATAAGGAGCAGCAGGTCAGGCTATGACTGTTGGGAGGTTTTCAGACCCGGGTTTAGAGATGCCAACTTAATCTCCTACCATGCTCGGTCCATGGCAACCCTGGTGTGGCTCGCCTGGGGCTAGTTTTTGTACTTCTCTGATCTCTAAAGTGCCCCCCTCCCCCGCCCTTTCAGTTCCCCAGTGTTTGTCACGAGACTGGCAAGATGCAGTGAGGATTGGGTGAGCTCTCTGTGTTGTGTCACACGTCCTCACCTGTGTGCATTACTCTGTGCTTGTTCTTTTGCATACATCTGCTGATTTGAACCTCACGGCCCTGACTTAAGGAGCAGGTAGGTAGGGCATGTCGTCCTTCCCTTCCATTTCAAAGACAGGAAAAGTGAGGTTCCGGGCAATGTACTTGCTTGCCCTGGGTCACTCGGCAGCAACACTGGAGCCTAGCTGCTTGTACTAATTGCCCCACTGCTGCCATTAACCCAGAGCTGCTTAGTGATAGCTCCTGCTGACTGGCCGTAGCGCCGGCTCCTGGAGAGGTGCTGGCCACCAAACGGATAATCATTCTCAGTCGGGACTCTGCAGAGCTGACATGCTACCGTGCATGCCCGGAATGCCCTCCCCTGATTTCTTCACCTAATAAGTTCATCCTCATCTTCAAGACTCAGCCCGGAAGACACCCTTCTAGGAAGCCTTGACTGTCTTCCCCAGCTCATGTTCCCAGAGCACCACTTACTGACTTCTCTTGCTGCTCACACTGCTTTATTGCCTGCCTGCCTCCTTACATGTGTCCCCATCGACAGTAAGTTCCTTCAACATGGGCATTGTTCCGTTCACCCCAGTGTGCCGAGCATCTCGCCCAGAGTCTGGAGCATGCTCTAGTCTTGTCTTCTAAGTGCTTTCGGTGTTAGATATGTGTTTTCTGCGCAGGTTTTATGCCGGGGGCTCAGAGAGAAGCGGACAGCAGATTGTTGGCCCTCCCAGGAAGAAAAGTCCCAACGAGCTGGTGGATGATCTTTTTAAAGGTGCCAAGGAACATGGAGCAGTGGCTGTGGAGCGAGTGACCAAGAGCCCTGGAGAGACCAGTAAACCAAGAGTGAGCACGGATGGGGAGAAGAGGCCCTTGTTTCTGTCGTGACTGGATTGGTCCTTGTTTTTGTTTTCCTGCACTTGCTTGGTCTCCTGTGTAGAAGAGCGTGAATTTCCCTTAACGGTTAACAAAATCAAGATTTGTGGCAAAGTTTTTAAACGTATGGCCTGTGGTCTCAAATTGTGTCCTACTCACATGTTCTGTTTGGTCTGTCCAGTTTGGCTTACTCAGTGTTTTGCTTCATTTTGTTTAATTAGCAGCCACCTATTTTGCAGAAAATCTGGATTTTTGTCTTGGAAAAATTAAAGTCTTCTGTTCCCTGCACTCAGATTCCTGCATGGCTCTGATTCCCACATGGCCAGTAAGAGCTCCGTAGTGACTGTTCCCTTTAACCAGGAACCAGCCCTGCCCCATTCTCATCTCAGTTCTGGCTATTGAATTTATTTGCCTGTATTACCTGCCATAGCTTACAGCTCTGAATTTGGTGCCCAGAGAATGTGTATGCTGGTTAACATATTTGAACTGTGTCATTATCTGTGTCGATGATCTTGCACACACACCCTCAAGTATTTTTTGATCTTGTCTTTTTTCCCAGCCTTTTGCAGGGGGTGGCTACCGCCTCGGGGCCGCACCGGAGGAAGAGTCTGCCTATGTGGCTGGAGAGAGGAGGCGGCATTCTGGCCAGGATGTGAGTGAGCGTCTCCTCCCCTTGGTGCTGCTGCTGTCCTCATCTGCTGTCAGTTGGGAGGGATTGGTCACGTGTTAGGTATGAACTGACAGCCTGGGAGAGGGAAGCCCGCAGAGGTACTGCCCTTGCCGCTGTCCACAGACAGAAGAAAGGCTTACCTCAGAAGCAAGTAGGGAGGGGCCCAGGGGACGTTTTTGTTGTCTGTGGAGCCCAGGCAGAGGGATTTAGAGTCTGGGGTTTTCTGGAGGTATGGGCATGACTAAAGAACTTATTCAGATCACCAGAAAAGGCCTGAACTACAACTTCAGTAAAATCGAACTTGCTATTGTCTAGTCCTCCCGCCCCCACCTCACCAGGTGCATAAGGGTCCTCCCTCCATTAAATGCATGAAGTGTGATCCTATTCTGCATTGATCGTTGTGTGTTCCGGGATATGTTCCTTAGGAAATATTTTCATATACCCTTAAGACTTAGTGTCTGGGCTGGAGTAAAAGTACACCACATGTAGCTGACCTGGGTTTGTTCCCCAGCACCACATAGGATCCCCTAAGCCACCACCAGGCATGATTCCTGAGCACGAAATCAGGAGTAACCCTAGCACTCCAGGGTTTGGGCTCAAAACGAAAAAAAAAAGAGAGAGAGAGAGACTTAGTTTCTATAATGTATTTGTTTTTAATCAGTTTTGGTTTGGGGCCACACCCAGCAGTGCTCAGGGGTTACTCCTGGCTCTGCACCCAGGAATTATTTCTGGTGGTACTCCGGCGAGTGTCAGGGATGCCAGGGATCAAAATCCCTAATCTTTTTAGCTTTTAATTCCAAAATAAAGTCAAGCAGAAAAAAAAATACTATCCTATCCATTCGAGGTAGCAGCATTGCTAGGTTGTTTTTCAGTTTTCGTGTCCAGTGTTTCTCAACCAGGGGCCATATGGTCCCCTATGGTCTCCAGGATTCCAAGGGGCCACAGGTAGAAATACATATAAATGGGGGAGGGGGGTCACAGTACAAAAGTCGGGGACCAACCGGTGGAACTGGGGGCAAGATGCATAGGAAGTAAACAAAAGTGTTGAGAAACACTCTTCTGGACCCTTTTCTGTGCATTTGTTTTTAGAAAATCGTGAGCAGAAATTTTAGGTAATTTGGAGGGAAGCCATAGAGATAGTACAGCAGGTAAGTGCTTGCTTGCACGCAGCAGACCAAGGTTCAATCCCCAGCACCCCCATGTGGTCCCCCAAGCACACACCAGTAGTGATTCATAAGCACCGAACTAGGGGTGAGCCTTAAGCATATTTGGGTGTAACCCAGAAAGGAAAAGGGGGAGAGGAGGCACACCCAAGTGTGTTCAGGATGTATTTCCTGAGTCTGTGCTCAAGGATCTCTCTTGGCAGTGATGGAGACCATATCTGGTGCCAGGTATTGAACCCAGGTTGGGCATGTGAAGACAAGTGCCCTCCCTGCAGTGCTGTTATCTCTAACCCCAAGATAATACTTTCAATGGATGCAAAATAGTCTTGAGTAAATTCACTGTGGCAGTTGAGTTGCATAGGACCTGTATGTCAAACTCACTGCCAGCCCTGTAGAGTTTTGACCAGGTCACTTAGCTAGAGAGTGGCAGTCAAGACACAGCCCTAGGACTGCTTAAAGTCCAAGCTCTTAATCTGCTCCATCGCACCTTCTCAACTTTGGGTTCGTATTGATTTTATTGGTTATTGATGTACTTGTGCACCAGATTCCCGTGTGTATTTAATAATGACTCTCAAATAGGGACAATCTGCTAACTTGCAGGTTCATAGTGTTCGTTTCCAGTTTTATACTGGAAACGTGCTTGCCACATTTCTGGCCCTGTTTGAATGGCTTGCCTCCTGTCCCAGGTTCATGTTGTGCTGAAACTCTGGAAGAGCGGGTTCAGCCTGGATAATGGCGAACTCCGAAGCTACCAAGACCCGGCCAATGCCCAGTTTCTGGAGTCTATCCGCAGAGGGTGAGCCAAGCCTTCCCGGTTTCCTCATACTGTTGAACATGGTGACTTGTGGGGGAAAGAAGCTGACCTAGATGTTTATAATTTGAGAAGCAAAATATTTTAAATAGCAGAAGCATAGATTGAGATTTTCAGATCTGCTCCCAGAGTCATGTATGTCCATTTTGCCTTTGACCTGAAATAGAGCTTAGAGGTCTCGGCCTCACCTGGAGCAGGCGTGGTAGACAGGACTTTCCACCCCTCTGTGAAGGTCTTTAATGGTTTCGCAGTTGGAACTGGGAAGTTTCTTCTGCCTACCCCATCGCTGTCATTCTCGTCCTGCCCTCTCTCCCAGCTTTGTGTCTTCTCCCACAGGGAGGTGCCGGCAGAGCTGCGGAGGTTAGCACATGGAGGCCAGGTGAACTTGGACATGGAGGACCATCGAGATGAGGATTTTGTGAAGCCCAAGGGAGCCTTCAAAGCGTTCACTGGCGAGGGTCAGAAACTGGGCAGGTAAGGAGGATAGGCAGGAGTGTGGCTGTCATTCAGCCTGACCTGACCTGGTCACTTTATGTAGCTCTTTACTTGCTTACCAGATCCTTCTCTTCCCCCCCCCCCCACCCCCACCCAGGAAAAGTATGAAGAACATGGGCTTAGGTGTTAACCACCTAAGGTTAATTTAAAATCTTTTCACTTTCGGGGCTGGAGAGATAGCACAGCGGGTAGGGCGTTTGCCTTGCATGGGGCCGACCCAGGTTCGATTCCCAGCATCCCATATCGTCCGCTGAGCACCGCCAGGAGTAACTCCTGAGTGCAGAGCCAGGAGTAACCCCTGTGCCTCGCCAGGTGTGACCCAAAAAGCAAAAAAAATAAAATCTTTTCACTTTCTTAGCTTTGTTACCTTAAAGTGTCTGTTCTAGAACTGTTTGATAAGTATAATGGAACTAATAATAGTCCTTTCCCACTCCTTTATTGTTGTGAGGAGCACGGAGATCAGTGCCCTCTAGTGAGCAGACAGAGCAAGCCATCAGGAAAACACACTCGCTTTCAGTCAAGCATATTGAGAGCAGGGGTGCCCCGGATGACTCAGCTAAAGCAGACATGTGTGTTCATGTTACCTGAGTGATGATTCACAGGCATGTGGAACCCGGCTCCCATCAGCCAGCTTCACAGGAGTGCTACTCAAGGCCCAGGGAATCTACTGGATGTCACTGGCAAAAATGGGCTACTGCTCCACCATTGTGGCAGCTCTCACCCCTATTTCTTGGTCCCTCCCTAGACACTTCCACTGTCACTTCCTATATCTTTCTGTCCTAAATCCTCTGCCACTGCCAGCAGCTGATAGGATCGGATTGGTTTTCCCACTACACCCTTGACACTACAGACAGGCTACCCAGATCTCAGCTTTGACTAAGGCTGTAGAATCTTTTGGTCAGTTTGCTTCCAAGGGGATTGAGAGGCACTCAAAACACAATGACTCTCCCCACAGGTACAGTCCTTACAATGCATTGATCTGGATGGGATCTAATCTGAAAATCTGGGCAAGTCCACATTTACTTGATGTTGAGTGGCGAATGTTAAAAGTACGCGTGAGGGAGGGTTTTCTACTTGACAGGATGAGCTCCGCCTGTTCACCAAAGCTGCAGTCATTTTTCATAAGGGAGAAAACAAATACCTTAGTACCCAGTTTGTTTCCACAGTGAGGAAAATGAGCATCTGGTTATTCAGACTTGGTCTGAGTGAGACCGATGAACTGCTCTCACTGCTACGTATGACCCAGCTGCTCTGGAAGTCCAAATGGTCAAGTGTTAGTAGTTCTTGGGAAGCACCAGACATGGGTGGGTACCTTTAAACAGATGCATTTTGCTGCATCTCTAATCCACGGTTATTATAGCATTTGGAACTAATGCTCATTGAGAGTCTTGCCCCAAACAACAATCATGAGACCCTGTATCAAGGTTCCCCTCCAGGCCTCATGTTTCTTGAGGGCTTCAGAGACTAGTTGCTCTCAGATAAGAGCAACCTGCTCCCTGCAATCCTAATGAAAGACATTCACGTCTCCAAGGGACTTGGAGGCAGGGTTTAGGGAAATATAAGTGGGCTAGAACCTTGAAGAATGATAGTAATGAGCGGAGTGTCTTTCTGTTAAGTAAGCACTTCATTGAGCGTTCCATAAGTTGCCACCGTTAATCCTGTTTTATTCCCTGTCCTGGTCTTGTCCTGAGCCACACTGCTGTTCAGTATAGTTCAGGTAGTTTGGTCTCCGTTCTTACCCACCATGCTGCATTGAGTCTCAGGTGTTCTTGCATAACAATACAGACGTTGTTTCTGCTTCTGGTATATGCAGGGTACTGTTGTTTCAGCTATGAGAGGTTTTCATCAACTCCCTCCCATATTAGTGATAAGTAAACTGAGTCTTGGGTAATCCAGATCTGGGTCTGTCTGACATCTAGGCCTGGCAGGAGTGTAGTAATTTAAGAGCTTAGGACATAGCACGATCCAGAACAGCTTGGATCATATTCCAGTTCCACCTTGAACCAAACGGGGATTTGGGGGAAGATGCTTGATTCCACTGTGCCTCGGTTTCCTCATTTGTAACATATAAGTGAAGAATTCTTTACCCAACCTTGAATAAACCAAGTACCACCACCAAGACTGAATAAACCAAGTACCACCACCAAATCAAATACTCGTACATCTGACCCAGCTCCATAATGGGAGCTTCGTAAATGTGTACCATATTTATCAGGTCTCCCCAGTCAACCTTATTTCTAGAATGCATATAAGGAAAGCAGTCAGAAACCACGTAGCAAATCCATACATCAGGCTTTTATGCCAACTTAATGCAGAAGGCCATGCTGGGAAGAAAGTATTTTGTTACCTCCTTCTGTAGAGGATTTCTGAAAAGTCTGGCATTTGCTGGACCGTCAGCACACAGTATTTCACCTAGTTCTGGTAATAATAGTTCATTATGTCACGCATGGAAACACAAAAATTGAGTAATTGCTGGAGGGTGCACCACTTGTTTATTTGAAACCATTAGAGCTGACACCAGACAGTGTTCCTTCACACTGAATC
The DNA here is from genome assembly GCA_028565675.1 of Sorex palustris. NCBI lineage: Eukaryota > Metazoa > Chordata > Mammalia > Eulipotyphla > Soricidae > Sorex > Sorex palustris. The sequence continues at coordinate 5,080,772 of JAOXYA010000045.1, read as the reverse complement.
TCCCTGATAATTGCTATCATTTATTGAATTGCCTACTGTATGTACCCTCAAATGAGTAAGAGGAACTAGGCATAGGATTCCTTTTTCACAGACAGGGAAATTGAGTGGCTGTAGAAATGGCACATGCCTTGCAGCCCCGGTTTGGCCCTGATAACCACATGGTCTCCTAGGCATCACTAGGTGTGGCCCCAGTGGTTCCTGACACTTCAGGACCCAAGCAGCACCACTGCCTTGTGCCCTCATGGGCCATCCAGGAATGCGCTGACCGCCTGAACGTTTCTTGGGACACACGCCCACACCCTCCCACCCACCATCACCAAATCAGATTCTCTGGGAGTCAGTGAGAAAAACTCAATATAAATATTCTTTTCCAAAAGTAAAGCCTGATGTATCATGGCTACTAGAAACATATAGGATATAAATGGAGAAAACTTGTTCATTGGTTAAGGTTTTAAAATTTTAAAAACTGCTCTCCAGAGTTTGCTTCCTGTCTTCACATCTATAAAATTAAGATCTCAGAGGATAATTATGTAAGTTAACTTAGATTATGTCATACCCTTTCCCTGCCAGACAAAGTAGGTTGTGATTTTTCAGCCATTTTTCCCTCCTTCCTGCCCTCACCCTTACCTGAATTGACAAGTCATTGGAATAACGTATTCAGACTTGCTTTTTGGCTCGACTAAAAATGAGTTCCCTTTCTGGTAGGAAAAATAGCTTCAGGGTCAGGATTAGTACAGCAGATAGCGCGCTTGCCTTGCTCATGTCAGACCCGAGTTCAATTCCCAACACCCAAATGGTCTCTCAAGCTCTGCCAGGAGTGATCCCTGAGCACAGAGCCACACAGAACTCGTGAGTACCACCAGGTGTGGCCTAAAAACAAAAATATCCAAAAAAGGAAGAGCTTCAGTGAGTACCTGTCCTATACTTGGAATTTTTATGGTTGAGAGACAGGCTGCGTATAGCCTGGAGAGTTGTAAGGTCCATGAAACTAATTTCTGACATCTTTTCAGATCTATAATAGGATATATCTGTACATCTGGCCCACATTTGAATACCATATGCAGCAAGGCTGTAGTCAGACTGATGTATTAAAGTTTCTCATAGCACATAAATGTGGCCGACATTCTCTTCTGAGCTCTAGTCTCTAGGCCCATATTTTTTGCATTCTCAGAAGTATGATCACTCTTCAGTTTTTTCTTTGCTCTGGGTTACGTGAAGTACTTTATCTGCAGGAGATTGACAAGTGTAACAGTAAAAAGCACATTGTGAACTGGCAGCTCAGTAGACTAAGCACATGCTTTGAATGCAGAAAACCTAAGTTTGGTTCCCAGTGCCACTGGTCCCCCCACGCTCTTCAGGGTATCGCCCGCAAACAAAGAAAGGGCATTGGATGAATAAATGTGTTTCACTACATTATCCTTCAGGAATTTTAATGTGCTAGTGACCTGTGATGATGCTAATGTAACCTATGACACTCTGAAACTTTCCTGGAGATCATCTCAAAGGACTCAAGTTCTAGGGAACACACTTCCTGTTGGATTTGCTAACAATACCATTTTAGGTTAAAGACCAGAGGGAAGTAATAGATATGGGAACTTGATCTAATTAGATGCTCTCATCTAAAGGGGCAGGTGATGAGCTCTCATCTAAAGACTTCTCTGTACAGGGATCTAAAACGGTATCTGTTAAGAGAAAGGCTGAGTGAGGTAAAGGTTCCAAATGGAAGAGGTGGCGGATTGGGAGTCCTGTGTACATTCCTTGTTTGTCAGCCACCTTGAGTGCTGTATGTAATTCTCCCATTTAATCCTCAGAACCCAAGCCAAGTGGGTAGTAATTTTAATTAAAGATTCTTTGTCTGGGCTGGAGCGTTAGCACAGCAGGTAGGACGTTTGCCTTGCAAGCGGCCGACCTGGGTTCAATTCCCAGCATCCCATATGGTACCCAAGCACCACCGGGAGTAATTCCTGAGTGCATGAGCCAGGAGTAACCCCTATGCAATGCCAGGGGGTTTTTTTTGTGACCCAAAAACAAAAAAAGAATCCCTTTCCTATCCTTGTTGAAGTGAAGAGATTGCCCAACACCACCATAGCTGATAGGGTGAAATCAAACCCAGATTCTTTCTAATTCTAAGACATGCGTTTTAAACACAGCACAGACTACACAGCATCCTGTTCTTATTGTACGGTTCCAACCATACAGGGCATTTACGGCCTTCAGAAAATCTCAGCCTCCTCCTGTTAGTTGGCATGTGGGTGTGCAATATTCATGTGATTGAGGTTGCACTGGGGAATGTCTGAAGACTTCATCACGGAGTGTCTGAAGCTCCCTTCTACACCTTGGAAGTGACTTTAAGGTTGTGTCAGTACTCCATAGCTGCAGGCGTGCACACCCTCAGCCCTCTGACTGAGGCTGAAGTTCATCCTTATCTAACTGATCTCCAGCCTGGGATTGCATCTTTCCTGCCTGGGATTGTTGTATTTACTACTTCCTCCTTTCACAGACTGTTTTAATTGAGAAGTCTTGAGGAAGAAGGGACTGAGGGCCCAGGATTACTCAGGAGAGGGCTAGAGGTAAATTCTGCTGGGCTCTCTTTGGTCATTTACTGTATCAAAGGTTACCAAATCCAGAGTTAGATGAAGCCATTCAGTAAAAATCCAAAACCAGGATTCCACCCTGCTAGGGATTTTGTTTCTCTACATGCCTTAATCTGACTCTCTCTCCTCAGCACTGCTCCCCAGGTGTTGAATACCAGCTCTCCAGCCCAACAGGCAGAGAACGAAGCCAAAGCCAGCTCTTCCATCGCAATCGATGAGTCACAGCCTACCACAAACATCCAAATACGGCTTGCTGATGGCGGGAGACTGGTGCAGAAATTCAACCACAGCCACAGGTACCTGTGCACGCATTCCACCTGCCTCTTCTAGGAGTGTCCCAGAAACCCCCATAGTAGATGGGAGCTAGGGAGCTATTCTTTCTCCTGAACACCGGCAGGCCTGCCTTCCCAGGGAAACAGTGGGAAGGGGGGTCTAAGGTCTTGGCTTTCATCCCACCACTCTCTCTAAAGTGTGACCAGTCACCATTTCGTCCAGTCTGGCTCCTGTGAGCCTCATTCCTCTTATGTAAAATTAAAGGATTGGGTTTTTCTGGTGTTGGTAGCCACCAGAGTCTATGTTCATACTAAAGCCCAAGTGCAGAACAGATAAAATTTGAACTGTTTTGGTTGACAGAGGAAAAAGAAATATAGTATCTATCTAGCCTGCTTCCCTACTCCGTGGGGCTTTTGAAACCCATTCAGCTTAATCAGGTCTTTTCTAGGTCTGGCTTTTGAGAAGTTTGGATTTCCTATTCTATGTGAATACAACTCTTTCATGTTTTCACATTTTAAAGATGAGGAAACTGAAGTGTGGAATAATTAAGTTTAGTAAGAAGACTGCTTGTCACCAGTAAAGATAATTGGCATGTCCTCTCTCTAGCATAGTAATACCTAAATTTCACCAACCATAGACAAGTTCCATCAAGGCATGGGACACTGAATGGTTTGCCTTAGGACAGAGAGGCTTTGTTCAAACATTTCTTGCTCCTTAGTTTCACTTCAGGAGCTCGGAATTTAAGGGGATCAATCCATAACAGGGGTTTGAGTTCTTTGTCTTCTGAGTTCACTCAGTCTGTCAGTTCTCTCCTGAATGGACAGCCCATCTCAAGTGAAGGTGGAATATGAGTGATGGGGATATGCGCGCTGAAAGTCTGAGGCTGCATCGTAGGCATTCAAATTAGAGGCAGTATAGATTGTAAGGATTGGTGATGGGAAGACACTTGTCCTTAAGCATCTTAGAGGAGAAGACTACCCTTTTTTAGGTGATCCATACCCGTAAGTGCCAGGTTCGGGACACAGTTTCTAGAACAGGAATCTCAGTACTCAAACGAGTGACCTTCATTTATTCATAGATACTACTCTCATGTGTGAGTGCTTCCTGTGATCTGTTATTCACGGTTTACAGGAAGATCTTTTCCATTAATCTAGAATTGTGTTACTCAAATTCATTCAGTATCATGGAAGTAAAGAAAGTAGATCCCAGGAGTTTGGGGAAGGCTGCCCAGAGGAGGTGGCTTTCGAGCTTTTGGTTTGAGATTTAATAAGGGTTATAGGCAAGGGATCAGGCAGAGAAGCCACTGGGAAGAGGGACCCAAATCTGGACAGAGTGAAGCCTGGTGAAGAACTAAAGTGGGAGACAAGTCAGAGGTAGCATCAGATTGGGCTTTGCAATCACAGGAAGGATATTGGTGTCTATCCCAAGAAAAATGAAAACAAACTGGGAAGGGTTTTCTGCAAGGAAAGAAATAGGACCCAGTCTACTTCTGAAGGCGAATTCTGGCTACTGTGTGTAGCACGGGGCCGGGGAGGAGACTGAGGGTGGGCCTGATGCAGCTGCCGCTGGCTGAGGTTGGCAGCAGAGGGCATTGCTCACCACCTCATTCACCCCCACTTCACCAGGATCAGCGACATCCGGCTCTTCATCGTAGATGCCCGGCCAGCCATGGCTGCCACCAGCTTTGTCCTCATGACTACCTTCCCGAACAAAGAGCTAGCTGATGAGAACCAGACCCTGAAGGACGCCAACCTGCTCAACGCCGTCATTGTACAGCGGTTAACATAACCGCCTTGCCCCGTGGGCAGCCTCGCCTCCTTCCTGTGTCTCCCTCGGCCTGCTGCCCCCTGGGGACCACACCCCACCCCTCCCACACACCCAGCAGTCCAGTGCCACGTCTCCTCCGTAGCTCTGGGTTCTTAGATCTCAGTTGGACATTTGTTTTCTTTTTAGTTGCATTTCCTGGGTTTTTGTGACGATCAATGAACTTTAAAGAAAATAATAAAAACAACCAAAAAAATTGAAGGAATATCACCAGCATGTTGTATGGAACCTCTCCCACTGAAGTAGGTTCTTGCTATAAAATCATTTATCTCCAAGACCTGTGGGAAGGGGCCTTCCTTCCATACTCTGCAGAAAATTGCTTGTGGCACACAACATCGCCCACTCGTATGCCCACCCACCACCGCCACGATGCCTGGGGGAGGACTCTTCTGCCTTCATAGAGAAGGGAAGAGGGAAGCTCCTAGAAAGAGGCTTTGTAGCCACTGTCTCCTGAAAGAACAGTTCTATTGCCAGGGCAAGACTCTTGCCGGAGTCTCCGAAAGTGTGAGGTCAGACCAAGATAATAGACCTCTCCTTCACATAAAAATTGATTCATTCGTGTACTCAGACTCGGGGCGGTTCAGGTGCCCAAGGCCCTGGCCAGTTGGGATTTTAACTCCTTCCTTTCCCAGCCCTAGCTCCCCTTACAAGCATACTGCTCTCCCTGGTGAGTGCCCGCTGCTTCCGCCTCTACTTCATGTCCAGAGACCTGAGTGTTCCCAGGAAGTTAATAGGGCATTAGTTTCATTGGGAAGCTGCTTGTACCAACCCAAACGAGTTAGAGTCAGGATATCTTGGCCTGAAATATAGACAGAGTCCAAATGTCACTGAGCCATTCACCAGTGATGCATGGCAAAGTCGGATACTGAAGGCTGAGTTCCCTTTGTTACAAATGCCTTCGACCACAGTGGCACCTGTAAGAGGCGTCTGCTGAATCCCATTTGGAGGGGTGAGTGTAGCATCAGTGCATGGCTTTGGTGTGCAGATTCCGCCCCCATTGTTTTCTGCCCAGTTGAGTTCTGATTTGTGAACAGTTCAGGCAAGTAATGCCAGTCTGGTAAAGACCATACTCTCAAGTGTGCTTTCTGTGCAAGTTTTGGAGAAGAGAATCGCTAGGGTCTTGGATGGAAGGAAGCCTGTCCACCTCCCTGTTTAACGTGAACTACAGACTTAGAACCAACACTGACTCAGAATCTCCTGATCTTGAATCATAATGTGCCTCAATCCTCTCTCCAAGCAGTTATTACCAGTCACTTTCTCTTTCCTGCTTCACCCACTGCGATGAGCCAAGAACCAACACTACTTCTACCCAGAACTGGGACGGGACCTGGGGCATCTCCCCCAGACCCCTCCCATGAAAGGGACGTGGCTTGGTGCTTCCGATCCCAAACCGGCAGGAGCCTGCCGCATCTGCCACAGCGTTTCTTCCAGGTGAAAGTATTGACGGAAACTAAAAAGTGGGTCTGGAAAAACTTTGTACACTATTGTCACCTTGACCATTAAAAACCAGAATGAGGACGATGGAGTTTTGTACTTTGTAATGGGTTGCTTTAAAGAAGGTTGGGTAAGTGCAAGTCATCGTAAGTGCTTCTGGTACCTCACGGTAGTTCTATAGCACAAAACCCTCAAGTCCCCGTCATCTGGCTGGAAAGGGATAAAGTCTGTCTGTGTCTGTTCTCAGGCCAGGACAGGGAAGCAGAGTAGAGAACATTAAAATTTCTTCTGTCCAAAGGCATCCATGTCTAAGCGAGTTTGTGTGCTGAGTGCATCTCTCTCAGACCTTGCCCCTCTTCTCATGTCCAGTCCTTTCATGGGATGCGTGCTGCAATTGCATCCCAAACCCACTTGTCATCACCCTTCACAGTCCCCCAGGCAGTGTCCACCTTTTACTTACAACACCTCAGTGACCTAATTGGTCCACCCTTATTCCAGCCTATACACAGACAATGAATCTGCCACTCCCCTTAACACCTCCAGGAGTTGCCCAGGACTCCTGGAAACTTCCTAAGGCCGGGAGGTCCCGTGCCATCATAAGACCAAACCTTGGCTTTGCTCAGGGGATATTCCTGGCTCTCCACTCAGGAATGACTCCTGACGGTGCACAGGGGACCATACAGGATGCACCCTCCCTGCTGTACTTTCTCCAGCCCCAACCCTGGCTTTTTTTTTTTTCAGGCCTGATGCATCTTAGTCAACTGTGTGTTTTCTTATCCCTCCACTAAGGATGTCCAGAAGGGCAAACCCTTTAAGTTCTCTTGTTTCTTGAACACTGAGCACTCCTAGATGCTGGATATAGAAGGTCCTCACCAGCTGACTGGTGGGAGGAACCTCTCAGAAACGAGACCTGCCCTCCCTATCTGTCTAGAGAATGAAGACCTGAGTGGTAAGAGCTGAAATGGCTGCAGGCTCTTCCTCCCAAAGCAGCTTCTCCGCCAGCCACCAGGTGGCATCACTGTAAAGGGCGCTGAGAACTTGAGGTTCTTTACACTGAGGTGCGGACACAGTGGATGGAGAATTAGCGCTTAGGGGAAACAGGATGCGTGTGCCCTGACACGTGTCCTCCCCCAACCCCTACCCCTGCCCGGTCTAGACGAGACAGTTTATTAAGGATCAATGACTTGGGCCAAGGAGATAGTTAAATGGGCTAGTGGGCAGCATTTGCCTGTGGAGGCCCAAGTAAATAAATTTAAAAAGGCATATATCAATTTCTGGAGGCCTTTTGGAAGCCTGAGAGAGAGAGTAGAGTGGGCAGAGTGCTTGCCTTGCACTCAGCCGAGCTAGGTTCTATCCCTGGCATCCCATATAGTCCCCTGAGCCTTGCCGGGAGTCAGCCCTGAGCACAGCTTGGTTGACCCAAAAACAAAAAGAGGATTATGGGGCTGGAGCAATAGCACAGCGGGTAGGGCATTTGTCTTGCACATGGCCAACCCAGATTTGATTCCCAGCATCCCATATGGTCCCTGAGCACCATCAGGAGTAATTCCTGAGTGCAAAGCCAGGAGTAACCCCTGAACCCCTGAGCATCACTGAGTATGACCCAAAAAGAAGAAAAAAAGGGTTAGTTCCTTGCCCTAACTGCCACCAGCAGGGTGACCTGTGGACAGTTCACTACTGATAGGTGCATCGGCTACCATGATTTGAGCACTAATTAGGGTCAACAAGCATCTTGCCTCATGCAGTCTGACACCATCCAGAAGTACTGTGGTTGACCTGGTTTTTTTTTTTTTTTTTTTTTTTTTTTTTTTTGAGGAAAACACTGATTCTTAGGGCAGTGAAGAGATTTCCTTGAAATCACACAGCAAGTGAAAGGCAGAACCGGAATTTCAGTTCCTGACTGTCTGGCTCCAGAGCCATGGCCCTTGATCACCAGACTCAAGTGTTATGAAAAAGGCCTAAGGACAGGCAGAAGGGATGAGGAGCAGGGCAGGGGGAAGAAAAATAGTTTCTCCTGCTTTCTTCTTTTGGGAGTGGGGTGCTCAACCAACACTGCTCAGAGGTTACTCTGGCTTTGCACTCAAAAATTACTGCTGGTGGTGCTTGGGGATCAAACCCAGCTCTGCATACAAGGCAAACACCCTATCTGCTATACTATCTCTCAGTTTCCCAAAAGGAGCCAGACTATCATTCTAGTAGCCCCTCTCTTGCTTTCTGATGAAATTTAGAACAGACCCAAAAAAGGGCCAAAGAGTACAAGGATTAAAGCATTTGCACACAGCCAGCCCAGGTTCAGTTCCCAGCATCATCACATAAAATCCACCCCAGCTCCACCAGGACCCAGGTTCGATTCCCAGCATCCCATATGGTCCCCTGAATGGCAGAATTCAGGAGAGACTGGCCATCTGAACACTCTGAACTAACCCGATAGAAATGGGAAGTGGGGTGGAAGTCCCTGGGGGTGGGAGATCACCAAGGCCTCACCAGAGTTTGAAGTTCTTTGAGCACAGCACTAGGAATAAGCCCTGAGCACCACCTGCTATTCCCCAAAGCAAAAAAAAAAAAAAAAAAATAGAATCGCCTCTGCTCTGCAGTTTTCCCATCTGTACAGTGCGCTCAGCAGAATTAAAGGAATCAACACAAAATGTTCTTTAATGGCCTGTATTGCTGGTCACCTGCTGAATCCACGTGTCCCACATCAGCACTATTGATTTTGACAACCTGTCCTGCTTCCAGGGTGAATCTGGGACACATGAAAGTCCCGCAGATGATGAGATTTATCTGAATTTGTCAGCCTGGCAAGGGGGGCAGTGCAAATCCCATGATCCTCTTGCCCCCTTCCCCGGGGCTCATCTTCTGTATGACTTCCAACTCGGAACCCCTCTGGCAAAGATAGTCCACCAGACTTTCGAGGCTTGTCAGCATTGGTGGTCAGTGACTTCAAGAGCTCAGGGACTTGGCACGGCTTCCTCTCTGAGAGGCCATACAGTCCCCAGGCCCCTGGTCAGGGGCAGTCAGAATTCAGGAGAGACTTTGGCCATCCGAACACTCTGAGCTGACCTGATAGAAATAGGAAGCGGGCTGGAAGTCCCTGGGGGTGGGAGATCACCAAGGCCTGACCAGAGTTTAAAGTTCTTGAAACAGCACCTGTAGTACGAGAAGGAACCAAGACAAGTGTCAGTGCCCCAGATTGGGTCTGTACTTGATTTTTTTGTTTTGATTTGTTTTCTTTTCTTAAAAAAAGGTGACCCAAAAGGGTCACACCCGGCGATACACAGGGGTTACTCCTGGCTCTGCACTCAGGAATTACTCCTGGCAGTAATCAGGGGACCATATGGGATGCTGAAAATCGAACCTGGGTCAGCCACGTACAAGGCAAACACCCTACCCGCTGTACGATTGCTCCAGCCCCCTGGGTCTATATTTGAATCTTGTTCCTCGTTTCTAGCCGAGTGTCCTTGGACCCATTGCTCCCCTCTCTGAGCACCGTGTCCTCATTTCTAAGGAGAGTATTAATTATATCTTCCTCAGAGGGTTACTGAGAGAATTAAATCAAAGAGCGTATACGGGCACCTGCCCAGAAGTTCAGTGATCCTCGATTGCTACTTGCATCGGGGGAAAACATGGAGAGGCTGGCCCCAGACAGTTCTCAAGGTTTGTGGGTCACAGCTGAAGTCTGATCACAAGGTAAAGCATGGTTTTTTGTTTTTTCAAATACAGATCCATTGTAGATTTAGATTTAAAACAAGTAAGAGAAGTAGAGCCCATGGTAGTTTGCAGTCAATAAGGGTGGGTGAGTACATGCTCAGTGCCAGGCCCGAGAGTTCATGGTGAAGCACCAGCTCTTCAGGGCCTCACCACAGGGGAGAAGGACAGTAGATAAAGGGGAACAAAACCAAGCGAAGGGCAAGATGAGTCAAGAATCTTCTCTGTCTGGGGTCCATGGAGCTTTCCCCAAGAAGGGGATCTTGGAGCCCAGAACTGGACATTGTCTGGGAAGTAGCCAAGTAGAGCAGGTAAAGAATGTTCCAGAACATGCAGAAACCTGAGACAAAATGGTGCATTCTAAGGAACAGAAAGAATGAGGCCTGCATGCGTGACCAAAGGGATTGCTTTGGTCTGTTGGCTTGGTTTGGTTTGGTTTGGTTTAGGTTTTGGGTCATACCTGGTGATGCTCAGGGCTCTGCATGCAGGAATTAAACCTGGTGGTTTAATTTAGGTACCATATGGGATGCCAGGGATTGAACCTGGGTCAGCCACAATCAAAGCCCCTCCCCTTGTACTATCTCTCTTTTAGTTTTGGGCCACACCCATTGGTGCTCAAGGCTCACTGCACTCTGGGGTCACTTGTAGTGTGGCTCAGGGCACCATATGGAGTGCTGGGATAGAAACCAGGTTGACACAGGCATGCCGCCAGACCCCACACCAGCTGTTTCATTTGGGGCAAACTGGAGGTGGGTGGGTGAGGCCCCTCCCCACCCCAACGGAGCTAGCCTGGACAGCCGAAAACCTCCAGAACTCAACCGACGCTATGCTCACCACTCAGGCTGAACCTCAGCCTGGAGTGAACCTATTACTGAGCATCTCATACTTTACACCACCAATATAGCAAGTATAGTGCACCACATGTGATGGAGTTTAATAGTAGAAGGCAACCAAGCTTAGAGGGAAATATACAGATACAGATAGAAGGACACAAGGCTCAACCTTTGACAGCACGTTACTAATCTCTTATTGAAGGGCTTAATGGCTCCTGAGTGAAATACAACAATCTTCAATCTTGCTCTGAGAAACCTTTTATGTCTCATATTTAGTGGATTTTTCATAAACAATACAAAATAAATTATTTCGATTCTGTTTTGGGGACAGGGTTTGGGGTTCGGGATGGAAATATGGTGGTGGGAAGGTGTAATTATGGTGGGATTGGTGTTCATATATTAAATTAATCAAATATTGTGAAAAGCTTTATAAAAAAATCTTTTAAAAAATCTGACCCAAGGACCGGAGTGATAGTATAGCAGGTAGGGTGTTTGCCTTGCACGTGGTCGACCTAGGTTTAATCCCATATGGTTCTCCAAGCACTGCCAGGAGTAATTCCTGAGTGCAGAGCCAGGAGTAACCCCTGGGCATCGCTGGGTGTACCCAAAAAGACAAAAAAACCTGTACCAATCCCCTCCCCCACCCCACCCCCCAAAAAGAAAACCAGGTTGACCACATACAGGGAAAACACCTTACCCTTTATACTTTCTCCCTGCCCAAGATTTT